>CM042817.1:17030134-17703556 GCA_009982885.2 Hyles vespertilio
AATTAAAGGTTTCCACGGTGGCGGTAATTTACATATGTATATTATAAAGAATACTGAAATAACTTAAAAAATAATGAAAACATTTAAAATAACCAATTAAGACACTTTACAAAACCATTTAGACTACAAACACGAATTAAAACACTACAAAGACCTTTTTTCATATATAAATGTAAAATAAACTTGCTTTACTTCATTTGTGCTTCATCCAAATTAGACTGTTACGGAATGCCTCTGGCATTAAGTCTGCTTATATACTATTTGTTATACAAAAGAAATCAATAAAAATAAATAACTCATCCGAATCTATTTACCAACATGGTGTAAACATTCTGAGAACCAATAATTATGTGATAGGTACGAGCCTATCTCCATATCGGGCACGTAGAAACTCTAGAACCTTCTACCTTACACCAATCAAGTGAATAAACTACGCGACGTGTGTACAGTGGCACAGGTAAAATTTTCTGGACTGAACGCCTGATATTGCGCCATAAATTTTAACAACCACACATATTACTTTTGTTCCGTAATTCACTTTTACGGATTTAACCTTTCTCTCTTAATTGTTTTGTTTTATTTAGATTTTTGTGACATCAAGGTTATGCTTGGGGAAAAAAATTGTAAGGGTTTTTTGAGTATCTTTTTTATGCTGGTAACTACACCAAGTTTCTTTGCTTCTTTTTATTGGTATGAATGATAAGATGAGTGTGCCATACACTTGACAGTAAATCAACGGTAAATCAAATAGCATGAATTACTTAGCAACGCTAGACGTTCAACTGCACTCGCCATCCTGAGACATAAGATGTCACAATAATTATGTCCCGTAATTATTCTGGTTACAATGGCTTTTAAACTTTAATACAACAGTGCGGTTACATAGCTTTTTGGCGGGAGAAATAAATATTACGTTCTACCTACCGAGACGGTCTCCCACATATAAAAGACCTACCAATAAGCGATCAGTTAAGTTAGTGGGCACTAGGCCAGCGTGGTGGACTATATGGCCTAACCACTCTCAATCGTATTCTCGATTGTAGAGTAGGCCCGTGCCCTGCAGTGGGACGTATATGGGCTGATACAGTAAGTTAGTGGCACAGAAATTCCTAAGTTATGCTGAATATTATATTTACCTACCTACATTCGACATTCACACACAAGATTTTCTGTTTGCTGTTTAAACATGTTTCAAACAATATTTTTTTGTACATCTTATGCTGTCTCATATTCCTCGATTTGTCCTTTCTATCCTATGGCTATTTAAGATAGACCGCCCCAAGTGATAAGACCATATTTTGTATTTTTTATTTATTTTTTATATAATTGTCATTCGTGTAAAAGAAAGGTTTTAAATAAAGTAACTTGCCTGGGCAAGGAATTAAGCCCAAAACCTCATAATTCAAAGAGCATACTTACCACTAGACTCGATTCTACCAGAAGGCCAGAAATACTTTCCTAGAACATGTACTATGTTTTCAATATAAAAGCTTGAAATCCCGATAATTACATAACAACAAACAGACCACGAATACTCACCTAATGAATGTGCCACAAGTTATTTTATACATTGTTTCCTATAATTATCGAACAATTAGTTCATTGTATGGCTTCGCCAAATGGTGATTCTCACTTCTGGAATTTTATTTATGTTCACCACCAGTGCCTAGTACTCTCGATTGTAGACTAGGCCCGTGCCCTGCAGTGGGACGTATATGGGCTGATACAGATACAGACTTTACAAAATGAAGAGAATGCATAGATATATAAAAATGTACAGTTAATAATTCAAATAAAGAGTCTTCAATTTAGGAACTTCTTCACACAGATACATATACATATGTTTTTATTCCATAGGTTACAAACTCAAAGAGACATCCCTTTGCGATGTTATAACAATCTAGTACAATATGCTTGTCTCCAAACAAAAAGAATTTAAATGTTTTTCACTCGCAACGTTACAAAAGGCAAGAAACTTGCTTGAACTTTATAAATGTCTGCCAAATTCCACAAGTTTCGCTTCCTTTGCAGTTTATTAAAGTTTTTTGAGTCAACAATTTTGTAATCAAAATGTTTCCTGATTTAATTTGGTGAGTTTAATTAAAAATTTTAGTCTATTTTTACCGGACGCGTCTGATAATGAGCAAACATTAATTTTATGGCGACGAGGCTCACTATATCAAGTTACACACAGGATAAACCCAAAATGCGACGCACTTCCTAATTAGGAAAATACAAGAAATACACAAAAGCGACATACCCACAACATATGACGTTTTTAACTGACTGTGCAAAATAATAATAGGTAAACAAGAAATATATTAAAAATCAAGTCCGTTAAGCCTTGTTGATAGCAAATTGGACACCGCTGCCTTGAAGTTGATCGCAGAGTAAAATCTTAAAAGAGGTCTTAGATGTTTACGTCCCTAAGTGTATTAATAGCTGTATGAGAAATCTGACCTCCATTGTGGTTGTGTTTAAATAACACTGGAGGGTAGAAGAATGTTTGAGTTCTAATTTTAATATAATATTTTGTTTCCTAGCCTTAGTTACTGTACTTCAATTATACAAACATTTTCAATCTTTATCTTCAAAGCATTTTAATGTTTTTGTAATTATTCTTACAACAATAGCCAATCATCTCGCACTACAATAGTAAAGGAAAACATCGTGAGGAAATCTGCATACCATAGAATTTCTAACAAGATATCATATAATTAGTGGTAAAAATCTAGATTCAATCAAATCGGAGCCCAACAGACCAGCTGCAAGACCTTACGATACAGTAAGCTCCTTCTGCGTATATCGGATCGCATAAACCGAATAACTCTTAAAATCAACTTTTTAATTCAATAAGTGTAAAAGATTAGTTAAATTTCAACACTGAGTGAATGATTAATGCATCAGTCTGACCATGACCGTGAAAATTGTAAAGTAATCAAAACGTTGGGAACTTAAAAAATTTAAATATTATTTCAATGTTTTCGCTTAAATCTAAGGAATCATTCCAGTCCAAGTCTAGTCAAGTCCAGCCTGACTACTAAACATTTCAATGAAATTTTATGTTGTAAAGCCCGGTGCTTAGCGCTAATCGACTGACACAGTCAGATGAAACAAAACATTACCTACAAAGTAAGATATCCAGTATCTAACACATAAAAACAATACAGAATTGAGTTGTTTGCGTGCCGGCGCGATTTCCCAACGGCCACTGTAATGGAAGGAGATGAACTGAATCAGACGTGAGCGGCATACACGGCCAACTTCTAATTTAATGCGAGATGCGGGATTTTTGGGACGGAATGCATTCCGTGACGGCTTATGTCGTGATTGGTGCTTCGGAGTTTTTGGGTACGTGATCTGATTGCCAGAATTGAGATGCTAAAATTTGTAAGTGTTTGGATTGCTGGATGTAGAAGATGCTGCATCTGCATTTAGATGGATGAAGAAATCATTTTGCAAATTGATCTGATAAACATCAGGTTTATAAAATACTTTCAGTAGTAAAGTGGTAGCACTCTACTCTCACTGGTGGTAGGTCTTTCATATGTGTGAGGTTGCCTGTGTAGGTACCACCGCAATGTCTATTTCTCCCGTCAAACAGCATTTTAAACGCACTGTTGTGTTTCGGACTGAAGGACATCTTATGTCTCAGGATGGCGAGCACAGTGGAATGCCAAGCATTGCTTTGTAATCAAGGTGTTGTTTGGTTTTGCTACTGTTCATGAGCGGTTGCATCGCTTACCATCGGGCGAACGGCATGCTCGTCTCGCCATTCCCTGCAATGAAAAAAAAAAACTCAATACTAGTGTTTTTTCATTTGTGGAAGGCCGCTTAGGTAGGTACCACCGCAATATTTCTTCCGCTACACAGTATTGTTAACTCACTGTTGAGTTCTTGTTTAAAGGATATTTTAGCCAGAGTAACTACTTTACATAATGAGATTTAACATCTTATTTTTGTTTGGTTTCGCTACTGTCTATAAGCGGTCGTATTGCTTACCCTTAGGCGAATTGCACGCTTGTCTCGTCATTTGTCGTCATGATTTGAAACTGCCTTAACTACGGTATGATTGGGTTACGGAAAATGGACGTCAGCTACGGTTATGCTATATAATTTTGTTGTTCAAAAGTCTAATACTCCTATCCTCATTCCATATTTTTCTGCATCTTTTCCTATTTTGAGTAGCTAGTAGCTCACTAATGACACAAGTTCTTGCGATTATCGTTTACATAACAAATTATAAATTTGCAGGTTTCCATGCGCGATACTTACTACATTCCTGACGTTATACAGGGGGACTTTTCCAAGTAAAGTAATTTTTTGTTCTTCCTTACCTTTACAGTTTGTAATTTACCTGTATAGTCAGAGGTTATATCATGATCTTGGTTTCAGTTTGCTTTTGTCCATACTAAACGTAAAAATAATGCCCGTTGACCCGATAAAATTCAGCAGAAATTGCGTCTATCAAAGAAACTCACTTCCAATTCAAAAGAATTGACACAAAACACAACTCAAGAGAATAATGAAACGCAACAATACATTTCTTGAATTTACAACTACAGTCCTTTTATTTCAAAGCTGGCGAGTTAAGACCGCCTCCATTGAATTACTGAGACGCGGACGTTTTTGTTAAGCGAATAATTATTTATACGTTAGTATAGCTTATATCCGTGGTATTGATTTCGTTGGTGCAATTGTTCTACGGTACTATTACAAGAGTTTTCGGGTTCGAATCCCAGATCTAGCAAAGTAGATTTTTTTATTCATCATCAATCAAGAATTTGTAAACGCTCCCCCTCACATCATGGCATAGAAAACGCAGCAAAACGTGGATGTCTTGGTAGCTCCTCTGATCACCTCTTCTAGTAAAAACGCGTAAGTTTTTTACATAATATAATTCCAAAATACATACAATGGACATTAACGCAAAACGCGTGAGTAATACGAGTACATACATAATCATATATATACAAAAAAAACTGTTCCAAAATTCTCACAAACGTACCAAAACAATAAACCAAAGCAACAGTTAATACTGCCTGTGGTGTATTGCCCTCCACAAATCTTATAAAGTGTTTTCCTACGCCCACAGTTTCGGGGCCATTTAGGTCACAACCCACTAGTCCTTAATAACGTAGCCCTAAAACTGAGACACATTTGCTATCTAAACATTATCTAACGCGCTAGAATGGCGCTTACATCTGTGTCCTTAAAGGCTTATAGTGGCGACTTTTGGTAGGGACATTTAGGTGTTTTTTCAAGGTCAATTTATTATGAGGTTACCTATCTTGGATGACCATTGTAGGCTGGTGATTTATCATGGTAATTCTGTTTTTTAGGTTACATTATTTGAACGACGTCTGTGGGTTTTTGGTTCAACACGAGATATAAAAAGAGGCCGCGAATACTACCCTCGAGAAAAGCGCCCAGCAGTTGTTTGGACGCGTGTAAAACGTGAGGCCCGTGAGGGTTCGATCCCCGCTGCGAGACAAATATTAGTAGTAGGTCTTAGAGGGATTGAATGATCTGATTTCTGATTCTCACTATTCACGGTATTAGAAATTACTAGAGAACACCCTAACCCGAAAAATATATTTGTGAGTCGACAGATAATCTTTTTCTCAATTAATAGCGCTCGGCAGCCATTATTCTCTGACACAGAAAGAGAAAAACTTTGAAAATTTATATTTCCCGTGATATAAACATGCTTAGAACTTCTAACAGACGCGTTTCTACCGGGTGAATGATCGGTCTCAACTGGAGCAAAACTCTTTAACGAGGCTCTTCAAATACCCAGGGATCAAACGACGTTGCATCGCATTGCATATTACAGCTTGACCTAGCTTCAATTCGAATAGAAAATATATATATTTTAGCCAAAATACGTATGTTTAATTCCATTATTTATATCTTTTTCAATTAATCACGTGTGTCATTAATGATTTCAAATAAAAAATAAACATATTCAGGATTCAAAATTATATTTGCACAAGAATTTTTGAATCGTTGATTACTACTACCACCGCTTCGAAAGTTGTAGTTATGAGTAGGAAACGGCGCAAGAAACTTGTTCCAATGGCAGAGACATGAAATCTTCTACAGGTTTTAACATAAACTCAAACCATTTTCCCAGAAGGAGTAGGCCTTTGTATGTTAAGTCCCACGATGTGATAGTGGCGAGCCTATACGATAGCAATAAGCTAATTTCTATGTATTACTTTTGATTTATATTGTTTTTATTTTTGCCCTTGTTACGTTTTATTTAATTTAATTTTCAAATTTTCTCTCATTAATATTATTATGAAAATAACACAATTTATATTGATATTTTTTCATATTTTTAATGACATAATATTGTTGTTACTATTTAATATTTTGTTCAAATGTGTTTCTCTTTTTTCTTTGTGTTTGAGTCTATTCTCTTTTTTAAGCTCAAAACACATTATAGGTTTTCGTCTTACGCATAGAGTAAAGAGCGGTAAGTACGGGGCCAACTGACCAATCAGGGCAATGGAACGTACAAGGTTCTTTCTATGTAGTCTGTGGTCACGTCTTAAGCGTATGACCTTTAATGTGCACATAACAAAAGAATCCATTGTTCAGATCGCTCTAAGACGCCTTGCTCTAGTATTTATGGCCGCTTCTTTACTCTATGCGTAAGACGAAAACCTACAATGTGTTTTCACCTTTATTGTATTTCTATTTGATTGTATTTCCCACAATTTGGGCAAGATGTGTAGTCCTGTAATTTAAGATGCACAGTGTTCATTCTCATTTGTTAAATTATGTAATTTATTGAATGTGTGTTATACTATGTAGTCTTAGTTGGAGACCAATAAAAAAAAAAAAAAAATATCGGCCACAAATTCCTGACTCCGGGCTGATAGTGAATAGAAAAATCCAATATCCGCAATGTTTATTTCCGTCGCCAAACACCAGAGTGAACGCACTGTTATGTTCTGGTTTGATCGACATCGTAACCTGAATAAATACTGGACATATTGAGACTTAACATCTTATGTCTTAGCAAGGCGAGTGCAGTGGAAAGCCAAACATTGATTTGTAATTCATGTTATTCTTTGATTTGGCTACTGTCCATAAGTTATCAGTCAGAACATTCTCGTCTCGCCATTCACTGCAATAAAAAAATTACATTGCATAATATAACTTTATGATGTGTTTGCCATATCCCTCTGGGGTTTTGGCGTGAATGTAACTACTATGTAAAAATATTCAACCATTAAACTAAGAATTAAATAAATAATTCATATAGTAGTTATAAAAGGCGAACTTATCATACATATTGTTTTTAATATCCTCCACACATTTCATTCACCACAAACTTTACTTTAGTTATCATAACGCACAACTTGCGCGGTGGTCGGCAGTTTTAATAAAGAAAACTGGTATAAGCCTCTCGGGAAAACTTAAAAGATGGGGCTCATTTCCTTGGCTTTATTCCTTTCAGCTCTTTTTTATGAAGTTTAATTTTCTGGTTACATCGTGCTTCGTTGCGTTTGATGAAGGTCTATTTGAGATTTCGGATTTGAGTCTTCATTTGACATGACAGCCACCTACAGGCTATTCGCCATTCAGATACCTAATTTCAAAAAATGTAATTAATAATATTTTGCAAAAATTCTTCTTCTTCTTTTTCTACCTGGCGTTATCCCGGACGGTTCCAGGGTCCGCCTTCCGGCAAATTCTCCTCAATTTCGCCCGATCTTCGGAATCCTGAATAATAAGGCCATTGACCCTCATATCTTCTTTGACGACATCTAGCCAGCGTTTCTTTGGTCTACTCTTCTGTCGAAGTCCGAGAATATTCAGGCTCAGGCACACATTGCCCACGTATTCCTGTATATGCAGAAATTACATTTCAATAAATATGCCATCTGAAAGTAAGCAACTTAACTGAAATTCCAACTTTTAATCAAGTCGCGAACCACTTACATTGAATCCATATTGGATTTCAGCGGTAAATATATTACGAGTTGCAACTTTAGAAAGTCTTTCTTTATAAAAGAAAACGGAATGAAAGAAAAGAAAAGAAGTGACATGTCCTAATGTCGCGTGTACACTGTTATATTTTACATTCATTAAGAACGTAACTTGCCGGACTCTTTAATGAGCGAGACTTTTTTATCTTTCATTTTTAGATAGTAACTTTTACAATGCGCTAAGATTTTGAATGAGCAGGTTTTTGAATGAGCTTTTTTCAATTGGTTATTTGGTTGAGTAAATATGGAGGAAGTTGTAATTTTTTTTTTCATTATTGCCTTGTAGACAGTCGAGCTAGCGGCCCGCCTGCTGGTAAGCGGCTACCGCTGCTCATGGACCTCCGTAGTGTCAGGGGACCAGCACAACAAAGTCGCTGCCTACCTACCTCGAGGAAGAGTACTCTCCTTAAACCTTGTTTGAAGAAGGACAGGTCATAGCGCTGAGGAAACACCGATGCAGGGAGTTCATTCCAGAGCTTGCAGTTACGTGGTAGAAAAGAACGCAAGTAATTAAAATTGTGTATGTAAATGATTTTACTATTGTTTGTCATATACCAATTTTTACTTACCAAATGTGTCACGCCATTCTTCCATGGATTCAACTTCGGATTTGTAAAAGAAATATTATGCGTCACTAGCTTTTGGCTATAACTTCGCCCCCCTTAGGGCTCGAGCCTTCAAAATTGTATGTTAGATTGCGATTACGACCAGGTTTAGTTAATACATTTTAACTTTACTTACACCAATACATCACATCAATGTATTATTATACAAAAAATAATAAATTAAAATAAAAAGACACATAAACCATCATCCAGTGCCTTTTAAGTCAAAACGTTACACACAATCGCATTTCCCTGTCAAACAAATTATTTTCCCACATCGCTAAACTCTTTGACGGGAACTCATCAACCACCATCCCTAACGAGACACTCACACAGACCGGCGTGAACAAAAAAGACACGAGCTAACAGGGGGGCTCCCCCTTCCTACGCCTCAACCCCTCCCCTGTCGCGGCGGGGGGCGTGCTCTAATTAAATGGCAAAAATCGGCTCAAACCGCTCGACCCAGTTGAGGGACAATTGAGGTACAAAATACTACAGTCGGCGTGCTAAGTATGTGATACAAATTGTGAATTCCAGCGAGTAGTTTGTTGAAGTCTTGTAAGGTGCTGTTGTAATGAGACTAGTTCTAAGGCTCTCTCTATCTCCCTCTCTTTCTCTCTTTCTTTCTCTCTCTCTCTCTTGAGCTATAGAAAGTCATGCGAAGTATACGTCTCCCGAGGATCTTCATGTCAACCTATTAGAGGCTGCATTCAAAGACTTCATTCAATCTTGGCTAGGTCACTTGGTATGCCGAAATATTGTTGATCACACTACACAACATAGTCGACCTTATTCATAGATATTTTAAACCCTATTTTAATTACCGAATGTTTTGTCCCTTCCTAACTAATTTTGGAATCAGTTTGCGCGAAGAAGACAAAACATTTAATTAAAATAGGTTTTTCACAAAAACTGTCCATGTTTGTTATGAAGTATAACATAGTGTGTATTGGTCTGTTAGCGATCGGATGTAATCTGCTGCTATGATCTGGTCGCGGCTTCGAATCCAATGGCACCTCATTTTTCGAAGCATTGATAATAACACCCAGGTACTTTAACGGTGCCAAAAAACTTCTATGAGGTACTGGTGGCGATTTCGAATCCAGTGATTTTTCGGAGTCTTTTGAGTGCATCGATAGGTAATTCTCACGTAATTAAACTGCGAAAAAAACTTAAGGTTTGACTTTAATGATACTTTAGGATTTTTAAATAAATGTCGCTAAAACCATAACTTTACACCACACAGCAAAGAGAATTTGCAGTCACGAGCAATCTGTAACACGTAGCGGCTAATTAGCTACGTTTTAATATTTAAAACTTTCTCATTAGTTGAGTGTGACCGTGGGAAACGTCCACAAATGTTCATTTGCAAGTCGTCTGCGATACTAGAAATATAATTAGTATAGAAACTTTCATTTACCATAATTTTCAGCCTGTGGAAAGTCAGATAAAGCAATGACAGCCTCCGTGTCGTAGTTGTTTAGACGCCGGCTGTGACTAGGGGCTGCGTGTTTGATTCCCGCTTTAAGATAAATATTTGTGATCCACAGGCATTTGTTTCGGATCTGGGTGTTCGTGAGACAGAAAATTCTATCGTAGTTTCTCATACCCACGACACAAGACTCGATCTTAGTGTAGGGTCAGGGCTTTACGAGTGAATACATGTATCCTTTTATTTATTTATTATTATATTATTAGATATAAATAGAAACTTCCCTTTAGGTTCCAATATATAACACCGTGGTGGACTATATGGCCTAACCACTCTCAATCGTACTGTCGATTGTAGAGTAGGCCAGTGCCCTGCAGTGAGACGTATATGGGCTGATACAGATACTGATACAGGTTCCAATAAATGTGTCCTACCTTGGTACTGCTAGGTATATATACAGGGTATATCAAGACTGCTACCGAAAACGAAGCCGGGTGGTAGTTTAAGCGACTTCAGACACAATGCAACAGAAAAAAGTTGCAAACTAAAGCGACAATTTTTTTTTGTTATTTTTTTCCTATGGTCATATTTGGGTGGAAAATACATTTCTTCCTAAAATAATAGTGTATACCCTTTTATTTATAAATACTCTAAGGTATAAAAGAGTTTAAATTATTATTTTAGCAAAAACTATGGATTTACCACCCAAAAATGAAGATATTTAAAAAATCATAAAAAAAAATGTTCGCGTTTCTATGCGAAATTTTTAATTGCATTGTGTTTGTAGCCACTAAAACTACCACCCAGCTTCGTTTTCGGTAGCAGTCTTGATATACCCTGTATTTATATATTTTTCATTCCAAAATCAGATTTTTAGATTATGCAGGAATTTACTTACTGTATGATATAATATTGCAGTTATTGGGGAATAAATATGCCACAGGCGTGTAGCTTGTTGGTAACGGACCAGACGCTACTACCAACATGTTCATAGTACTCGTGGGTTCAAATCTCAGGGCACATCTCTTTCTTTTCCGAGTCATATGTAAATATTTTTTGGGTCGAGAGGAAAGTTGTTAAGTTCCCTACTAAATATATTTTTAACGTCCTCCATTACCAACATAAGGTTTTGAGTAATGTAAAATTAAAATGTAAATATGTTAACAAAAAATCGATTTTGTCGACTCTTGTGTGAAAATTAAAGGATTATTGTTAAACCTAGACTTGATTAGTTGAAATATTTTTCAATATATAAAATAGGGTCGTGGACATTTGCGTCGCGTGTAAGCGTGGTCATTGTATACCCATTTGGCATGTGGGTCATCGATAGTGTAACTGATGAGCGCTTCTTGCGTTGCCTTGATCGACCTTTTTACAATACAGTAGGTACTTTGATATCAATTTGCGGAAATGTGGACTGACTGACTGGCTTTGATTTAAAGTAATATGGTAGTGTCAATTAAGTTATATACAGTTATATTGTTTATATTATATGGGAATTAGATACCGGGTATATCAAGACTGCTACCGAAAATGAAGCCGGGTGATAGTTTTAGTGAGTAGAAACACAATGCAGATTAAATTTTCACAAAATAATGCGACAATTTTTTATGAATTTTTGAATATCGTAATTTTTGGGTGATAAATCCATATTTTTTGCTAAAATAATAATTTAAACTCTTTTATACCTTAGAGTCCTTATAAATAAAAGGGTGTACACTATTATTTAAGGAAAAAAATGAATTTACCATCCAAATACGACCATAGGAAAAAAATAACCAAAAAAAAATCGTCACTTTTATTTTCAACATTTTATGTTGCAATATGTCTGAAGTCACTAAAACTACCACCCGGCTTCGTTTTCGGTAGCAGTCTTGAGATACCTTGCATAATTATGCCGGCTTGCTGATAAAATTTAGATTTGTATTTCGTAACCAAACTTGAAAAAATATACACCTCTAACATCAATTGGTTTTGTTCGAGGCCAAAAATACAGAATCCACAGCCTTTTGATTTACTTGGCTGTTTTTTTAAATGGTTAATATTTATTAATTGGTTGATTGCAACGGACACAAAAAAAGAGAAGTCTAATGAAGTTTTCTCTATTCTCATCTCACAAAATATTCTCGAGCACTTGAATATAACATTATTTTATAAAAAAAAATTACGCACCTAGTGTCAAAAATAATACTTTTAAGCTTTTCACGTTCTCTAGAGCTTTTAGAGAAAATGTTAAAGTAACTTAACTTATTTTCATGTAAATAACAGACTATTTCTTTTAGCACTGAGACAGGGAAAAAAATCGCCTCTTGAAAGCTTACGCAACTTAAGTGCCCTGAGATAATATTGTCAGAATTTTACAGAAGTTCAAGAAAAATGTAATATTATAATCTATTTAATAGAATAACTTAAATAATAACAATTTTAATGTAACGTTTTACTGGTGGTAGGTTTTTCAGATGTGAGAGGCCGCCTGGGTAGGTACCCTCGCAATATTTTAATCCCTTGCCATTCTATACTGGTTTGCGCTGGTCTTCATATTCGATGTCCGCCAACCCGGTTTAGGCCAGCGTGATGGACTCTAGTTTAGACCAGATGGGTAAGCTCCTCTTTAACATAGGAGGCCCGGGCCCTATAGTACGAGGTCTAAGCTATTATATTTTATTGCAGTGAATAGCGAGACATTCATTCCGATCGCTCTCGAACAGAAACAAAACCAAACAACACCATGAATTACAAAGCAATGGCGTATTGCGATCGCCATCCTGAGACTAAGATGTTAAGTCTTAATATGTCTAGTAGTAACACCGTATATAATTTATGCCCATTAAACGATTTTCATTTAATTTCAAAAAGAAACTCAGGCGAGAGGTTATAGTTTACTCTGCAGTTTTCCAAACTTTTCCTAGTTAAAGTGCACCAGCATTTGCTTTACGAAAATACCAGGATGTTTGAAACTGTAAAGCATCTTAGTAAAATATGTAAACTCCTCTAGATATCTTGAAAAATGTGAATATAAAATAAAAGTGTTTTGGGTGTAAATAAATTCCAATCCTTGGCAATTTTCATAAACTTGTCGAGTTGTACCGCGAGCGTGGAAACTGCAATTTTTATTTAAACTTAAAACATATTTTAATATTTCGTGCCTCGTGTACAGTCTTAAGGTGGTACTTTATTTAAGATTAATGTAGCTTTTTAAAATGTTTTTGTAATAAACCATTTATTTTTCAGTTAAGTGCCCATAAAAATCTTATTAAAAATATCATGATTTATATTATGTTCTTCACGCGTGTAATAAATTATGGTCGTGATAGTTTTCATTTTAGAACATAAAATAAGTACCACCACGGGTTTTTTAAAGCCAAAACCAGTTCAGTAAGCATATGTTAAATAATAATGGTTATCTCTTGTCCATAAGTTTCTTATTTAGTCTTTACTTCAAAACCAAAGGGAGAACTAATCATCACCATTATCAGCCCATTGCAGTTCACTGCTGGACATAGGAATCCCAAGGTACGCCACAGAGCCCGGTCTATTTTTTTTATTGCAGGGAATGGCGAGACGTGCATGCCGTTCGCCTGATGGTAAGCTATACGACCGCTCATGAACAGTAGCAGAATCAAACAACACTTTGGATTACAAAGCAATGTTTGCATTCCACTGCGCTCGCCGTCCTGAGACATACATATCATAGGGGTGCGACTTCATACATGAAAAATATTGAAAACGATTATTTCGATTCTAGCGCCACGCTCTGGCGAGAACGGGAAATTATCTTGTAATTAGTTTAAATCTAACTGTTAAATGGCGGAAGTGTACCACTAAAACATGAAATATGTTTTGTATGTTGATATAAAGAACTTTCTTGGTATTAAAAATAATTTCAACTTTATATTGGTTAAAATTACAAGAGGTTACGAAAGATACACATTTTGAAGTATTAGAATAACAAATATGAAATTTCGCGCGTTTGCCTGATGGTAAAATCACGTCGGAAAATAAAAAAAAGTGGAGTTGCGCATCTATCTCTGTATATAATTCTAATCTATGATACATATGTATGTTCAGTAGTTACTTTTGCTACAATATCCTTCAAATCGAAACACAACAGTGCATCCACACTGCTGTTTGGCGGGAGAAATAGACATTGCGGTGATACACACAGGCGGCTTCTCACATATTAAAGACCTACTTCTTTATGTATCCAGTCGCTGCCGGCCTCTTGTACGTTGAAAACAAATGTTTACTTAGATAGAAACACCGGCCGGACCTAATAAAAACAAAGTTTACCAACACAAATATTGACCTAAGAGGGCCCTCATCCAACAAACGACTTGAAAGGGTACAAAACTAGGTGCCAAAGAAAGCGTTTCTAGATATCTAAACAATTGTCAACCGATCTAAACCTAACTTTGATGTTGTTGGCCAGTGTAAACGGTTCGTAGAAATGGGAGAGCAATATCTGATGGGCCACTACATCAGCGGGTAAGAATTTATTCATAAAAATTGTTGAATATTCTCTTAGTGTATAGAAAGGAGAATAATGCACATTATGGAAGTTTTTTTATTCTGGTTAGGAGAAACTACTGTGCTGCTTATGAAAAAGAAAATAGTTAAGTGCACCCTTGAAAAATTAATTTTACGTTCATTCATTTTTAGATCATGACAATGTCATTATTAATCGAACTGGGTCATTTTAATTGTGTCCTAGTTTAAAAAATAATTCAACAAAGATAACCTTGATGAATAAGAAAAAAATAAACCCGGTAAAAAATATTACAACTTTTTATTTATTATTCACGCTCTATAAATAAAGTAAATAAGCTAAATATTTACATGGGACAGCATACGAAGCGACAGGATGGAATATAACGGGACCAAATGGGAAGAACAGTTTCATTCTGTATCATTATATCAGCCCACATATGTACGTCTCACTGCAGGCTATGTGTCTCTTCTACAATCGAGAGTATGATTGAGAGTGGTTATGCCCTATAGTCCACCATGCTAGCCTAATGCGGGTTGGCGAGCTTTATATACCATAATCATTCTTATAAATCGCTATAGTATACAGGTTCCTCACGATGTTTCACTCACCGTTATAGTGCGTGGTGATTGACTATCAATACACACATGACTCCGAAAAGTCAGAGGTGCAGCCTGGTATATGAACCCGCGACCACAGTCGCACAGTCGCGTCTGGTGCGTTTACCAACAGACTACCACGCACTTAAAGTTTAATTATAAAACATAAATACAAATAAAACAGGTAGTACGCCAAATAATATCGCACCTTTAAAATTATAGAGAAAAAAAATATTTTTTTGGGAAACGTTCATTAACGATTTGTAACATAAGATTTTGTACTTATGGAAGATACATCTAGAAGACCGATTAATATAAGTCTTCAAAGGTATAAGTACTTCTGCTCTTCGTTGCGGGAAGCGTTTCCCCAACACCCTGTATATCCACTCCTTCCCGCCGGTCTTCTGGCCCCGACTCTATCATAAAGGGTAAATAGCACTCACGTCTCGGTACAAATACGCGGCCATTGTGTCCACAAGCTTCTGTTATTGTTCTGTGTCGATATTTTTACACTGCGCTTAACAATCGCAGTGAGTATTTTCTCAGGTTTTTACTAAATTCAGCTTCAGCCCGAGAATTCCTCTGCAGAAGATAGGCCTGTTTCATGAATCTCCCAGCAGCCTCAATCTAAGTTCTTTTTTATTCCAATGAGTGGTGAGACGAGTACGCCCTTCGCCTTAAGGTAAGTGAAACGACCGCTCATTAGCAGTAGCAAAGCCAAACTAGACCATGAATGATTGGCGTTCCACTGCGCTCGCCATCATTACACATAGGATGTTAAGTCAGAATATTATGACCAGTCGTTACTCTGACTACAATGTACTTAAATCCGAAACACAACAGTGCATTTACAGTTTACACCGCGGATTGGCTTGAGAAATAGACATTGCGGTGGTACCTACTCAGGCGGCCTCTCATATATGCAAGATCCACCACCAGTAGAAATTCAAATATAATTACATAAACTCACGATTTTTAGCCAGAAGGGACACCAGCACACCCACATGTGTTCCGTTCCACGATGTGATAGGCGAGCCTATTGCCATATCGGACACAACTACCTGACTCCGGGCTGGTAATGAATAGAAAAATCCAATATTACTTTGCCCAACCCGGGATTCGAACCCGAGACATCAACTTTGTAACCGTACTGTAGTACAACTACGCAATCGCGGCAGCCGCAACTTGTTATAAAATAAACCTTCGCCGGTTGTCTGATGCTCTGTTCGCGATAAATTCAATGACTACGGAATTTTAATGCATTTTTCAACAATAGATTGATTCAAGAGGAAGCTTTGTCCATACATAATACATAAACTCACGCCTATATCACAGAAGGGATAGGCAGAGGTGCCAGAATACCCACATTTCGACTTGTATGTTCCATCCCACTATGTGATAGGTGGCGAGCCTATCGCCATATCGGGCACAAATTCCTGACTCTGGGCTGAATGTATGAATGTGTGTATGGCTCTTTGTCCATATAGTTTTTTTTTATATTGCATTTGTTTTTAGTAAAATAATATTTTCGATTGGGCAACGTAAAGTCTGCAAAATTGTACGGCTGTGTCGGCTCGGTTTTACGGATGCGGAAATTTAATATCCTACCTCTCCCCCTTTCCCTCCCCTCTTTCCCCCTCCTTTTTTTATTTCTTGTCCTACCCCTCCCGTCTACGTGACAAATTAGCAGCGACTTAATCGACACAAGTTTCAGTGTAATGGAAAAAGTAGGGACCGTTCGGCTTCGGTTTAAATGGGTTTAGCTTCTTGTGCTTTTTTGGAGAGCTAAGCTTTGTGTGGCTGATGAAAGTTTGGCACGAGGACGCTTTCGATGCTGTGATGTTTTTTATATTGAATTATCCTGATGCAATCAAATGTATCTTTGCAGGATTTATTGGCACTTTCAACTATTGGAGCAAATGTATGTATGTATAAACATTGACCTTCCTATCATAACTTATTAGAATTATTAACCTTATTAACATACCCAGCCACGGGAAAGGATGTTTCTCGATTTAATATATTGAGAAATTCTCTCATATTAACACAATATTATATTGTGCGATAAATTACAATAACATATGGGTTTTGGTTATATGCCAATACTTAGCAAATTTTTGGCACAAGAATGTTTGGCAGGCGACAACGAAATTAATAACAAAGTATATAATATTTAACGTGACTTATGCTTGCGGTTTTATTGTCACATATATTATGAATTACATAAACATAAACTCACGCCTATATTCTAAAAGGGGTAGGAACAGGTGCCATCGGAACACCCACGTTACTCCTTGTATGTTCCGTCCCACGATGTGATAGGGGGCGAGCCTATCGCCATATCTGGCATAAATTCCTGACTCCGGCCTGTAATTTATATAAAAATCCAATATCATTTGGCCCTCCCCGGGATTCTAACCCCAGCTTTCAGCTTTGCAATCATACCGAAATAAAACAGAGCTACCAAGGCATTGTTTGGTTTCAGCTTGTTTACTAATATATAACACTTCCAATCTCACCACAATTTCACACAGCAAAATCATCAATTAAACCCAATTTATCATACTGACAATAAAAAATAGGCCACGGCGGCTATTCATCAATGTGAATTGCCATTAACAATTGTATCGGAAATACATGGTGAGACATCGCTTTAATCATGAAGCGGGCGTGCTTGTCAACTGACAAGCGGATCAAGCACACAGCGTGATCGGTAATACTACCTCTGATGACCAGGTGTCGTAGGTAACGCATTCAGGTGGTTTCCGTATTTTTGAATTCGTGAAGTTTCATAGGATTTTTTCGCAGATTTAAATAAAAGGAAGTAAATAGTAGGAGAGAAGGAAAAAGAAGAAATATGATTCAATTAAATTACGTGTAGCCAGAGTTAATATCTTTCATGATTATTTTGCTATTGATTAGGATATAAATGCCTCATTACGTGTAAAGAAAAGAAACTTTGGTAAAACCATTGTTTATAACATTTTTAATTGACTATTAATTTTATGTATACTATATAAATAGGTAAAATAGTAAACCGTAAGAAAGAATTGTTAAAAAATTTGAAATCTATATTATAAAATATTTTTCATCTCAATACACACTCAAAAAAATTACAACAATAAATGTATGGAGTATTATCATTGTATTTTGAATATTTTACATCAAATTGTGTTAGTATTATTCTCTTAACAATAAACAATGAAGATTATTCTCTTGAGTTCAATGAAAATATTAGGTCAGGCTTTGAAAACAACCCTGTGTATTGAAATCATTTTTATTGAATAGTTTGGTATTAGTAAATATATAATGACGATAGCTTGGATTGCAGTAATTATAAGTAGTCCCAATCAGGGACTATTTTCTCATAGAAAACCGACAATACATTATAGAGGCTCGTCCCGTGCCTCTTTCTGTCTTTTTTAATGCTCTTTTCTTTCCCATTTCAAGAGTTTCATAATGCTGCTCTAGCTGTAGATTTTTAAATAGTTTAGAAGTGTAATAATTGTAATTTAATTATTTTTTTATATTTTTATTGTTATATTATTTAATTTGATTGTTTAACATTACCACATAATTAAGTTGTATTGTTTATTTTGACTAAAGCTGTGTATGTTTCCGCTATAGGTGTACTATAGTGAAAATATACAATTAAATATTCATATAAATATTACTTAATATCAAAATAAGTGATTTTATGTATCAAGCTGTTGGTGTACCATTTATAAATAAATAAATTACATGTTTGCTTACTCGCCAGATTTTAAAATGATTTTGATTTGAATGCACGTACATTCATATCAATAGGATTTAGTCCATGCAGTTTCCATGTCCATCCGAACGTTTCAAGTTTTGGAGAATATAAGGGATGGAAGAAGCCAGTGGGATAGACTATTTAGCCTCAAACAGCCTAACTGCGGAGCTGTAAATTCGTATTGATTTTCATGACATGCGACGCTGCGTCAATTGTTCCGAATCATTCTAGTGTAATCGGACTGTTGCCGTTTCACGATGGCTTTATTAATTTATTTATCCTTTTTTGAACCATGCACCAATGCGTGGTGGCCTCTTGGTAAACGGGCTAGATACGGCTACCAATATGCTCACGGTGGTCGCGGGTTCAAATCCCAGGGCACACCTCTGACTTTTCGGAATCATGTGTGTATTGATAGTCAATTACCATGCAAATTAACCGTGAAGAAAACCATCGTGAGGAAATCTGCGTAACATAGCGAATTTGTAAGAATTTCTATGGTATGTAAAATCTGCTAACCTGCACTAGGCCACCGTGGTAAACAATATTGCCTTGCCAGTATCAATCGTACTCTTGATTGTAGAAGAGGCCCAAGCCCTGCGGTGGGACGTATAAGGGCTGATAGAGAGAACCATACATAGAATAAGTTACATTAAAGAAATATCATAATAAAAAATGTACAAAAGGCTTTATCGCACTGGCCAATCTCTTCTAGGTAATCTTGGTATATATATATTAATAGGAACATGGGAGGGCAATTTTAAGAGTCAAAATTAGCTGGAAATAAAAAAAAATATTATAACCTTTATTTACCTCTGACGGTTTTATTACCTTGGATAGAAGACATTCTCAGGGATTAACTATTAATATTAATGATCTTGACAATGAAAATAGACGGATAAAGTTTAATATTCAGTAATTATAAAATACTGCAGCATTGGTGGTGTAGTTGTAATACGGTACGATTACAAAGACAAGGTTATGGGTTCGAATCCTCGGTCAATTTGCTCGGTCGGGCAATGGTGGATTTTCTAATCACTATCAGCCCAGAGTCACAAATTTGTGCCCGATATGGGGTTAGGCTCTATCACATCATGACACGGAACAAACAAGGTCAAATGGGTGTCCTGGTAGCAGCTCTACCTACTACTGTTGAGAAAAAAGCGTAAGTTTATGTCTTCATGTATGAAATTCAAATTTCGCCAATACTAATAGATTTTCATTTACTTTTTGTTTAGCGAGTTCCTTGTCGGGTCTTGAAAACTGAACTTTGCTGTGATAAGGTAATACAAATTATACATTAAATAGATAATAATAAATAATTACACCCAACAGCCATATACAATTTAAGAACAATTATATCTTGTCATGGGTATCATAAATTTTTCGGTCTCACAAACACGCAGACCCAAGTCAAAATATATTTATGCGCCTCACAAACATTTGTCTCGGTGCAGAGATCGAACCCGCTACGTCTCCTTTCACATCTGGTATCTAACTAATTCCGCCACGAAGGCGTTATAATAATGATACTCTTACTTTACTTGGTCTGTACTGCTTTTAAAATAGATTCTAGTCATTGTCAGTAAAAAAATATTAAAATGTGACCACATCGACAACCACATCATGTTAACTCTGTCAATATCCAAAATACCGCAGCATACCATTAAATTAATTTCAATTTCGCCGTACCATTTAGACATGTAGGCGTAGTTATTGAAACCCACACGATTATATATGATCAGTGATCTTTAGTTTCATTGTCTCTAATGGAACCGAATGCTAAATATACCTATATACACGAAGTAATATCATCCCTTTTGGCATTAGTAAATAGAACGTAGGTGAGCAATATTAGGAAATTGAAATGGCAGCGTGAACCGATGGCCAATGAAGCTAAAAATTCCTGGAGAAGAGGTCACTAAAAAACAAGAGAAGAGTCAAATTAAAGTTGCAGAAAAACGCTGGATGCTGGCCGCTATTAATGAGTCGCTCTGGAGATCCTTCAAGGATACTTATGTTGATGAAGAGAAGACTCTGAGTTACCTCTATGTGAAATTTCATCAAAATTGATCCTATGGTTTGAGCATGAAGAGGTAACAAACACACAAACTTTCGCATTTATAATATTAGTAGTATAGAATTATAATATATTTTCTAGATACTACAAAACTTTACAAGACTCTATGGAATCATTGACAATACGAAGAATCAGGAGACTGTCCCGTCCTCACACCCGTCACTGCAACTCCTGTAAGCCAGGATCAACAGTGATAGGCATTTTAATGACACCGAGCATTGCAGCTCGGCGAGTCTTCGGGAATGTCTAAACACTTATTTATTTATTTATTTTATTTTAAACACTTTGTACATATATGTAGTACAGGCGGACTTAATGCCCAAGGGCATTCTCTACCAGCCAACCTAAAGGTAGTGCAGAGAGACGGAAGCAGGTGCTTATTAATAAAATTAACAATAAGCGAAAAGAGAAAATATATAAAATATAAGTAATAATATTTATACGGATATATAAAAATTTTAATTATATATATATACCGGGCATCTCAAGACTAACTTGTTTTTAACCCGCAACGGAATTAATCATGAAGTAAATAATAGTAGGAGTTGGAAATATTTTTGTCCACTTCCCTCCGTAGCAAAGCGGGTGACAAATGAATGGACTAAACAGGTAAATAACTTCTGATAAAGACTTTTACAGGCAGAGAAGCTAACTGTAAAGCACTACGGATTAAACTATTAATACATTTCTTGGTACATATTATGTAAGCTGTTACTCTTGATTCCAATAAAAGGTATGATAAAAAAGGCCTGTAAGCACGGAAATTCGTCCTAGTTTCCACTAGGTACATGTAGTAATATATGATTATACACTCCGGACGATATCTGCATTCTATCCAACATAATTTTACGCTCATTCTGCCACATACTACACACTCAAAATATATAATGCGCAATTAGGTTCAACACGAAGAATTATCTGAACTCGTTCAATATTTGCTATATCACAAACGCTCATCTAACATTCATCAGTATTATCGCAAAAATAAAAATTCCCAAATATATTTTTTCACACTCCCCGATCCATTTTCTGTAGATTTTCTTCTACAATAACTCCATTATCGCGTTTTGCTCGGTTTCTGGCGCTATTTCGTCTTTTGTTTTTCTGTACCCGCCACACTTTGCTATTCAATACCCGACGAGGGAAGAATTTCATTTTAAACAAGTTTCAGCGCCATCAAAATGCATTGTTGTGAAATTTTTAAATGGAACACAACAGTGTTTTTAGATGTAAATTCGTTTTAAATAAAACTGTTGCGGTCAGAGATGGGTTGGCAGATTGGCGCTAGTTTTAAGCTTGTATTTTTTAATGGACAGGTAGAGTGGCTTGTTGCAGACTTAAATAAATACGTATATATATCCAATAACCATATATATCTATAGTGCTGACTCAACATTAAGATTTATTCTTGTAACGTGGGTCAATCACGACGTCAGTAACATAGACGTCAGTAGCAGACGTCAGTAACTAAAAAGACTTTTCGGTCTCACTAACACCCAGGCCCGCAACAAATATCACTGGATTACACAAAAAATTATCTCGGTGTGGGGATCGAACCCGCAGCCTTCGTTTCATAACTGGCACACAACCAACTGCGCATGGAAGGTGTAAAAAATATTATGTATACCATGTAACTTGGCGGTTCAATAATGTGTTTCCGGTCTTCCTATTCTTATGTAAATATCCATAAATTTACTGGTGGTGGGTCTCTCATATTTGAGAGGCCGCCTCGGTAGGTACAAACGCAATTTCTATTTCTCGCACTAAGCAGCAGTGTAAACGTACCGATGTGTTCTGGTTTGAAGGACATTATAGCCAGAGTAACTACTGGTCATAATATTGAGACATAACATGTTATATCTCACGATGGCGAGTGCAATAAAATGCCAATCATTGCTTTGGAATTTATGGTTTCGCCATTCATAGCTAAAATAGATTTCGATGCGGTAGGCAGAGTCTACACTATTGCCATTTGGAGTTGGCTTAATCTCGTTTGTCCAAAATGTGATAGAATACGAATGTCGCCCTGCCTGGTATAAACTCCAGTCCCGAAAACCAAAAACACAAATGGCCGTAGATAATATTTTTCTTACAATCTGAATTGTACTGACTTTACCTTAGTATTCAATTTATGATACAATTTATAAGTGTGTATAAAAAGTACATGAAATCATTTTTTTATTTCATCAAATGTTTTAGAAGCTCATTTTCTAGGTTTCTTCTTCATATTCTATTTTCTAAGAGTAAAAACATTACTTCCTCTCTAAAGCCTATTATAATATTTTCAAAGAGACTTGTACAAAGCTTCAACATGTACTGTGTTGGAGTATTAAAATATTTACGTCGGTCTTCGCGGAATAACTATACTGAAATGAGGAATTAACTAAAGTCTCATTTGTTGTAAGGAATGCGGTTACGCTATGAGCGGAATGGATTTAGGGTTTATTTCTTTTACTGCTCATACCTAAGTCTTAAACTTTAAGAGGGTTAATAAGGTTTTTGGGGTATGGATTGTGGTTATACGAAAGACCGTCTGGTAGTTAATCTTACGGGGAATGAGCCTATGCGGAAATAATAGGTTAGAGTTGAAAATAAACTGAATAAATTTCTTAGTCTCGAAATCAAACCTAATATCTCCACAGACTATATTATAACGTCGAATTACAAAAGTAACCATAAGTTACGTCTTTGTACTAGGCCATTTCTGTTATATATTGTTAGAAAAATTCAAAATGACAGCCTCTGTGGCGTAGTCTGTGGTTAGAAGCCGGCTGTGAAATAAGATGCTGCGGGTTCGATCCTCGCACCGAAACAAATATTTGTGTCATCCACAGGTATTTGTTTCGGGTCTGGGTATATGACACCAAAAAGTCTCTCGTAGTTCCTGATACCCACGATACAAGACTCGATCTTAGTGTGGGGTTCGACCTATGTATGTTACTGTTGGGTGTATTTATTTATTATTTATTAAACTATAAATTAAATATCCAAAAAAATTCTTCTGAAATGTTTGGAAAATTAGGTTATATACTCGTCAAAACAAAATAAGGGCCACTTAATTTTTTGCAGTTTGAGACAGATTTTTGGTACCCCGTGTTTTCGAATGAGATTTTTTATGGTCTTAAGTGCTTGAGTTAACGACGACGGTCAGGTATAGCCGATGTTGTTGTCAAGTGTGCAGTTAAAACGCTGGTTAAGTTTCAAAAAAACTTTGGAGATTGACGTTAGTTCAGTTTAGCCTCAGTCTATTGACTGCTGCAGTTGTTTTTGATAGTTTTGCGTATAGTTAGTTTATTTTTCTGTAAAATGCCACGATTTCGTTGCCATATGGACTCTAACACTGCTTCTAGAGTTTATTATTAAGTTTATTGTTAATTTTATTAAGTTATTAAGTTTATTGTCTGATCATTCCGCTTTTTTTCATCCGCTATCTCCTATAACTTAACCACTAAAAGAAATAACAGTTTTCTTTAACTGTTGAACGACTCCAGTGCGAACACAGTTGAACCCGCATTTAAACCAATTTCCCAGCGATTCCACGATAATAACTTTCAGTTTAGAAAATGTCTGCAAATATTTTACAAGTTGCTTTTATGACGAAATTTTACGACGAAGGAACTTTGTTTCGGAATTTTGGAAACTATTGTATTGTTGTTTTACACAGCTTTGCATGAAGTTGACGTAATCTTGTTGTGAACTTTCATAAATGTGAAGCGATGTTGGAATTTATTTGGACAATTTAGGAAGGTATAGCACAGAAAGAATTACTTACCATAAAAAGGTGGATCGCTGCCTAACAGTAAGTATCTTGCCTGTCTATAAACAGACGCAACATCAATTTGAGATCCTAATAAATACACATTTTAGGTATCCAAAATTTCCTGCCTTTCAGACAACTTTTAGATCTTAAGTCTCAATATGTCTAGTAGTTACACTGGCTAAAAAAATTCCTTAAAAATATCCTTTTAACCAGATTGCAATGGTGGATTTACACTGCTGTTTGTCGGGAGAAATAGGCATCGCATAGTACCTAGGTGGCCTCTCACTTACAAGAGATACCAGTAATTTGAAAAAGTTCTATTACATTTTATGAGCCCACAATCGCCCACTCCGGAGCACAACCTACAGCTAGATTCAGAGGGCTAAGACAAAACTTAAGAACCATCAAATTGAGCGTATGTTTACATTTCATTTTGATTGACGATCCCATCATAATTTGGCCCAACCAGTCAATTTTCATAAAACGAATATACTACGACCGGCCCACCATACAATTTTTCTAAGTGCCTCCCACCTATAAACAAAAATGACGCCAAACATCGATTCCTGAACCCTTGGACATAAAACTTCGCCAGCGTTACCGCAGAAATAGTGGAAGGTCGAATTATTTTTACGGGGTTTTAGATAGTTTGGAAATTTATGACCCCTTACATCGCTTTCAGCAGTTGTTGGACGGGTATTTTTATGCTTTTTGTAACCAAATCGATTATACAAAAATAGATGCAGGACATGCTAGGTAGGTTCGGAAATATTTTAACGGTCTGTACTCAGCAACAAAATATGATATTTGTTACTCTAAGTATGACAAATGGACTGAAAAACTACTTCAGTGTCATGTAAAACCTTAGCATTAACACATCATTGAAATAAAACTATTATTTACGAGTTCTATTTTGGTCTTTTGGGTTCCGAACTGCAAGACTTTAAGACATCGTAAGCTCCTTCAGTGTAGATTGTAACGCAAAATCCATTAACTTTTTTAAACTCACTTTTTAATGTATTAATTCACCTCAGTCCGCCCCGTGACCATGAAAACTGTAAGTGATCGAAGCGTCGCGTCGGGAAGACAAAAAAGGTAAAAATGAAACCAAATACGCGATAAATCCGTTAATAATAGTTTTATTTCAAAGTGCAACATTCGGTTACATCTAAGAAACCATAACACAACATCAATTTTATTACCTCCAAGAAATTCAACTAAAATTTTCTCTAAGCCCTGTCTCGCCGGAGATATATTACAGTATTTGCTACCAATAAAGCGAGATAGAATGTTAGTAGAAAACACTTGATAAATGTGCCACACGGTTTAATCGATATCAGGTTGATACGGTATATCTTAGAACTACATTTTTTAGCGAGAATAGAGTTGTTAAGCTCCCATTGCTTCGGGGAAGGTAAAAGGGTAACTGCCATTGGCATGGGACGTATGTCCCACTGCAGGGCACGGATCTCGTCAACAATCGAGAGTACGACTGAGAGTGGTAAGGCCATTTATATCAAAAGGTATTGTGGTCTTCAAATTTAGTAAGATTGTAAAATGGCCGGGTTGGGGCTTTAGGTAATCTTACGCCAACATATACAAACATTCTTTGTCAGTCATGACATGTGTTATGGGTTCCCTTTTATTTTTATTTGTGATGGTAAGCGGCTACCGATGCTCATGAACCTGCGCAGTGCCAGGGGACCAGCATAACAAAGTCGCTGCCTACCTTAAGGAGATTACTCTCTTTAAGCCTCGTTTGAAGAAGGAGAGGTCATAGCGCTGAGGAAACACCGATGCAGAGGGTTCATTCCAGAGCTTGCACGTGCGTGGTAGGGAAGACCGCCTAATTTTTCCCAAATTTTCACTCATATGGCCGCTCAACACAGTACCATTAATGTTCCCTCTAGTATCGGGTGTAGATTCCTTCTTGTACGCTTTCTCTTTTTCTCTCTTTGGCCACAGGAAGTCCACTAATGAACATAGGTCTCCCCCAAAAACCTTGTCATCGATCTAGAGGAATCGTAATATATCTATTTCCTTGAGTATTTGCCCTGAGTTTGAGCCCGACTTAACTTAAATCCACGTAATTGAGTAACCACAAACGGACTAGAACATTTTGTTCTAGGCTTATTTATTAAACAAAAAAACTCAGGCTTTGCACAAGTCATTATTATACTAACACTATTGACTATTTACTACAAAAACCTGGCTTTCGTAAAAGGTATAAAAAACAAAAAAAAAAACGACAAAAGCAGAAAACCCGCGAAGTTTTTTGTTTGAAACTATAGTTTGCTTTTATCCAGATTGGCCGAGTGGCTACGCCGGGACGCAAGTCGATTCGTGGCCAAAGTGTTGGCACGTAGTTTTTTTTTATCTACTGTTCCTTTTATTCAGAAAATGTTTAATGGAGCTCAGTTTTATTGGTTTCGGATAGACTGCGCTTTTGTTCTTCTAATGAGTTCCTTCTTGTCGCTGTTTGCTTTTATTTAAAGAGAATATTGTCATTGACTGGATTTGTTAATGTTGATTTTTCCAGTTGCTCAGTTGGCAAGTATTCATTTGCTTCATTTGGATAATTAATATCGATTGTTCTTTTATTGTTTTTGCCTGAACGTTCATCAAGTCGCGCAATCACTACATAGTATAAAACAAAGTCGCTTTCTCTGTCCCTATGTCTCTATGTCCTTTGTATGCTTAAATCTTTAAAACGACGCAACGGATTTTGATGCGTTTTTTTAATAGATAGAGTGATTCAATAAGAATGTTTATATGTATAATACGTACATATTATTGTACAGAAATCTATTTGTACCCGGGCGAAGCTGGGCCGGGCAGTATACTATAAAACGTATGTGACCGTAAGATTTGTTCGTTATTCTACATACATATCATAGTTATACATAAACGTCTCGCTTTATTTCCAGAAGGGGTAGGTAAAAGTATAACTAGGACAATGAAGTTTCGCCTTGTGTGGACCGTTCCATAAAGTGATAGGAGACGAACTTATCCCCATATCGGGCATAATTTCCTGACATCGGGCTGATGCCTGATAAGAAATAGAAATATGACTATGTCAGGCCGGGATTTGAATCCGAAACTACAGCGTTACAATTATACCGAAGTACGACTGCGTCATCTAAGCAGTCTGTTTATAAATCGACAACTGTCTGATTACATTTTGTAGAAAATATTATCTAAACACGGGAAATAATTATTTGATTCTAAAACATACACAATGCTATACCTAATACAGTAATCAAACTCAATACATTACCTATCATACATACATTGCCAAGAACAAAGAAACAATCAGTCGCTCATTTATCCTATGCATTTTTACCTCGGCCTTTGTAATAACCTCAAAATAATGAGCGGAATTTAGCCTGCTCAAAATGTACCGTGGTGATTGTGTCGGCCCTGCTCGCGTTTTGTTATGCAAAATAATGAAATCGTCGGGCTGACGGCTTCTGCATAATACATCCAAAATATCCCGCCATTTAACCTTAGGACGGCGGCATAGTGGAGGATAAAATGCTAATGCCACTTTTTTATTTAATCTTGCAATCCATGTTAATGTTAATTCATGTTTGGTGGTAGGTCTCTTATATGTGAGAGGCCGCCTGGGTAGGTACCACCACAATGTCTATTTCTCCCGCTATACAATAGTGTAAACTTACTCAAGTGTTTAGATTTGCAGGACATTGAAGCCAGAGTAACTACAGGTTATAAAAAGACTAAACATCTTATGTCGCAGGATGGCGAGCGCAGTGGAATGCCAATCATTGCTTTGTAATTCATGGTGTTGTTTGGTTTTGCTATTGAGTACTGTCCTTGAGCGGTCTCATCACTTACTATCAGGCGAATGCTTGTCTCGACATTATTGCATGACAAAAAAAATCTTTCATATATTTAAACTGGCCTAATACGGGTCAGTATATTGCCTAATCTCAGAGTTTTTTGTCCAGATTTCTCCGTTTTATAAGTAAGAAATAAGTGAATAAGTAAGTACGATATAGGCCACTGGGAATTCTAAGGAACTGCTTTG
Source organism: Hyles vespertilio (assembly GCA_009982885.2). Taxonomy (NCBI): domain Eukaryota; kingdom Metazoa; phylum Arthropoda; class Insecta; order Lepidoptera; family Sphingidae; genus Hyles; species Hyles vespertilio. The sequence goes on from CM042817.1 coordinate 17,058,902, forward strand.
AATGAAACAGTACTTCAAGTTATTTGAACAAAACGTTCATACTCTTGAACACTAATTATAAATAAGTTTTTACTCGACGAAAATTAGGACTTAACTGCCTATCCAAAGTGCTCATTTCACCACTTTCATGCCGACAGAGTGTCAGTGGTAGTGGAGCAATTTAATAATCATTATTTATTATCTACCTTAAGGTCTAATTAGTTGACAGCGTAGATACATTTTTCACGGATAAAACTGATAAGTACTCGTAATTATGGACACACATAATGAACCATAAAAAATTTAGAAACATTAATAATATGCACTTTTTTGTGCGCTAGAAACAATATATTTAGGTTTTTTTTCTGTGAATGCCATTCGTCTGATGGTAAGCGATACGACCACTCATAGATAGTAACAAAACCGAACAACGCTATGATTTCAAAATTTGGCAATCTACTGCGCTCGCCATCCTGAGAAATCAGATCACAGAGTACATTTTACAAATCAGATGTTCTCAATATGTCCAGTAGTACTTTGGCTACAATATCCTTCAAACCTGCTCCACAATTATGGAATCCCAACTAACCTTGCCAAAAAAAAACGTTTCAAAAAAATGAATATTACGCCACGCCAATGGAGTGAGGCCCTTATCTCGACGTAGGAAAGAGCTCGTTAATCCATGCCCACCTATTTACTTGCGGTTTAAAAAACCTCGCAAAGTGTAATATAAGAGCCATTGTCTTGCCTCTCGTCGCTTATAACCCGAACTTTCGTTTTTGTTGACTACGCGATATCTGTGATACGAGAGTTTACCAATATATTTTCAGTTTTAACATCGTCGTGGTAATATTAATTTTGCATTACTATATCAACCTCCGTATCAGCCCATATACGTCCCACTGCAGGGCACGGGCCTACTCTACAATCGACAGTACGATTGAGAGTGAATAGGCCATGTAGTCCACCACGCTGGCCTAGTGCGGGTTGAATATGTCCCATTGCAGTGCACGGGCTTCGTTTGCAATCGAGAGTTCGATTGAGAGTAATAAGGCCATACAATTTTACATTATAATTATTTTTAGACTATATGGCACAACCCTTGTCAACCGTTCTATCGATTTTAAAGGAGGCCTGCAGTGGGAAGTATAATACTTGTACAGATACAATGAAACATTTTTGGCATGAAAACTGTATGAATGAGAGCACGTGAAAGATATGTATAATAATTTGTTTAGGTTATAAAAACAATACTGAAATTAGTGATTAAGGTTTGGAATTGGTCAAGTTGTGGAATTGTTTGCCATCACACGTGTTCCCTCCAATAATCCTGGGACCTTCTGTGTACAGTGAAGAATCATCTCAGTAGGCCTGCATAATTGTATCGAATGTTATGGACCACCATCCGATGCCATTCGATACTCTGAACACCTTTTATACTCACTATCAGGTGCAGTGTAGTCACTACGCCGCACAATGTTGCGTCTAGGTAGGTAGGCGGTCAAAATTATTTTTACAAGTTTTTTGGTAGGTATTGATTAAATTGGCCTAATTGTAACCACTAAAATTATTTCATTCACTGATTGGCTTTATAGAAGATATTTTTTAGACTACAGCATTCTTCGATAAATAGCCTATAAAACAAAACAATATTATTCCAATTTGAACCAGAAGTTTCTGGGATCATAGGTAACAAACAAACTCTTCAGCTTTATATGTAGGTATATTAAGTATGGATTACTTACTTAGTACCATGGTTAAAACTTTTGGAAAAGAACACAAGCACCCATCCCATGCTTAGACAAATATATGCTAAACCCCAGTAAAAGCCTACCCACCAATTGGTCATCAAAAGCATATTAAGAAGATCATAACAAGTTTAAAACGAACTCCATATTTACTCACAAAATAGGAAACACTTTTGAAGATTGCACGTGAATTGAAACTGCAAGTAATACTGACTAAAATAAATATTATCATGTAAAATATCCGGGACCCAAGCACCGTACGTGGTTCGCACCTCGTTCGTTATTTTTACATTTGCTGAATGATACACACGGGTGGAGCGTTTGGGCAATAATAATTTAATTTTGGAGGTATCTTTTTTTGTGCAATAAATGACATTAATTATTATTATTATTTCATTTACGCCTTAGACTTCCCTTTCTATCTCCTGTATAGTGTATGTCCATACCATGGTTGCCTGGTAGAAATGACCTAGTGTGATAAGGCCGCCACTTGTCCTATTATTTTTATTGTGTAATATCTACATAGTATTTCTGTACAGTGCAAAAAAAGGATTAAATAAATAAATAAATAGCGCCACGAGCTGGTAATTCGTCTGATGATAAGCTCAGGGATAGTAGCAAAACCAAACACCCATGAATTACAAAGCAATGCTTGACATTCCACCGCGCTCGCCATCGTGATAGATAAGATGCAAAGTCTCAATATGTCCAGTAGTTACTCTGGCTACAATGTCCTTCAAACCGCTACAAAACAGTGAATTTACACACCTGTTTGGAGAGAAATAGATAACACGGTGATACCTAGGCGGCCTTTCAAATTTTCTTTTTTCTACTATTTTTTTATTCTTTGTTTAGTATTTATGACTTAGTTAAAACAGATTGGTGCAACCAACAAAAATTGCGTCATCTTTTGAGTTCCACTATCAGCCGCTGCCAATAAACAATCCCAATCCAAAATTTGTCGTTCGAGATTGACAGCTCAATCTTTTTTCTGATACTACTGCCAATAATCAATCTCAGTAGTGAAATAAATGACAAATCGAAAAGTAGAACACAATCCAGATTGACTTCAACCTAATTTTTTCGATTGATTATTGGCATCTCATCATGAGTATGTGTATTCGAGTACCATCAGGGCATAAGTTTGTTGACAGGCAAGAGGTACAATGAGATGCTTATCACATTCATTTCTTAAGAACTTTGTCCTACCAGTTTACGAAAATATATCGTATTGATACTGAAAACCTTATTCGAATATCCTACCATGGATAAACACATAAACTATGGCTTACAAATGCTTTTTTTTTGTTCCCGATATGCATATGGCCCGGTAGGCTCGTCTCCTATCACATATCGGACGGAACACACAAGGTGTCCCTCTGCCTACCCTTTCTGGGAAGAAGGCGTGAGTTTCTGTATGTGTGTATTTTTTTATAAACTGCTCTAAATCACACTAACTTTTAAAATGTGTTCGTCTCTAGTAAAAACTACTCACCGAATCGAGAGATAGAATTAAAAAAATACTGAATCTGTCCAATTTTACCTGCGAGTTTAATCAATTATTATTATTTTATTTTTATTACCAGCAAAGAATTTCATATAATTCTCCATTAAACATAAATTCAGCAAAAGTATATGGAAACGTATAAATCCTTATCTTGATAAGTATCTATTTGCATAAAAATAAGACGAATGTATATTGAATATATATTGCTAAAGAGCAACCTAAGGAGATATTGGATTGTGTCTCTTCAACCGACGAATGCTTGAGAAATATATTTATTCTTGAGTTTATGCTTTCATCCTATTACATGGCATGTTATTATTTGAGGATAAACTGTGAAGGGACTTGTAGCTGTTCTTGAATAAGAGGAAAATAAAGAAATAACCCAACAGCCACTTACATAATCCTGACCCCACAATAAAACCGAATCTTGTGTCGTGGTTATCAGGAGCTACGAGAGACTTTTCGGTCCCACAAACAACCAGAATCGAAAGAAATATTTGAGAGCCGCACAAACATTTCTCTTGGGGTGGGGATCAAACCTGCGGCCTCTCGTTTCATAGGCGGCCTCTAACCAACTGCGCCACGGAGGTTCTCAAATTTTACTTATTTAAGATGTATAAGTATAATTAATGTAGAGATGAAAGGACTAAGTGACTAGATTGTGAGAATTCAATGTGAAGAGTTGTGAGAAGTACGATTATGTCATGAGACGAGGATCTAAAAAGACGAAGTTTCCTTATTTATTTAACAGGCACAAAGTGGCTGTTGGACAGTCATGCGGTTAATTACAACATTTCTTAGCTTTTATTATTTTCAAATTAAACTTTATAATGCAATTCATTGTATTGTGAAATAAAATGCGGCGCCTTTAGTTCATAAATATAAATTATTACTGTTAGTTTAGTACATTTTAATTTTATGCTCTTAGTTCGTAAATAAAAATACATTATGGTTTATTTAAGCCTATAATTATTTTTCTATATACCTTACATCATGATTTTACGAGGTCGGGAACCCTTATGCATGTAGAAAGATAAAACTTATTGCCTAATATAGAAATGCCAAGGTAATAATGTAGGTGATAATATTTTAATATCGGGCAGAATTAATTTATAATTTAATAATGTGATTAAGGCACTTACAATGTGCGAATATTACAACCATAAAAAAATAAAAATACCCACATATCAACTCAAAATCTGTTAGATAATTATTTAGTTTAATATGTGGTTGAACAAGGAGGTACACTTGTACACTTTTCCCTGCTTTAGCTCTATGGATGTAATGATATGACATATGTCTTTGATTTGTGTTTTGTGTGTCATGTGTAGATTGCTATAATAAAGTGTGCACAATAACGTTGCATCAATTATTTACAACGAGAGTATTAAAATACAAAATATGTAATTGCAAAAATAACAAAATCCAAGACTTGCTGCTAGGGCATTCAAACCTTTGATTTTTGAAAAATGCTTTTATATAATAATAGTTGCCTTTGGCCTGTAGTATTTAAATAATATTGTCTTCATTAAAATGGTTTGGGTAGTTTTCCCTAGTTTAGAAAGTAATTACGTCATCATCAAGTAATCGAAACGACGGAAATTAAAAGTAACTAAAAATATCCAAATATAACCAAATCAGTAAATGATATATTTCAATACTACATATTGTGTATTTATGTACTTCACGACCTTCTATAGATACCAGGATATCCCTTGTGCCAAGCCAAGTCACACTAAGTCATAAACAAATGTAATCATAATAATCATTTCATTTCATTCATTTCATTTCATTTCATTTCATTTTCATAATGCATACAATCACGAAAAGGTAAAAAGACTTGTAATTAACTACGGATGATTTTATTTCATTGTATTCGATTCCATAAAATTTCATTCCGAGATTGACGGATTGATCGATGATAATCGTCCTAATTTATATATTTGTCGCATATTCATCAATCATGCCCAAATGATCAATCAAACGGCAACATATTTCCGATTTCTTTCCGATCAGTGGAGCCACAATGCTATTTATAGAACGAGCTTTAAATTAAACAAAGAGAAAAAAATTATTTTAAATTGTGAATTATCCCAAAAGTCAAATAAAATCGTTGAGGTATTTTATTATTTAAATAATAACATGATTATATTAAATACATAGGTTTTTTCTATTACAGTAGAATTTTTATATTAAAAAGGTCTAGTAGTATATGATAATTACATACTCCTCCAAATATTTTAACTAGTGTTCTATAATCTAATTTTAAATTGGCGACAGCCCGCTGACGTTCAATAATTAAGCTGATATCACATTGTAGGTTTTTGTCTTACGCATAGAGTAAAGAGTACAAAACTATGGTAAAGAGCGCGACTGATATGGTTCGTACGGGTCGTCAGAGGGACCACGTACGTTTTTATTTTTTTTAATTTTATTGACAAAGGACGGTTTTCTCGTCTGCCAATGACTAAGCTTTTAGGGATGGAAGAGTCGATTTTTATGTATTCTTTATCTCATCTCTATATAAACAAATAAATAATATATTTTTAAATGAAATCAATCCTAGTTGGCGCTTATTATAAACAGTTCTAAGTCTGTGATAACCTGTGGTACTATCACATTCGAGTTTGCAACGGTTTTATTGTCAAAATAAATGATTCAATCAATATTAAATCACACATCAATCAATTATACAGGGTATATTAAGACTGCTACCGAAAACGAAGCCGGGTGGTAGTTTAAGCGACTTCAGACACAATGCAACAGAAAAAGTTGCAAAAAAAAGCGACATTTTTTTTTTTGTTATTTTTTTCCTATGGCCATATTTGGGTGGTAAATACATTTTTTTCCTAAAATAATAGTATATACCCTTTTATTTATAAATACTCTTAGGTATAAAAGAGTTTAAATTATTATTTTAGCAAAAACTATGGATTTACCACCCAAAAATGACGATATTTAAAAAATCATAAAAAAAAATTGTCGCGTTTCTAGGTGAAATTTTTAATTGCATTGTGTTTGTAGCCACTAAAACTACCACCCGGCTTCGTTTTCGGTAGCAGTCTTGAGATACCCGGTATAATACTATGATTGATTTAATTCTGTACGCAAACATAGATTACACATTGAGAATAAATTTACTGTGGAAAAATGTTTAGCAACAATGCCGTGTACACATATTAGAAATACTTATGTATAAAATGTGTGAATTCCAAAGTAGGCAAGATCGTGTTTCGAGCACACGTCTTGATATTACTACTAACAGTGTCAGTTTAAAAGAAAACAAAAAAGAGACTACCTGAAGACAAATAACAAGATAAACTTTTTTCCTACTATAATTCCTAAAACAGAGCGTGTACTTTGAAATTTTAACATCAATAACTTAATATTTGATTGTATAAAAAAATACTCGGTTATCTTCAGTTCAGTACCTATTTGTTCCCATACTTCTTACTTTAAGTGAGCATATTTGTATTCTTTATATTTAACATTATAAATAATTTCTCTTTTACGCACATACTCTAATCGTTTGACTTCCATTTTTTAAAGGAATGCACAGACGAACTTTGGCTAATTACTAATAATTAAATAAATAAATACACCCTACAGTCACATACATAGTCCTGACCCCACATTAAGATCAATTAAGTGTTGTGTCGTGGGTATCGGGAACTACGAGAGTTTTCGGTCTCACAAACACCCAGACCCGAGACAAATACTTGTGGCCTCACAAACATTTCTCTCGGCGCGGGGATCGAACCCGCGGCCCCTCGTTTCACAGGCGGCGTCTAACCAAATGCGCCACGGAGGCTGTCAATTACGTCCAGTCTAGTATTTACAAATAACTGGTCAAAGAACTGCGGTGTTTATTTCTATTAAGTTAAGTTAGAATCCCAGCAACGCCTCATGTAAATAATTAAAAATATCCAAATTGTATTCAATAATTTTTATTTGTATGCAGATTGAATGAAGAAAATTATACCTTGTACGTTTTATAAATTCTAATTTAATTGTAAGTTTTAAGAAATTTTCTATTAGTTTGGCTTAAAAAGCTGATAGCCATATTTACAAAACCTATTTTTGTGTAAACTCAAGATTGTCCACGATCGCAAATCGCCCAAAAGCGCTGTGGTGCACGGAGAAATTATTATTTTTTCTTTCTTCAAATTTCATTACATTGAACATTATTATCATTACTACTATTGGACTACTAGTATAAATGTACATTGTATAAATTATGAAAGAATATTTTTAATGAAAGCGTTGAAAAGATATTTTTTACTTTCATTTCTAGTTCCTAATTTCACCACTTGTCAATTTATGTTAGTTGCGCTGTATGTCTCAGACGTTTTTGTTTTTGAAGGTCATGCCCTCGAATTTCGACCGACAGTGTGCACACAACAAAAGAATCCATTGTTCAGATCGCTGTACGACGCGTTGCTCTAGTATTTATGGCCGTTTCTTTACTCTATGCGTAAGACGAAAACCTACAATGTGTTTTGAGCTTTAATCTCTTATAGAGCCAAAAACTTATCTGGCTCTGCTCTGTCAAAAGTGGAAACAAAGACGTCATTTGGAATTTTCAATCTACCTACCAGTCGCTGACATATCCGCCATTGGTTTTTTACTCAATGTATTTATTCTTCCTGCATTATTTAAAATTAGTGAAAAATGTAGAAAACTTTAAAATGTAACGCTAGGAACGTTAGACTTCAGGTATAAAATTTTACTAAGGAAGAAAAGCTTCTTCAGACACCAATAATACCCTTCGAAAAATTGTATCAACGCGTAGCTGCCGCCAAAAGTTTGTGTTGTCAGCTTTACAAAATAAATTTCACGAAAACAGAATTTTGTACGTACTAGTACAATAACTGTAAGTACATATCATAAACTAAAATTTATCGTTACGTGCGTGGTGGCCTGTTGGTAATTGGACCAGATGCGGCTGCCAACATGTTCACGATGGTCGCGTGTTCGAATCTCAGGGCACACCTATGACTTTTCGGAGTCATGCGTGTATTGATAGTCAATAAATACGCACTAAAACGGTGAAGGAAAACATCGTGAGGAAACCTGCGTACTATGGCGATTATTAGAATCTCTATGGTATGTAAGTCCACCAACTCGCATTAGGCCAGCGTGGTGGACTATATGGCCTGTGACATGGTCTAACCACCCTCAATCGTACTCTCGATTGTAGAGTAGGATACAGATATACTTGTTTAAGGGTTTTGGGGAGCGATTTGTTAGAAATCTTGTGAAGGAAAAATAACATGCAGATGAAACTGGTCATTTTTTCGACACAATTGGCCGGAATGAAAAATCTTACTTTACCCACTTTATTGCAATATCTATTTTTATTGGCAACACCAAATTCTATTACAGTGACTCTTTCACCGGGTCAGATAAGTTTATGGGACTATAATAGTTATTTCATATTATTAATACATCATATCAAAATAACACTCGCTGATAAACCAATAGTTTTTGCCAAAATAATAATTTAAACCCTTGCGTTCCATGGCGTTTTTATAAACTAAAGGGTGTATACTATTATGTTAGAAAAAAACTATGTATTTACCACACAAATACGACGCGACGATAGGAAAAAAAATACAAAAAAAATCGGCGCTTTTTTTACAAAAGTTACAATTGCGTTATTTCTGAAGACACTAAAACTAAAACAACCTGGCTTCGTTTTTGGTAGCAGTCTTTATATACCCCTTATAATATCTAAAGCTAGCCATCCATAACACCCGTATGTTGGTTGCATTCTTTCTAAGGACACGAAAACCACCCGCCTTCGTTTTCGGTAGCAGTCTTTATATACCCTGTATAATATCTAAAGCTAGCCATCCACAACACCAGTATGTTGCAGTGTGTAATGGCAGAAGTTTCCGGGCGTCACACCCTATATCAGTGGAGCGCTTTTAGTGCAGCTGGAATTTCGTTTCCGAATGATGTTTACACAAAAGATTTGGTGTCGTGTCGAAACCCTCCTTCAGTCGTTCATGAGTTTCCTTTCGAGCGTTTTGGAGGTTCGCCGCTCGCTCAACGGTTGAAAATGTGTATTTATTTCCGTTTAAAAATGCCTTTACTTTGAGCACGGCTAATGTTTCACTTATCGGTGTATTTATTTTAACGGTAATTGTGAAAATACGTTTTATTTTTGTTCATGTTTTTGTTGGTCCGTGTATTAAGCTGTTTAAAGTTTTTAGGTGCTTTGTTAGTGCGGTAACATAAGCTGTAACGTGAGATAATGGGTTTCGTTCTTAGAATCTAATTTATGAGTTTAATCTGGTTTACTGCACTAGTCCATAAATCTCACTTCTTTACACAAGGCATCTCTACAACTTACAATTCAATTGAGGTACTAGAGTATAGTCACGGCCTAATGCTGGTTGACAGATTGCGCTCACAATCAAAAACCTTATCTATATCCTTACAGTATGAAGATTTCCTCCCGATATTTTCCTCCATGTATTAGGCGATAGGATCGCCACCTATCACTTGTGGGACGGAACAAACAAGGCGAAATGTGGGTGTCCTGGCACCTCTGCCTACCCCTTCAGGGAAAAAGGCGTGAGTTTATGTATATTTATATTTTCCTATATCACTAATTAATCCACCTTGGATTCAGTACAATAACATCTTAACGGGATTATAAAGGTAACAGTAACAAGATCCTTTACACCCGACACCGCGCAAGGCCGACCGGCCGCAAGGTTTCCCGCGAGAATCGATACTACTTAACAGATACTTACCGCGTAACTTGAACCTCTGTCCTCTCACACAACCGCAGATTATGCGTGGAAATAATTAGTGTAATATTGTATAGAAATGTTGAGAACAGCAATATAACAACACCATGGATTATGCAATGCTTGATGTTTTACTACGCTTGTCTTCCCGAGATATAAGATGGTATATCTCAATATGCCTATTAATTTCTCTGGCTACAATATAGACTACAATGTCCTTTAACTCGAAATTTAAACTACAACATTTAGACTGCTGTTTTGTGGGAGAAATAGACATTGCGATTATACCTACCCAAGCAGTTTCTCGCGTAATACGAGAGACCTAACACTAGCCATTACACCAGTTCAAAGAAAAACTGAAATAATATTTCATAAAACTTTATCCATTTAATGACACGTCAAATTACCAAGTAATTTCCTAGGAGAGAGGCCAAGTCGTTCAAAGAGGTGAAGATTAATGGCTGTAGCGATACAGCCTGTCCCTTAACTAGCCAGAGCAGTGATTTAATATGACGGACACCCTTCGAGACCTTAAATCACGCAGTTTAGGTTATATCGTGAAGTAAAATACTGTGGCCTTGAGGTGTTAAATATTAATTGAAAAGGGTATGAAGCTTTATTGTTAGACGCAGCATATGTGGACTTTAAGACTATTGAAGTCATATTTTTAAGAAAATATAAGCAATAGACTGTTTATTGTTACCAGTTTTAACTACATTTATATAGATGGATGTAAAACCGCATTAAGTTATGCTATTGCCGCCCTAACAGTAAAGATAAAATTATCACTTATATTTGGATATATAAGTGATAATTTTATCTTTACTGTTCGTCTTCTTGAATTGGATTTGGTTTAATTGATAATGTCAGACGTTTTAGAACTCAATTTATTAGATGCTACCAATGTCAAATTTTACAATACCGTTGTAAATTGTTCTATAATAAGTATAAGCTTACTTTCAATCCCAATTTAAAATTCACTGACAAAAATATTTCTATAATTTGAAAGACATCTTGACAGTATCGCAACATCCACTAAAATGTTTAATAAGCCATATTTCTTGCATCAGCGACAAGCCTGCCCGCTCGACTCCAGAATAATTCATTTTCGGCCCCTCGCTATTTATTCATAGGGGTCTCTACCATAATTTATAAGGGATAAGTTGAGGGGTGCTACTATAGGTCATCCAGAGATCTGTGACATTCTCATCCCGGGCTTATCATCAAATCGCTTGCGTTCTTTTATATTCCAAAGGTTTTTGTCTAAGAAAGCGGGTTGGTAAATCATTTCCACTTGTCTTGTGTGATTTACGGGTTTTTCGTCCAAATCTGTAAGCTTTTCGATGTTCTTCTTTGATAAATTGGGACTATTTTAGTTTTGGATACTGTTGCATTTAATCGATAGAATTGTATGTAGTATAAATAGCACTTAGTCTTTCCCGTTTCCTTCATTTATTGTTTTTTTAAATACCCACAGAATTTCGTTATTCACTTTATGGTTAAGTCTCGATGATCTTGGAGGGAAAGGCCCAATTTTTCTTCAAAAATCATTAATCATTCTACAACATAGTTTTTTCGTTTCAATTTAGTTTTTATTAGGTCTCATATAGCTTCTAATTATCGGTTGACTCTTAGCATATTTAATAATCTATTGCTTGAAATATTTTACACTCATACATAAACTCACGCCTTTTTCCTAGAAGCGGTGGGCAGAGGTGCCAGGGCACCCACATTTCGCCTTGTATGTTCCGTCCCACGATGTGATAGGTTGCGTGCCTATCACTGTATCGGGCTGAAATTCCTAGTTGTGGGCTGTTATAAAAAGAAAATCCAATATCACTTTGCTCAACCCGGAATTCGAACCCGAGACCTTAACTTTGTGACCGTACCTTATTACAACTACGCCACCGAGGCAGTCTTAAAATATTACAATAACTTATTTTTATAAAACAGTTCACGGGATTCAAGACATTACTTAAAAACGGTCTTTTTGCGCACAATTTATTTATTTATTTATTTATTTTAAATCTTTATTGTACACATAAAAAAAAATACAACATACAGAAACAAAAAATATAAAAAGTACAAATGGCGGTCTTATCGCTTAAAGCAATGTCTTACAGACAACCATGGGATGGATTTAAAAGAAGGAAAAAGAGAGGGCAGTGTAAAATAAATAATTAAAAGTGAGGAAACTAGATAAAACTCATACTATCTATATATATAATCTAAACATAAAAATACACCAAAATAACATACATACATAATAAAAAGCATAAATACATACATATATAATACTACAAACATATACATATATAAATATATAATAAATACAAATTTAAAATTAATTAGAAGTAGGAAATAATATTATCTACTAAAATCTGTTTATTTAGAGAGATAGAGGTAATGTTCTTTGATTTGCCTCTTGAATGAAGACAGCGATTGCGCCTGTCTCACCACAACAGGAAGCGCGTTCCACAATCGAACTGCTTTGACAGTAAAAGACTTGTCCATAAATGTCGTGGTGTGCACAGGCATTCTCAGCCTAAGATTCTCGGACGACCTCAAGGACCTCAAATGTGAGTCATGAAGAAAAATAAATCGTTCTTTAAGATAAGATGGGGTGAGAGGATTGAACAAAATATTGTAAAGAAGATTAAAATTAGAATTTAGTAATAAAAAAATTTTTGTCTTTTTTTTTTCTTCTTTAAAGTTCTCACATTATTATTTGTTGCTTACTAAATATTTGTTTTTGTATATCTTATTGTATATGTTGATGCCAAATAAAATTGTGTCTATGTCTATGTCTATGTCTAAAATAAAATAATTAGCGTTTCCGGAATTGCAAGGCCTGATAACCCTTCACTAAGTTAAATATTTATACAGGGTATATCAAGACTGCTACCGAAAACGAAGCCGGGTGGTAGTCTAAGCGACTTCAGACACAATGCAACAGAAAAAGTTGCAAAAAAAAAGCGACAATTTTTTTTTTGTTATTTTTTTCCTATGGTCATATTTGGGTGGTAAATACATTTTTTCCTAAAATAATAGTGTATACCCTTTTACTTATAAATACTCTAAGGTATAAAAGAGTTTAAATTATTATTTTAGCCTATAAAACTATGGATTTACCACCCAAAAATGACGATATTTAAAAAATCATAAAAAATAGTTGTCGCGTTTCTATGTGAAATTTTTAATTGCATTGTGTTTGTAGCCACTAAAACTACCACCCGGCTTCGTTTTCGGTAGCAGTCTTGAGATACCCGGTATAATTATTTATTATTGTACTGCTATATTACGGGTCCTATTGGTTCCTTATCATGTAAATTGTATACATTAACGGGTTGTAATGTGGTCGACCCGACGGCGATGAACACAAATTGGAGCCTAATGATTTTGTTCTCAAAATGGAGCTCGATACTTCTTTGAAGGTAAAGTAGTTTAATTATAAAATGAACTAATGAAAATGAAAAGTGATAATTTTACATAACAAGAATATTGCAGGGGTTCTCAAATTAGGCTTTGCCTGTGTCTTGAGAAACCAGTTAAATGAATATTTTATTTAAAAACTTACATTTATATTTGTAAATAATGATGAGATGCTCAGAATAAAATCCATTTCCGATATCTCTTATGATCACTGTATTCTATAGTATTTTATGAATGCTTTATTTTTAAAATTACACATAATATATAATTATAATAATAATTTACTATTATCTTGTATATCACAACATTGTTAATTCTCATAATCGCCAGATTTGTTTCGTAATTATATAATCTAAATATAAAAGAACAAAACGTACTTATTAATCGCTCTTTTCAATAAAGAACTAACGCATTAATTAGACCCCTTTGCTGATATAATGAAAAGGACAAAAAATAAGAGTGACAACCGGTGACAACAGCTTTGCCTCTCTCCGATTTTTGTAATAATGCCACCCGAAAAGGACAACACTCTCTTGTTTTCACAGATGTCGATTTAATTGTGTTTAAAACTTTATACAATAGTTCCAAACTTTCTGTAGGTGTTCCGGTTGCTTCAAAAAACAAAAACTCCTTTTTGTTGATTTTATATTTTTTTCACAATCTACATTTCTTTGATTTTTTTATTGCTTGTTCCATTCGATTTACAAAAGACTCATCAGTTGTTGTGGAATAGCGAGCTTCTAAGTATTCACTTAACTAAGAGTTGGTGCTAGGCTACTTCTATTAATTGAAAATAAAAATTGTTACATGACAATTTAGACAATCTTATCTCGTTTCGAGTCATGACACAAAAGTCCCGGGTCTTCAAGACACAAGACGAAAACCCAGACCCTTGTATGTATAAGTATATTGTAAGTAAAACTGCTTAAATCAATAAATAAAAAGATTTATACATGTTTAATTCAATCCCATATACTTGCAGCAGTCACTTTAATAACTAACAGACCACCATCATAAACAACCGCCGTCATTCGACCACCAGCATACAATTTTTTAATCACTTAAATATCTATAAATCTTTAATCCCTAAAATAAAACAAAGTTTAAAACAGAAAATGCAGAAGATCTCTCCAGGTGTTGAGTGCGTTGAATAATGTTGACTTTCCTCTCGTATTATCGTAAATCTTGCATACACCTCGCGAACATTTTGTTGGAACTTAAAACTTCTTTTGTTCGCCCGGTGCTTTTAACTTAAGCGAGGAAATTTATCAAAGAAGAGAAAAACGGCAATCGAAGCGGATCCGATGTTTTGTCTTTATTTTTTTGAAAGCGATTGATTACAGTTATCAAGTGTTTTGTATTCGAGCTGATCTAGGGTTCTTTAGTGACTTTGTTGCGCCTTTTTCGTTATTATTTCCTTCATTTATTTCATTTGTAATAATTTTATTTTATATATTTCTCAGAAAACGAATGATAAGTGGCAAATAGGCACTGACCTATTTACCAGTGCCTAAAATAATAATCTTTGTAATCACTATATTTTTGCCAAGTCTGTAATTATAAATATGAATGATGTCAGCATTTAATACTTGTAGCGATATAACATCATTTTACTTATACGTCCATATTATCGTATACACGCAGACGAAGTCGCGGGAAAATACTAGTATGTGTATAAAAGGAAAACACTATATCAATAACAAACACTTGTACTTCCTTAAAAAAAACACTGAAGCCGATTTACCCGATAAATATTTAAAAGGTAAAAATTGTACACAAAAACATCCCTACAGCCGGCCGACGTGGATCGCATAAATCTCCAGCGGCTGACCGGGGAGTCGAACCTGCAATAAATATATCAACTGACAATTACTCCCGCAGCCAAACGTAAACTTCATTTACTTTATTTTTACACAGCTGTGATAGGGACAGAAATTCTAAATGCGGTTCAAAATAGAGCAGAAGTTGTTATATTTTCTGGTTTAAGGGTCCCGCATATAAATATAGTAAAATAAAAATATACAGTCAGTAAGAGCAAACAATGATTTACTGAAGGGAATTATTACATGTTCGATTTTGCATCTGAATAGATATATCATCCCGATATGCTTTTTTTTATCTCATTAGTTCTGTAAACGAGGAAGCCATCACAATACAAATCATCATCGTAAAATACAAATAAAAATAAAAGTACAATACATATAATATACAGTACAATATTTATACAATTCGCCAATACAAATACAGTCTTTAAAATGTTATTTCGCATGATTGCAAGCGTCATGTTTGTCTTCAAACAGAAGCAACATTACGACTGTCACTTAGCATTATTTGACACTTAATTGTGCTCGTCACCTTAAGGTATAATATCTCAAGTCATTATATGCTTAGTAATCAATGACTACAATTTCCTTTATATCGGTCGGTTGGGCCAAAAAGATTTTGAGTGGAGGTCACGTATAAGCAAGCGAAGTGTCAAACGCCTTTATGGTGGACTGATGGCCTGGTTTAACTTTCAAGAAGTCGCTGGAGCCTGGATGCGTCTACATGTCGATATGGAGACCTTGAGAAGGCCTATTATCATCAGCAGACTTTCTATGACTGAAAAAAGAGAGAGGACGCCCGCACTATTAGACAGAAACAAAACCCCACTATTTTTTAAACAAACAGTTGAACGCGCATGTTCGGGAAACAAATTTATAACCGTAAAATTTTAAAACAATCTAATTTTAAACTCGTGCCCCGCTATAAATAGTTTGAAATGAAAATATAATGTGTAGTGAAAACCATTAAAATGTCCATCAAAGGCGAAGTTGGTGGAATCCGGCAGTGGCGTGTCCGCGCGAAATTACGAATACTAAAATGAAACGGCTCGGCTGGGTTTGCAGGATTTACTTCGCTGGATATGGCTGCCTTTGTAAAGTTAGTTTTCGTCAGGATACTGTGCCGTGTGTTTATTGATTTATTTATGTTGGGGCCAGCATAACGTGTATTTACACTACTAACAAGCAATACATAATACAATTAAATGGCATACTAAATACAGCCTGGAATGTCCGTGTTGGATTATGTTACGTTTACTTTTTTTTATCGCAAAGAACGGCGAGACGAGCGTACCGTTCGCCTGATGGTAAGTGCTACGACCGCTCATGAACAGTAGCAAAATCAAACAACACCTTGAATTACAAAACAATGCTTGCCATTCCACTGCGCTCGCCATCGTGAGACATAAGATGTGAAGTCTCAATATGTCTAGTAGTTACTCTGGCTACAATGTCCTTCAATCCTTCAGTCCTTGAAGTAATATTCAAGTTATTTTTGTAATGGAATATCAATCACCACAATGGACAAGTCCATTAGTAAATAAAAATAAGCACACTCAACAGTTACATACTCCGATCCCACATTAAGATCGAGTCTTGTGTCGTGTACCAGGAACTACGAGAGACTCTTCGATCTCAAAAACTCCAAGAAACAAGTACTTGTGGCTCACAGAAACATTTGTCTCGGTGATCGAAGCCGTGGCCTCACAGTCGGTGTCTACTTCGCCATGGAGGCTTATAGTAAATGTAGTCTAGATATGATATGCATTGACATGCGACTATTTTCACACTAACTAACATTAGTATGTCAATTGACTGACACTCAGATATACAGAGGCTCATTACAAAATTTGATGAAGTTATATATACAGCTATCAATAAAAAGGGAATATAAAAAGATACCACCGAAGATTCTTACCAAAACACAAGTTCCGAAATGATTTTATGAAGTCTATGTATAACTACCATAAGCATTACATTGCAAATTGTGGCACGGAAAATACAGTAGACGATGTAGAGAGATGTAAATATCTTTATTATTTTTTAGATTCACAGGGGCCTCAAAATTTTAGACATACAGACGTGCAAAATTTATGTTATAAATATGTCAAACAAGTTTGATATTACGAGAAATTTACGAGTATAATTCGAGACAAAAATAAAACATTAGCTTTAAAAATAATTGAATATTAATCAAATGTCACGTAAGGTAGATAAAAAAAAATTAAGCAAACCGCCGTGAATTCTTTAAACATTAGTTAAATTTTATTGTGATATTCGCGTAAAACCAAAAACCATTATCAAAATAAATACATCCAACAAAAATATTTAAATGTATCTTCCAGTATCTATATTCACGTCGGTCACAATTTTCTCTTTGTACAACTGTTACCGCGGGGACAAAGCCACTATCTATTGTTAAATTTTTAACTGCACCCGCCTTTTTAACTCGCATTGTCGGGCTTTTTGCGCGAATTGCTTCAATCTTTCGGCTTCCCGCAGCCATTAATGTTCTGTATCGAATGTAATGATTTTTCGCCGAATAGATAGACATTTTTAGTGTTCAATATTTTTTTTCGATTGGTGGACAGCAGGTTTTTACAAAGCTTTGTGATGTGCATTTGAAATTTGAATTTGAATTTAGAATGGAAGGAGAATACATTTGCAAAGGAAATTATTTGGAGTGTTATGATATTGAAAACATTTTAATTTTTTTTTCTTCTGGTTGTTTAGTGCTTAGTGGACTGCAACTACTTAAAAACGGTAATAGTATTTTCAAAATTGGATCGATTAAAGTGACTGTCCTCCGACATCACCTCTTCTCTTTCTGTCTACCCTAATATAACGTTTAATTATATAATTTTCAATTCATTTTGGAAACTGCTTTGATTTATACTCGTAATTAGGATCTTGACACCAACATTTTTGAAAGCAGGGTTTTTTGTCACTATCAAAATACAAAACCAAAGAAATGTATTCAGAGCTTAACTTAGTTACTTTTCTAAGATCTTAGAGTCAATCCTATTTATTTAATAATAAATAAATTATCTTCGTTTCAGGTATGAAATACGGATGTGAACACATGAAACACAAGTTCTTCTGTTGAACATTATTTTGGTAAGCATTTTATAATTATGTATATTTTAAGTAGTCACCGCCATGAATATTCCCATTAAATGAAGAAACGTAGTTGAAACGTAGGTATTCAATGTAAATTCATATAAGTTCTAAAAGATAATAAAATATTCTTGACCCAAAGAAAATAACAAAATGCATAATGTAAATCTACTAAACACAATAACGAAATGTGTGTCCCTCCAAATTTAGATTTGAATAATTATAAATTAGTAATATTGATTGTTATCAACCACGTCGTTACCCTCGCGTCCTTTTTGAATAAAAGTTATAATAAAATTACTTTCTTGGAGACCCTAGAAATACCTTGAATGTAGATGTTATTTCCCTAATATACATAATTTCATCGAGTGATCTAAGAATGAATATGTTTTGAATGACACATTTATCAGCAATCTTTAATTAGCACTGTAAAATATTATTTATTACGAGTACCAAACGTTAAATAGAAAGAACAACAAAGCCGGTTGTAAAATTACTGAGATGTTAATATTTTCCTAATGTAGTTCCCATGAAAAACGCGTGAGCCCACTTCACTTTTGCACATACCTTGTAGAAGATGACGTCAAAGTACGATAAATAAATAAAAAATACACCCAACAGTCACATACATAGCCCTGACACCACACTAAGATCGAGTCTTGTGTCGTGGGTATCAAGAACTACGAGAGACTTTTCGGTCTCACAACAACCAGACCCGAAACAAAAACCTGTGGATCACACAAATTTTTGACGTGGGGTTCGAACCCGCGGCCTCCCGTTTCATAGCCGGCGTATAACCAACAGCGCCACGGAGGCTGTCCTTAGTTCTATTATTTTCTATTACGCCTACTACCTTTGAAACACTTCAAGTACCACTTATTACCGAACCGATTTAAAAAAAAAACCTGATTATTATTTCGCATATTAAAAACATTGAGTAGTAATTATAATTAATAAAAAAAATAAAAACCGACTTCAAAACAAAAATCCACTAAAAACCAAAAAATAATAAATACCACTCCAAAGCAAAAAAAATAATATTTATTTCATGGAACTCGTGCATGTTGATTAATTTGCTTAATGACTTGACTAGCCAACAAATCAAAATATATGCGTAACATATTGAAGACGGGTCGCCCGTTTTGAAGTCGGTTTTTATTTTTTTTATTAAAAATTTTAGTTATTTTTATCTTTTTAGTGTTGATAGGCATTTAAATTAAGAAGATTTGGTCTCCACAAGGAATGTCTTCTTTCCGATGACAATGAAATCGCTAAAATCGGCTAAAAGCTGCCAAAGATATTGGAATATTCACATGTTTAATATTTTTCTCCCCCCCCCCATCCCTTCGCGCCTACCTCTTTTTCCCTCAACCACTGTAGCCTAGCTTTTATATTGAAGCCAATGCAAAAAGAACCGTTGAAATCCTATTAAATTTTGAGGGGTTCTACTCTCCAGGTCCGAACATGATAATCAGATCTTAATGCTATGTTCCTGGGATCAACCTGTTAATACGTTCTTTGTAATGAAAAAGAAATCACTAAAATCGGTTATAAGCTGCTCAAGATATTAGTATTTACGTGTATTTTAATTTTATCACCCCCCCCCCCCCCTCGCCCCTACCCCTTTTTCCTTCCCTCACTGTAACTTAACTTTATAATAAACCTAATGCAAAAAGAACCATTGGAATCCTACAACATTTTGAAGAGTTATATTCTCCAGGTCCGAACATAATCATCACATCTTCATGTTGTATTCCTGGGATCAACCTGTCAATACGTTTTTTCTAATGAAAACGAAATCACTAAAATCGGTTGAAAGCTGCCGAAGATATTAGAATTTACGTGTATTTTAATTTTATCACCCACCCCCTCTCACCCCCACCCCTTTTTCCCTCTCTCACTGTAACTTAACTTTTCTAATGAACGTAACGCAAAAAGAACCATTGCAATTCTCCTTAATATTAAGGAGTTCCCCTCTCCAGGTCCGAAGATATTCATCAGATCTTCACCATATTTTTATGGGACCAAACGACAAGCACCAGCTTTCAATCAAAGAAAGAATGATCGAAATCGGTTCACACAGTACAGAGAATAGAGGTAACAAACATAAAAAAAAAAAAAAACATACAGTCGAATTGAGAACCTCCTCCTTTTTTGAAGTCGGTTAAAAAAATGGTTCAATTACTGTAAGACCTACGATTAGATCTAAAGACATAATATTTTACAGCCCGAGTATGTTACCCCCTGTAATTAGTCAATAATGAACACGATACGAACTTATAATTGCTAGATTTAGTAAAACACAAGTCACTTTGTGCAATCAATCAATGTCGAACGCAGTACACAAAATACTTAAGTACGCCAGGCTTATAATAACGCAATATTAGACTAGGCTTGTGTTAAAACACCTATATAAGTAATTTTTTGTGGTCTCACATCCATTATTTTCAATTTAGGATATAGGTAGGATTTGAACCTGCGATCTCTTGTTTAACAGTCGACTCTCAACCGCCTTACATAGATATAATTTTTGTCGTAGATATCAGACACTGTTAGAAACTTCAATTTCACCCCTAGAACCAAAACAAATATGTAAATCACATACATTTTGATCTCATATGGGGATATAATATAATATAATGTCTTCTTCTACAGCCAATATTAATTTATCGCATATATTTATTATACCGGGTATCTCAAGACTGCTACCGAAAACGAAGCCGGGTGGTAGTTTTAGTGACTACAAACACAATGCAACTAAAAATTTCGCAAAGAAACGCGACATTAATTTTTAATGATTTTTAAATATCGTATATTTTGGGTGGTAAATCCATAGTTTTTGCTAAAATAATAATTTAAACTGTTTTATACCTTAGATAATTTATAAATAAAAGGGTATACACTGTTATTTTAAGAAAAAATGTATTTACCACCCAAATATGGCAATAGAAAAAAAATACAAAAAAAAATGTGTCGCTTTTTTTTGCAAAATTTTCTATTGCATGGTGTCTGAAGTCGCTTAAACTACCACCCGGCTTCGTTTTCGGTAGCAGTCTTGATATACCCTGTACATCTATGATCGTATTTTGATAGTAAATACATAGATTTTTCCAAAATAATAATTTACATCCTTCATGTAAAAAATTGTAATGGTACACAAGGTATTGAATTATTTTTATATTATACTTAGCAAAAATATGATAAAAATACTCAACCAAACAAGATGAAAAGCTAACAAAACAGTCATAGTTTGTTGCGTATTTTTAGGTGCATTGCCAAAAGTGACCAAAATCATCAACTGGCTTCGATTTCTGGATACACGTAGTATAAAGATAGTCACAAAGTCCGTGACTTATACCTATTCATGGCCTGCATCACGCATAACACACCTCCACACGCAACTAATTGCTTTTAACATCACTTTTTAATTACACGTTGAATCATGTCAAGGACTCGACCCTTTTAGCTATTGATTGGTAAATCCCTTTGTTTACTGTGAAGTAGTTAATTCGCTTTTTTGCTCACCGTTAATATTACAAGCAGCCTAGCCCAGTTACCTCTGGGTGTTTATACCCTTTTAATTTTGTTTTTTTTTCAACATATTTCATTAATGCTCTTTCTATTAGTCATGGGGTTATAATATGGTCTATAAACTTCCGCGATAAATTTGCTATCCTACACTGAATCTTTTCTCAATACGAAACCGTAGGTCCTGAGATTATCATGTTCAAACAAATAAACAAACTTTTCAGATTTAATATATATTAAGATAACTAAATTTATATTCATAGGCTTACATGTAGAATGACAAGCCTTTTAAGAAAGAAAGAACATTGATTTATTAGTTACAAACACCGGATAAAACTTTGTAAAATGTGAGTGACATTGGAAATGAACTACGTATTACAACTAACAACAAGGTACAACTTAAAATTGAAATAAAGCATAATCCAAATTAGCAAGAAACAAAAACAAAAAAATATATAAACACAAACAAAAATAATAAAATTATATTTAACAATTAATAATAATACAATATAACTACCAAAAAAAATATAATGATAAAATGCAGTAGGCAGGTAACTGGTGGTAGGTCTCTCATATGTGAGAGGCTGCCTGGGTGGGTACCACCGCAATGTCTATTTCTCCCGTCAAACAGCAGTTTAAATGCACCGTTGTGTTTCGGATTGAAGGACATTGTAGCCAGAGTAACTACTGGATATATTGAGACTTAACATCTTATGTCTCAGGATGGCGAGCGCAGTGGAATGCCAAGCATTGCTTTGTAAATCAAGATGTTGTTTGGTTTTGCTTCTGTTCATGAGCGGTCGCAACGCTTACCATCGGGCGAACGGCATGCTCGTCTCGCCATTCATTGCAATAAAAAAAAAAGGCAGTAGCATATCGTGGCTGTGACAGGTAGGTAGCCGCTCAGCATCAAAATGTCGTGTAGTGGCGCGAACCACAACCGAACGTTGATTATCAGCGAATGAAAGAAAGTATTTTCAGAATATGGGCTTTAAAAAAATCAGTAGGTCCATCTTAAGCAAGGGCTTTCTGGATTACTACTGCTATGTCTACTTCTTAAATTAACTAAATAGAATACCTAAAACACTAAAACAGAAATCTAATACTTTGAACACATCAGAACAAAACTAGAACATAAATTCCAAATAAATTACTAAATGATATGAAGAACAAAAAGGTGTGTTATGAGACAATTCCCTCAGGATACCTTTACTAATTTGATACGAAATGATAGGCTTGATGCAGGGTTGAAAGTACATCCCAAGGGAACTCCCTCACGTATGAGTCTAGAATTTTCCTGACAATATCCCTACTGGGGTTCTTGTATTATTTTTCATTGTCTGTATTTTATTGATAATATATTTTAGTGCTTCAGAAGCGATGTTAATGGATATGTATTAATTTATACATAATATATACGGTTGTGAAAAATTATGTGATTACTGATAGTCGGTGGCAGTGAAAGGTTCTTGGGTGTAGATCACGCGTCTAAAGGGACAATGCGGGACGTCCAAATGTCGACAGATACCCTGAAAAGGGATTCAAAATGTTTGTAGATGTAGAATGTATCAGCCCATATACGTCCCACTGCAGGTCACGGGCCTCCTCTTCAATCCAGTGAACGATTGATGAAACGGATTAAGCGTTAACATCCACCACGCTTGTCTAGTGTAGGTTGACGGACTTCACATACCATAGAAATTCTTACAAATCGCTATGGTAAGCAAATATTCTCACGATGTTTGTTTCCAAATAAAGCGTCTGGTGATTGAATATTACACATGACTTCGAAAAGTTAGCCCTTACTAAAAGCACCCCTCTTTAATAAGTCGCTAAGACACCCCTTTTCTGGACCTTCGTGTCCTATTATGATATTAATAGTAGTATTAATTAATGTTATGCAGAAGCCAGTATGATAATCCTCGGCTAAAGTATAATAATATAAAGAAATAATACTGAAGCTGCCTTTCAATAAGATAAATTGTATGCATTTCAGTAAAAAGCAGAATTGATTAGATTTGAAAGTCTATCGCACGGTCTGGATCACCACTGGAATATTAATGCGTTCGATCATGAATAATTTCATATTTAAATATTGCCAAGCCATGACTATTGCATGCGAATTGTGTTTGCATTTTTATGAGATTATTTTTGCTGTACACACTGCGAATATTGTGTATAAGGTTGTGATGATTTCTGTTCAACACGGAAAATGTGAGGAAATATGTAGATTTCCTCACATTTTATTTGCCATAGCAATTTGTATGAATTTCTTTGGTATATACAGACTGCCAGTCCACACAAGGCCAGCGTGGTGGACTATAGGCCTAACCACTCTCAATCTGTATCTGTATCAGCCCACATATATCCCACTGCAGGGCACGGGCCTACTCTACAATCAAGAATACGATTGAGAGTGGTTAGGCCATATAGTTCACCACGCTGGCCTAGAGCGGGTTGGCGGACTTACATACAATAGAAATTCTTATAAATCGCTATGGTATGCAGGTTACCTCACGATGTTTTCCTTCACCGTTTTAGTGCTCTCAATCTACTCTCGATTATAGAGCAGGCCCGTGTTCTGCAGTGGGACGTGTATAAGGTGATATAGTATAGTACACACATACATAGACATCACGTCCTTTCCTAGAGGTATCCTAGAGATATTATACTAGCAGAACACCCAAGTTTGGCCTTGTGGGTTCCGTCTCACGATAAAAAAGAAAAATCCAATATCACTTTGCCCAACCCTGGGTTCAAACCAGAAACTACAGCATTTCAATAGTACCACAAACCTGCAACTGAGGACTTTTATACAGGGTATATCAAGACTGCTACCGAAAACGAAGCCGGGTGGTAGTTTAAGCGGCTTCAGACACAATGCAATAGAAAAAGTTGCAAAAAAAAGCGACATTCTTTTTTGTTGTTTTTTTCCTATGTTCTTATTTGGGTGGTAAATCCATTTCGTCCTAAAATAATAGTGAATATCCTTATATTTATAAATAATCTAAGGTATAAAAGTGTTTAAATTATTATTTTAGCAAAAACTACGGATTTACCACCCAAAATTGACGATATTTAAAAAATCATAAAAAATAATTGTCGCGTTTCTTTGCGAAATTTTTAGTTGCATTGTGTTTGTACTCACTAAAACTACCACCCGGTTTCGTTTTTGGTAGCAGTCTTGAGATACCCGGTATATTTTATATCCAACATTTGAAAATTGCTATTGTATAAATAATAGCCACAATCAAAGACAGAGTCATGACACAAACTGCAAGTTACTCAAAAGACTATAAAATTAAATTACTTGTCACGTCAAATTTTAGAAGTAAAGTTTTCGAACTAAGTATAATAATCTATCTAAGTTTGCAGGGGATATAAACTGATGAAATTCGGTGTATGAATATCTGAAGCGGCACTGTGTACGTGGCCTTAATTAATGTCGTCACGTCTACACCATCGTGTATATGACGGGGAAAGGTAGCATTGAGGGGTATGGTAGTCGATGTGAAAGATACTAATATCATATAAACCCCTAGATTTATACTCAATACCACTTACCTATACCTGTCTTAGAATTAGGTAGCGTTTTTTGTAACGTGTACAACAAACTACGATGCCGCATCATAAGAATTTGTGACTTTCTACGACACAACGCAAAACCGTTCCGAATTTCATGCACATGGACAGTAATTTAATTTATAAAACATCATGAATAAAACAGCAATGCTTGGCATTCCATTGTGTTTGCTATCCTGAGACACAACATAAGTCTCAATATGTCTAGTTAATTAAGTTAACACAAAAATAATATTTGTTTTACCAGGAACCAGTAAAACATCAATCAGCCCAACACAGCAATAGCTAAACGCTGGATCAATTACCATCACTGACACATCAAAGCTAGTTAATTAAACAAAAAGAGTTCATATTCACACAACCGTTTACTTTTCAAAGCCGTGACGTTCAGTCAGGTGACGTTCGACCTCGCGGGCTTGATATTGAACCACAATAAAGGAGTACAGATGGTTCAATGATGCGTTAGGCCTTTAAAAATATTCTGAACTATTTTGACGGCGGCAGTTTGAAAATTATTTCTGATATTGTTTTGCATGACCGTTGCGAAGATTTTAAAATTTTATATCAATGCGTGAAGTGTGTGGTAGCCTGTTGGTAACGGACCTAACGCGCCGCCGACATGTTCACAGAGGTCGCGAGTTTAAATCCCAAGACTCTCCTTTAACTTTTAGGAATCATACGTGTATTGAATATATGTACAGTATATCGGCGAAGGAAAATATTATGAGGAAACCTGCATTCCCTATTTGCGATTTGAAAATACTTTTGATGATTTGTAATATCCACAACAACGCTAAGGTCTTGGGCCTGAAACACGGGTTAGGCTAAGTTATATTGGATTTTTCTATTCATTATCAGCTCGGAGTCAAGTATTTGTGCCCAATATGGCGATAGACTTGCCCCTGCACTTCACGGGATGAGACACGCAAAGCGAAACGTGGGTGTACTAATAGCATTTCTGTCTACCCGTTTTGGTAAAAGGCGTGAATTACTACATGTTTACTATATTTAGAGTCTAAAGCATTCTCTCAATTGTAGAGGAGGCCCTATCGTGTACATGGGCAGGTACAGATAAAACAATATCCTATGCTTATTGAGGCTAAGCATATTAATGATTATGATTGAAGAGTATTAAATAGTTATTAAGCTCGCTATTAGCAATAAGCGAGTAGACTCGACTAAGCCCTTTGAATTCGATATGATGCCTATTTCAGTATAGAGACGTAAATGGGTTGTAATCTTAAGATTAATAATAATCATGACACATGACCTCAGAGTTACAATCACATCGCAGTACAACCACCGAGGCAGTCTAAAACGAAGACTTAGTTTAAATATTAGTAATATAGTAAATATGAATACCTAAATATGATTAAATTTTAGAATTTATTCCTGGAATTCATTACCAAACGATTACAGTGCTGCAATTGATATCTATGACGTGCGGGCATGATATCTGCATCGGCGGAATTGTGCCGCCGGCAAGTTTGAGATTTACACTGATTAACAATGAACAACATGTGAAATTGTCGATCACAGGCACGATAATAGAAACGTCATAGTAATTAGCAACAGATTTCAAGCCATGTTTAATAAATTATTCGTAAATTGCATTTGCACCCTATCTCTCTACCTTTGCATCTCTCTACCTCTTTTTGGCAGCCTCAGTGGCGCAGTTGGTTAGACGCTGACTGTGAAAGGAGAAGTCGCGGGTTCACCTACAAATACTTGTGTCGGGTCTTGGTGTTTGAACAGACCGCAAAATTTCTCGTAGTTTCTGATACCCGTGACACGAAACTTAATTCATCTTAATGTGAAGTCAGAACTATGTATTTGACTGATGGGTGTATTTATTTCTTTAGTTATTATCTCTAGCTGCCTAAATTTTACCTTCACTTCTATCGTAAATAGGCCGCCCTAAAAGATAACAAAACTAGATGTAAAATTTATCATTTTTGTAAGTTGCTAGAAAAAATATTTTTGAGTCAAACAAATGTGAATATAATATATAAATAGCTGTAAAGTCTTTGAAAAGTATTTTTATTTATTTATATATGCTTTATTGTACACCAAGAAGAAATAAAAAATACATAAAAAAACTAGACATAGTTACAATAGGCGGCCTTATCGCTAGCTGCGATCTCTTCCGGGCAACCTTTGGATGGACTGGATTATTGCGATATTCTAAAATAGAGTAGTGCAAATAGTGAGCGAAAATAGATAAATAAATAATAATTGATGTATATGCTATAGTATATTAATTTACATACATTATAATATGCACTTATAATATAAATACATACATACATATATACATACAGTATAAAATTTATGAAAATTATTTATCCCTCTTCCTGGATATTAATCGCACATGTAGTGGGGTCAGCCTTCTTTACATTCTTCTTCCACTTCGCCATTTTCATGGAGTAGTCATCAGAAACATATCATATCATCTATCATCATCATGTTGAAGCACATTTATCCATGTTGGTAGTCTTCAAAACGTCGGGTATTTTTATGACTAAAACAAATCCGGGATAAAATCCGTTGAAAGAAGTTTTATTTCAATCAGATAAATGTGTTTAACAATCCGGGTTGGCAGTCCGTTACTTGCAGTTACGTCATCTCAGCTATAGTTCTTGATGACTGAAATAGAAAATATAACAGTAACTTGAAACGAACATTTTAAGTTAAGGGGCGTAAAAAACATGTCAAAAAGAATGCAGTACTAACAATATTACGTACAGGGTATATCAAGACTGCTAAAATGAAACCGGGTGGTTGTTTTAGAAATAATGCAACTAAAAATTTTGCAAAAAAACGCGACCTACTTCTTGTCGTCACATTTGGGTGGTAAATACATAGGTTTTATTAAATACTAATGTAAATCCCTTTATTTTTAAAGACACTATGGTGTGCTAGGTTTAAAATTATCTATCGATTTACCACCCAAACACGATGATATTTGAAACATCACAAAAACAATTGTCGTTTTTTATTTCATTAGTATGGTTGTTGTTTTTAGTTTTGTTATCTTTTTTAGTTTGTTCCTTTTTTTATTTATGACTTCTTTTGGTTGATGTTTCAATTTCTTTAATTATTTAATATAAAAAGTAGTGCATATGCTTTCTTTACTTTTTCTTTTGTTATTGTTATAATACTCGTAGCCGTGCAGGGCTATCAAGAATATTTTTTTTTTTTAAGTTACATTAACCCATCTGTCCGTCATGCCTTATGTCCTTGCCATATGTCGGAGGCCGTATCGATTGACCTCATTAGCAAGTTAGTGTGAACTTATGATAAGAATCTCCAAGGCTTGTTTGCATCGGCTTACACGGGGTTATTACAAATATTACTTTAGCAGAAACTTTAATGGTTTAACTAGATAATGCGGTGAGGAGGGTTATGTGTTTTGTATTAAAGTTGGTAATTAGCCTCATTGTTATTTTGTGTATTCATTAGCAGTAATACCTGTATTCTTAAAAACTTGTCTTGTTAATATTTTTGCTATTTGCGTTTTTATTAATGAAATAAATATTTATTTAATATTTAACTTATCCATAAATTCCTTATTGAACGCTTCTACGACAGATAAGACAAGTTTAAATAAAGGCGACATTTGGCGGCCTTATCGCTTACCGCGACTTTTTCCAGACAACCATGAAAAAAGGTGGTCACAACAAAAGCAAACACAATATACTCATAACTTATATGTATATACATACATACATAAACTCACGCCTTGTTACCAGAAGGGGTAGGCAGAGGTGCCAGGGACACCCACATTTCGCCTTGTATGTTCCGTCCCACAATGTGATAGGTGGCGAGCCTATCACCATATCGGGCACAAATTCCTGACTCTGGGCTGATACTGAATAGAAAAATCCAATATCACTTTGCCCAACCCTGACTGGGTTGGGCTGGACTGGACTGGATCGCCGCACGGCTGGAGGCCGTGCGGCAATTATCGATCGCTTAACGCATACACTGTCCCAGACCGTTATCCTATTAGGCATATCCAAGACTTCTCCCATTCCATTTCTGGTTGTACAGTCTTCTCCACCATCGACTTGATGAAGGCGTACAACCAAATCCCAGTTTTCGAAGATGACATCCCAAAAACTGCCATCACTACTCCCTTTGGCCTGTATGAATTTCCTTTCATGACCTTCGGTCTTAGAAACGCAGGCCAGACATTCCAGAGGTTTGTTGACGAAATGACGCGAGGCCTCGACTTCTGCTACTGTTATCTAGACGACTTCCTCGTCTTTTCCAAAGACGAAGCTGAGCACGCCCATCTTCATCAACTTTTCAGTCGCGTGAGAGAATACGGCGTCCTCGTCATCACCTCTAAATGCGTCTTCGGTGCATCGGAGGTAACATTTTTAGGCTACCGAATCTCTGCCTCAGCCACCAAACCTCTGGAATGTAAGGTTCAAGCCATAAAGACTTTCCAGTTCCTAAGACCATCAGACAACTGAGGCGATTCTTGGGAATGCTCAACTTTTATAGGCGATTTCTTCCAAACTCTGCTTCCATCCAAGCACCCTTAAACGCCTTACTTTCTGGCAATGTCAAAGCATCTCAACCAGTCGACATCTCAAGTGAGGCCCTGTTGGCTTTCGACAGGTGCAAGGAGAGCCTCGCCAATGCTGCATTGCTGGCCCACCCAGATTGTCAGGCCGAGCTCGCTCTGGTAACAGACGCGTCCGACCTGGCAATGGGTGCAGTTTTGCAGCAATTCAAAAACAACCATTGGGAGCCTCTAGCATTCTTCTCACGGAAGTTGAGTCCCTCCCAACAAAAGTACTCTCCGTACGACCGCGAACTCCTGGCCATATATGAAAGCATAAAATACTTTCGGCATATGCTGGAGGCCAGGCATTTCGTAGTCTTTACGGATCACAAGCCGCTCAGTTACGCTTTCAGCGAAAGGAAAGCCAACTGTTCGCCTAGACAGTACCGCCACCTCGACTACATCTCGCAGTTCACGACCGACATACGGCATATGTCCGGTAAGGACAATGTCGTGGCCGACCTTTTGTCACGGGTTGATGAACTGCAGATGCCGGTCGATATGGAAGTGCTGGCTTCATCTCAGGCTTCAGATCCGGAGCTGACTCAACTTCTGGGAGGAGAATCATCACTTCGCCTAAAAAAGTTGAGGATTCCCAATTCTCGTCTGGAGCTTTACTGTGACGTGAGCACTCGATCACCAAGACCGTTCGTCACCAAACCTTTGCGGAGACAGCTTTTCGACAGTCTCCATAGTCTCAGCCACCCAGGCGCTAACGCAATGATGAAACTCGTTGCCAAACGATTCGTTTGGCCTGGGATGCGCAGAGACTGTCGAGTGTGGTCCCGACAATGTTTGGCATGTCAACGCGCCAAGGTTAATCGCCACGTGTCATCTCCATTGGGCACGTTCGATCTGCCTCGCGCCCGGTTCGCATTCGTCCATGTGGACATTATCGGTCCTCTGCCCGTCTCACACGGGTACCGCTACTGTTTGACGGCGGTGGATCGTTTCACCCGCTGGCCGGAAGTCGTTCCCATGATGAATATCACCGCCGAAACAGTCGGGAAGGCCTTAATATCGTGGATATCCAGATTTGGATGTCCCACCGATATTGTGACTGATCGCGGACGACAGTTTGAATCGTCACTTTTCCAGTATCTCGGAAAAGTGATCAGATTCACACATCGCAAAACCACCGCGTATCATCCATCATGCAACGGCCTAGTGGAACGATTCCACCGCCAGTTAAAGGCAGCCATAATGTGCCACTTGGACTCCAATTGGGTTGATACATTACCCTTGGTGCTGTTGGGCATTAGGAGTGCCTACAAAGACGATCTGCGGTCGTCTTCTGCTGAGCTGGTGTATGGTGAACCTATCCGATTACCTGGAGAATTCTTCCAGGCGTCGACTCCTATTTCCACCGACATATCGGAGTTCACCACACGTCTGCACAGGTTCACGTCCAAACTCCAGCCAGCACCAGCTGCACGTCACAGTAAAGACAAAGTCTTTGTCTATAAGGACCTGGCTTCGTCAAGTTATGTCTTCCTACAGGATGACACCTCTCGTGGCTCACTACAGCCACCCTACACCGG
Organism: Hyles vespertilio; assembly: GCA_009982885.2. Taxonomy (NCBI): domain Eukaryota; kingdom Metazoa; phylum Arthropoda; class Insecta; order Lepidoptera; family Sphingidae; genus Hyles; species Hyles vespertilio. The sequence continues at coordinate 17,090,496 of CM042817.1, forward strand.
TCCTTACAAGGTCATCACGAGAGGTGACAAGACCTTCAAAATACAGGTCAAAGGGAAGAGTGTGACAGTATCAGTAGACCGCCTTAAACCGGCCTACATACTGGCAGACCCATCTCCCGATCCCACCTCAACCACCACCCCAACTCCCAACCAATCTCCTTGTTCCCAACCTAATCCTGTCCCTGCAGGGCAAGATGCCCAAGCCCAGGATGACGTCAGGAGAACGCGTTCGGGCCGTACTGTGCGATTTCCTGATTTTTATCGCCCGTAGTAACGATCTCAGGAGGGGAGTGATGTGGCGTACTGCACATATATATTATATACTCAAATATATATTGTGTGATGTGTAGATGTGTCACTGTGAAGTGTGTGAATGTGGAGGATCGTCACACCAGGATTCGAACCCGAGACCTCAGCTTTGTAACCGTACCGTAGTACAACTACGCCACCGAGGCAGTCTCATAACTTATAACTTATTACTCATAACTTATATAAATAAATAATATACAACAACATCAAAATTGGTTGTAAAATGGCTGACATAAATATTTTTAGGAATGTAGGGGCATATGCTTTTTCTTTCACACGCACGCACTTTATAGAAGACTAGCGGTCGGGCCCGGCTCCGCCCGGATGCATACACGTTTTAAAATGGCGGTCAAAATGTTTAATTCTGACTATCAGTTTAGAATATCGACCAATCGGACCACGAAAAACGAACAAAATTTCCTCGTATTTGCAAGAAATATCACTACTGATTTCCTCCTATCATAGCGTGATGATATATATCCTGTAGCCTTCCTCGATAAATGGACTACCCAAAACTGAAAGAATCATTCAAATCCGACCAGTAGTTCCAGAGATTAGCGCGTTCAAGCAAACAAACAAACAAACTTTGCAGCTTTATAATATTTTATAGAAGATACCGTCATACTATGATAGTTGTATTTCTTTCTGTTACAAAATATTTTTAGCTTGTTCACTAGTAAATTGATTAAATAAACCTTCTCGTTTATGATTCTGCATAACATAATATTTCGATGTAAATATTAATCCAAATTAAATCAAAAGCCATTTTCCAATAAACCTTGAAATAGATGATTATAATTATATAGAAAATACTCCAAATTCAGAATATTTCATGCAGGCATCGTAATAATATACGCTTGTGTTATGTAATCTTCACGGCTTCGTGAGGAATTTGAGATCAAAGCGATGACATTTCGGTGGTTCTGTAAAGTGATGTCATTTTATGGTAAGAGAGCGTTTAGAGAAACTAGTGTGGAGTTAAACTCCCAAGTATTTGTGGTTTCGACGTATTTATGGGACATCTACTTGTCTGTTATAAGGAGATTTGGGATAGAGAAATTGGGCCTAGTAGTGAAAACTTAACGGACATAAATGAGACCTAGAATTAAATAATAAAGATTCTATATCCTTTAAATAAATATAGTCTTTTTGAGCTACGATATGGGGTATTTAAGATATATCCTCTTAAAGTTTTACAAAAACTGCCATATTCTACTATCTTCACATACATCTTATTTGGACAATTTTTTATATTTTCTGTAACTATGTACATAATTTCGTTTAATAATATTGTAAAATGTATTACATAATTATAAACACGTTAAATACTTTTCGATATAAAGTTGATAAAGAAAGCATTTCTGGGGGTAGAAATATCCGTTTCAAAAGAAGGTAATTCATTCTAAAAGGGAATGATGACGGTAAAAATTGTTGGTATTGATAATAAGAACACATTTTTATAATAAAAAGTTCTATTGAACTTGTTCCTAAACAATATCTCATGTACCTGGTAGTAACAATACATTGTCAAGGTGCTTTGCAGGAGGTGTGATATTATTTTGGTACCTAGCCCAACCAAGGTACCACATAATAGTCATTACATGTGCACAGCATCCCACTGTCCTTTTGATTGTAATGCAATAATTACAATAATGTATTATTGCATTGTGGCCATTTTGAGAGCTGTCGATCTGAATATAAACAAAACATATTTTTGTTCTGTCCTAACCAATAACGCACTAAGTCTGGCATACCATTTATCTCATTAAAATCGATTGACGTTTTAGAATTCTTTATGATTGTTAACATGTCTTGTACATGTTGGAACTAAAATAATATTATGAATATCAAAGAGCTTTTCCCTCATAAAATCCAATGTGGTATTGCGTAGATGCACTAAGCAAGCTCTGCTATTTTTGGGAATATAATAATTATAATCTTTTTTAGAAAGAGTTGTCGTAAATAATAAACTCAAAATAACCAACATCACAAAAGCACATTCCTTTCGCGACCAAGCATAAAGAATTGAATTTGACAAACACTAATTATAAGACAGATGTCAATTCTGTTAATATTGCAAACAATGCAAAAAGTGGTAGAATATTTTATGATATCCTTTATTTTTCCAAAATCTGATCCCGGCAGTGTAGGATTAAAATAAATAGAAAAATACGCCTGATTTTATAGTCATACTTAATTTTTTGTCCGTAGTTGGACCAAATCGACTGATCTCCTTTACCACTTCACCTCTGGCGGGGGCACGGTGATGTGACGTGTTTACGTTCTCCTCATTTTAAATTGTATTTTGTGTGTTTGGAGTGCATTTATTGGCTCGTGGGTTGCTTATTGTTGTATGGTGTAGTATTGTGAGCAACGGTCTGTAAGTTTTTAAATGTTTTATTGCGTAATTTAGTGAAATTAAGCAATTAATCCTCGGTAAGTACTTTATATTCTTTTTAGTGCGGGTATCGTAAAAAAAAATTTAGATATTTAAATTAATATAAGGCATAGGTCCTATATGTTTGGTACTGGGCGGCCCGCCTTCAATATGTTACGCATATATTTTGATTTGTTGGCTAGTCAAGTCATTAAGCAAATTAATCAACATGCACGAGCTCCATGAAATAAATATTATTTTTTTGCTTTGGAGTGGTAGTTATTATTTTATTTATTTTTGGTTTTTAGTGGATTTTTGTTTTGAAGTCAGTTTTTCAAAGTAATATTTTATATTGTTTGTGTCATTTTATACGATTAAAAATAATAAAATCTTAATTTCATTTCGGCAAAATAATGTCAGCTCAAAATAAAGTTCCGCCCGACCGTGGGCCCAATCCTTTCGGTCAAAGTAAGCTAACACCTAGGTCACCTAATTCGGCTAAACGACTTTTTAGTGACACGACTTCACCAACTTATGTTTCCCCCGTATGTTCCAAACGTTTGCAATTATCGGAATCGACCGAGACTTCATCTTTAGATAACGGCAGCGACGCGAGCCGCGCGGACTATTGTGATTTGGTGTCAGATGTTTCCAATTATTTGTCGAAAATTAATGAGCTTGTTAATGATCAGGGCTCGCGTATGAATGTGGCGAATAGGTCGGCAGTGTTAGATATAACGCAACGTGTTACATCCATAGTTTCGTTACTAGCATTAAAATCATCTTGCAATGAAACCAAGTTGGCCAATATGCAACGCGAATTAGACCAATACAAACGTCATGATATTGCCGAGAATAATAATTTACTTTTCTCCGATCGACTTAAACTCCGTTTACCGAAACCTGCACCGCTAGTGGAGTCCCGCGCGCCACGGCCGTGTATTGTTGCATGTCCGACGGACGAGCGATCAGCTGATTTGGCGTCATCGTCCGCAACTAAACAGGCGCTTTTTAAGGCAATAAAGCCAAGTGATGACGGATTCCAAATTGTAGGCGTGAAAAAAAACACGAAGGGTCGCGTCGTGCTTCGTGTTGCGAATGAGAAACAAATTAAAAAACTCGAATCTGTCGAGGCAATTAAATCGGCGGGATTACGTCTCGAAAAACCCAAGGGGCGCCGCCCCCGTATCCTCGTTAAGGATGTGCCATCCTCTATGGAAGACCGCGCTTTTATTACCGCACTGTATCGTCAAAATATCAAGGACGAATTGCCAATAAAGGAGGATGATTTCATTAAATCCATTAAAATAGTTCGTAGACGTAATTTAGATAACGGTCGTAAATGGATTGGCATTGAGTTAGATTCAGAGATAAGGAAACATCTGGCGGACACAAAAGAGAAATTATTATTGACTGGGCCACCTGTCGATTCATTGACGACTTAGAAATAGTGCGTTGTATGAATTGTCAATACTATGGGCATGTGCAAAAGTTCTGTACAGTAAAAACACCTACGTGTGCCGTCTGTGCTGAAGCACACGAGACTAAGGCGTGTCCGCACAGTTCAGACACAGATTTTAAGCCAGTATGCGCACCTTGCAAGCGCTTTAAAAAACCCCACGATCATCGCTGTGGGTCTCAGGAGTGTCCAACGTACAACTACAAACTCCAACAACTATTTCTCTCGACCCAGTACTAACACAATATGAATAACTTTACCATCGGACAGTTAAACCTCCATAATGATAGGGTAGCAACGTCGGACTTAGATACGTTAATTCGCGAGTATAAGTTAAATATCGTACTAGTACAGGAGCAATATCAACATGCGCGTATATCTAGTAAGGTCGTACAACTTGATAGCAACTCACGAGCAGGTATTTTTGTGTCGGGTTTCAAATCTTACCGTAACCTCTGTGCGTAATCTTATGACGTCACACTGTGCTGTCGCTGAGGTGTCTAGTCCGATTTGTAAGGTTTATGTTGTGAGCTGTTATTTTCAATACTCAGATCCTGTGGGTCCTCACCTGTGTCACCTCCGCTATGTCTTGCGGTCCCTCGCTGGACATAAAATTATTATAGGTGCTGACGTTAATGCGTCATCTGTCCTTTGGTATGGCAAATATCGCTCCACTGATACCGAGCGATGTTGCGCTGTAGAAGATTTCATTGCAGAGATGAATCTCGAAATACACAACACCCCCGATGCACCACCTACTTACAGTAGCCCTATGGGCGAATCTTCTATTGACGTCACACTTTCTAGTGGAGACGTCCGTATTGATAGGTGGCGCGTCCTACCGGACGCGTCGTGTAGTGACCATCGCCTGATTGTGTACGAGTTCTTGCCTAGATTGACGCAGGGTCCGGTACATAATAATTTTAATTTTAAATATAAATCCCGAGGCGCAGACTGGGATTTATTTAGCTCGCTATTTGCTCGGCATGCTGGGGACTTCACTCGCAATGATCTGTCAGCTGAAACCTGTGCGGAGATTATGTCGGACACGTTTACATATTGCGCAGACGTTACCATCGGTCGAGGTTCCATCACTAACGCTCGGAGGTGTGATTGGTGGAATGATTTACTAGTCCAACTACGTCGGACTTTTCGCAGAGCGCGTAGGCGTTTTAACGGGCTTATGAGACGTTCTGTCACAGGAGAAGCAATTACATCTGCTTTAAATAAACTGAGAGTTGCCAGATCGCATTATAAAGCGGCCGTCCAAAAATCTAAGGGTAATTTATTACGAAAAGTTGTGGCTCGGTTAGATAGTGAGGGTCCGTGGTCTCCTTTATACCATGAATTCAAAGCGAATAGGTCAATCAATTTGGCATATATTGAGAATTTAAAAATTGACAACAACTACACCACTGGTATTGAGGAGACAACGGACGCTTTGTTACAATCGTTAATTCCGGATGATAATGTTGAAAATGACACAGAATACCACAAGCAGATTAGGATGTGGGCCGGGGAACTGCCGAACTCTTCGGATTCAAATCTGTCATCGTTTGATGAATTTAGTGAAATCGTACGATCTTTGCCCCTAAACAAGGCTTCCGGTGACGATAAAATATCGAACAAAATGATTAAAGAGGCGTGTAAATCGGCAGGCGATGCGTTACTTACTGTTTATAACAGATGCATTGCTGAAGGGGTATTTCCGCGAGTATGGCGTACCGGTTTCATTCGGATAATACCCAAGAGTGGCGATAAACCTCCACATGATCCTAAGTCGTATAGACCTATTACACTCTTGCCGTCGCTAGGTAAACTTTTAGAACGTCTTATCGTCCCTCGATTGCTACCGGGCGGACCAAAATTTCACGAAAATCAGTTCGGTTTTACTACGGGTAAGTCAACTATCGACGCGGCAATTTCGGTTAGAAGAGCGGTAAGTACATCGGTGTGTAAATATGTACTCGGTATTTTTCTGGACATCTCCGGTGCTTTCGACAACGCTTGGTGGCCAATGCTGCTTCTTAAGTTGAAATTACGAGGTTGCTTTAAAAATATATATTCACTTATTTACTCGTATTCCTCGCATGGAACAACAAAACTTAAACTTGGACACTATGCCGTGTCGAAACCACTGACGATGGGTTGTCCACAAGGCTCGGTCTTAGGTCCTTATTTGTGGAATTTAGGCTTCGACGATTTTCTTACAATCCCCTTACCTTCGGGGTGTTCTTTGACCGGATATGCGGACGATGGCCTCTTGCTTATAGAGTCAAACAGTAGGTCGGGATTAGAAAATATGGCAGACGCGTGTTTAAAATTAATATGTGATTGGGGACATCGAAATCGCTTACAGTTTGCACCACATAAAACGTTCCAATTACTTCTAAAAAGAACTTTAAAATCACCGCCGCGAATTAAATTTAATAGTATCACTGTAAAGAAAAAAATATCGGTTTATTATCTCGGTTTAATTTTGGAAAGGAATTTTTCCTTTCTGGAACATATTAAGAACGTCGGAGAAAAGTCGAAAAGGAACTTTTTTGCTTTGACAAGAATATCGAAAGCAACGTGGGGGCTATCTTTCAATACACCAAAAATCATCTATGGAGCAACTTACTTAGGATGTATTTGTTATGGATCTCCCGTATGGGCTGATAGGACTACTATCGGTGCTGTGCGAAGAAAACTGCTCCAGAGCCAACGTTTGGCGTTGATATTCTTGTGCAAGGCATATAGAACTGTTAGTACCGAAGCTTTGCCTGTCCTGGCGGGTGTACTTCCAGTCGATCTGGAGGTGCAACGTCACGCCGCCATGTATTACTCTACTAGGGAGAATATGGATAAAAGATTTTTAACTGCACGTGAACTCTTAAAAGTCGACAGATTATTTAAACCGCTTCCTATGGTATATAGCGAACTATTAGATGAATGGCAAAATAGATGGGAGGTATCTTTGAAGGGACGGCATTTATACCAATATTTTCCTTGCGTGCGTGATCGTTTGACGAAGACATTTCTAGATGTCGATTATTGCGTATCACAGTTCCTCACGGGCCATGGTAACTTTAAGTCTAAACTATACTCTTTTAAGCTTGTGGAATCGCCTGCGTGCCCATGTTTAACAGCAAATTGCGAATATGAACAATCCGCGCATCATATACTTTGGGAGTGTAGTCTTTGGCAGAATGAGCGTAAAACCATGCTGGATAGTATGCAAATATCATCTGGAGTTGTATACTACATGGACCTTGTAGAGACTAGGACGAATTTCCGTGCTTTCCGGCGTTTTTGCCATACCTATTACTGGAATCAAGTGTAACAGCTCACATATTAGGTCCCATTTAAATGTAATAAGGATTTGATCCGTGGTGCTTTACAGCTGGCTTCTCCGGCTGTAAAAGTCTTTTTGCGAGGTTATTTACCTCTTTATTTCATTGTTTTGTCACCCGCTTTGCACGGAGGAAAGTGGACAATAATTTATTTCCAACTCCTCCTATTAATTTAACTTTCTGATTGATTTCGTTGCGGGTTAAAGACAAGTTAGACATTCCCGGAGACTCGCCGAGCTTCAATGCTCGGTGTCATTACATTGCGTGCCACTGTTGATCCTGGCTTACAGGAGTTGCAGTGGTGGGTGTGAGGGCGGGACAGTCTCCAGATCTCCTTTTACCACTTCAAATGAATGAAAATCAACTTGAGATTCGAATATTGATACATTGATTGTGATGAAGTTTCAATCCATTATTTGAATAATTATTTGGATAAAACAACTAAATGAATTGAATTGAGGATAAGGTGAAAAGTACACTGCACCAACGAGAATGCATGAAGATGTTGATGAAAGTGGATGTAGTGAAAATAGTATGCCAGGATCCATTATACCTATATGTTTCAGTTAACCAAGATAGAGAGGTATAGATATGGTGCATATATTTATACAGGGTATATCAAGACTGCTACCGAAAACGAAGCCGGGTGGTAGTATAAGCAAAAAAAACGTCATTTTGTTTTGTTATTTTATTCCTATGGTTGTATTTGGGTGGTAAATTCATTTTTTTCCTAAAATATTAGTGTATAGCCTTCTATTTATAAATATTCTAAGCCATAAAAGAGTTTAAATTATTATTTTAGAAAAAACTATGGATTTACCATCCAAAAATGACGATATTTAAAAAAACATTAAAAATTAATGACGCGTTTCTTTGCGAAATTTTTAGTTGCATTGTGTTTGTAGTCACTAAAACTACCTAGACTAAAACTACTAGTGTAATTGTATTTGGTTAGAGTTTACTAATAAAGTAGTATAATCCAGATTACGCAGATATAACGCCATGCATCCAGTAACGCCTTAACAATTATCGATGCTGGCATTAAGAGCATTTATACCTTCCGCGCGCTTTTTGGCTTAAAAACAGAACTTTTCAAACGAGTTAATAGCCACCAATAAACAATATAAAGGAAAAATAATTAGTACTAATTTTAAAAAAGGTTGTCATCTAGGGATTTTGGTGGAAAACATATATAATAATATATGTTTTCCACCAAAATATAGATAATTTGTGAGTACTGTAAGGATTACTGAACACAGGTTTCGTTATTTAGGCTTTAAATGGCAAATTAGAAGCTTAAGATATCCGAAATCACTAAATATAAGATGAAAATAAAAATATTATCAGACTAATAAGACCCTTATGGAGGGATTTTGCTGAGAAAAATAATCTTTTTGTGTTTAGTTCCTCAAAAATAAAAATTTAAACAATGCGAAATTATTCAGAAACTCTCGTCAAGAACATATTTTTTTTCACCAACTTATCGTACATAATTTTTTATAGCAATTACATATTATAATAGAAGAACATCTTATCAATAAATTGCCATTTTTATATTTCAACAAAATTAGATTTCATGTTTTCTACAAATATTTTAAAAACCACTATTGGCATTAAGGTCATGAGTCATACCATGAAGCTCTTCGAACGCGTCATCGAGTCCAGGCTCCGCCAAGAGTGTACTGTCTCTGAGTGTCAATATGGCTTCCGTCCTGGTAGTGGTACTACCGACCCGATATTTGCACTCAGGATGCTCGGCGAGGCATACAGGACGAAGAAGAAGCCACTGCACATAGCTTTCTTGGACCTGCAGAAGGCCTTCGACTGTGTGCCGCGACAGGCAATCTGGTAGGCGATGAGGGTGAAAGGGATACCGGAAGCCTATGTGGACATTATCAGAGACATGTACCTCCGATCCGAGTCCTTCGTTCGGACCGCCGTTGGCGATACGAATCCTTTCCCGATCGATGTCGGTGTGCATCAAGGCTCGGCGCTGAGTCCATTCCTCTTTAGTGTTGTGCTCGACGCCATTACGTCTCACATCCAGGACCCTGCGCCCTGGTTGTTGATGTATGCCGATGACATTGCACTGGTGGAGGAGGACCGGCGACTTTTGGAGCGCAAGGTCAACCAGTGGAAGGAGACGCTCGAGAGCGGTGGTTTCAAGTTAAATGTGGCGAAGACCGAGTACATGGCTTGCGGGAGTACGGACCCCCAAAGCATCGTGATAGGGAACGAACTTGCCGTGAAGACGGACAAATTCAAGTACCTTGGGTCCGTACTGCATGAGTCCGGTGACATCGACCTTGACATCAAAGCCCGTATAAGCGCTGCTTGGGCTAAGTGGAGGGAGGTCTCAGGCATACTCTGCGACCGCAGGATGCCGATGAGGCTCAAGGGTCTCATCTATAAAAGCATCGTGCGGCCGGTGCTCCTGTATGGTTCTGAGACGTGGCCTGCCCTCAAGCGGCACGTCCAGGAGGTTCACGTCGCGGAGATGAAGATGCTGCGGTGGATGTGCAACGTTACGCGTTTGGACAAAATCCGTAACGAGCACATCCGTGGCAGTCTTGATGTCCGCGATGTGGCTGATAAACTCCAGGAATCCCGCTTGAGATGGTATGGTCACGTCCTAAGGAAACCGCAGGAGTACGTCGGTAATGTGTGCCTGAACCTCAATATTCCCGGACCTCGACCGCGGGGTAGACCCAAGAAGCGCTGGCTCGATGTCGTCAGGGAAGATATGAGGGTCAATGGCCTTACTATTGAGGATGCCGAAGATCGGGCGAAATGGAGGAGAATTTGCCGGAAGGCGGACCCTGGCACCGGCCGGGATAACGCCAGGTAGAAGAAGAAGAAGATTTTAAAAACCACTATAAAACACGCTGTCCGACGTGCCTCAAATCAGACCGCCGCAAGGCCTTCTAGAGGGAGGTCGATCGCTCGTCGCTCCGGCCTGGCTGCAGTCGATTTTTGCAGTGCGTAGTAAAAATAGCCACGCGCGGACTGCGAATGCCACATCTTAGTACTTTGGTAGTAAAATATTTGTTTTTTTTTTTTAAATACCTACAATGTTTTTGTAGTGAGTATAAATTATGTTTCAGATAATATAATGGGATGTAATTTCGAGGCTAAATTATTTTATGAATTTTAATATAAAATTTAATATATTTCGTAATTGTTAGGGGTTGTAAGGCCCCTAACTCTATTCATGTATTCGAACATGTAGTGTCTACTGATTGAACACTGATTTGAATGCAACTTGTGATGCAACTTAACAATGTAATAATAATGAAAATATGATCAGTATCTAAATTTGTATTGTTCATTGCTTGCACAGTAATATTTGTCTACTTATAATGCAAATAAAATATTTTTATCATATTAGATTACCAATATATAAATCATAAGTTATATTTCAATTGAATATTAGAATTTTGAAGCGCACGGATCAAAGTTGATTGAGCTGACTGTATAGCGAGCCGACGCGGCAGCTCTACGCAGCAGCTTTGGTCGCTTATGTGTGCGTGAAATTAACGAAGAAATACCTATAGTTGACTTTGCGCGCAAGGTGTAAACGCTCTAGACAATACTTTCTGTTTCACCATGGTAAGAAAAGTTATAATTAAAAAATAACATATTAGCAAACATATACTGTATGCTTTACTTGGATCGGATGTTGCAAAATGGAATTAAAAATGTAATTTATTCGTGAGAAAGAAGTGAATTGTGTACACAAATATTGCTACCGTGTTCAATTTCTAAAGATCTCTTTTCATTTGTGATCCAACTGCATTATTTTCTGCTTTAAATCCAGCGCTGACTTGTCAGCGTGAAAATAATGTTTTGAACAATCCCTAGTAAATCGAGATTATTCTCATCGCGCGATAGATATCTTAAGCAATTGAATTCTCAAGAATATTCGAAGTTATGCGAATTTTAATAAATGTCATTTGAATATTCCGTTTTCAAATTTCACTTAATCGGTCGGTCAAAGACTTTACAACTTAGGGTTAACTTGGGTTGACTTTAGGTCAATCAGGTAAGCCGGAGGTCAAATACAGTTTGCCTCTAATAAGCCTTATCAAACAAATACTATAAAAGCTTAGTAAAACCTTTACAGTTTTATTAAAAGCTTAGATTAGCAATTTCTATTAACGTAAGTAGCTTATTGTTCCCCTTGTAAATGTAGAACGCTCTTTTATTTTATTTATTGTAACAAGCTGATGAGAAAATGGGTGTTTTGATGACAAGAGGTCATTGTTACTCGTGAACTCTGTTACCTGGGAAATATAATGTTTTAATGAAGTATTTTTCAAAACTGTGTGAGAAGGTGCCGAAAAAAGTAAAAATGTTTTATTTGTAGGACCATGAGTATACATACAGAAGCGTGCAAAGTGTTGTTTAACAAAAGATACATGCGGTCATGTTTAGTAGGTCTCTCAAATGTGAGATGCCGCGTGGGTGGGTACCACCGCAATGTCATTTCTCCTGCCAAACAGAAGTGTTAATGCACCGTTGTGTTTCAGATTGAAGGATATTGTAGCCAGAACGATATATAGTGGGACTTAACATCTTATGTCTCAGGATAGCAAGTAGAATGCCAAGCATTGCTTTGTAATTCAAGGTGTAGTTTGGTTTTGCTACTTTTACGAGCGGTTGTACCGCTTATCATTAGGCAAACGGCATGCTCGTCTTGCCATTCAGTGCAATATGGATACTAAGCTGAGGTCTCGCGTTCAAATCCCGGGTCGAGCAAAGTAAACTTGGATTTTTCTTATTTATTATCAGCCCATAGTCAGGAATGTGTGCCCGATATGGCAATAGGTTCACCCCTTATCACATCGTGGGAGGGAACATATAAATGGAAAGGTGGATATCCAGGCATTTCTGCCTACCCTTTCAGGGAAAAATACATGAGTTTATATATACAGTTAGTAGTCTTGATATACATATTATATATCAAGACTGCTAACGAAAACGAAGCCGGGTGGTTGTTTAAGCGACTTCAGACACAATGCAATAGAAACTTTTGCAAAAAAAACGCGACATTTTTTTTATTTTTTTATGGCCATATTTGGGTATTAAATACATTTTTTCCTAGAATAATAGTGTATACCCTTTTATTTAGAAATAACCTAAGGTATAAAAACAGTTTAAATTATTTTAGCAAAAACAATGGATTTACCACCCAAAAATTACGATGTATAAAAAAACATTAAAAATCACCACGCACTAAAAAACGGTGAAGTTAAACATCGTGAGGAAACCTGCATACCATAGCGATTTATAAGAATTTCTATGGTATGTAAGTCCGCCAACCCGCACTAGGCCAGCGTGGTGGACTATATGGCCTAACCACTTTCAATAAAATAAAATAAAAATAAAATCGTACTCTCGATTGTAGAGGAGGCCCGTGCCCTGCAGTGGGACGTATATGGGTTGATACAGATTGAAATCTAGGACGGTTGCTGTCGGAGTGCACTGGCTCTAAATTCAACACAAGCAAAGGAATCTATCATCCAAGTCATATTTAATCTCAGCCAACATACGTCGTATGCTTAGCCGGAAATATTCGGGATGGCTTAAAATTTGAAATACTGATCTGGAATTTGCATGCAACATAATCACATTGATAGCTCTATATATCGTTTAGCCAAACAAAATACGAGTATGTTTTCTTACTTTTCTTTTAAACTTTATATTTTTTGTTTATTTAAATCTTCATTACATACAAACTTAAACTAAACCATTACACTGAAACAGTAATAGAAACAACTACAAATGGCGTTATTATCGCTCTGTATCAATGTACAGACTACAATGATTTATTGAAAAATAGTTTTTTCGACATATTATAATATGAGCAACTTTACACTTTATCGAAAGCAATTACATTACAATCGAAATCCTTCTATCAATATTTCTTACGAAATCGTTTCTTTTTAATTTATTTAGACATTTTACAAATATTCTGATTCTCAAATACATCTGCGATTCGAATGAGACATAATACTCGCCTTTCAGCTATGGAATAGGAGAATGATTTTTAAATCACGTCCAAGCTGAATGGAGGGATCACAATAAGATCAGATACGAATGAAATAATCCCAATACTTTTTGAAAAGCAACGAACAAATGCATTTAAATCGAACGTGTTTGATGAGAATTATATTCTATTTCATAAAGGTATTTAAAAACTGTAGATTTTATGTGCGTGTTTTGTTAATCGCCTGAAATATCAAGTTGAAAGACGTGACTTAAGATGAACTGTTAAAAAGATCATTAAATTATATTGTATACGGTATGCGAAATCATTTATAGCAACGCACGCATATAGCCTATACATATCATAATATGTATCATCCCATATATATCCTATTGCAGGGCACAGGTCACCTTTACATACGATACAACTATTGAGAGGAGTTAAGACCACGCTGGTATAGTACCTTCGGTTGGAAGACTTTACATACTGCAGAAATTGTTACAAATAGATATGATCATGATATGCAGGTTCCCTAATTATATTTTTCTTCACCAGTACAGTGCGAGGTAATTGACCATAATTTCTAACGAGAAAGGTTATTGACCATCAATAAAAATGTGACTCCGAAATGCCAGAGGTGTGCCCTGGAATTTGCATCCGCGACCACGGTGAACATATTGGCAGCCACGTCTAGTCCGCTACCTAGGTAGCCTATACCACGCATTGAACAAACTTCAAGACAATATATTTCATTTATTCTGTAGCATAAACTAATATTCAACAAAAATGGCCGCAATAAAATCCGCGTAAGATATGGAACGACATAGTCGCTTCATCATTACCGTTTTTCAAATTTGTCAAACAGCAGATGCGCTTCGACGCGCTATTCTTGCTATTTTTATTGCTACTAGCTGTCGTACTTTTATGTCTCTTCTATTCATTTTGCTATTTGATTTATAGCTTGGCAAATAATACGATGCGGTGACAACAGGCATTGGAAAAACAATTATGCCCAGACTATTATAAATTGTTTGTTGAATAATTTTATAGGCAGGTATTTCTTTATTTTTCGAATAGTTTCTGTTTGTTTTATGATTCAAAGTTAAGAAAGAGACTGTGAACACCAAAAAATTAAAATAAGAAGTATCTAAACATGTTCCGTCATAGTAGGTATATCGGTTTGCCATATTAATTTTAAATTCGATCTTAGCGCCGCGCCGTCAATAAAAACTGACACTTTTTTGCCAAGCTATATTTGGTTGTTAAAGATTTTTATTTCACTATTTAGACAATATTTGCTTTTTGCGCTCAATTTAACGTTAATTATTCTGTCTTTGTATTGGTCTAGAGTAGGGGTAGGCAATCTTTTGAGTGGGTAGCATCAAAAATTTATTCATAAAACTTCTAAATTTTTAACTAGCTTTTTTTTTCTGGCGACTGTGATGACGCATGTCGCGGGGTAGTTGTGAAGTAAAAAGTGAGTTCAAGAGATAGAAATGGTACCTAATATTCGTGAATCGATTTTGAACGATTTGTTTTTTTAGGTTATATACAAAGAGCTGCCTTCGGCTTACCAGCCGCAGGTTGCCGACCCCTGGTCTAGAGGAAAGCTGTTAAGCACTCATTACGTTGCCACGGGATGGCCAAAGGGATATGTTTGTGTTGTCTTCCAGCTAGGCAATTTTGCAGGTATTGAAGTCGGGCTGTACTCGTAACAAATTCCTCCCTTTCTCTCTTTATTCAGCCACAGGAAATTCATTGCTGTGTTCTAAGCGACGCACCGAGAGACTTTAAGCCTTATCCAGGTCCTAGATTTTTACTGGTGGTAGGTCTCTTATATGTGAGAGGCTGCCTGGGTGGGTACCACCGCAATGTCTATTTCTCCCGTCAAACAGCAGTTTCAATGCACTGTTGTGTTTCGGATTGAAGGACATTGTAGCCAGAGTAACTACTGGACATATTGAGACTTAACATCTTGTGTCTCAGGATGGCGAGCGCAGTGGAATGCCAAGCATTGCTTTGTAATTCAAGGTGTTGTTTGGTTTTGCTACTGTTCATGAGCGGTCGCATCGCTTACCATCAGGCGAACGGCATGCTCGTCTCGCCATTCAATGCAATAAAAAAAAAAAAAAAAGATTCAATTTATAGGCGGGTGATATCTACTCTAATAGCCTAAAATATATCAAAATATTGTTTCATAGTTGGATTTACAATTTTTTTAGTTTCTTACAATAATAATATTTCAGTTAGATAGATAGATATGGCGGTCTTCTCGCTATTTACCATCTCATCCAGACAAGATAGTTAGTCCTATTAATGCCATCTAGTGGTGTCTAACTACCGCTTATCATCAAATTGGGAAATATCTACGCATCAAGAGCGTAATAACAATTATTCATCAATCAATCTAGAACACAATGATGTTTAATCGCCGAGGAAATTAATACCTAAATTCCAGAAACTGCTGAGGACTAATCTTGTATTGATTTCCTAAATTTCTCTACTGGCCTGGCGGCACACTGGTTATAGATGATTGACTCAATAACACATATATACAGGGTTGGGCAGACCCTTCTGCCACTACATGTATACTATGCCGTGAGAGGAAATTGTGTATACTGATAATGATAAGCATTTTTATTAAACGTATTTACAGTATCAGCCCATATACGTCCCACTGCAGGGCATGGGCCTACTCTACAATAGACAGTACGATTAAGAGTGGTTAGACCATATAGTCCACCACGCAGGCTAAGTGCGGTTTGGCGGACTTACATACCATACATTTTTTTTATAAATCGCTATGGTATGCAGGTTTCCTCACGATGTTTTTCTTCACCGTTTTAGTAAACGTATTTTTTTAAACATTTTTTTTATTACTCAATAAGTTCACCTTATGGTAAATGTACTCTAGAATTCAAATCAGGCATCGGCAGTACCGTGCAATGCTGAATCAGTTCTGAGTTATATTACTCTAATTTTATATCTTCCTTCCCTTTTGTAATGACTGTGAATTACATCTTAAAATTCTGAGGTATGGGTCTAGGACTCAAACTACCATAGTTGTTAAGGGAACACTCTCAAGTTAACTTCTAAAATACATCAATATTATTATTTTACTAGTGATAGGTGTCACATATGTGAGACGCTTTTATGATGGTGATTCATGAACGGTCATTTCGCTTACCATGAGACAAATGGCATGCTGAAATCGCCATGAATTACAATAAAAAATATACATGAAATTATTTACACGCCCTACCTCTTACATTACTTAATATAAAGTCCTCCATAATAGTTTTTATATGTCTTCCATACACAGACATCTATCAGTTACAATTTTATTTTGTGTATACAGTATAGATAGTTTTTTTTTATTGCATTGAATGGCGAGACGAGCATGCCGTTCGCCTGATGGTAAGCGATGCGACCGCTCATGAACAGTAGCAAAACCAAACAACACCTTGAATTACAAAACAATGCATGGCATTCCACTGTGCTCGCCATACTGAGATATAAGATGTTAAGTCTCAATATGTCCAGTAGTTACTCTGGCTACAATGTCCTTCAATCCAAAACACAACAGTGCATTAAAACTGCTGACGACGAGAGAAATACCTACCACCTACCACCGACCTACCACCAGTAAAACTACGTGTAACATAAACCACGCAATATATTTCCATCCCCATTGCCTTCATAATTTCGATGGTGCATTTTGAATTTCCCATCAACTCGGCAATGTTCCGCTTTCAATATTAAAACATCGTTCATGCCGCATGGATATGAGTACTACGTTTCTAAGTTTGTTTTTAGCTGTACATATTTCAATTTGATATTGGAGCTGTTTCGATCAAAGTAGTGCTGTGTAATTTTTATCATTTAAAACTAGTCCAGTCGACAGAAAGTCTCTGTTGAGCAGTTGGTTAGATGCCGCTCGTGAAACGAGAGGACGGGGGCCCGGGCTCGGGGATTTTTTTGAGGCCCACAAATATTAGTCTTGAGTCTGGGTCTTTGTGAGACTAAAAAGTCTGTCGTAGTTTCTGATACCCATGACATAAGACTAAATTGATCTTAGTGTGGGGAACCTCGGAGTCCTCGGGACTTGGTTTATGTTATTTATTTACTGTATAATAATGTAATGAAACTTTGCTACGTTGGTGCTGTAGGAGCATTAATGAACCGTGAATATAAGGGCTTGGGTTCGAATCCTGGGCATTTAAATCGAGATAAAGTCAGTTCCGTCATATTTCGGAACTACAATCACCTCAATGGATAATTATTTACATTTTAAACCATGATCTAAATTGATGAATAGTAGATTAACTTGACTTTTGTGGAATAATGCGTGTCTTGATTGTGTCTTCATTCACCATGTACTATAACGTTGAAGGAAAATATCGTGAGGAAACCTGCGTACCACAGCGATTTGTAAGAATTTCTATTTGATCAAACCCATAATTTGACTACAAAATCGATAATTCAGCAACAGAAAACGAATTTAAGTATTTCTAGCTACTAACAAACTAACCGGTTTAGTGCAACGATCTATCATTTAACAATCAAAGCTGAGCTTAACGCGCGACCGAGGGAATCCAACTGGGTTTAAACCCACTGTAATCACGATGTAACTGGGATTAAACCAGCGCTTCATTGATTACGCCCGAAACATTAACATGTAGTCAAAGATTTGTTAATCCGGGTCATATCGGAATTTCCAATTACAGTTATTCCCGCTTAGGTGGATTTTGAGAGTTAAATGAACTATTGGTCGCTTTGAAATCAACGGTAGGACGTTATTAAAATCTAAAGGGAACGTATTTATATGTAACAATATTATATAACTAACAGATAAATACAGTCACCTGCATAGTCGTGACCCTACACTCAGATCGAGTCTTGTGTCGTGGGTATAAAAAACGACGAGAAACTTTTTGGTTTCACAAACACAGACCTGAAAAAAGTTCCTGTGTATCAAAAAACATTTTTCTATGTACGGGAACCGAACCCACAGCCTCTCGATTCACAGCCGCTGTCTAACCGACTGCACCGCGGAGGGTATCGAAATATTAAACTTCATTAATCCTGGGGAGGTAGGTAATAGTACGTAGTTAGCCAAAGCATTCTATACCAAGATATGGTATTACCACGGTTCGTAGTTCATACACTTTGCACGTTGAAAGTGGTAGAGCCACTCTGTTGTCAGTCATGACTCGGCATGAAGGAATAAGCTCGACCGGGGCGGTACCATTGTGTTATATTCGATCGATGTAAATCGATAGCTTTGCAATCGTATTTCGTAACTGGGAAGAAGGAAGGGGTATTAGGCAGCCTACAATCTCACTCACCAAACAAAAACGCAATATAGAGACTTTTTCAAGACGATTTGCTATAAGTTCACTAACTTGTGTGTGTGTACACTACACCAAATCAAATTTGTTTATTAATTATACTTTGGCTTTAAATAAAGCAATATCCTTTTTTATAAGCTTGTGGGCGGGCCCGGGTCCACCTGAGTGCAAGAACACTTTTATTTAAATATTCTATCGCCATTGATAATATAGGATTCCAATAGTATTTTTTTTTCAAATTGGTCCTATAGTTTCACAGCCTATTCAATGCCGGCAAACAATCAAATTTTTCCTATTTATAAAATATAATAAATAGATTAATAAATTTAGATTATACCGATGCTAGGACCAACCGTAGGTAATATGGAGCTAGTCATAGAATAAAATATTGGAAACGTAAGCTAGCAATACATTTAATATTGTAATTTAGCTCCTCAATATTCAATTCTGTTATTTATAGTACGTGTATTTGAATTCCAAGAACTTGTTTTTTAAGGAATAAATTGGTTCAATCTGAGCAATGTTGACTTTCAGTCTAGACTGTAACTTATTATAAATATATTAGGTATAATAACAAAGTTAACAATAATAATACAATAAAGAATACTATACTATACTATATTGTAGTATATTATAACTTATGTATGATTTTGTATTATTTATTTTTATGTATGTATGTATATATACGGATATGTATATGTATATTAGTAGTGATGTTTAATTAGTATTATTTAGCTTCAAGTAATTCTTTATTTGTTACACTGCCCTCTCTCCCTCTCCTTCATTTAAATCCATCCCATGGTTGTCTGTAAGATATTGCTGTTGAGCGATAAGACCGCCATTTGTACTCTTTGTTATTGTTATTTCTGTTTAGCTATGTTGTTGTTAAGTTTGTGTACAATAAAGATTTAAATAAATAAATAAATAAATAAAGAATACTATAATCATATTTACTGATGATCTTTTGTGTTTGAGAAGCTGCAAATATTGCTTTGTAATTCATGATGGCAAAACCTATACACAGTAATTTCATATACATAGACCCAAATATATTGACGAAAGAATTCATTGCAAGAACATAAAAAAATGATAGAGCAATGAAATGTAAATCCTGAAGCATTGTCGACGTAAACATAAGTTTTATGACTCACTCCGCTGTATTAAGTCTCGGTCGCTTATGCATGTCGAGTTATTTCATTGTTACATATTGTCCCGAGACGTTGGCGGAGAATAAGAGTACAGTATGGCAATCTCATAAATGTTATTTTTTATAAGACACAAACATTGTGTCTGAAAATATTCTAGCCAAGATTTTTGGTTGAGCAAAATTATATAAATAATATCGGGTGGTATGGTTTAGCGTCTAGAAAAAATGTATATGAATTTACCACTACTTCTTGCTAATTTACAATTAATCACTGACAAAGAAGCGTTTGAAGAGAAATAACAAGGAAATATTATAATATAGATGCCACTCTCTAAGTCTCTATAATAGTACTTGTCAATGGATGTTTAACTTACACGGCAATGCATTTACCTTTCGTGTGTTATGTCACTGATTAAACATTTATGGGACCAAAGTAATAAATGTTATTCAAGCTTTTTTATTTAGAATTCCATACATATAATATAAAAATAATTGACTAACATTAATTAAAAAAAAAAATAAGTGCGTGGTGGCCTGTTGGTAAACGGACTAGACGCGACTGCCAACATGTTCACGGTGGTCGCGGGTTCGAATCCCAGGGCACACCTCTGACTTTTCGGAGTCATGTGTGTATTGATAGTCAATCACCACGCACTAAAACGGTGAAGGAAAACATCGTGAGGAAACCTGCATACCATAGCGATTTATAAAAATTTCTATGGTGTGTAAGTCCGCCAACCCGCACTAGGCCAGCGTGGTGGACTATATGGCCTAACCACTCTCAATCGTACTGTCGATTGTAGAGGAGGCCCGTGCCCTGCAGTGGGACATATATGGGCTGATACAGACAGAATATAAAAATAATTGACTAACATTAATTAGAAAATTCTGTATCAGTCCATAACTCTCTCACTGCATTTTACTAGCCGCCTCTACAATCAAGAGTATGATTTAAAGAGGTTGGGACATACCTATATATAATTCATAAATTCACGCCTCTTTCCCAGAAGGGGTAGGCAGATGTGCCAGGATACCCTCATTTCACTTTGTACACACATATCTACCGGGTATCTCAAGACTGCTACCGAAAACGAAGCCGGGTGGTAGTTTTAGTGGCTACAAACACAATGCAATTAAAAATTTCGCATAGAAACGCGACAATTATTTTTTATGATTTTTTAAATATCGTCATTTTTGGGTGGTAAATCCATAGTTTTTGCTACAATAATAATTTAAACTCTTTTATACCTTAGAGTATTTATAAATAAAAGGGTATAAACTATTATTTTAGGAAAAAATGTATTTACCACCCAAATATGGCCATAGGAAAAAAATAACAAAAAAAATTTTTTCGCTTTTTTTTGCAACTTTTTCTGTTGCATTGTGTCTGAAGTCGCTTAGACTACCACCCGGCTTCGTTTTCGGTAGCAGTCTTGATATACCCTGTATAGTCTGCCTAATATGATATTTACAAAACTGTAATTGCAAGAAAAAATATCAACACTAAATTAAAAAAAAAATTATAAAATTTATTCAAATGTCGGAGGCATATCATCAGATTCAAAGTTATCGAAAACCATCCTAATCAAAGATTCTGATACTGTCAGATATATTAATTTGCGTAGCTATCCGAGATGCTAGTTCGATGTTTACGCTCCGGCATTGAAACTCCCTGAAACGTCGCCGCAAACTATTAGAGTTAATCAAACCGTATTTCTAATAACCACGCATACTTCAATGAATCACGAACTGTACCAAATAGATTATAAATTATGTGATACTAGCTTTTCTGTTCGGCTTTACTTAGATCACATTTATACAATATATTGATAATCAAAGTTAAAAATGTAGACAGCCCCCGTGCCGCCGTTGGTTAGACGCCTGTAAAACGAGAGACTGTGGGTTCGATTCTACCGAAAAAAATGACAAGTAAGTAGTCGGGTCTATATGCTGTGAATCCAAAAATGTGTTTCATAGTTTCTGATATCCACGAGACAAGACTTGGTCTTAATGTGGTAAAATGATGTCTAATAGTTATTTTCCTGTCCTTCAGAAAAAGACTTGTTTTCTGGATAAAAAGTATCCTATCTCTTTTTCTGTATGTAAGTATTGGCCAAGTAATCGAGGCTTGGAAACATAACAACAAACACCTTAGGACTGATTACACAGGTCTGCGATTAAAAAGGTTTTTAAATAAATTCATCGCAAACATGTAGATATTGGTCAGTATATAGTAAATTTATACTTTGTTTTAACGTATCACGTTACATTTTTTTTTTGCATATAAATATTTAGTTCGTAAACTCGGTAAATTTGTTTTTTTTACATACTTGATTCCAGGATTTATATTTTTATTCTATACTCTATGACCATTTTAATCTATTGATATTAACCTGTAGTACTAGAAAATATTGCCATTTCCAATTAATATCACCACCTTGTTATTTTTGAAGCCTTAGCATGCTCTACATTTCTGCTATTGCTAATTACCCTCCACCAGAATTTGCAAACATAAAAACTAACCATATATTATAACGATTTATCACAACTAAAATTAAACCCACAAAATTTATTGTTTAGTGTCTTCTTTGAATAGGTCCGTAAAAAACTCACTTTTTCATAGACTACACGAAATCTAATAAAATGTTAGCTGGTCGGTTTTGTGAATCACTATTGCAAATCCGAAAATTTTGCTTATTCATATTACTTGTGGTGGTACTCTCAAATCACTCTCAATCGTACTCTCGATTGTAGAGGAGGCCCGTGCCCTGCAGTGGGACGTATATGGGCTGATACAGACAGATATTACTTGTGAAATATTATTACCAACATCTCCTGATATTTGTGATTGCTATTGCTATTTATTCTTACACTACTACTCGTAACATGTCATTCTTCCTGTATGAAAAGTAACAAAAAAGTTTTATGTATTTTATGGTTTAAACCGTGAAAAAAACGTGTAATAAAATATTGTTTTATTAAATCTGTAACTATGGCCCCTTGGAAGAACTTAATGATGATATTGGATTACCTAAGAATGCTGCAGAAATTCTCGGTTATCAACGAAAGGAAAATAATTTACCAGATTTTGATACATATTGATATTTAAAAGGCATAGGTCCTACATTTTTGGTACTTGGGGCCCGCCTTCAATGTATTAGTCAATTCAATGAGCAAATTAATCAGCGGGTACAAGTACAATGAAAAAAATATTATTTTTTGCTTTGCAGTGGTATTTTCATTATTATTTTTTGCTATTTAGTAGTGTAAGTTTCAAACTCGGTTTTTATTCGTATTCAAGTACTATATCATATAAATATAATAAATGTGACGTGATATATATAATATTAATACCGCTTTCTATTACTTTTAAGACAATTAAACCAAATATTAAAGGTTAACAAAAAAACTATTAAAAATTGTTTTTTCGTAATTTATTCACTTCCATCTAATGAAAGCTTCTTGCGTCATTTCTTGTTCACATCTTCAACATGTTAGGAAATGGCGGTAGCAGTAAGTAACTAAGGATTTAGAATATCTTATGAAAGACTATTTGAATAAAAAATATTTTGAATAGGAAAACTCAACGAATAAACATCCTACTTCAATCGTTATATTGAAAAATACTCAGCGATTTCATATAAAAACATTTTGTACATAGATTTTTAACTATGTTATTGGATAAATATCGCATGTTAAACGTTGTTACGTTTTGAGAGGGCTTATTGAGTAGGTTTCTTGATAAATCAGAGAGATTTAGTGCTTTAATATAAAAATAAGCCTCATAGTGAAACAAAATATGTATTTCACAAAAAAATATTTTTCATTAAACATATTAATTTGAAGAAGGTCAGTATTATTGATGTATTACGGGTGTTCAACTCGTATTAGACTCGTATGTCAATTATATCATTTGTACAAGAAAACTAACGTACAGATTCACATTTTAACATTTTTGTAACAATCCAATTGGTACACCCAATACTGGAACTTTTACTGGTAGTAGGTCTCTCTTATGCGGAAGGACGCCTGCATACTACTGCAATGTCTATTTCTCCCGCCAAATAGCAAAGCAAATGCACTGTAGTGTGTCGGTTTGAAGGATATTGTAGCCAGAGTAACTACTGGACACATTGAGACTTAACATCTTATGTTACAGGGTGGCGAGCGCAGTGGAATGCCAAGTATTACTTTTTATTTAACTTGTTGTTTGGTTTACTATTTATGAGTAGTAGTAATGCTTACCACCAGGCGAACAAAATGCTTCTCTCACCATTAATTTGAATGAATTCACGATCCTTCTTTACGGTCGAGAGAATGCAAATAACATGATCTAATACGGGTTGAAGGATTTCACATATAGGAAATTCTTGTAACGATCCCAATTAATGAGCTATCCTAAACGCTGCCTACAGATTGAACTCTAATTATTTCAATCAAAATGATAAAAATGTGGGTGTGTCGCTAAATCTTTGATCTGATTGGTCTATTTTCGGAACCGAAAGCGATTTATACATTTAAAAATGTATAAATCGCTTTTAATTTCAGCTAAAAATCTCCACGACATGCAGGTTTCCTTATATTTACTTCACCATTAAAAGAAAATATAGTAAGTAAGGAACAAAAATCCAGCCAATTGACGATAGAAATACTAGACGCTGTTGCACTACCGTTCTCCCTGTTTAGGTCACATACCGCCGCCTCGTCACGTACTCCCGTCGTTATTCTTCGTCCCACCTGGCTTACACCGGTGTAAGGCAAGAGAGAACACTGAATCACTTTAGATTTATCTATTTATACTGTGCTTTGTTTTGCTCTCTTTGGAGGAATGAGTATAATTATATTTTGGAGCACTGAGGTCAAAGACTACGTCGGTGACAATGATTCGATGAATTTTGGGAACGGGGTAAATATGATTGAAATTTCAATTATATTTTGATAATTAAGAAATTCGATGTACAAACCATATACATACCTACCTTGATGACACAATACATATCCACACCACTTGGGTGAAAAAAAAGAAACATTTTAACAAACTTTCTTTCTTCTTCCTACTTGTGATCCATCCCATGGTTGTCTGTAAGACATTACTTTATGTGATAAGACCGCCATTTGTACTTTTTGTTTCTTTATTTTTTTGTACAATAAAGACTCAAATAAACAAATTTTCCTCATTTTAAAATCACGTACCTACTAAACTTAAAAAAAAACATTCGAAAATTTTTGCAAAAATGATTGGCACACCACAGAAATAAGCGACACCAAATCATTGTAACACAAAACGCAAATCCGTTTGAAACAACGTTATGATTTCCGTAACACATGCCAGCCAATATTCGTAATTACAAATATTAATAAGCTTTTCGGATTATGACTCATTTACGCCCATCAAAAATTAAAACGTAATCGCAAACACTTAAATAATATTATAAATTTCAATCGGTTTATTATTCATCAGTCGTGCAGCTGGTTGGTTAAATCGCACGCATCGACGGATTTCAAATCGTATAAAAATGTGTATGTAACTTTGTTAGGTTTATCATTGTATGGCAGCTTTCAGGCGCAGTTGGTGTGTTATGAAAGGTTGATTCCATTCCCACTTTGAGACAACTGACAACAACAAGACTTCGCTTGGGTTTTTGAGACCAAAAAGTTAGTAGTTTCTGATACCAGTGTGTGCAAGGACTGACAGTAGGAGATGTGACAGTATGTGACTGTGAAATACACCCAGTATTTATGAATTTATTATTTAGTTCACAAGGTATGGTGTTATTTCTATTCTATGCATCTCCATTCATCTGGTAATAGTTGCAGTACAACCCAGAAAGAGAATCCCAAGGCTAGAGATTATATATAATTTATTCATTGAAGAAAACAGTAGCTATGCTAATAATTAATCTAACATAAATCATGCTCGCAAAACTTCATGCATTCAAACATTATTCTCCTGTCACTAGCAAACATGTCACACTCTGGGTTCGGGTCCAGAAATTGGTAAAGTGTTGTTATAGTGTAAGGCACCGGAGATTTTGTTCTGCCCAATTGTAGAAGGTAGATAGTCCATCACCACGCACTAAAACGGTGAAGGAAAACATCGTGAGGAAACCTGCATACCATAGCGATTTATAAAATTTCTATGGTATGTAAGTCCTGGTAATACTGGTGGTAGGTCTCTCATATGTGAGAGGCCATCTGGGTAGGTACCACCGCAATGTCTATTTCTCCCGTGAAACAACACTGCGTAAATGCACTGTTGTGTTTCGGATTGAAGGACATTGTAGCCAGAGTAACTACTGGACATATTGAGACTTAACATCGTATGTCTCAGGATGGCGAGCGCAGTGGAATATTGCTACTGTTTATGAGCGGTCGTATCGCTTACCATCAGGCGAACGGCTTGCTCGTATCGCCATTCCTTGCAAAAAAATAAAAAAAGTCCGCCAACCCGCACTAGGCCAGCGTGGTGGACTATATGGCCTAACTACTCTCAATCGTACTGTCGATTGTAGAGGAAGCCCGTGCCCTGCAGTGGGACGTATATGGGCTGATACAATCATACAAGGAAAAGACGCAAAGGATGAGTTGAGGTCGACCATATTTGACAGACACAAAATGCATAAAATTTCTATATGCAAGTCTGGTAAATCTTTGTACATTACCTTAGATTATTTTGTAAACAATATTTTAGCTCTCTCTGTTTCTCTCTCACTCTTTGACGTTGTAACAGGCTTTTCCTTAATTTCTTTTTTTTGAAAATTGTGTATTAATTTGTGATTCCTCTGAAATTGTTCACATAGATTTATAGATAATAGAGTTCATATAGAATTATAAAAATTAGAGTGTAATTTTCAAACAACATTCGTGGGTTTGGAATACCCAATTGATTTGCTGTTTCACTGAATACATCATTTAATTAGCATAATAATATTAAGCAAATTATTTGCAGTTGTTGAGCACATTGTCCAAGGTAAAGTGAACATTCGAGTGTCATGATATGAGAATGCGCCGTAATTATAGTGTAGTTATTATTATTACTATTATAAGCAGGGCTATTTACGTTACAGTATTCAAATTTTACCAAATAAATAAATACTTTGCTGCCTCGGTGGCGTAGCGTACTAGGGTATGGTTACAAAGCTGAGGTCTCGAGTTCGAATCCCAGGTTGGGCAAAGTGGCATTGGATTTTTCTATCCATTATCAGCCCAGAGTCAGGAATTTGTGCCCGATATGGCGGTAGGCTCGCCATCTATCAAATCGTGGGACGGAACATACAAGGCGAAATGTGGGTGTCCTGGCACCTCTGCCTAACCCTTCTAGGAAAAACGCGTGAGTTTATGTATGTATGTAAATAAATACGTCCAATAATCACATACATAGTCCTGACCCCACGCTAAGATCGAGTCTTGTGTCGTGAGTATCAGGATCTACGAGAGACTTTTGGGTCTCACAAACACCCAGACCCAAACAAATAGTTGTGGGCCACACAAACATTTGTCTCGGTGCGTGATCGAACCTGCGGCATGTCGTCTCTCCTGTTATTAATGCTAACAATATTTATTTTACACGTAATTATTCTACATCTAAAATAGGACCATAATATTTCTTTGTTATTTCACAAAACTGATGTACAATTCCATTTGTTAAAGAAAATACGAAAAAACATAATAATGATTGACACATACTGTATCAGCCCATATACGTCCCACTGCAGAGCACAGGCCTCCTCTACAAACGACAGCACGATTGAGAGTGGTTAGGCCATATAGTCCACCACGCTGGCCTAGTGCGGGTTGGCGGATTGACACATACTGGATAATAATCCGACATGCATATTGCAAAAGACATTATAAATATAATAAATAAGTATGACCACAATAGGTTAGGTAAAAAAGTATGTGAAAAGATATATTCAATTAATTAATTAAATAAGACATTTTTAGTAAAAAATTAAGAACTGGAAGATGTGTCGGTATTAAAAATATGTATCTGAATCAAATAATTATGAAAATAAAATATTCGTATTATGAGTCCTTTTGAAATGGTTTAATAGTAGCCTATTATAAAACCGATGGACAAATAATTTTTTTAGTGAACGTTTTTCGTCGTAATCTGCTTTAACTTTCCCTTTGACATTGTTTGATCGAGTAAAGTTTATGAATAAATAATAACAAAATATCAAAATATCTACGAGTCCATCTCGGAATTCGAAACAAAACGACAAACAAAACATATTTATCAAAACTTTTAAGGAAGGAAGATTATTTCAAAATTTTACATAGAGCGGCGGTCTCTCGTGACTTGTCCCCCGCTTCAAAACAAGAAAGATTTGTAGTTTATCATGTTGAGAATTTTCCCTCGACTTTGAAGCACCTTTTGTTCGCGACGCCAAAGTTACAACGTTAGATGTGAAACGTTATTCACAAACTTATCTCTTGTCTTTGCAGATCCAATGCGCCGGGCGATCAGCTCTCAGGAATGCGACCTTACGCGGCGATGACAAACATCATAGCAAAATGGCTCATAAATATTGGGAGGCATGGGTGAAAATCGCTTTCATACCCCTGGTCTTCACCACAACAGTAGCGGACTTCACGACGGAATGCCAGCGACCATGCGACTGTAGGTGGCAGTCGGGCAATAAGGCAGCAATCTGCTCTAACTCAAGCTTAAAAGTAATACCAGCAAACCTCAGCAGCGACATACAAATCCTTGATCTAACAAATAATAATCTGCAACACCTACCTCAAGAAGGATTCAAAAAGGTAGGGCTGAGCAATCTAAAGAAATTGTTCCTAAAGGAGTGCAACATAGAGGCTGTACATAAAACAGCGTTCGTGACGCTAGCAATCATGATTGAATTGGATTTGTCGAAGAATAAAATACGCTACCTCCACCCGGACATGTTCAAAGGCACCGAGAAACTGAGGTTAATAAACTTAAGCAACAACTTTATAGATAAGTTAGAGGACGGGCTGTTCCGCAACTTGAAGTTTCTACAGAAAGTCGAAGCGAGCAATAACATGATAGTTCGGATAGGAACTAAGGCCTTTGTGAATTTGCCCCAATTAAAGATACTCCGATTCGACGGCAACAATCTGAGTCACATGAAGCCGGAGACTTTGATGGGGTTGAAAAATTTGTCTGGTTTAGATCTGCACAACAATCCGTGGCGCTGCGATTGTAACTTGCAGACGTTTAGAGACTGGGTTGTTACTCATAATTTGTACACTCCGCCCACATCGTGCGCAGAGCCGGCGTCAGTCCGAGACAAACTTTGGAACGAATTAGATTCTTCGAACTTCGCGTGCAGGCCTACTATTCTCGAGCCGTTGCCAGACTCCACGGTCAAAAGTTACGACGAAAACGTGACTTTGACTTGCAAAGTTGTCGGCAACCCGCCACCTGATGTCGCGTGGCGTTTCAACGGCAGAGTTATTGAGATGAAATCTTTTGGTGAATTGAGATATGTGGTTAGCGAGAACACTATGGATTTGATCAGATGGGTCAATTTGACTGTTATAAATGCTAGGTATAGCGATAGAGGGAACTATTCCTGTGTTGCTGAGAATCCTGGGGGTCGGGATGAGAAAACTTTGACCCTTGTCCTTTCCAAATACGGTGGAGGTGGTACTATAGCTGGTATGGATACAGATTCCTTCGCCATATTAATAGGTTGTCTGACAGCGGTAGTTATTGTATTTGGAGCATCGTTAGTCGTGTGTTACTTCACGACGCAGAATAGTGAAATTAAAAGACTGATAAAGAGCGACCCTAGGTCCCCGAATGGAGAGGTGTTGATAGAGGGGTCAGTGGCGTCGGAGAATGAGAAGGGGATCAAAATGGAGGTGAACCCGGTGACGAAGCCTCCAAGGAAGTACGAGCCGCCTCCGTCACTCACGAGCGAGGTCACGGAAATGTCTGAACTAAATAAAACATTATTAGACAGCGATTCTGTTATAGGTAAGATATATTTTTATTGATAAAATTTTCATATATCTTATAAAACATTGTAAATGATGAAGAACTTTAAATTTCATATTTTAAGAAGATCATCGCAACCCATGAACACTAATAGCATCATAGGTCAAGTAACTGGTTTACTAAAGAGCGATGGGAATGTTTCACAGGAATAAGGTGGCAGATAACGTAACCTTCGGTTATGTAACTAATAAGAGCAAAACGCTATAAAATTACAGTTTATTTACTTCTTTATGTATTAACGCAGTATTAGCACTTTCTTCAGTGGCATCATAATGGCTATAGGATAACAAAATGCTATATTATACTTCTTAATCGCCACTCATTTAGATATTTAGTCTTTTGTGATAACCCAAGTGAGAAGGTTGCAGGAACTCAATTAATACAGACTGATTCTAACATACATAAACTCATACCATTATCCAGCAGGGGTAGGCACTTTACTTGACCTAGGATTCAAACCCGTGACATCAGCGTGAGAATCGTACCTCAGTACTACTACATCACCTAGGCAATCTAGCGATTCTAACAGATCACAAACTTATACTCGTACATAAGAATAGCCTACTTGGAATGCTAGACCTCATCATATAACTGAGAAAGACTTTAAGTTCTAAATCCAAAATGTCTGTAACAGTCTGTTATTTTTGTACAAATCTACAAACAAAACAAGCTAATCTTACATCAGGAAGTCTTTGTAGTCAGCACTTGAGACAATCTGCTTTAATTAATTCTGTTTGAACTCAGCTCTTGTGGAGCTGAGCGCTCCTCAAAGCCGTCTAATGTATTTACACAATTACTAGGTGTAAATGCACATGTTTTGGTTATTCATTGGTTATTTCATCTGTATAAATTTGTAGTTCCGCTGCCTAAATGCTTCAATGTAATGAATTTTGTGCCATGAGTAGTTGTGGGTTGGCAAAAAGCATTTGAATATTCATCATATTGTTCTTAATAATTCAATTTTTGAGCAATCTATCCCAGCTAAGCCGTATACTACGAACGAATTAATTAAAGGCCATAAAGGCCAAAATTCACAGCAATTATTTTATGAACCCAATGTAGCCCTTTATTGCCTAACCTCGTTCAATCGTATTTTCGTTCGTTTAGGAGACCCGCGTCCAATGGGGTGTAATAGCGACAATGACGAGACATGCAGACGACCTGATGAAAACAAAATAAAATTACTCATAACTTATTCTTATCAAGCATTGAATGCTTTTGTACTGTCACCCCGAGACATTAGGTGTTAACTAATTTAACCCTTAGTACCTACTGACAAGTTCTTCAGTCCGAAATATAACAGTACTTACACACGACTGCTTAGAAGTAGAAAAAGACAAACAAATGGTATTTACACAGACGGCCTCTCCGTTGCTTTATTCAGCACCTACCTGTCTGTGTTTTGGAAAGTCTTGCCAAAACCCAAATACAAATCACCAAACTGGTGTATCAGCAAGGTAAATACACGTTATTTGACTAATAATTTAATTTGTAATCAGGTGGAAACTCGAAAATCAAACGAATTTTACAATATTTCTACTTTGATCTAAATTTTGGTCGGATGTTGCCCTCTTAATTGATTTATTTGCGAAGGTAGCGATAGCATTCGACCTTTCTTGTTTACTCAAACTGTTGAGTTTAAAATTGTATTATTGCTTATTTTGTTTGATTTATCTTTATATTACATTGTGTTTATATTATTGTAAAGATTTATCAAATAATCCGATTGGACCAAACAGGGATCATCATTCTTCCGACACATAGCTTGTGATTTTGCGACAGTTAGATTATTATTATTTTTTTCTAAATATCGAATGCAATATTTAATTCCGTGCCTAATAAAATAAATAAACCAGTTTGACAAAACTTTAATAACTTCAGAATTGATTCAAACGTGGCATTAAATTTAAACCAATTTATTTAAGCCAAGCTTAAAGTACAGGTTTGAAGGTATAAATGCCCTACGGTCAAACAAGGGATATTTATTAAACCATACAGACAAATAAACGTTATTTCCCAGTATTGACAAAGTTAATTTTATTAGCGGTATACCAACGTTGAGGTTACGAGTTGCCAGCGCTTTGTAATTTCCAACAAGTATTTTTAACAAAACATAGCCTTTAGGAACGGTTATTGTAAATTGTGGTATTCGTTGTGCATTAATTATTATTATTATGTTTTAGTTCAAATTAATAGCTGGAGTTATTTTCGTTTCCGTTGGATATCTATTGTATAAATAAAACTAGTATTAGTATCGTTTGTTTATTTTTATTACTCATGCGGGGAAAGTACTATCTTTGCGCTTGCTTTTGGGGTTGAAAAGATGCTAATTGCCCACGTCACAATTACCACACGAGTTTCGAGTAAATTTAATGTCGATTTGAGTGCGACAAGTAAACTTCTCGCACCCAATTTTTCATTAACAAACGCAAATTTGCAAATTGACGAAAAAAACTTATAAAAAATAAAACAAATAACAAGAAAAAAAGACAGTCGACGTGTCATAACAAAGAAGTGAGGTTGACATTTGAATAAAAATAATTAATACTCGCGTTTTAATGAACCAAAATTAAAAATTAAATGAATGAAACATGAGCAATAATCCCGACTAGATTCCGGAAAGTGATGAAAGTGATAATGATGAGTTCATATCGCCTGAAATTCATGAAAGACCAAATGATGAGTCTATTCCGCCTGAAATTCTTAAAAGAGTAAATGAAGTGATTAATAATCTTACTCCTGCAACATCACGGTCTAAATATGAATCGGCATATAAACATTTCATGCAGTGGCGAGCAGCAAAACGGATTACAAGTCTCTCTGAAGAGGTGTTTTTAACATATTAATTCTGTTTACTTTATATTTTACGGTTCGCAATTTGTGTGATTGTGTTGTGTTTGATTGTTTTAAATAAATTGACTTTTTTTTTCACAATTTTACACAAAAATTCATAATTTTTTAATTTTTTCAGTTTTTTTTTGAGAAGGTCCTTGTTTTTCTTACAATACGGCGGTCGCTATTTGATATTCTACCACCAAATACTTTTATCCTATGTCGCATTCCTGGTACAAATATTATACCAACAAAATTGGAAAACAATTAACATAACATAATTAATAACTAAAATATAAAAATGATAATAGCTTAATATATTTTGTTAAACAATTGCTATGGACGATTTGTAGCACTAGTGCTCAGATCACAAATTATTTATCTATTATTTTCAGTGTTTTAGGTATGGTGCAAATAAATTATTTCTATTCTATCCTATTTCGTAAAAGCTGGCAAGGAATAAAATTCGCTTGCAAGTCGCCATTCATAAGCCCTGTAGGCGCTTTTTTATTGCTATGAGAGCGAGATGAGCGTGCCGTTCGCCAGATAGTAAGCGATATTACCGCTCATGACCACCGACCGATACCATCCAACATATTCCTACCACCTTCTTAATATCATCTTCACATTAAGATTTTAATCCAATTCACCAAGACAAGTTGGCAGCATTCTAAATTCCTCCTCATAACACAAAGGGCAGCTAAAATATTTATACCAAAGACATATTTAATCTAATATCACATAATCTACATTACTTAAACTAGCGACAGCCCCATGCGACAAAGTACCGTGGAATTGTACATTCATCATTTCTGTCTACTCCTTTGGGAGAACCTGTACATGCAACATAAATCTAAAATTCGTTGGGCGTTTGAAATCTTTGCTGTCAAAGCATTGCGACTAATGCACTCGCTCACATTTTCCTTTGAGGAGTATTTTTGAAAATTCTGCGAAACTGACACTCTTAGCAGTATTACAATATGAGGAGACGTCTACGTAATATTAATAACTTAATTGTTTTAAAATATGAGATTAATCATTTTTATTATAAAATGGCTAGTAAAATTGTGTCAAGATTTTAAACTATTTGCTTTGTATCCTGCTATTAGATCTTCAAGTGCGCTATTAGCTCATCATAATGACGAAATTGTTTTTTTTTTAATAATAATATTGTATGATGTGAACAAGAGTCATAACATCTAGGACTTATCGATAGCATTCTACAAGCAAGAACCTGCAACCTTCACTAGGCAACCATTCATTATCATAAACTCAACAAGGTCGAAAGCTAAGAAACAATAAATTTTACAAACCATAGTATCTACAAATTATGCGCATAAATTTAAAACCAGAGTACTCTGACTCAAAGATACCACAAACAGCCAAGAAAAGCAACCAAAATGTAACCGCACCTAAAGTAAACTTACCAACCAAAACCCTAATAATATCTGTCTTTAAAACCCAAACTTACTGAAAAGTCACGGCATTACATTATTTTTACGACACCAGTAAATCTTCGTAAACAGAGTTGCTAACTTCATGGCATCAACTGCATAATAGTTTTGAGTCATGAATAATAAGGAGAACGAGCCTTGGCGAGAGCCAATTCGACCGAAACATTAAGCGGTGCCAAATTTTAATTCTATTATGACAGTGCCAATAGCTTCTCATGCATTTTTAGTTGTATGCTTTTATGGCACTTAAAAGTGGGGATTTGCAGATTATCTCTAACGAGGGTTTTTGCTGGTTGTTATGAATTCAACGCCAATAAAATAAAAACCTATTGAGGTTTTTAAATTTAATGGTCACTTTGATTGCCATTACGGTTAGAGTATATTTTAAAAGTATATGTGCAATGGACTACAAATATTCATCTAATTTAGTATATTAATCTAATTTAATTGCTTAGTCATCTTTATTATTATCAGCAAAATACATAAAAATATATTTTTTTTTGTCAACAGCATCCACCGAGGACAGCAATCGCCATACCGAGCCAGAACCACCAAAGATACCTCAAGAGACACTACTAATTGATCGACTAGCCCAAGAACATCAGGCCTATCCACCAGATCTTCTCTCATTCCCACTGAGAGGTCATCAGGTCTCTCCAGCAGGAACGACATCTCAAAACGTTGATAGTCCTGTCAAGTCACCAGGTTATGGAGTAGCTGTAAACCCGGTCTTGTACGGCAGGTTTCAATCGCCAGCTTATCACGGGTCCGTGATCAGTCCAAAAGGCTACGTCACCTTACCCAGAAGGCCAAGGGCCCAGGAAAGTGCATTGCGTCCGCAAGTTTTCTCCACGTTGAATGGAGTCATTCCATATTACGACTCATTCAATATGAAACTTTTCCATGGAGCAAACTACTATAGCTTGAACAAGAGTGAAATGGACTTGGGTCCACTGGGGAAGGTGAGTTCAAACTTTAATGAAGAAGAGTTGGAGCCAGCGCCCTCGCCAGCACCAGGGACTCCTCACGCCACGATACCTAGAAGCAGTATCAGCTCGCCAAATATCCACAACCAATTCTTAGCCCTTCAAATGACTAACTCCGACCAGAGGCCGCTGAAGGTGATGCTGGCTGAAAACGAGTGCTTATTGCGGAACCCTAAGGATTTGAAGATCGGTTACAGTGCGAATGTCGTTAGTGGTACGTTAGGCAGAAGGACTGCTCCAAAACCGCCGCCTAAACCGAGGAAAAGAAATTCATGTGAAGTGAAAGAACCGTTTTTGATGAATAGCAGCGAAAACGCAACTCAAGTGTAAAAAATTTTAGCTTGAAATTCTGTGCGCGAGACGCAAGGAAGCCATCTTGCAGAAATATTTTAAAAGCCTTTTAAAATCCTCTCCTTTTGTGCAGGTCGGCATAGCAACAATAGCTGTTCTGAGATTCTATCCAGCTATCAAGTATTTTTATTTCTTAAAAATAGTTGTTCTAATATAACAGTTTCGAAGGTATTCCTTAGTTACCTAAATTAACGGTTTTAGACTAAAATTGTCTTGAATATCACCAATTTTCAAACAGTATTTGGCACGCTACCTGCTTAATGGCAAAATAGAATTTCTTGTCGTAATTTCTAGGTCGACTGAACCTATGTCTATCCTTATTTCGTTGTTGGCCGCCATTTACAGTTGCGGCTTAGGAGCGTCTTAGGTAAAATGTCGAATTAATACTACCAGCTTTTTGTTAAACACGCGATAATTTTTGTATTATGAGTGAGTTTCAGGGTAGATTGTCGCGTGTTTAATTTTTTTTGACGTTCCTATTTTGTCAGCTCTTGGTTAGTTAATTATGCAGTACTACGATATTTAATGACATGATAACATTAATGACCGATAGTTGTAACAATTAAAACTACATTACTGTGCCGAAGGTTTTTTCAATTACAACAGTATTAATAAACCTAAATTTTTAAATTCTTGCTCTTGTGATTTTTTAAATGATATAATATTTTTCCATTAATAAGAAACCATAGACATTATATAAGCTTTTAAACCAGACTTAATAAAATTTTAATTCGTCTATGCAAATACAATACTGAAGGTCATTAAAATCCTCCTTTAACTAAAGAAATTTTCAAGAGTAATCTATCTGCCGACATCGAAATTAGCAACATAAAACTTAAAAAACTAGGTAGCAAGTACGTCTCGCGCACAGTGTTAATGTGTACACGACCTAATAGTCCGTAGAAATAATTCTCTCAACTTAATTGAACATTATTGGCACCAGTCCAAAGTGAAATACATTTTACCGGCGAATAGAACACAATTTTACGCTGACTACATTTAAATCAATTGTATTTATGTTTATTTACTGGAAACTAATGTTTGTAAGATGTAAGCGTGGATTCAGAATTTTAGATAAAAAGAAGCCTTAGGCCAAGTTTCGCCAGTTCCTAATAAAACCACTGACTATCTGGCACTTATCTGTTAGATAAAATACAAATTTCAGATCTTGTGCAAACCGATTTTTTAATGTTATCTGACAGATGTGTGCCACGTATCAATCAGGGACTTATATGGGACAAGTGAAACTTCCGGTAATATGTGTTTATAACACAGAGGTGCTGAGTGCTAATACATCAAAAACGAAGATAAAAATCAATATGGCCATCTTTTGTTGCCTTCCTATTGGCTGAAATTTGACAGGTTACCCAGCATAAAAATAAAAATTGTTTTGGGCTATTGAGTTCCACTCAAACTCATTTTAAACATATAACAACTAATTATAATATGTACCTAGTCAGGTCATAAATTCTGTCACATGTTTAATATAAAATAATTGAAACAAGTTTATTCATTAAGTAACCAATTATATGCCAAAATGAACTTAACAAAACATAGATTCTTATGACACTAAAGTTTATTCAAAATGACCTCCGTGATTTTGAATACAGGCCTTCAATCTGCGCGGCCAGTTGTCTATCGCAGCACGAACGAGGTCCATGTCAATATCGGCGGCTGCCTTAATCAAGGATGTCTTGAGTGACTCCAAATTGGGATGAGGCTTTGAGCACGCCTTTTCCTCCAAGTGTTGCTATATCTTGTAATCTAACGGGTTCAAATCTGGACTGGAGGAGGGTCAGTCTTCGGGCCGGATGAAGTCGATTTCACGCGCCGCCAGCCAGTCTTGTGTGCTCTTCGCTCTACGAGCTGGCGCCGAATCTTGTTGGAATACCCAGTGCCTGTGATTGGATATGGTATGAGAAACAGGTTCCACATGGTTCGTCAGTAAAAGTGCGTGGTGGCCTGTTGGTAAACGGACTAGACGCGACTGCCAACATGTTCACGGTGGTCGCGGGTTCGAATCCCAGGGCACACCTCTGACTTTTCGGAGTCATGTGTGTATTGATAGTCAATCACCACGCACTAAAACGGTGAAGGAAAACATCGTGAGGAAACCTGCATACCATAGCCGATTTTATAAAAATTTCTATGGTATGTAAGTCCGCCAACCCGCACTAGGCCAGCGTGGTGGACTATATGGCCTAACCACTCTCAATCGTACTGTCGATTGTAGAGGAGGCCCTAGCCCTGCAGTGGGACGTATATGGGCTGATACAGACAGATACAGTGCGTACACCTTATCATTTTGTTTGTTGTAGCTCTCTTCTACGGTAAAAAAATTTTCATCTGAAAAAAGAATTTCCCGATATTTTTTTCCCGCGTACCGCTTCAACAAAGCAGCATCTCTTCAGTCGCTGGTCCATTAAACGAGCATTCAAACGATGTCCTGTTTTTCTTCGATATGTCCGAAGCCTTCATTTAACACCCTTTTCACCGTGGTTCTGCTTAACCCCATCTGAAGGGCCAACAGTTTCTGCTTACGTTTGGGATTTCTTTGAATTCGCGCCTTCACAGCTTTTATCACTGCTGGAGTCCTAACAGACCGAGGGCGACCACTTCTTGACCTGTCATCTACACTAGAGTCTTCATTGTATTGTTTGATGGTACGATAAATGAATCTTTTAGTTATATTCAAATTTTTCAGTATGTCAAAAATTTGAATTGGCGCGTAACCGCAACGATGCAACGCAATAACTGGAACACGGACTTCTTTAAGCGTCCACTCCATATTTAAAAATGAGTAAAATTCTAAAAAGTATACATTTTTATTTTCATGAACAATTCGAAATTCGAATTTAATAAACTTTTTTGTAGCCAGCATTCTAAAAGAAAAGTTTTTACTGTGTGACAATACTTATGACCTGACTGTACTTTCGGATACTAACGGAATTTACAGCAATTGTTTGTTCAATAATAATTAATTATTACTTCATTTTTTAATAATATTGCCGTGCTGCCAACATTAAGAACAAATGAATATTTACGTTTATAAAGACGCAAATGGATGACAGCGCTCCATCTATAATATAAATACTCTAAGATAGCACCTATGAATTTAATTTTGTAGTGATCTTATAAGTGCGTGGTGCCCTGTTGGTAAACGGACTAGACGCGACTGCCAACATGTTCACGGTGGTCGGGGTTCGAATCCCAGGGCACACCTCTGACTTTTCGGAGTCATGTGTGTATTGATAGTCAATTACCACGCACTAAAACGGTGAAGGAAAACATCGTGAGGAAACCTGCATACCACAGCGATTTATAAAATTTTTATGGTATGTAAGTCCGCCAACCCGCACTAGGCCAGCGTGGTGGACTATAGGGCCTAACCACTCTCAATCGTACTCTCGATTGTAGAGGAGGCCCGTGCCCTGCAGTGGGACGTATAAGAGCTGATACAGAAATGCTCTGCAGTGGGACGTATATGGGCAATACATTACAGTACTATACAGAGGTCCATTTTAATTAAAGCTATACATATGTTTTAGACATGCAACATTTTGAATGCGATTCATGATACCAGCGGGAACCCCAAATCATAAATAGCAACTGATGTTTACGTTTTGTCATAACACATTTAAAATGTCATCTACCCTACTTGCTACAAAAAAATGTGCAGTTCGACATTAATGTTTCCTTTTTGTAATTGTATACTGAAATTTGTGATTATTCTCGTTTTGGGTTGGCTTTTCATATTTAAGGCGTTACGGGCAAATAGGAGTTTTCCTCTGCAAGTCAACAATATAGAATATTATCTATAAGTTGGGTGTGTTGTTCAGCTATTTATTCAAGCATGTGCGTGGTTATAGCACATTAGGTTGGCGCAGTAAGACGTCCATCTTGTCGGCTAGAAGTTCAGTTGAAAGGGAATCACACAATTAGCTGTAATTTTATTCAGTAACTAATGGCGAAACTCGTGCTAATTTATTTAGTACCCTGAATAGCAATTATTTCTAAGATTTTTCAGGTTAAAATTAATTCATGGGGTTCTTTCTAGCTTTCCCATAAAAATCACTTGATTTTAAAGCATAACTATAAAATTATAGTTGAAAAGAAAAACTAAAAAACATACTTTAGTAAAAGACCCAACCAAAAAAATTATAGTGAGTTTAAAACTAGAAAATTGAGTCAAATAAATTCAAAAGCTTGAAAAATGAAGTTTGCAAATCTGCAACGAGTTAAATTCTGCTTACAATGTAGAAATTATAATTACTGACCTAATTTCTTCTTAATAAGCGCCATGAGTTTAATAAGTACTGAACTTTCAGAAATATACTGCCTCGTTGCAAAATTCTACGAAAGACTTAGCTTGACATTTTTACAATTAAATAGGTAAATAATACGATATCTACCATTAAAACAGTTGTTTAAACCTAATCTGTCCTCCATAGTTCCTTTGTCGTCCACAGAGGATCTATTCAAATCGAATAGTCAAAGTAAGTGTCAAGAGAAAAAAATTGTGCAACATAAATATAGCGAAACTAGCGATAATAATTGATTCCACTTTAGAAACATAGCAATTATTAAGCGTGATAATTAACACGTTCGCTGACAGTGACCATATTACCCTGACACCACATTATGACAGTAGAATTTGCCATACTAAATGACACACGTCTCTAGACGTAGTGTCATGCTGGACATTTGTTAACTTGCCCTAATTCGACACTACGTCGACAGAAGATACTGCTCTTCATAATTCTTATATGAAAAGTCATCGTCGGACGACGTACTGCCAATAATCTTAAAAATAAGTCCTTCGACGTACTATCATAACGCATTATTGTAATTTCGCGCCTAATGACGTACTGTCAGCGAACGTGTTAATTAATGTTTTTAAACTCAACGTTACTGGCACTTTAAACTGCCCATGCCTTTGAGTTTCAAAGAGTATCGAATATATTTGAATTCCTCGCAGATCCCACAGGCAAAATTTTGTCGGGATGAAAAGTAGCCTATATATTAATCCAGGGTGTCAGCTAGCTCCATGACAAATTTCAACAAAATTGGTCCAGCAGTTGGAGCGTGAAGACGAAACAAACACACACACTTTCGCATTTATGATATTAGAAGGATAAATAGATATAAATCAATAAATACACCCAACAGTCACATACATGTTTTTGTTCCCATCCTAAGACCTAATCTTGTGTCGTGGGTATAGCTACGAGACTTTTCGGTCTCACAAGCTTCCAGACTCAAAACAAACACCTGTGGATCACATCAAATATAATATAAACTTATTAATACACCCACACGTCTTTAACAGAATAGCTGCCTCATTATAAAACCTATTACAAAGCTAATTCAAAAGAAATGTTTTTATATTAATTCTAATGGTCTTGTCAAGAATATATTTTTTAAATCATATGAAGTTAAAGATAAAGACTTTTTATATAACAAAAAGTAAGAAAAGAAAATTCTGAATCCCCGTCTGAATTATAATTGTTTAATATTAAGTTTTAAAGTGGCATGTAATGTTAATTTATTTAACTAAAATAAATTTACGTTTGTGATATAGGAGAGGACAAATATTTTAATTGTTAAGAATATTTTCATGATAAAATGTTTTA
Source organism: Hyles vespertilio (assembly GCA_009982885.2). NCBI lineage: Eukaryota > Metazoa > Arthropoda > Insecta > Lepidoptera > Sphingidae > Hyles > Hyles vespertilio. Next base: position 17,131,704 of record CM042817.1, read on the forward strand.
TTTAATTAAGAAACCATATTAAGTTAATCTCATTACACATTAAGAATTTAATTGAAAAATATATTTTGTGTTAAAATGCAAATATTTTATCGAAAGTGGATAATAATTGGATTTATTGTAACTTCGTCCCATTATAACAATATGAATATAAGGTTTAAGATCGCTGCCCATTACAACTGAACATACTATGACCGTGCTATAAGCGTGTCAGGCAATTTACAAGTGGTAGGTCTCTCATATGTTAGAGGCCGCTTTGTTACCAGCGCAATGTCTATTTCTCCCGCCAAATAGCAGTGTACATGTACTGCTTTGTTTCGTTGTAACCTGATTAACAACTGGACATATTGAAACTTAACATCTTATGTCTCAGGGTGACGAGCACGTTGGAATGCCAAGCACTGATTTGTAATAAAATGTATTGTTTGGTTTTGCTATTATTTATGAGCGGTCGTATCGCTTACCATCAAGCGAACATGTCTGGCCTTTCAATGCAATAAAAAAAGCAAATAGTACGTCACGGTGTAATGGGTTGAGACCTTATTTATACTTATCATACTATTATTATTTTGATTTAATGTAACTTTTCTTAAAATAAGAATAGATTAGAAAAAAAAACTTTTATACTGTGACACTTCAATGCAGATTCCTTATTAAAATATTGTGAGAATATAGATTGTATATCGGATAAATTTTAAAAAGATATATTCATTTAATATAGTATTCGATATTGGTGCTTACGAGAATAATAAACGACTTGCATAATATTGCTTTATTTTACGGGATTTATTTTGGTGTGACGTCATCGTTCATTAGTTCTTAAAACTGGAATTATGTGGAAATTTGAACATAATCGAATATATTAAGAAGTGTGGCTAAGAATGAAAAATTACATTTTAATAACATAACGCATTTTTCATGTTATTTTCATATCTGGGGCTAGATATTATAATATAAAAAATTATTGCTTAAGAAAAACCTTAAAAATAAAAGGTTTTTCTAATTCAGCAAAATAGACGCCTAAAATATTATTATTTGACATCTGTTACAAAATGTTGTATTTAACCCTGTCTGAAAATAATCAAATTATAAAAGCACGCACATTAGGGCCACTCCATTAGGCGTTAATTAAAATAATAGACTTACTACTAGGTTATATGATATAGCATTTATCAGATAATGAACTTCATTACCTTAATTAAAATTAATATTTTTGACTCAAATTAAAATGTTAATTTTATAAAATTTTTGCTTTTACTATATCGAAGAAAAAATCTAAATGGCCTAATTGTTTTATTTACCTCGAATCAGGAAATAAAAGAAAACAATGCCTCAATGGGTATGAAATGGATAAAAATATGATAATAAGTAAATAAAAAAACAGGTAAATTATTAAACTATTCATTAGGTCTTCAAAATGTTAAAATTAAGTACATCTGCTGTGTGTGTACATAAATGCTTTTCGCCTTTGGAACGCCGCGGTCAACAATCCGACAAGCGACATCACTTAATGTTTTTAAAGACAAAGTTAAAAAATTCTATCTTTCTACCCTATCGTGATAGTCAATGCTAATGTTTAATTGTACTTAGGTTAAATTTTATTATATTGTATTATATATTTATTTTTCTTTTTCTCTTTTGTTAATTCGCATTTTTTTATTAGGATTAGATACATACATGTTATCATTGTATTTATAATGTATAATATATATTCTCATCTCTTAGGTCTTCAAACTCCCCCACATTACATATTATCTTATATAACGGATGATCCATCATACGTTTGGTTGTCTGGAAGAGATCGCTAATAGCGATAAGACCGCCAGTTGTTACAGTATTTCAACAGATTGTAAACGGTGTAATTTTATGTAATATGTGGTGAACAATAAAGTGTTTTCTATCTATCTATCTACATCGAATAATATGACACGCACCAAAATGAATTCTTAAGATACCTAGATAAAGCTTTGGTTATGTAGACAGCGGTTCATTGTAATTTATTAATTATTTTAATTGAATATCATGATGGATATTTTTTTAGTAATATTTATCATTAAATAAGGACCAGTCATCAAAAAAATAAACGCATTATCTTGTGGCAAACTTGTTTTGCTGTTTTGGGTTTTGTCTATCTATATTCAATTACAAGCTGGCCGACATAATTGTATTAATAACGAGAGATAGCCGTCTCTCCCCATACATATTGTACACATTTTCTTTTAGTATGAAAATTATGGATTTTCTGTGATGTTATAGTGTCCGAACACGATGTTGCCAAAAAAATAAGAATGGTTTTTCTTCTTCACATTTAGTTACATTGGACATGTTAATACTATTAGAGTACCATTAAAAAATATGAACTTTGGACATGTAATTTCTATTAGAGTACCTACCATTAAAGTTATCGTTGTTTATATTATAAAAATGTACTCAAGCAATGCGCTAAATACAGGGTATATCAAGACTGCTACCGAAAACGAAGCCGGGTGGTAGTTTAAGCGACTTCAGACACAATGCAACAGAAAAAGTTGCAAAAAAAAGCGATAATTTTTTTTTTGTAATTTTTTTCTTATTGCCATATTTTGGTGGTAAATACATTTTTTCCTAAAATAATAGTGTATACCCTTTAATTTATAAATACTCTAAGATATAAGAGAGTTTAAATTATTATTTTAGCAAAAACTATGGATTTACCACCCAAAAATGATGATATTTAAAAAATCATAAAAAATAATTGTCGCGTTTCTATGCGAAAATTTTAATTGCATTGTGTTTGTAGCCACTAAAACTACCACCCGGCTTCGTTTTCGGTAGCAGTCTTGAGATACCCGGTATATATATTTAAAAATATAATTATAGTGCCCAACGCCACGCTCCAATGGAATTCAAATTATCTGCGTCATCTTTTCTCTCCGCTGTCATATGACCAAAGCTTTACAGACGCTTTAAAATTACCTGTAGTGTACATAAAACCTAATAGTCGATTTGTATAGAAATTATATAAAGGTTTTTTCCTTATGACGAAATAAGCGTTAAATACGCCCTTAGAATAAATTTTTAATACTGTAAAAATGTATATACATAGATAATTTAATTATATAAAGATATATACAATGAGCGTGAATGGATATTTGGAAGGACCAATTGTGCGGCGTGATGTGTTGGTTAAATAAGTAATAAAAAAATTAAATATTTTTGATGTTTTATTTGGTGTTTGCTTTACCTCTGTCATGTATAATACTATAGAAAGATATGTATAGAATATTATAAAAATAGGGTAAAAAAATCATAGAAAACAATTTGGAAAATTATAATTTTGTTCGATTGAAATTTTGCTAAACATGAATAAAATGCATTGTAGCCAGAGCAACTACTGGACATATTGAGACTTAACATCTTATGTCTCAGGATGGCGAGCGCAGTGGAATATTGCTACTGTTCATGAGCGGTCGTATCGCTTACCATCAGGCGAACGGCTTGCTCGTCTCGCCATTCAATGCAATAAAAAAGAAAATATAAAGCAGTCTCTTAGTCACAAAAGAAAGTATGCTTCACGCATAAATACATATTCATAAACTCCTGTCCTATATTCTTCTAAAAATAGGAAAGGTGACATAATTGCAACTTACTATTTTTGCAATTACTTCTGAAAATGTGTTTTCGGATAATCATATCGCTATCAGCTTCAGCCTATAACTCATTGCATGGCTGAAGGAGATTTACACTCGTTGCAAACTACCGCAGCACAACATTTTCAAGATAAGAAAGGTATGTTCAGCTATTACAAATTATAATATATGGTCTTACAAATTAATTCAGTTTTCTGGACTAAAGAAGAGAACTAACTCACTAAGAGTAACACAGCAATGCAAAGTATACTGATTGGTTAATACTATTAAATTTATTGTTTAAATCAATTATATCGCAGATTTTTTATACATTATGTGATTAATATTTGAAAAATAATACTTTATTAGATTTATACATCTGTTTAATAAACTCTATAATTTAAAAAAGTATTTAGTAATAACGTTATTTTTTAGGCAGTTTGTCTTTTGGACGTTTGCTTTTTATCGAAAATATAAATTTAATAAAGGGTAGTTCGTTATTATTTGTCTTTTGGTTGGGTCTCTGACTAGTTTCGCGAATGCTTGCGCCCGCCTGGTGCGTGCTTTGTTATTACTGTGTTTTAGCTGTAGTACAGTTGGTTTTATGGACAATTATTGTGATGTGTGTGACTTTTTGTTTTGTTTTTTAATCAGTTTCCTTCAAAGCCGTAAGTTGTTTAAAATGGTGTCAGTAATATTATTATGAAATGAAATGAAATGAAAATAATTTATTGAATCCATTAAAATGTTCAACATCATTTAGATTCAGTCATTTTTTTTTTATCTACCACCCGGTTCGGAAAGCGGTTTTCACTAGAGAAAAACGGGCAAGAAACTCTAGTGTTGCTCTTTTCAAAACCAGTTTACAATGTAGTGAATTATTACAAAATTTACAAGTTGGTTTAAATCAGAGCAGTTTAATAATAATATGTTGTAAATTTACAATAAATATTTTTGATATGAATATTATTAAATCTATTCCCAAGCCTTGTTATCGTCTAAATATTCCGAAATTTTATAATATGCCTTATTGCATAATTTTTGCTTGATAGTTGCTTTGAATTTTGTAATAGATAAGGCTTTAATATGACTGGGAACTTTGTTATAAAAGTGTATACAGTAACCCTTAAAAGATTTGCTGATCTTGTGGAGTCTGGTCTTAAGAGTAGCTAGATTATTCTTATTCCTAGTATTTTTGTTGTGAATATCGCTAATCTTAAGAAAACTTTCTTTATTTCTATGGACATAAAATAAATTTTCAAAAATGTACTGTGATGCTACTGTCATTATATTTATATCTTTAAACTTTTCTCTAAGAGAATATCTGGACCCCAGCGAATAAATTGACCTTATAGCTCGCTTTTGGAGAACAAAGATGGTATTAATGTCAGCAGCACCACCCCACAGTAAAATTCCATAATTCATCAGACTATGAAAGTAGGCAAAATATACCAATCGAGCTGTATCAACATCAGTCAATTGGCGAATCTTACCCACCGCAAAGACTGCGGCGCTCAGCTTTTTAGCTAGAGCTACTATGTGAGAACCCCATTGAAGTTTGGGATCTAATGTAATTCCTAAAAACTTTGTTGTATCCACAAGGCTCAACTCACCCCCATTCAAATTAATGTTAGCATTAACTTTTTTGACATTAGGTGTCACAAACCTTATACATTTCGTTTTTTGGCTATTTAATAACAAATTGTTAATGCTAAACCAATGTATTATTTTTGAGAGGGTGTTGTTTACGTCGTCAATATCAGGATTACGTCGATTTACTTTAAATATTAATGAAGTATCGTCAGCAAACAACACTACCTCACAGTTGTCCCTTATAAAAAAAGGTAAGTCATTAATATAAATTAAAAAGAGAAAGGGTCCAAGAATCGAGCCCTGCGGAACTCCCATAGTAACGGCAGACCCAGGAGATCTTATTCCGTTGACATCTACACTTTGGACCCTATTACTCAAATATGATTTGCATAATTCAAGAGCAATACCATTAATTCCGTAGTGGCTCAATTTCCTGATAAGTATATCATGGTGAACACAATCAAACGCTTTGGATAGATCACAGAATACACCTAAGGCATCCTGTGAGTTCTCCCAAGCATCAAATATGTTACTTATGAGCTCCACACCAGCGTCTGTTGTGGAGCGACCCCGCGTGAAACCAAATTGTTTACCATGAAGTATTTTATTTTTTGAAAAATAAGTTTGAAGTTGTGAAAGCATAAGTTTTTCAAAAATTTTGCTAAATGAAGGTAGTACTGAAATAGGTCTATAATTAGAGGGGTCCTCTGAACTACCAGATTTCAAAAGAGGTATAACTTTACTCAACTTCATATTATCAGGAAATAGACCACTGTTTATACAAGCATTAAAAATTACAGCTAACTGGGGAGCCAAGACTGGTATTACAGAGTTTAGTATTTTTGTTGAAATTCCCCAGAGGTCACAAGTGTTTTTAATATTAATGCATTTAAATATTTTTATTACATCCATACTGTCGGATTCTCGCCACGGTGTGTCTTTGAGCAGCACGTGTGTCTAGAATTTTTCCTATTTTTTTTCCTTATTGTTGGTTATTTTGATATTGTATTGTATTAGATACTGTAACTTTTGTGATTGTTTATGTGAACTGTCTTTGTTTGTATATACTAATTCTATTTTGTATTAATAATTGTCTTTGTTTATTTACGTGTTTTTTAATTTTTTATATTAACAAGTAAGGTAGTTAAATATGAACAACAACAAACCTCCTGACCCTCCCGATGTAACCCCACCGTTTTCCCCAGCCTTTAATTCCTCTCCCCTTACACATGAAAACCCCAATCCTCTTACCCAGTTCGCGGAAGTAGCATGCAGTTTAATGGAAACAGATGCTGTCCCTCAAACAAGCAGCACTAATAAACGACCGGCACAAGATCACAGACTTTCCGATATTCGACCATCTAAGCATTCCAGAAATCAGGTTGGACGTTCCAAATACAATTTAATAGATAGGGGTCCCTATGTTGTACACGTCTCAAGAATTGAAACCCAACCTAATTCTGGCACCACCTTACACCCAGTAACTTTTGGCCTCTTCCTTTTCAGCAACAATATCCACAATGTAGTTAAAGATGGAGTAAAAAGAGTTGGACGAAACCGAGTTTCCGTTGAGTTCCGCACTCATTAGGATGCAAACGCTTTCCTGACCAACAACCTTTTAGCCAAACACAAATTCGCCGCCACCATCCCTACATTTAACGTCACCAGAATGGGCGTGGTGTCTGGAGTCCCTGTGGATATGTCTGAGGAATCTATTAAGCAATACATAACAGTTCCACCAGGTTGCGGACAAATCCTCAAAGCCAGGCGCATGAATAGGAGAGTTAATAGAGACGGAGTTTCTGAGTGGAAACCCACAGAGGCCTGTGTCCTCACCTTCGATGGTCAAACCCTACCTAAGCGGGTGTTTTGCTGCTACACTGCTCTAACAGTGGAACAGTATATCTACCCAACAATACAGTGTAGGAAATGCTGTAGATTTGGTCATATCGAAAATGTCTGTAGATTAAAGCCCCGTTGCAACAAATGTGGACATGACCATCCAGGGAATGGTTGCAGTGTCTCAGAGATCGAAGCTTTTTGTGTGCTCTGTTCCGGACAACACTTTGCGAACAGCAGGGCGTGCCCGGAGTATAGCAGACAAAGAGCTATTAAAACCGCCATGGCGGAGAAAACTATATCCTACGCGGAAGCTAGCAAATCCATCCCAGCTGTTTCCCGTAGCTATGCAGACTCCCTTAAAACTCCCCAAACTCCCCTTTCCTATCGCAAGACAGTTTCCCGACAAACTAAATCTCATATCCCACTTTCCCCTTCCTACGATAAATCTACTCACCGCTCTATAACTAACCCGCCCCCACCTACACAGCCTAATGGTTGTGCTCTTAATAATCCTCACTCTGATACTAACACTATTGACATTATAATACAACTTTTAACATCTCTTTTAACTTTAAATTCCTCTCAAAATCCTATATCCCCGAATACACAACAACCGTCCAACGTTGCCCAACAACTTATAAACGCATTAATAAATTTTAAAAATGGCTTCCCCATTAGTGTTCCTTCAGTGGAATGTGAGGAGCGTGTCTCATAAGAAACACGACCTCACCTTCCTCTTAAATAAATACAAGCCTTTGGCCTGTGCCTTGGCTGAGACTTGGTTGCTCCCAAATCTCAGCTTTCGTATACCACACTACAACATTTTTAGATGTGACAGGCCTGATGGTTACGGTGGTTCCGCACTGCTTGTTAACCATCGAAGCTCTTTTATTATGTCCCCCATAAATCCTTCGTTTGAAGATATAAATATTGTTACTGGCAGAGTGGCAGGTATAAATATAATATCAATATATATCGCCCACACCGATCCAACTTTCCTTCCCTTTATTAAGTCTACACTACAGAATGCTCACAGACCTCTGCTAGTGATGGGCGATTTTAACTGCCATCATTACAGATGGGGTTCTGATCGCTGCGATCTGTTCGGGTCAGGCTTGGTGGATATCCTGGATGAAGTCAATCTTTGTGTGCTTAACAATGGTTGTTCCACTCGCCGAATTTTACCAGGTCAACAAAAAAGCTGTGTTGACATCACCTTCTGTTTTTTTTTTTTTTTTTATTATTATAATTCACAAAACTGATGTACAATCTAGCAAGGTACAGGAAAAGCGTTTGGTAATAAATCGGATTGTCATCTACTAGATGTGAATCCAAAAAGCATTTAAGAAGACACTCCACATTACAAAAATAAATTTACAGCAACACTAACGGTTTTATACTGGATCAAATTAATGAAGGATGGACAGCACAATATAATATAAACTTAACTAATCAAAAGTCTGATTTTGGACCTAGTTGAGGCTATAGAACCGCAAAATATATCTATATCATTACGAATTGAGTTGGCAAACGACATCATGCGAGCCATAGGTGAATGATAACCAACATTTGTGCGACTATAAGGTAAAAGAAAAGTTTTTCTATTTATTAAGCGGCTGCTAGGACGTGGAACACAAAAGTCTAGTTTTCCCAACAGCTCAGGTGAATCAATGAAACCATTAACCAATTTAAATAAGTACATCAGGTCCAGGCTTTTCCTACGGGCACATAAGGACTTCATTTTATAGTGGCTTAATCGAGATTCGTAGGAGTTGAGAATACGGCATCTGTTATCCGTGTAACAAAGCAAATATAAAAACTTCTTCTGAACACGCTCAATTCTATCTGAGTGCACTTGATAATACGGGCTCCACACTGTACTACAATACTCCAATATGCTACGTATGACACTGTTGTATAAGGATATGGTAAGGCTAGGTACTTTAAAAATTTTCATTTCTCTAATTATAAACCCAGACACTTTCGACGCTCTTTTAATGATTCCATCATAATGATTTCTAAAAGTCAAGTTGTTATCAAACACGACGCCTAGATCTCTAATGGTATCAACCTCTTCAAGCGGGATATTATTGACTACATAGCAACTATTACATGGGTACCTTTTTCTACTGAATTTTATTACGAAACATTTACTTTGGTTTAAGGCCATATTATTTTTTACGCACCAATTATTAAGGCCATCTATATCTAATTGAAGTTGAGTTCTATCATGATCACTATCGATGGTCCTATATATTTTCAAGTCGTCTGCGAATAGTTTATAATGAGAACTGATGTTTAAGCCTAAGTCGTTGATGAATACTATAAACAAAAGGGGTCCCAAGTGAGAGCCCTGAGGCACACCTGATGGTATAGGAGACAGTGATGATTTGAAACCCTTAAGATACACTAGCTGTGAACGGTGTTTTAAATAGGACTCGCACCAACGCAACAAAGGCCCATGTATACCCAAAGCATTTAATTTAGCAATTAATAAGTTGTGGTCAACCAGATCAAATGCCTTTTTAAAATCCGTGTATACTGCATGAACATCTCTATTGCTATCCAATGCAGACGAGATATGGGAGACATATTCAAGTAGGTTAGTAGTCGTCGATTTTTTTTTACAAAAGCCATGCTGATTAACATCCAATAACGTTTTAAAGTGACAATACATTTTTTTCTGCACAATGGATTCCATAATTTTACCACAGGCGGAAAGTATCGATATTGGTCGGTAGTTTGCAACATTACCGACACTACCAGACTTAAAAATTGGCGTGATGTGCGCTATTTTCCATCTATCAGGAAAGATGCCTAGTGATAGGGAACAATTGAAAATTGTAGCTAGTGGACCCGCTAAATTCACGGCACACTTTTTTAGAAAAAGTTCTGTTCTCCTGATAATGCAGCATCTGCCTGCTGGCAGTGTACAGACCTGTCAGATGGGACTGATCATTATCCTATTGTAATTTCCATAACTCAAAGGACCTATTTGGAAAAATCCCCTCCCCCTCTCCTGAAATATAATTTATCAGACTCGGATTGGTCGAAATTCGCTCGATTAGTAGACATTAAAATCATATCCCTTCCTAAAGTCAATGACCCAAACCAACTTAATATTAGTCACTCCCATGTGAATTTGTGTTGTGAACAATTTGTGGAAGCTTTAACCTCCTGCGCAGACTCTTGTTTCCCTGTTAGGAACAGTAGCCGACATAAAATACCTTCCCCGCCATGGTGGGACCGTGAATGCACCATGGCCATCAGGGACAGAAAATCGGCAGAGAAGAGATACAACCAGGATATGAGCACACAAAATTTATTGAACTACAAACAGGTATTTGCAAAGACCCAAAGAACTTTAAGGCGGAAGAAACGCACGGATTGGACTAACTTCTGCAGTTCTTTAAAGCCTTCAACTCCACCGTCTGTAGTGTGGAAATCTATAAATAGATTTAGATCTGGATGCTCCCCATCTGTCTCCTGTCCTATCTCCCGCGATGTTGCTGAGCTTTTCTTCGGTAAAATTGCCCCTCCTTATGTGCCCACGCTCTCTGAAACATACATTCCCCCGGTAGACACATCAGATGCCCCACATGATACCCACAGAGAGGAACTAGACTTGGTTCTTGGCAGTGTGAGAGATTCTGCTCCTGGTGTTGACGGACTACCTTATTCCTTTCTAGTGCACTCTGGTCCCAAAACTAAAAAATATTTTTTGGAGTTAATAAATTTTTGTTACGTGTATGGGCTGATACCTAAACTTTGGAAAACTCAAATAATTATCCCCATCCTGAAACCCGGTAAAAATGCAGATAACCCAAATAATTTTAGACCGATTGCCTTATCATCAACTATGGCTAAAATCTTTGAACATCTAATCAAAAACCGGCTAGAATGGATAACTGAATCCAGAAACATATTGCCGAACTCCCAATTTGGCTTCCGGAAGGGACTCGGTACGGCGGATAGCGTAGGTACATTGGTGACAGACATTCGACTGGCCCTATCCAAAAATAAGTCGGTAGTCGCTACATTCCTAGACATATCTTCTGCATATGATAACGTCCTCCTTCCCCTTCTCAGGCAGAAAATGCTACAGCTGAGATTCCCGGTAAGGATGATACAGTGCATATGCCTAATGTTTATGTCGAGATCCCTGACATTAAGAGTCCAAGGTGAGGAGTTTGAACGAAGGCTCTCATGGAAAGGGTTGCCACAAGGTTCTGTACTAAGCCCATTACTGTACAACCTTTACACATCAGATATTGATACATGCCTAAATTATAACTGTAATATCTTACAATACGCCGACGATCTGGCTTTGTATGTATCAAATCTCTCAATATGTGATGCAGGCACTTCCCTTTGCCTTTCGTTAAACTCATTGAACCATTGGCTCTTGAGACATGGTCTAAGTTTGTCACCTCAGAAGAGCTCCGTGGTGATATTCACCCGTAAAACACAAATTCCTCCAATTGAAATTGACATTGCTGGTCACAATATTCCAATTGTCCCGAAAGCAAAATTTTTAGGCGTCTACTTGGATTCAAAATTAACAGGAGTACACCACATTAACTATTTGGTTAAAAGATGTGAACAAGTAGTCCCTATGCTAAAGGTTTTGGCTGGTGTTTGGTGGGGCGCACATCCATTCACTATGAAATTAGTTTACAATGCTTTGGTTCGAAGTATTATGGACTATGGCATATTCCTATTGTTTCCATGTAACAAATTGGCTTTAGCAGGACTAGACAAAATACAGGCTAAATGCCTCCGAATAATTTCTGGTTGTATGCGGTCTTCTCCTCTGAACGCGCTGCAGGTGGAATGTTGCGAACCACCTCTGTCTTTACGGCGACAATATCTTGCCACTCGGTTCTGGAGCAAAATCTGCAGCAAAAGTCTCCATCCCCTGTTCAGAAAAATTGCCAAATTAGACCTTGCTTGCAGTACATCTAGTTACTGGACACATAAAGAAAAACCACTATATCTTCAGGCTTACCAGTCTTTCAAAAATTTAGAGAGTCCAGTAATGATATCTCATATACTTCCAATTTTCAATTGCGAATTCGAAATTCTATGTTTCAGACCTGCTATCCTCTTCGACATTGGGATCCATAAAGAATCAGTTTCTGCAAATTCTACTTTTAATGCCCTAGTTGGAGAACATTGGTCTAATTACCATAAATTTTATACAGATGCATCAAAATTTTCCTACACAGATTATACTGGTGTTGCGGTATACTACCAAAACTCTAAAATCATACTACAATTTAAATGTCCTAAAGAGACCTCAGTGTTCACTGGAGAATGCATTGCCATTTTGGAAGCTTGCCTCTACATTAAAACTCATAACATATTTCAGGCCATAATATTCACAGACTCATTGAGTTCTCTTAAAGCTTTAATTCAGAACCCATTCAAAACTAAATTGCATAGTTCCATTCTGCTTCGAATCAAGGAGTGTCTATTTTCTTGTGCTCAGATAGGCAAAATAGTACAGTTGGCCTGGATCCCAAGTCACTGCGGTATACTTGGAAATGAGTGTGCAGATAGATTGGCCAAAAATGCAATCTCTTCAGAATTGGCTGACTTAAAACATTTTAAAAATCACTCTTACGATTTAGTGAACATTTCCCAAAGGTCTCTGAATAAAATTCCCCTAGAGCACATACTAGGGTACCCTAGAGCACATATTCTTCATGTGCCCTAGGAACAATCCAGCACACGATCTATACACAAATATGGTAGCTCTAAATATTCCCGCTCCCTTTAATTTTCCCTTTCTGTTAACCCAATTTTCTCCTGAACTTCTCGAAGCTATGTTGTTCTTTATACGGATTAATGCCATCAGACTGTGAAATGTTAGCCTGTAACGTCAGAAATGTTTAGGGTGGAATACAAATTAGGTACTTTATGCGATATTGATTTTAATTATTTTAGAAACATTTTATCCAAAGATTTTAATAATATATTTAATATTTATATTTCAATTTATTTTATTGTAAATTCAGATTTTTATTTACTTACTTTACCGTCTAATATATATGTGTGTGTCCTTTGTTTCAGTTTACTAGTAATTAAATGTTCTAATTACATTGGTGCTAACTAATACATTTAGTTTAGTGTCGATACAATAACAACAGTTAAGACAAACGAACACTGGAATTTACAGCTAAATTCACTCCACAGAGTACATATCACTCTATCAAAACACACGAGCTGTCATCGCACATTTGACATTGGCAGAATTGTCGTCATCGGCACCGTTTGCCATCTTACAAAAACTGAACTGAACTGAATCCATACTGTCAACGCAATGGAATTCAAATGAATCTCTGCCTCCAGTCACAATTTCTTGTAGTAACTTTTCTGCTATGGCAGGGGATGAGTTTAAACTTTTTGTTATAGAAACTGGTATATCTGAGAAGAAATTCTCAAAAATATTATTATACTTAGCGATTCAAAATTCAGTTTCCATATGTCCGATTTTACATACGTATTACATATAAACCCACGCATTTTTCCCAAAGTGGTAGGCAGAGATACTATCAGGGTACCCAAGTTTCGCCTTTTCTTCCGTCCCACAATGTGATGGGAGGCGAGCCTATTACAAAAGGGTACAAATTCACGACATCACAAAAAAATTGTGTAAATTTTGTTGCGTTGTGTCTGGAGTAATTAAATCTACAACCTGGCTTCGTTATCAGTAGCATTCTTGATATACCCTGTACTCTTACCTGTACTATCTGTTAGGTAATTTTTGTTTTAAGTGGTTGTGTGTATATTGTAGTGAAGTGTTGTGAAGTGCTTCAAAGGGCTGCAGTTCTCATCGAGCTGATGATGCAGTTTCTAGAACGAGAATCGGGTGAGTCAGTTTAACGTACAATTGATTGTCTTCCGTTGTATTATTGCTTATTTTTGCAGGCTTTTTATGCGAATTTATATTACCAGATATTGATCAAATAAGAGCATGAAACCCAGAAACATAAAAGGTTCTTGTAAACACTTCAGTAAACGATACAAACGGTATTATTATATTGTCGAAAAGTACCGTAATAGTACTCGTACTATTACGGTACTTTTCGACAATATAATATGTATACTCGTATACAGCTAATAGGTTTTTATGGATTTATCTAAAAATTATTTTATTTTATTGATTTTTTATTTTATTTATTTATTAGGTCCTTCACAGCTGACAATTTAAAATACATTATAATTTTAAACGAAACAATACGCCAATTACGAAGTACACATATAACAATAATTAATAAACAAAGAGTAGACTAAGTCTTTCTAAAAGCGTGTCGAGTAGTATTAAACAAATCCACCGAGGAGAACTCAGTGTTATATTTTTTGGGTATACGATGACATGGGGACATTTTAAATATTTCTCTTTTGCTGTAGGGACAGATAGTAAACTAATATTAGACATATTAGTACGTCTAGACGGTACGTTAAAGTGTATTTTTGCTAATAGTTCCGGACAGTTAAATTTGTTATTTAGTATGTCAAATAAAAACAGCATATCAGTTAGATGTCTTCTATCTTGCAAGGTGTTTATTTTATGATATTCACAAGATTCCTTATATGATTTATGAGCTAACCATCACTAGAATTTTAAAATTTCTAAAATTAATTTGTTCGTTAATAATTGCCAATTAATAATATGCGTGCCCTATGCAACGAGAAGAGCAATAAAGTGGACATCAATATATTCAATGACTCTTTTAGCCGTTTCCAGGGTAAGGTATTGAAACATTCCATTAATTGATTCTCGTACCTTTATTTTTGTATTAGCAAACACGATAAGTCTTATTGTTCCATTATGTTGCGTTGTATTTTATTTCATAGTTTATATTGATTTTTCATTTATCTATGGCTATACATTTTTTGTTTTTATAGAAAAGTGATTATTTTTATACAGTATATATATAAATGTCAAAACAAATGTTTTGTTCACTTGTTATTGACACGTAAACTTGTAATAGACCAATTGTTAAATTTACTTAAGAATATTATGTGTACTGTTTTGTTGGTGTATCAAATAATATAAGTAATAAAAAAATATAATAAATAAATGATAAACTGAAAACACTTTCCCTCACTCTTAATAAACCTGAAAAAGACCTTTCAAATAATTTTGTTACTAAACACCAAGTGTCTCTGTTCCTCGTCACTAATTAGGACGGTGAAAGCGGTGGGTAGGATACCAAATGAGATTTTTTTCCCCGGTAACATAATGCTTTCGGACGTTCATAAATCATTTTTATGTCCGCGGGTATTAGCGATGCTGTAGGTTTGTTAGAACATTTTTGGGCTAATTTTATTTAAAGAATGTAGTAGAACAATATTTTTGAACTGTAGTGAAAACTATTGCTGAACATACTTTTGGAAAATAAATATACTCAAAAAAAAATCACGCCTTTTTCTCAGAAGGAATAGGAGGATGTGCTACCAAAATTCCTACTTTTCCCCTTGTGTGTTCCGACTTCCGTCCCACAATGAGATACCAGCCTGCCAGTATATCGGCCACAAATTTCTAACTCCAGCTGATGATTGAATAATAGAAAATTCAATATCACGTTTCACGGCCCGAGATTCGAACCGGAAACCTCCACATTGTAATCATACCGTACTAAAAGCGCGTCACCAAGGCACGAGTAAACAAAATAACAAAACAATCTTTGTAAGTTGTCAAGGGACTTATTTTGTTGGCGATTGTTGTTCTGTTTCCATTTTTTGTCATAAAACGTATAAAGTACTAAAATGGAGATTCCTTCAGCATTTATCTGTATCCATCCATATGCATCCATATCCATTAATAATTAATCCATAATCTTAGATTTTAATCTATCAGTTTTTATCGCCATATTATTTTTTATTCTGTGATGTCTTGGTACATTTTCGTGGGGTCAGTGCAAAATATATTTTTATTTTTATCACGTTAAATGTTATCTAACCTGGGAATCGAACAGGTAAACTATATACACAGTAATATAATGATGCGACAGTACACACACAAATTCCCAAACTATAGCATTAGTCATAATACTTTTTATTTAACAATACAAATGGCGTGCTGAAAAACAAAACGAATTCGTTGTAGAGCTGAGATTAATCTCCAGAAGCGTCCCAAAAGCAAATTAGCGCTGACCTAATTGTCCCGTATTCTTTGTTATGTCCCAAAATGTCCCAGAATGTCCCAGCTAATCATGCCTCTTTGCATCGGCTGATTTATGACGTCCGGACGTAATGTGTTTAAAAGATTGTGACTCGGCCGCTCTTTTATCAAGCTGTCCTTCACTTGAGGTGAAATATGAATGGAATTTTTTAAGTAAATGAAATGCTTTGGGCGTGAATTTTGTACGATTGTAATGTTTGAATTTTGGAAGAAAGTTTTATCAAGGGTAATGGATTGAAGTTTGAAAACTGGAGAGTTACCACGTTTAAAATTGTTAGAGAAAAAATGCTGATATATTAATCATATTTAAAAAATCTACATTATAAAGTCACGCCTCTTTTTCCCAGAAGGGCTAGGCAGAAGTTCATCCAAGACGCCCATGTTTCACCTTGCATTTTCTATCCCTCGATGTGATAGGGGGCGAGTCTATCGGGTACACCTTCCTGACTCTGGGCTGATAATGAGTAGAAAAATTCAATATCACTTTGCGTGACCGGGATTTCAACCCGAGACCTTAACTTTATAATCATACCACAGTAAAACTACGATAATCTATTTCATTATTAATTCAAATAAACTTATGCCTTTCTTTATTCTACATCTTTATGTGCCTTCTTTATTTTCTTGAAAATATTTTTCATTACATTATCATGGGCCTATTTGAAAGAAAAGTCCAATCTTTCTGATTCGAATCGTACAAACAACTCTAGCATCGTAGCTGACCTCCTCAAGCATGAATGTACTTCCAAGATCAAATTAGTTCAAAATAAGACATAACCTATAACCAACCAATCCTTGAATATTCCAGCATATTATCAACTAAATCGCGAAGTGACTTCGCAACTGGCATCTGTCACTTAGAATAAGACAATGTAAAAAGCTTTGCACCCTCGGGGCCGTAAAAAATGCACTCCTTAGTTTATATTTTTTCTTTCAGGATTGTGCTCAAAGAAATCCTTAGCAGCCTTTCGAGAAGATTTTATTTGCTTTTTTTGTAACACGACAAAGGTTTAATGCATTTGGTGGTTAATAATAATAGTGTGAAATTGTTTACTATGCCTAGTCGCGATAGGCTACATAGGCTTTTTTCTGCGAATGGTCAGACGAGCATGTCAGTCACCTGATGGTATGCGATGCGATAGCTCATGGGTTGAAGTAAAACCAAATACTATTAATTAATATTTGTGTGAACAAGTATTTGTTTCGGATCCGGGTGTTTGTGAGACCGAAAAGTCTCTAGTAGTTACTGATTCCCACGACAGGGGTCAGTATTCTGTATCTGACTGTTGGGTGTATTTATTTATTTATTGATAAGAGTTACAAGTTTGATTCAGTCCAGATTGACAGACTTAAAATACATTAAAAATGCATGTACAAATTATGGAGTTAACACGTTTTCCTTACAGCAAGCGATTTTTAATTAAATATAACACAAACATTTCCAAAAATCAAAGGATAACGGCTTCTAATCGGCTATTCTGGCATTTCAACTATAACTAAGCTCATTTCAAACTAATCTCCGATTAAGCTTTCAACGAGAAAAGCTCATATCAATTAAGCTTAAAAAAACGCTCATTACACAACTCCAACAAAACTCAGACAAAAGTTAACGATTAATTTTAAACTGTTATTTTTTAACAACACTGTTAATTGAATGTCGTTTTATCATCGAAAAATGACTGTTTTTATTTGTTTTTTTTTTTGCAAAAAAATCGTTAAGTCGAACGAGTTTAAATTGTGTTTGTAACTTTTATGAGATGCGGAGGTTTTATTTATAGTTATAGTTTAAATGAAAACTGAAAGATTTTTTAACTAGGTGCATATGTCGGAGAATTTGTGTCTATGAAATTCGCTTTCTTCGTCTCATTGTTACAATTGTAATTCCATGTATTCATCATCCTCATCAGCCCATTGTAGTTCACTGCTGGACCTAGGCCACACGCTACTGAGCCCAGTCTGCTGCTTTATTTATGCAGTCGATGAATGTAATCACAGTGGTCATCAATTACAGCCCTTAGTAAATATAACATGCCCTGACAAAATATTGATACTTATGGAAATGTGAATAAAAAAAACACCTATAAACTATTGGAAATATTATCGTTCTGTTGTAGCAGCAAAAAAAATAAGCATACATACATACATAAACTCACGCCTTTTTCCCAGAAGGGGTAGGCAGAGGTGCCAGGGCACCCACATTTCGCCTCGTATGTTCCGTCCCACGATGTGATAGGTGGCGAGCCTATCGCCATATCGGGCACAAATTCCTGACTGTGGGCTGATAATGAATAGAAAAATCCAATATCACTTTGCCCAACCCGGGATTCGAACCCGAGACCTCAGCTTTGTAACCGTATCGTAGTACAACTACGCCACCGAGGCAGTCGAAAAAATTAAGGAACAAACACATTTACATTAATATTAAAAGTAAATATACAACATACCTCTAGCTTTCATAATCGTATTGCGTTTGCCAGAGTCCAGTATTAATTACCAGATCCCGTAGGAACGGTGCGATTTGAAGTATCTAGCGGTCAGCTCATAACTCATGATAAATTCCTTTTCAACTTAGTTCAACGTTTAATACTGAAGTAACAGTTTATATTTGTACCCTCGGGATTGCTTACAACTTCTTTCCCAAGGTGACTTTAAATATTTAATAGATTAGTTGGAAAAATAATAAGCAATGTAAATATAATCCAGCCCATATTTTTCCTACTGGAAAGCACGGACGTCCTCCACATTCGACAGATCGATTAAGAGGAGTTAGGCCATAGCTTTTCAGGCGAGCTTAGTACGCCTTAACAGACTTCACATACATACATACATATATAAACTCACGCCTTGTTCCCAGAAGGGGTAGGCAGAGGTGCGAGGGCACCCACATTTCGCCTTGTATGTTCTGTCCCACAATGTGATAGATGGCGAGCCTATCGCCATATCGGGCACAAATTCCTGGCTCTGGGCTGATACTGAATAGAAAAATCCAATATCACTTTGCCCAACCCGGGATTCGAACCCGAGACCTCAGCTTTATAACCATACCGTAGTACAACTACGCCACCGAGGCAGACTTCACATGCCATAGAATTTTTGCGAAAATTTCTGGTATTCAGGTTTCCTAGCGATGTTTTCCTTCACCGTTACACTGCTTAGTAATTGAATAGATAAATTAAATACACATTTAAACTTAGATATTAATGGTGGGTACTTGTATCCGTCTTGCTATGATCCAGTTGATGGTCGAACACCGCATACTTTAACTTTGAAGGAAAACATCGTGAGAAAACCTGCATACCATAGGGATTTGAAAGTTTTTTGAAAATCCGTCAATCCGCACTAGGCCTACGTGGTGGACTATATGGACTAATGCCTCTTAATCATATAGGAGGCCCGTATCCTGTATTAGCCCGTATATGGCCTGATAAAGATAGAGAAGAACTAGTGTCCATACTGACAGTAACTCTGCCAAATTGATTAGAAAATGAAGTGAACATAATTTTGCCTGTGGTTGCAATTTCGGGCCATATTCTAATCCTAAATTTAAACAATCAAAACCCATAGTATTAATTGCATTAAGATCTAATATTCTATCCCACCGTCACGAAATATTTTCTAAGAAATGGACTTAGTTATAATTCCTAGAACTTCATACAATCGATAGAAAACAATACTGCAGACTTGCAAAAAAGGAATCGTACGTATTGCCACGCGGCCATAAATTACGTTTCGTGAATATATTTGAATATATCTCGGCGTTTGATTTATTGCTGTTCGACAAAAAATAAAGTTACTAGAATATGATGATAATATAGAACCAAATAAAAAATATTTATTTTGTGGTAACCTTTTGCCCGCGAATTCACCCACTTTGATGAAGATTTTGTTGAAGTTATCTTAACATGGAAAGTGATTTTAGATAGACCCTCAGGCTAGTATTTTCTCCTGGCTTCATTTATCCTTTTCTGTGTCTTCGAGTATGATCATCATCATCAGCCTATTCGCGTCCACTGCTGGGCATAGGCCTCTTCTATGGCACGCCACTGGGCTCGATCTTCAGCCTATCGTCTCCAACCGCTACCCGCCATCTTTCGGATATCATCACTCCACCTTGTCTTCGAGAATGTATATGAACAATTTTATGACGATCATTTGAGTATTAAGAAGGGTTTGATTTTATTAATTTGTTACGTTGTTTTCAGTCACGTGATATTACCGGATGTCCAATACTCCTTCCCTCTTCACATCCTTCTTCCTTCCCGCTCCCCTCCCGATTGGCCGGCAATATATTCATAATCCAAGCATTATGGATGATCATGGGCGGCAGTGTTCATTTTTCACCAGGTGACCTGTTTGCTCGTTTACCGGACCTGTGCAATAAAAAAGTAATATAAACGCTAAATTACATTTGTGATTCCAACCACGTTCCTTTGTAATCTTTAATGTGGATTTACACCTATCCGAACTATTGAAGACTGAAATCATTAACAAAGATGTGTACATAGCAACCACAACTTGTGCCTAATTTTAAATAAATATTTATGTATTGAAATAAAACTATTACTTACGGATTGTATCGCGAATTTAGTTTTTTTTTTTACATTTTTGACTTCCCGACGTTTCGATTACTTTACAGCTTTCGTGGTCACGGGTCAAATCCCACGCCGCCGTCACAGAAACCGAATGAAGCCAGCCACAGTCGAACGAGTCCCCGTTGTCTTGCCTTACATAAAAGGAGTCACAGACAAAATTGGCTATATCCTGAAGCGTGCTTCTATAAAGACCTACTTCAAGCCGCCCAAGACGTTATGTCAATTTCTACCACCTGTCAAGTGCCATATACCCCTGCAAGAACCGGGCGTATACAAAATAGATTGCGACTGTGGCCTCTCCTACATAGGTCAAACAAAACGAAGCATAGTGACCCGCGTGAAAGAACACATAGCTGACGTCAAACATCGACGCTCAACGAAGTCTGCAGTTGCTGAACATATAGAAGAAGGCTCCAAGCATTACCTCCGCTTTGACCCCAAGTCCTCGCTAATGAACATCGTTTCCTGCCCAGGATGTTTCGCGAGGCTATTGAAATTAAAAAACATCCAAATTTCAATAGAGAAGATGGCTTGAAGCTTGCACAAGCATGGGATCCAATACTATATTTAATTAAATCGGAACCCAAAAGACCAACTGCCAGACCTCAAGACACTGTGAGCTCCTTCTGTGTAGATCGGATCGCAAACACAGACTAGATATTTTAAATTAATTTTTAAATTAATAATTGTAAAATAAAGGTAGTTGAATTGTAACAGTCACAGAGCGGACGTCTAATACCTCAGTCCGCCCCACGGTGGTTTAACTTAGAACAAACTACGACGAATTCTAATCATTGGTTTGACTTACTTAGCACCAGAGGGCGAAAAAATCGTTGGTTTTTACGAGTTTCCTCATATTACGTAGATTATATTTTACGCGGATATTATTGGCCCTTAATTACTTCCAACAATATTGATTCGCTTATTTGCTGATTAGTTTATTTAAAAAAAAATATTAAATTTATTAAAATTCATGCTCATACGGAAATGAGAATTTTTATGTTCGCGTTTCTATACAGAATAATTTGTTTCCAATAGACAACATTCAAATCGATTCCGTTGGATGTAATTCAGGTCCAAACCTCCCTAAATCTTTTATTTTCGTATACCGGGTATCTCAAGACTGCTACCGAAAACGAAGCCGGGTGGTAGTTTTAGTGGCTACAAACACAACGCAATTAAAAATTTCGCATAGAAACGCGACAATTATTTTTTATGATTTTTTAAATATCGTCATTTTTGGGTGGTAAATCCATAGTTTTTGCTAAAATAATAATTTAAACTCTCTTATATCTTAGAGTATTTATAAATTAAAGGGTATACACTATTATTTTAGGAAAAAATGTATTTACCACCAAAATAGGGCAATAGGAAAAAAATTACAAAAAAAAAATTGTCGCTTTTTTTTTGCAACTTTTTCTGTTGCATTGTGTCTGAAGTCGCTTAAACTACCACCCGGCTTCGTTTTCGGTAGCAGTCTTGATATACCCTGTATAAACGTAATGAAAGTAAGTTTAGACATATTATGGGATTGTTTTTCTTACTTAATGCCAGAGGGCGCCTTGAATTGATTGAGTGACGTCTCTATCTTAGTATGTAAAATGTACTCTGTGGTCCGCCCCGTGACCACGAAAGCTGTTAAGTAATCGAAACGTCGGGAAGTCAAAAATGTAAAAATTAAACTAAGTTCGCGATAGAATCCGTAAATAATAGTTTTATTTCAATGTGTAACATTCGCGTAAATCTAAGAAACCATTAAATATTTATGTAATTTACGTGTCGATAAGCAATTTATTTTTTATTGTATTTTTTATAGCGCACTTTACCTTATACAAAATTATCTGGGTCCAAAATACGAAATCAAACGGAAACTAAAACTACCTCTCAATCAAAAGCCAAAGTCACCTTATAACCAATCAGCCCTCACAAACAATGCCTACACAACATTTTTATTCACTTTAGCATCTCCGAAAAGACGAAAAAAGTCGTCAACTGTACAGCTCACGTTATCCTAACGTTTACGTCACGTCCCCGCCGGTTGGCAAACACAGTAATGCCATATGCAAACGTACCTTTAAGCAAATAACAATTTGAAATGTAAATACATTGCAGGTCGTAGAAACTCGTTTCCATATCGCTTACTCACGCAGCGCGCAATTGTTTCCACAGCGAAGTGCGATTCACACGTACCGGTTTCTTTGCCATTTTAATTGCAACGATTCCGTGCCGTGTGAACTGGAGTTAACATTTGTGCTAATAGTTTCTACGTTTCTTTCTGTTTGTTTGGGATGTTTACGATGTTTTCTGCTTTCGTTAATCTTTTTTTTAGTCTGTTTTTTTTTTTAAATCTGAATATTGTGTCCGGGAAGAAATAAAGTACGAAGATAAATTGATTTAACGCTTATTAGGGAATCTCGATTACAATAACAATTGTTTTCAATTACTTAATTTTTAAAAGTCTATAATAGACATCATAATATTTATTATTACATACGAGTACACTTGGAGTCCACCCATGGCGGACAAATGCTTTACCAATGACACCATTCTCCGCCGAATTTATGCTGGCCCCAAGATATAACGGGGCAAATCTTTAATTGTGCATGTTCTAATTTTTGGTTGCCTGCAACTATTTTATTTTTCATTCCGAAAAATTCAAGTGCTTTGACCGACCCAGAAACATAAGATAATGCAAAGCATAATATTATGATATACATTCGCTACGACGTGTATCTAGCGATGCGATGCAATGGTAACTGATGACTATTCATTTACAATCAATTCAATACCTCAAAGTTTTAATCTTGCGCATCGACTTATTGAATTTAAACTTACAAAACAAAAGATCGCACCGACCTCTTTAATTTAAAAAATACCAACACCAACGTAAAAACCGTGCTTACTAACTGTAATGGACAACGCAAACAGGCTTACTAAAAGCAGCATAATCCAATGGAATTTTTCAGCGAAATACCCAAAAACTCATAACATAAAGAAACACAAAAATTCCGCAAAATAAAAGAGCTATTCCAAGCTAGTTAGGTCGTAGTTACGGAGTACGGTAGGCGTCCGCATTCCGGACACGTATTCAGATAAAGCTACAATAAGCTGACGGCGGCGTTACGTGCGCCGTACGTGTACCGCGCGGAGCCGTCCCATGCCTTGTGAACCTATTTGAATAATTTTTACTCTTTACAATGAATGTTGTGGTGGAACTTTGATAGTATGGCTAACATGGAAAATTATAGATTACTGGTTACTCGTTCCACTTTTGAATGGAAATTATTATTTAAATACGTGTTCAGTTTTTAATTCGTTAACATGAATAATTTAATCTAGCTAGAAAAATAATATTATTTCGTGCTCTTTTTCTTTCGTTTTCTTATCTTTTAAACATGTAAGACTGTACATTTGTAGTGTGTTTTCGCATAGGGTAGGCGACCGTATTTCTGACAAAAATTCGGATTGATATAATCATAATATTGAAACAAAGCTACAATAAGCTGACGGCGGCGTTACGTGTGCTGTACGTGTCGCGCTCGGAACCGTCCCGTGCCTTGTGAATTCTTTTTGAATAATTTTTACTCTTTATAATGAACGTTGCGGTTTAAAAACATAGCTGTTTTTTGCAAATAAGAATCGCACGGTAAACCCAAACTTATTATCGTAAACCGACCTGACTTGAATCATAATATCATTTATTTAGATTTCTTTGAATTGTTACTATATAAATCTTACATTCGAAATTAAGCAGATTCGTATTAATACCATTCACAATTGCTTTACTTCTTGCCAAGCCCTAAAACCTCCAAAATATATCTTTCGGAAATCCATTAAACACCCTGATAACCAACATTGAACAAAATCTGACCAGAAACGAATACAAACTTTGTCATCCTATTTCTCCCCTTACGAATATAATTTCATAATAAAAAGTAATTTATATCCTTCCATACGTCTTACTTTGCGTGTTTGTCAAATTTCACTACAATTCGTTCAGTAATTTAGTCCTACAAAAGGTAACATACAAATATAGTTACTTTCGTGTCAATTATATTTTATTCTTCTTTGCAAACCAATGAATGGACCTCCTGTACCTGAAAAGAGACACAGAGAGAAAAAGGGAAATATTTTTTTTTTCATGACAAACACAAGGAAATCATAACATAAAGCCAAGTCAATTAATAAAATCAGAGAGCGCCAGCGGGATTGTCAACGTTGCGGTCGGCCGCCATTTCAATAATAATGTTGGTTTACGCTAGTGTTAAATGCATAATTGTGGGTGTTTGTGAATTAATTATCCTTTGTGAAGAATATTATATTATTCATTACAGACATTTGATGCTCATCACTTGATGTATTAATCTATGAGTAATGCCTCTGAAACAGAATTAAATTAATTATTGTTAACCTATGTATATTTAGGTAATTGAAGTACAGTATCAAATCTGCATCAGTATCAAATCATATTTTTTTATGTTTTCATTGGGCTATTTGACAGCCTCCGTGGCGCAGTTGGTTAGACGCTGGCTGTGAAACACCAGGCCGCAGTTTCGATCCCCGCGCCGAGCCAAATATTTATGTGAGGTATTTGCTGGGTTCCATAAATAATGCTACTTGTGTCTGGGACAAAACCTTCACCGCAAGGATTAAATTAACAATAAATGCTCTTTTAATTTAATAAAGTGTATGTTCTGACATTGCACCTATACCCACTTTATTTAATGGTGAAGGAAAACATGATGAGGAAACCTGCATAACATAGCGATTTGTAAAAAAAATATATGGTGTGTAAAGACGGCCAACCCGTACTTGTCCAGCGTGGTGGACTATATAGCCTTACCACTCTCAATCGTACTCTCGATTGTGGACGAGGCCCAAGCCCTGAAGTGGGATGTATATGGGCTGATACAGAACAAACATTCATTGATAGATAATTCCAATCCTATAAGTTTCACTGGTGGTAGGTCTCTCATAATATGTTAGAGGCTGCCTGGGTGGGTACCACCGCAATGTCTATTTCTCCCGTCAAACAGCCGTTTAAATGCACTGTTGTGTTTCGGATTGAAGGATATTGTAGCCAGAGTAACTACTGGACATATTGAGACTTAACATCTTATGCCTCAGGATGGCGAGCGCAGTGGAATTCCAAGCATTGCTTTGTAATTCAAGGTGTTGTTTGGTTTTGCACTGTTCATGAGCGGTCGCATCGCTTACCATCAGGCGAACGGCATGCTCGTCTCGCCATTTACTAAAATAAAAAAAAAGTTTTATTAAATGTTATAACAAATTATTATTAATGACCCGCTCTGGTTTAAACCACTTTTTTTATAGGGAGACTGTCCCGCCCTCACACCCACCACTGCAACTCCTGTAAGCCAGGATCAACAGTGGCACGCAATGTAATGACACCGAGCATTGAAGCTCGGCGAGTCTCCGGGAATGTCTAACTTGTCTTTAACCCGCAACGAAATCAATCAGAAAGTTAAATTAATAGGAGGAGTTGGAAATAAATTATTGTCCACTTCCCTCCGTGCAAAGCGGGTGACAAAACAATGAAATAAAGAGGTAAATAACCTCGCAAAAAGACTTTTACAGCCGGAGAAGCCAGCTGTAAAGCACCACGGATCAAATCCTTATTACATTTAAATGGGACCTAATATGTGAGCTGTTACACTTGATTCCAGTAATAGGTATGGCAAAAACGCCGGAAAGCACGGAAATTCGTCCTAGTCTCTACAAGGTCCGTGTAGTATACAACTCCAGATGATAATTGCATACTATCCAGCATGGTTTTACGCTCATTCTGCCAAAGACTACACTCCCAAAGTATATGATGCGCGGATTGTTCATATTCGCAATTTGCTGTTGAACATGGGCACGCAGGCGATTCCACAAGCTTAAAAGAGTATAGTTTAGACTTAAAGTTACCATGGCCCGTGAGGAACTGTGATACGCAATAATCGACATCTAGCCATGTCTTCGTCAAACGATCACGCACGCAAGGAAAATATTGGTATAAATGCCGTCCCTTCAAAGATACCTCCCATCTATTTTGCCATTCATCTAATAGTTCGCTATATACCATATGAAGCGGTTTAAATAATCTGTCGACTTTTAAGAGTTCACGTGCAGTTAAAAATCTTTGATCCATATTCTCCTTAGTAGAGTAATACATGGCGGCGCGACGTTGCACCTCCAGATCGACTGGAAGTACACCCGCCAGGACAGGTAAAGCTTCGGTACTAACAGTTCTATATGCCTTGCACAAGAATATCAACGCCAAACGTTGGCTCTGGAGCAGTTTTCTTCGCACAGCACCGATAGTAGCCCTATCAGCCCATACGGGAGATCCATAACAAATACATCCTAAGTAAGTTGCTCCATAGATGATTTTTAGTGTATTGAAAGATAGCCCCCACGTTGATTTCGATATTCTTGTCAAAGCAAAAAAGTTCCTTTTCGACTTTTCCCCGACGTTCTTAATATGTTCCAGAAAGGAAAAATTCCTTTCCAAAATTAAACCGAGATAACAAACCGATTCTTTTTTCTTTACAGTGATACTATTAAATTTAATTCGCGGCGGTGATTTTAAAGTTCCTTTTAGAAGTAATTGGAACGTTTTATGTGGTGCAAACTGTAAGCGATTTCGATGTCCCCAATCACATATTAATTTTAAACACTTGTAACTTTTGTGACAATCACCAAATTGTAAACTGGTTTTGAAAAGAACAACAATAGAGTTTGTTGCCCGTTCTTCTCTAGTGAAAACCGCTTTTCGAACCGGGTGGTAGATAAAAAATGACTGAATCTAAATGATGTTGAACATCTTAATGGATTCAATAAATTATTTTCTTTTCATTTTCATAATTAGTCTATCTCATTTCGCCGAAAATAGCACGCTCATAGTAAGTCAGCCTTCAAAGATCACTCAGACGCGAATGTTACACCTGAATAAACTTTCGATATAAAATATTAAATATCCGTATATTTTGGCCCGGAACCAGCCGCCTTCCACTTGACTGACTACTCTAATGTACAGTGACAGCCAAACGGACCGGTTACTGAATATTCACATAGGTATTATGTAAAGTATATCAGGATAGGAAAGGTAAATTATATACTTAAGCATAAACTTATATTTCTGAAATAGATGATGGTTCAATCCACAGTAAGCTGATCTTATTTGCAACCGAAATCTTCGGTTCGGAGAAGATAAGCTCATAATCATGCTAGAAATTTATAGCAGTTCACTGGTGGTAGGTCTCTCATATGTGAGAGGCCATCTGGGTAGGTACCACCGCAATGTCTATTTCTCCCGTGAAACAACACTGCGTAAATGCACTGTTGTGTTTCGGATTGAAGGACATTGTGGCCAGAGTAACAATACAATGGACATATTGAGACTCAACATCTTATGTCTCAGGATGGCGAGCGCAGTGGAATGTTGCTACTGTTCATGAGCGGTCGTATCGCTTACCATCAGGCGAACGGCTTGCTCGTCTCGCCATTCATTGCAATAAAAAAAAAAGTTCAGCAAATCAATACCTTTAGAAAACCTAAAAAATAGGAATCCCGAGTCTTCTAGGTCTTTTCAAAAGATTTTGTGGGATAGCATAATGTCTAATGGTATGAGACCACCGTCTTATGCCATTCAATTCTTCATCCGAATAGTATAGCATTTACCATATAGTTGAATACCGCGCCGGAATATAAAAAAAAACCGCTGCCACCTGTCAGAAGTTGTCATCATCTAACAATTTCTCAGGAATGTGACAATTCACAATTCCCTGAATCTTATGTTGTCGATGTTAATACTAAAACGGAGTAAGAAAGACGGGAAAAATCCTCTGCTAGTCTTGTTGAATGAAACACGACTGCAAACTGTTTTTTCGTTTTATGTTTTTGTAAGGCGGTATTACTTCCCCGATCGTGTATCGAAGAGTTCTTTCTAAGCAATTCAAAATGCTTTCATGTACACTATTTCTATTAGCTGTAACTATTGTCTTATTAGATTAATTTCAGACTGGTTCTAAATTCAAAATATCATTTTACAACATAAACAATTTTCCATGCACTGCAATGGATCAGTCCCAGAAAGTAAATTAATAATAAATAAATATAGCCAACAGTAACATAAATAATCCTGACCCCACACTACCCTGACACTATTGTGTCGTAGGAATCAGAAACTACGAGAGACTTTTCGGTCTCACAAAGACACTAATTTCGGTGTTAAGATCGAACCCGTGATCTCCCGTTTCATAGCCAGCGTCTAACCAACTGCGCCACGGATACTATTTATAAAAGGCTATCAAAGACAAAATGTTACCCAAAAGAAAGAAAGAATCTTTATACAAAATTTTACCTGTACAGTACCTATGCAAAATTGAACACAAATCTCACACATTCTGTTTTTTATCACCATTCCCGAGTACCACAATATTAAACGTTAAATAGGTTAGAAGTAACGCGATTATGTCAGTTGAAGCTAATCTCGTGACTCCTTTGTTCGCATTAACATATTTTACAACTTGTTCTAAACAAATTTGCATTAACAAAGCGAGGTTTTGTTATGAAAGGGAGCGACCTTGGCGAGTTCATTGTGTCAACATTTCTGAAGCAAAAAACAGGTATCGCTTCTATTCGTTTGCTTAAAGAATGAGGTGTCGAGCTTGAAGTAGGTTGTGTATTATTTTAGCTAATATGTGTCATTGTCTTAAAAGTCTTGGAACTTTCCTGAGATATGGATTTAACATAATATAGCAAACATAATATAGCAAACATAATATAGCAAACATAATATAGCAAACTACAGACCCATTTCAAAATTAAATGTCATCCCGAAATTGTTCGAACATATAGTTTATGACCAAATTATGCCTCTTATTAGACCGCATATTATAGAACAACAGCATGGTTTCCTCAGCAAAAAATCCACGGAAACAAATTTATGTGAGTTTGTAGATTTTATCACCAATGCTATGGAAGATCGTTGCCAAGTTGATGTAGTATACACTGACTTCTCCAAAGCATTTGATAGAATTCATCATGATATTCTTGTATCAAAATTATATCTTTTGGTATCCATGGTGATCTTTTACGATGGATTGATTCTTATCTGAGGGATCGTAGTCAAGCTGTAACAGTTAAAGGATTTTGCTCTACATTTACACCAGTCCCATCAGGGGTCCCTCAGGGTTCTCATTTGGGTCCTTTGCTTTTTAACATCTTCATTAATGATATTCGCGATATATTTACCAATTCTAATTTTAGTTTATATGCAGATGACCAAAAGATATATAGGACTGTAAGAACCATGGATGACTGCTTACTATTACAGAACGATTTGAACAAGTTGTCAATTTACTGTGAAACAAATCAGTTGCATCTTAAGCATATTGCATTTATCTGCAATATTATTACTTATTCTCGTAAGATAAACAACATTAATTATGCCTATAATATCAATGATAAAGTCTTGCAGAGAGTCACTCATATAAAAGATTTAGGTATTTATCTTGATTCTAAACTTATATTTGACTCTCATATCACTGGAATTATCAATAAAGCTTACAAAATGTTAGGATTTATCCTTAGAGTAAGTAAAGACTTTAAAAATATTTCCACTGTTCAACTCCTATATAATTGTTTCGTGCGTTCCCATTTGGAATATGCTTCGGTAATCTGGAACCCGCTCTACAAAATTTATATAGAGCGATTGGAACGGATTCAAGATAAATTTTGTAAAAACCTTGAATACAGATTCCATTGCTCACATTTATCACAAGCACCTAGAATAATGTCCCTAGCCAATCTTAGAGAGTTAAGGGACCAAGTCTTCTTGTTTAAAATTGTCAACAACTACATTGATTCTCCGTACCTTCTAAGCAGACTATCATTCAGATCTCCACGTGTTAATTCACGCGATAAGAAAAAAGTTTTCCAACCTTCTACACCTAAAACAAATTATGGTTCTAATACATTCATACGACGAGCTAGTAATACCCATAACATGCAGTTCTCCGACATCGATCTGTTTTTTCTATCTATGAATAGTTTTAAACGATCTATTATAAATTCTTTAAGTGTAAATTGATTTGTTAGTTCTCTGACTGAATATTTCTCCATATTATTGAGAAATATTGATTATGATTATTATTATGTGTTTTCTTTATATTGTTACTCTTTTTAATTTTTTTTTTTAATTTTAGATATTGTAATTTGTTCACTCTCTTCATTCCTGCGTTATTTTATTAGTGGAAACTTTACTAGATTCTGTACAACATTCGTATGTAATCTACATGTCAAATTTTCTGTTTGTTTCCCAAATAATAATAAATAAATAAATAAATAAATAAACATAATATTTTGCTATTACGATAGTTTTACCATTCTGTGAAACTGATCCATTATTTACATATTTCACGAAAAATCGACTAGTGAATATTAACCTGCTTTCAAGATTTCTGCAGTAACTTTTGGAAGCAGTTTGCGTCCAAGGGGCTCATTCAGATTTTGTTAATATAAATTGTGGGTCGCGTCTCAAATAAAATTGGCAATATCATAGGGTATTCAACATTTAATATAGCAATGAAATAGTATAACCGGTTTGATACCGCTATCTTACAAAATACCGACTGAATAAACAGCTTTGTTATAATATTCGTTCTGTTAAAGATAACTAAGATCCTGACTCTCGTCCCGTCAATTTATAACCTTACCCTCGAATTTTGACCGTACATCTCTTAGTGAGATATTAATATCCAAGTGCTGCAGATTTTAGCAGCCCCAAATAAAAAAAAAGTCACAGGCGCATACAATGTCCTAATGCCCCCGCCAAGATTAAATCTTGAATCGTGTACATATAATATAACAGACTTTTTGGTCCACAAACACTCAGATTAGATCAGAAACAAATATAAAATCACACAAATATATATCTCAGTGCAGTTCACTGTGCAGTTGGAATCAAAACCGCGGTCTCATGTCTCACAGTTCGTCCCGCCATAAATAAAAAAAAAACACTTGGTCTCCTGAAATAAATAAAGCACGTGTAGTAATCGGTATGCAGATGGATACAAATTCATCAAGTTTAATTGATCGTCGTTGGAACACCATACGACAGTTCCAAATGTAGACTGTCATACCCAGATATTAAAAGAAGATTTATGGAAAGAAAATTTGAAACTCAAAGGGCCTATTTAACATTAGAAGGGCGTGCAAGGACCGCGGTCCACGTCGCAAGGCCCTACTAATTAACATTTTAGAACATTACATCCTTTTTCCTTCCAAGTTCCGCCTTTGTTGTGCATTTCAAGTGGGCAGCCGGAAACATGGAATTATTTAAGGGGCTGGTGTTTAGGCGTTTTGCAGGTGGAGTTATACAATTAAATGTTATTTTATGCAACGCTACTTGTTTAGGAATCAGAATCGAATCCGAAATCATTTAAACATAGTACAATAATCAATAATATGTACATAAAGTAGTTCCAGTTCCAATAATAACAGACGCACCTTAAACTATGTATAAGGGAAAGAACTGTAGATGACAATTAAGATAATTATTAAATCCCATTAAAACAATAATGCCGGGTTGCGAAACGACAGTACCTAATACACAGACTGAACCCCCAATGTAATATACATGAATACATAAACTCACGCATTTTTTCCAAAAGCGGTAGGCAGAGATGCCAAGACATTCATATTGCGCCATGTATTTTCCATGATGTGATAGGCCTATCGCCATATCGGGTACACAGTTGACACTGGACCCAAAAATTACTACAAAAAAATAACAGCCCATATAAGTACTGCAAATCTGTACAAAACATCTAAAGATACAGATGGTGTAGTGTTCGGGTGACACCGGCGTCGCTTGATATTAAGTCCGCCGC
The DNA here is from genome assembly GCA_009982885.2 of Hyles vespertilio. NCBI lineage: Eukaryota > Metazoa > Arthropoda > Insecta > Lepidoptera > Sphingidae > Hyles > Hyles vespertilio. Next base: position 17,164,429 of record CM042817.1, read on the forward strand.
GGTGGCGCAATGTGCGGGGAACTACCTAAGCGATTTCCAACCCGCCGTACACGTAAACTTGCACGACTCGGTTTTTTTTTATATTTATTTAATATTCTTTTGTACACCAATGAATGTCAACATTTATAATGGTTTCTTAGATTTACGCGAATGTTACACATTTAAATATAACTATTTTTTTACGGATTTATCGCGAATTTGGTTTGATTTTCACATTTTTTAACTTCCCGACGTTTGGATTACTTTGCAGCTTTCGGGGTCACGGGACGAACCGTCCGCCCCGTTAATAGTTTTATTTCAATAAACAATTATTAATTATTTACATCAGATAAACCAGTTTTTTTGTATATTATGCAAACAATTATGATATTTTTTTTATTTTGTAAGTGGTGAATCTCGCGTGATTAATAGCACCTTTTTACTTCCTATTATTCCATCAGCTTGCAACAAAAACCACTGAAAAAAAATCGTATACAACCTTACATCCATTCAGAGAAAATTCAAACCTAATACAAACTGAATTAAACGCAAACAGAACCATCGCAACATTCACAAACCACAAATACAGAACCTCTTTACTGGTGGTAGGTCTTTCATACATGAGAGGCCGCCCGGGTACCACCGCAATGTCCATTTCTCCCACAAAACAGCAGTTTAAATTCACTGTTATATTTCAGATTGAAGGACATTGTAGACGGAGTAATTACTGGACATATTAAATCTTATGATACATTAAATCTTATATCTCAGGATGGCGAGCGCAGTGGAATGCCAAGCATTGCTTTGTAATTCAAGGTGTTTTTTGGTTTTGCTACTGTTCATGAGCTGTCGTATCGTTTACCACCAGCCGAACGGCAGGCTCGTGTCGCCATTCATGGAAATAAAAAAATATCATTTTTTAAATTGGTCAAAAATCGACTCGTCCTAAGTTACATAACTCTGCAACCGCTTGTCGGCTACACATGTCCAACTTTACTCTATATTTTAATAGTGGCAATTATACTCGCCCGTCGCCGGATTATTATTGTTTATCGCCGGTTTTACTGCCATACCGGTTGCTTTTATCTTCGCCGTAATAAAATAACTAAGCGTGTGGCTTGGATTTTAGTGGACCGCTGTTATGGTGGTTTGATTAATCTCGTTCTCTCTATCCTCCCCCTTCTTTTTCAGCTAGAGGACGTTTAGAGCTAAATATAGGCTTTTAATCTCTCTCTTTCCCTTCCTCCTTTTTCAGCTAGAGAAAGTCCATTGCTGAACATAGACCTTCGCCAAGATACGGTAAGAAATGTCTTACTTAAACGAAGATGCTCTTCAAATTAAAATTAATCACTTTCGTAGGACGGTCGACCTGTTGCTGGTTGCAGGCCACTTCCGACAGATGCAGACAGATGATGATAATATTGAGATCCATGGGAGAGACCTTCGTTTAGCAGTGGACTTCTCGTGGATAAGAGAGAGTTTTATCTATTCAACGAGATAAAGCCACTCGTTATTAAAAGTCTCCCCCTTCCCCTAGCCTCCCCTATCGACAGACCTCTTAGAAGCAGCCTGTTGGTTGGAAGCGGTATACAAACAAACAAAAAAATCCAGCTGTAAATATCTGAACTTTATAAGAATAGATATTTGTGCATGAAAAATATTAGTACCTTATATAAATATTACTAGTTTTTAATCAAATTTACTCAATACATGATTGTTATAACGAGCTCAAATTAATCTTTGTGTATGATTTTTTCACATGTACACTCACTAACTTCCTTCATCTTAAATTTAGCACCGCAATAAAACAAAACTATTATTCGAATAACAACCCTATGCACACATATATAAAATCCAATATACATTATCAGTGGAATTTGATACACGGTTAAACTGATCCCTGCGTTCCCTCGGGATGTCGTTACGCTGTGCCTAGGGAATAGTTGCGTCTGCAGATCTAGATTTATTGGAGGTCATGTCTAGATCTATTTGGAATATAATATTGACAGATGGAAGGCATTACGTCACCAAATACAGCTCCCTTAAGGGGTATAGGATAGCTGAGGCGTTGCTAAATTGAAGAAAAATTTAGATATGTTGTTTAGTGTCTATATTTACCCATATACGTCCCACTGCAAGGTGTCTTGTATTACAATCTAGAACGATAGTGAAGGGTTAGGCCGTATAACACATTGTTATCCACATACCACATAAATTCTTCCTAATATCTGTAGTATGCCAGCTGTATTCCTTTACCATTATAGTGCGTGGTGATAGATCTAATACATACATGACTCCGAAAAGTCAGAGGAGTGTCCAGGAATCCGAAACTGCCCCCACTGTGAAAATTCCACTATGCATACCTTTTTTGTACCTACGCTACAAAAGTGATACAGGTAAAATATTACTTACACCTATCCGATAGTCTTGAAAACCTTGTTTTTAAATTGACCACATTCAAAACCAACAGCAAACGATATACGGCGTACAAAATTGAATGGTGTAAATTCGGGGAAATTTCACATCCGACTGAGGTGCGTTTGATACCAGTTTCCAGTTTGTGTGAACGCTAGATAACAGTTTTGCGTCCGTTTCGAACCATATATTGATGATGCAGCTGTGTGTTTGTATCTGAATATCGTGGAATGGACAGTTGTAAGCATTATGACCTGATGACTTTTGTTTGATGTGATTTTATCCAGAGCTTGAATGTTGGGGGATGAGTCTAAACACCCAGCAGACAGACACTTAATCTTAACTCGTAATGATCAAGTCCTTTGAAGTGGGAATAAGAAATTCCGCTAGTATTTTGTTCTAACAACAATCAGAGGAGAAACTTATAATTGTAGATGATGCTAAGATCCGCCTTGGTGTGACGGTTGAACCCACTCTTTTCACATTTTGAAAGCATGGCTTTTGGATAGCTGAATAATCGGTATTCCATTGGTTAACTTGATCGGACAAAATGAAACCTTGTTTTCTTAATGCATGGTCAAATCTATCTACGCTTATATAGAATCAACACAATTCTTATTATTTTGTATATTTGGCTTATTTAGTATTCGATTAAGAAACTTCATAGAAAGGTTATCAGTTCACAAATATTTGCTATGGTTAGCCACAGAAACAAGCCTGATTAAACTAGCTTAGCCATGTTATAGAATACAAGCTGTTTTAATGTCTCAGTCTTTATCGCTCAAACTGAAATTAAAAATCTTTCGGAAGGAACAAAACATCCCATAACTAAATTAGTTATAAACTGTTTATGGATAAGACCGTACATGTTTAAATCCAATGTTTTAAAAGTAAGTGATAGTAACGTAGACCAATTAGGATAAATTCTCACAATATAGCAAATTCATCTAATAAAAACAAATGGACTAATAAACCCTTATTTTCACGTAATCTAGAGGCCAATGTTTTTGACGTTACGTACGATATAATAAAAGTAAATTTCGTGATACCGTTTTCTAGTATTAGCTGAGCACTAATCCGTTCATTAACGCAGGTACGAGTGGTAATAAACAGGCCGCCTGATTGGTAGATCGTAAATCTCGGGTAAAGCCAAGGTTGGGCTGATCTGATTAAACCGAGGCTTTCTGGTAATCTAGTTTTTAGTACAGAATTTCGAAGGTCAGTAAAATTTTGATGTGGGTAGTCGATCACAAAATAGCGTGCACTTTCTGTAGTAAGCATAGTTTATGGAACGTTGTTTAAATAACATTTAACAGCCGCTGCCAATAAACAATCCCAATCCAAAATTTGTCGTTTTAGGTCGACAGCTCAATCTTTTTTCTGGTACTATATTGCCAATAATCAATCTCAGTAGTGCAAAAACTATGGCAACATGACAAGCGACCAATCGAAAAGTATAAAACAATCCAGATTGACTTCAATCAAATTTTTTCAATTGACTATTGGCATCGGCCGTTTATGATTGAAAATCGTAGAGAGCTTGATGATAATTCGTTGATAAATGTGGTATATTTCAATTTAGTCTGAAATTTGAAGACTTGTCCACTACAGTTCATGTACATCCACAACGCTTGGATAGTAGGTGTGATGCCAGCTCATCGAATCCAGTGGGAAGAGGGGAGGAAAAAGGATGGTAAAAGGAAAGGGCGGAGCGAGGAAGTAGCTTTTAAAACAATAGTTCCCAAACATTTATTTATTTAGACAGCCTCCGTGGTGCAGTTGGTTAGACGCTGCCTGTGAAACTTGAGGCCACGAGCATGATCCCCACACCGAGAGATAACTTTTTATAATCCACAGGTATTTGTTTTGTGTCTGAGTGTTTGTTAGACCGAAAAGTCTCTCGTAGTTCCTGATACCCCAGACACAAGACTCGATCTTAGTGTGGGGTAAGGACAATGTGTGACTCTTAAATGTATTTATTTATTATTTATTTTTGTAAGGCAGCCCTACAAAAACAGCGTGTTGTGAATTTTATCGCCGCGTCCACCTTATGAGGCTCGTCATGTGAAATATATTGTTACGTCTTTCGGACACCGGTGAAAAATGTTGCGCCCAAACACTATCCCACTGTGACGGCAAGACAATTCATTTGTTGCTCCCGTGTTAAATTGAAAGCAATCGTGATGATTTATTGCATGATTTTTGTTTGTTTGAGGACTAGTTTAGTCTGTTTTAGGTTATAGTGGAGTTTAATGGTAGGTCTCTCATATGTGAGTCACAAACATAGTCCTACCACCAAACTAAGATCGAGTCTTATGTCGTGGGTATCAGAACTACGACAGACTTTTCGGTCTCACAAACATCTAGATCCGTAACAAATAACTGTCTGTCTATCACAAATATTTCTCTTGGTGCGGGATTCGAACCCACGGCCTCTCGTTTCATAGCCGGTATCTAACCAACTGCGCCACGGGGATTATCAATGCATACTATTCATAATATAATCTGCTTACCTAACCACAACCACAGCAAAAGCTTATGGGTAAGTCAGACCCATACAATTTAAGCTATTTGTCCAACAGAGAGAAAATTATGACATAAAAATGAGGAAAATCCGGCAGAACATACAACAGGAAAACAATAAAATTATTTGCTTTGCTCTGCTATATTGGAATTGACATTTCAAGATTTTATGAAGCTTTGTGTCGAATACGTGGAATTTTGTAAAACGAGCAGAGGCGGACCGTGAAATTGTGGGACCCTGGGCTGATACGACTCAGAGACCCACTAATTATTGAACTAAATGTTATTGCGTCACAAAACTGTTTAGCATAGTGACCTAGGTTTCTGTATCAGCCCATATACGTCCCACTGCAGGGCATGGGTCTCCTCTACAATCTAGAGTACGATTGAGAGTGGTTTGGCCAATATAGCCCACCACGCTCTTCTAATGCGGGTTATATATACATATACACATATGCAGGTTTCCTCAGGATGTTTTCCTTCACCGTTTTAGTGCGTGGTGATTCGACATTCAATACATACATGACTCCGAAAAGTTAGAGGTGTACCCTGGGAATTGAATCCGCGACCACGATGAGCTTGTTTGCATCCGGGTCTGATCCGTTTACTACCGGGCCACCACGCACTTTCACGATTTAGGTTTACTGTTAACGAAGAAAAGAGGACGATAAAACGTATTATTTATTTCAATAAAATTTACCCATTTATTCTTAATGATTTAGCGCTGTTTGATAATGTCGTTAAAATGAACATATTAAAAATGTTAGGCCTCGGGCCTTTTGTATCCATGGGGCTGAAGCCCAAAAATCCCTTAGGTAGATCCGGCAATGGATAATTGTAACTACATCAAGGAAAAATAAACATATTAAAATCTGAGGTATGCCACTTCATCAATGCTTACTTCATTTCTTTATCAATAACGATGTCATCGAGTAATTGGTTTGTTTTTTTTTGTCGTTTCTTTTGTATAAGGCATTTTCCGCTTCAAAATCAATGAACGGTCGTCGATTCTTTTAGTGTGCCAAATTTCAAAGTGTATGTATGTTTTATCTTTGTCTTCGCATATCTTAAAAAATATAAGTCGGATTTCAAAAAATATTTTTTAGTGAAGTTTTTAATACTGTAATTTTGACATAATAGTTTCCAAACAAATTAGTCGTAACGAGTGTCGGGAGTTGAAACATGGACCGCACAAAGGCTTAATTTTACCCTGACTTTTCTGTAGTATGTGTCGTGGGTATCAGAAATTCTATAGGCTTTTCGGTCTCAAAAACAGATCTGAAATACCTGTGGATCATACAAAATATGATCGTCGCGGGATCCAACCTCCGGCCTCTCGTTTCACAGCTGGCGCCACGGAAGCTGTGTGTATAATAGGTATAAATATATAATATACTTAACATTTATTGTATCAGCCTATATACTTCCCACTGCAGGGCACGGACCTCCTCTATAATCGAGGTATTATTGACAAGTGGTTAGGCCATATAATCCACCACGCTGACCTAATACGGGATGGTGGGGTTTATATATCATACAAATTCTTACAAATCGCTATGGTACACAGGTTTCTTCACAATATTTTCCTTCACCGTAAATGTGCGTGGTGATTAAATATCAATTCACCCATGACTCCGTAAAGTCAGATTTCGACCCGCTGATTTTATAATTTTAATATGTTGGCAGCTACTTCTGATCCATTTACTAATAGGCTACCAAGCAATTCAATTGATGCTTTTGTATTAATCTAAATAAAAATAGTGTTTAAACAAATAAAAAACAATGCAAACACCGTCCGATCTTGTAATGTAAACTGAACGAGACACAATCACGACACAAATTCGATAATCAATGCAAAACTCCAGACAAGTAATTCTGTATAATGATCTGCAGAACTCAAACAGTCAACAATTTCAAATGGAGGCGCCATTCATTATCAAAACACCTCGTCTGATCTGCTGATAAACTTCAAATATTAAAGCTACAAGTGTGTCGTTTGGCGAAGTTTATGACAGATTAAAAACTTCTATTGATGAATTCGAATGAGGATTGATATTGAAAAATTAAAAACAGTTTCATGCTTTTAAGCGTATTAATCCATTGCGCTTGTCTAGTCGAATTTCATAAATGGAGAAACTGGGAATTATAGGGAATTTTCAGGTAGACTTTGTTTTGGTTTGAAAGATAGGCTAACATATGCACACAACATTCATCCCTTTAGGCATCGCAAGAGGTGCTTAAGGAATTTTATCCTGTCAATGAAAACTACAGATTTTATAACTACGTTTTCCTTCACCATTTAAAATATGTAGTTTTATAATAATAATTGCGGTCCCCCACTAGGCATGACTGGATGTTGGTGCCCCCGACGCAGATATGCCTAGTGGACCACCGCGGTAAAAATGTTTAGAAGTAAACAAGTTACTAATGTGCAAATCTAATTGTACGATCTCTTATTGTATAAGCATTGATTTGTGTAACTTTAAAAATGTTGTTTCATTTAAAAAATATTAATATTATATTTATTTGATTTCTCCCTCTTTTGGTTATCTATTATATTTATTTATTTATATATTTGTTAAAAACACACACAGCTTGTTACAAGTTTTTTCTGATTTTTCTACAATACAAGTTAAAAAAATATATAATATGTACTGAGCTGACTGAACACGTTATGTGTCTCTTCGCACAAGCATTTCTCTCGGTGCGGGGATAGAACCATCGGCCTCTCGTTTCACAGGCGGCGTCAAACCGACTGCACCACGGAGGCTGTGTCTATTAATACCTCAGATCAATACAGGTTCTATAGTAAAATAACATTGATTAAACAGACTGCAAGGAATCTAAAATAGAGAACAAGATAAATTACTCGAATTGAGAGCATTGAAATTGATGAACGTTTTTTTTTTGGCACAAAACGAACGATACCCGAAGTGGTTTTATGATAATTACACCTTAGAATACCCCCAATAGGTCAGCATTGTGTTTTATATGGCCTAAACCCTCTCAAACTCTCGATCGTAGAGAAGGCCATTGTCTTAAAATGGAATTAATATGGAATGATACGAATAATGCATACTGTTGACGACGCACGCGCACATCATCCCGCGTAGTACATAAGGAACACATTTTGTAAGGTCTCGTCACGCCACGATCGCAGTATGTGTGGGATTGGGTGCATTTTATGGTTTTTTGACATATTTTATTGAATAGCTTCGCACCCACCGCTCACACATTAATGATTGATATGTCATTTTAAAGGGCGTGACGAGACCTATCTATCGGTGTATACTACATAATTATACGTAGGATACTTATGAAAAAATAAAGAGGAAAATGACCGCGCCCCGAGGTAAAAACGGACCCAAAATTAGGAACATTTTACGGGGGTCTGCCTATGGTAACGCCTCGGAGTACTTAAACCGGCAAGCAAAAAATTAGGCGGCACCTATTACACTATATAAATATATTTTCATAACGAAATTATGTAATAAAACGCAATTACACTAGATAGCAAACATTTCCACATTGTGTGAATTAGTAAAGAAAGTTTTGTGCCTACCACAGCAGCGCCACCATGGATTTTTTTTCTGAGATATTACTTTTATGAAATCCATATTATGTAACAAATTATCGACCATAACTATTAAAGTAACATAACGTACAAAATCTGAAATAACCGATTGCTACTCATTTGAAGCCACAAAAAAACACATGAAGAAATTTTACAAAAACATGTATGATTTCAAAAGTGAAGATGAGTCAGAAAATATTGTAGATGAGGCAGTTGACTGTTGAGTATGAAAGTAAAAAATAATTTAGCTTTGTATTTTTGTTTTTTATTATGTTGTGATCAATATTATAATAAATCAATGTATGTGAGTTCTCGTAAGTAATACAAGTAGGTGATTGCTTTAATTAAATGAGGAAATAATAAAAACTGCCTATTTTTACTTTGCCTACTGTTTTCTCCTGTATTTTATGGATGAACTGCCGTTTTTTAGTTTCTTGGGGTTGGCAACTCTGCTGGATCCAGAAGAGCTCTCCGAGGAAGAAACGAAGAAACCTGAAGACACTCGAAGCCTCAAGAAACCGGAAGAAGCCTGGGAAAAACCCTGAAGAGAAGCCCGAAGTACGAAGCGATCCGGACTGCGACATTACTTGCCGGCGTCACTACGATCGTATACTCCGGGGCTTTGGAGACTGTCCCACCCTCACACCCACCACTGTAACTCCTGTGAGCCAGGATCAACAGTGGCACGCAATGTAATGACACCGAGCATTGAAGCTCGGCGAGTCTCCGGGAATGTCTAACTTGTCTTTAACCCGCAACGAAATTAATCAGAAAGTGAAATTAATAGGAGGAGTTGGAAATAAATTATTGTCCACTTCCCTCCGTGCAAAGCGGGCGACAAAACAATGAACTAAACAGGTAAATAACCTCGTAAAAAGACTTTTACAGCCGGAGAAGCCAGCTGTAAAGCACCACGGATCACATCATCACTACATTTAAATGGGACCTATTATGTGAGCTTTTAGACTTGATTCCAATAATAAGTATGGCAAAAACGCCGGAAAGCACGCAAGTTCTTCCTAGTCTTTACAAGGTCCATGTAGTATACGACTCCAGATGATATCTGCATGCTATCCAGCATAGTTTTACGCTCATTCTGCCAAAGACTACACTCCCAAAGTATATGATGCGCGGACTGCTCATACTCGCAATTAGGTGTTGAACATGGGCATGCAGGCGATTCAACAAGCTTAAAAGAGTAAAGTTTAGACCTAAAGTTACCATGGCCCGTGAGAAACTGTGATACGCAATAATCGACATCCAGCCAAGTCTTTGTCTTTGTCAATACTCCGGGGCTACCATAGGGCGGGGCGTGGTCGATTCCGCGTATATTCTATATCGTGTGTTTCATTACGTTGCCCGTCCTATACAAACCGCACCTTTCGGAGCGACATTCCTAGGGACTAGACGTCAAATAGAGTGCCCGAACACGCACCAGAGGGTGCATACGCTGGGCTCCGGCGCCCGAGTTGAGGACTCGGATTCTCGCCCAGTGAAGTCGCGGCGGAATGTTGGTGCCCGTCTCCGGGTTCCCGACCTCTGCACGCCTACACATATTAAATTAAAAAAAAAAAGAAAAAAAAAAGAGAAAGATACAGAGGAACTCCAGCGTAGAATCCGTGAAAAAAACTACATAAAATTAAATTACAATCGGATTAAATATGGTCCCAAAACTAAACTAAGGAGTACGGCTAATTAAACATCGTTGGAGTAAACCAAGCTTACTTTGGACGCGTGAAGCGTGGGTATTTGCGCCGGCTATTTAGTTTCATGTCTTTTAGACCATGAGCCTGTGGCCGCCAGACATTCTTCATTTCATATAAGGTGAGAGTTTATCTACGCATGCCTCTAACATAACATAGATTTATGAAGTTTAGATCATGGCGGCTTTGGAAGTTAAGCTTCATTGTGTCTGACAAGTTGAAGAACCATAAAAAGTATCTCAATACAAAGGAATCAAACGCGATGTCTATTTCTCCCGCCAAACAGCTGTGTAAAAGCACAGTTGTGTTCCGTGATTTATTTATTTTATTTCTTAGTACTTATGTTGCATTGCCGTTATAAGTTAGCACCATTGAGGTATTATACTAGAGCGGACATAGGGATAGTCAATCACCACGCACTAAAACGGTGAACGAAAACATCGTGAGAAAACCTGCATACCATAGCGATTTATAAAAATTTCTATGGTATGTAAGTCCGCCAACCCGCACTAGGCCAACGTGATGGACTATATGGCCTAACCACTCTCAATCGTACTCTCGATTATAGAGGAGGCCCGTGCCCTGCAGTGGGACGTATATGGGCTGATACAGGACATCGGGACATCTGTGCGTATGGTGCGTGCACACGGGTACACATTGAAGCGAGAGGGAAGATATGTTACTTCGTAGGCATGACAGAGACAGAAATAGAATGTACCCTTCATTTTGTTACAAACATTTTGTTTGCAGTGTCCCCTCTAGTATATTATCTCAATGGTTAGCACACACTTTTTAATTATTTTCTTCTATTACGACCCATTCTATTATTTTTGGTTGTTTGAAAGAGATCGCTAATAGCAATAAAGACCGCCAATTGTCCACTTATTTGTAAAGTTTATATATTTTATTTTTATAGTAATTTGTGGTGTTTAATAAAGTGTTGTATTTGTACCTGAGAAAAAAAAGGTTTAAAGATATTGTAATGTATGGCGGCCACGGGCTCTTGGTATATTTGCTCGTCCAGCCTTCACTATTACATAGTATAACCTCCGTACATAAATAATGAGAAACTAGCCTAACTTGGTTACGAGAACCTATGTAGTTTCTCACGTGTTTTTTATATCTAGAACAAACATTGGGCTCTGATTATTCTCGTTTATGTGTATTTCTATATTTTAACGGTATCCGTGGTACAGTTAGACGCTGTAAAAACTGGGGCCGAGGATTCAATCTCTGCATCGTAACAAATATTTGCATTATCAACACGCATTTGTTTCCGGTCTGGGTGTTTGTGAGACTGAAATGCAATCAGTTTGTTAATCATATAGGCAATTTAATAGCTGTTACGACAAGCCAATACATAGTACACATCCTTTACTAATGTACAAAGTAATTGATTGTAATATATTAATTAAATTTATTTAGTTTTAGTTATTGGTTCGCTGAAATATCTCTTCATCATACTAAATCACGCCGTTCTGTATCAAACTTTGAAATGTTGATTTTATTATTCCAATGAATAACTTAAGTTTTTTGAGGAAGTAAACTATGAACAATAATGAGCAAACTTGTAAATATTTGCGCATATTTATAAAATCAGGCATCCCTCAAACTTCGCCCTTTTCACGAAGCGTAATAAATAAAGTGGAATAGACAAAAGTTTCATTGTAGGGTAGGTATCCTAAAAGGAGGTTCTTTTCATAAGGGGTTCAACACAGTGAGATATTTATTAATGGCAGAACATAAAGGGATTATTAATTTGTATATGAATACGAGTGGATACTATGTAATTTTAAAATTGAGAATATTTAAAAAAATGTTATTATGGAAGTATATACTATAAAAAAATACGGCTTTTCTACGTTCTAGTATTATTAGACCTTTGCCCAGCAGTTGAACACAATTTAAAAAATATATATGATGAATTGAGACCCATGTTTTTTAGCTATTACAACGTTTTAATATTATTCTACTTTCTTATCCAATGGACCATCCATTGGATATCGAAAGTAGAATAAATTTATGCGGCGGACCGGTTTTTTTGCAAGTCTATCTAATATTTTCACAGTTCCTGAGTATCCAATTGCTTCTTTTTTCCCTTTTATAAACGAACTCTCTTAAAAATACAAAACCGTGAATCCAACAATAACATACACATTTTGTTAAACCCAATTTTACATGTAGTAGTAGTATTTTTTTTATTCTTGTACTAGTATTTTTTAACTCTAACTTATATTTAACGTTTGACGTTTCATATTTTGCAAGTCGAAACTATGGACTTGTGGTTTTACGGTAAATGTCATTGAAATAATGTGACTTAAGCGTTTATACACCAAGCCCCCAGCCCGGCGACACAGCCTGCCGTCACAACCCGGTGGCCTATAGGAAAATAATCATGTCGGCGACAAGCGCCGCATGTGTAGCCCGCCGACATGTTGGCGGCATGTGCGTCAACGCGTTAACGATTGTAGAAAGAGAATGAATTGGAAGCGCCTGTAAATTGGCTAAAGGGGCTGCTCAGCGATACTCAACACTCAAAATTTTCATGCCATGTAGGACCGGCGATACGTCGCCAACTAGAGCTTCTTGACTTGCAATGAGTGACGCGAGGATTAGCCCGTCAGCAACACGTTGTCGACATGTGCACGCGGAACAGTGGCTTCAATGTGTACAGGTTACCGCTCATTAGGCCCATCACACACCGCCTCGTTGCTCGCGGCCCACTCTTTGTCGCAGCTGGAACACGAGTGGATCTCACTCTGGATCATCTGGATATTGGGGTTTTTCTTCCCATTTTCAGCCTGGAGTCAGAAATTTGTGCGTGATATGGTAATAGGCTCGCTCCCTATCGGCCTATCGGGACGGAACAGTGATATGTGGGTGTCCTAGCACTTCTGTCTAGCCTTTCATGGACAAAGGAGTGTGTTAGTGAATCTTTATGTAGAACGAGCGGCTTTTATACTTTAAATAGATGGTATTCCTTTATATTGTTTTTTTCTTCTTGTTTTTGTACAGGAAAGAGTAAATAAATAAATAAGAGCAATTAAAAACACAGCAAATAACCCAATCCATCTAAACCACTGAATGGTAGAAACGCGTGTAATTCCAACAAACAGTTGCATGAATGAAGAACATCAACGCGTTTCATAGCGTAATGAGGTTAATGGCATCTCCGCGATCGAGCCAACATCATTTCCTACACCCACACTATTTTATAATCAACTGTTTATTTAGTAGTAAAGCTTGGTGTTAATTAAAATACGTTTGAGGTAAAAATACGATTACTGGTTGACTTACATCTGTATCAGCCCACATACGTCCTACTGCAGGGCACGGGCCTCATCTACAATTGAGAGATAAGGAGTGATTAGTCCATATAGTCCACCACACTGGCCTTTGCGGGTTGGCGGAGTTTACATACCATAGAAATTCTTACCAATCGCTATGGTGTGCAGGTGTCTTCACGATGTTTTCCTTCACCGTTATAGTGAATGAGATATATCAAATAACTATTGTGAGAATATCCATTATAAAAAGATAAAAAGACTATGTCGGTGTATCGAATCCTGACTCGGGCAAAGTGATATTGGATTATTCTAGTCATTATCAGCCTGGAGTCAGGCATTTGTGTTCAATGTGGCGATAGGGGGCGCCAATCACTTCGTGGGAAAGAACAGACGAGGTCAACCTCTGTCTACTTTCTGGCAATAGGCGTGAGTTTATATATTTATAAAATATGGACCTCTAAAAACAGTATATTTCCCAACATTCAGGTCAGACGAAACCCATTTCAAACGCTAGATAATATTTAATTTTCCGCCCAAAAAACTAAACATCAGATAAAATGATAAAGGCTCCAACTCCCAGTAAATACACGGTAGTCTTCAGTTTGTTGCACAATGGAACAATTGCGTCTCAACATGCGATCTCCCTCGGAAACTTATTGTGGTGTGAAATCCCTGATATCTGATTCTCAGAATTGTACGTGTTAGAAACGTATTATAAAATCCTTTTTGTGTTCATATTCTTGTTTTCTTCGAGTTAAATTGTATTTTGCGTTTGGTAGAATGCCTCGGTGGCGTAGTTGTAATACAGTACGATTACAAAACTGAGGTCTTGGCTTCGAATACCGGGCCAGGTAGAGTAAACTAGAATTTTTCTTTTCATTATCAGTCCGGAATCAGGAATTAGCGCCCCATATGGTGATAGGTTATTTTAGTTCTCCTACGGATCTCCTCATTTCTGATGACCGACATAGCCCACCGGATTAGCAAGTTGAAGTGGCAATGGGCAGGGCACATAGCGCGGAGATCTGATGACCGATGGGGTCGGAAAGTGCTCGAATGGAGGCCACGTAGCGGAAAGCGCAGCGTAGGACGTCCACCCACAAGATGGTCCGACGACCTGGTAAAGGTCGCGGGACGTCGCTGGATGCAGGCTGCCTCCAACAGGTCTCTGTGGAAATCATTGGGGGAGGCCTATGTTCAGCAGTGGACTTCCTTTGGCTGATGGATGGATGGATGGATGGTGATAGGCGCATAGTGGGACGGAAAATACAAGGCGGATCGTGGGTGTCTTTGTTGCACCTCTGCTTACCGCTTCTAGGAAAATTAATTTAATCATGTTAATGTTTAATCATACCAGCGGAGTGCACAGGATTATGACACTGGGTATGCGGCGGAGTACTCGGTCACAAAAACTTTTTCTTTTATAGTTTTTTAGCATAGCCACAGCCACGCGACGGATCTCTAAGTCGGAAACCATGCCAACATAACAAGTCTTAGATGTACTACTATTCATGTCTATCTTCTACGGCAGCGCAGACAAAACAGCGATCGATCGTCGCGGCGGAAGAAATTCTAATAAGTAAAATAAAAAAACTCACCTAGTCAGCTTTCAATTTTCACATATTCAAGGTTCCGGTTAGTTGAGATTACTATACCTATTCCGATGTAAATAAACGCAAGATTTCGGTCACCTCATTCATTCATTTGATAAACATACATTTTTAATACAAACCTTACAATCAAATAACATTTGAAAAAATAAACAAACACACTAGTAAAAGCAAATGACTACAATTAATATCGAAACTTAGTAATAAACTGTTAAATGTACACACTTTCAAATGTTAAAATCAAAATCTTTTAAGAAATCTATTTTTTTTACAAACATACTAGTATAAAATAGTAAACAACGCAAAAACACATAAAATGCTTGCTTTTCGCGTGGCAAACATAATGTTTGCGTGATTTTAAATAGGTGCTATTTATAAAATATTAGGCGTTTTTAAGTTATTATATTTTGTTTATTCTTTTATTTCCTATATAATTAAAGTCATCTAAAACGTACGAACGTTATAATAAAATATCTGTGAATGGCAAGTAAAGCACTGCATTTCTGCCTACAAGGAGTGCACGTCCCTGAATCATACATAAGTAAGTATGTTTTTTTTTTTTTATTGCAGTTCGTAAGTGTTTGCTAGAGAATGGCTAGACATCTGCTGAAAATGTCTAATAAAAGTTCTGTATTGGAATGGACAGATAAAAAAGACGTTTAGAATTGTTTTGGTTCTACTTGATTGATGTGATGTTAAAACACTATTTAATCTGTGAGTGAGACTGTCGACGACCTTGAAGCTTATGTCTCGAATTCACGTGGATGGTGACCACCCATACACGGTTATAAAAAACAACCACAGTGATCTGTCCAAGAATGTCGTATGTAAAATAAAATAAAAACTAGGCTATCCTTTCTACTTCGGACTAAGATTCTTGACAACCTAAGTGGTTTTATAACTAACATCATAGTTTTTTCCACTTTCATATTTCACGCAAGCAACCCCGCGGCATCTTCGACAATTTATAGACTGTAGAAACGGCCTGACAAAGATAAAAACCTCGTAACTTCAAGATAATTAAACGAGATACCATAAAAATATATTTTAAGTATCAATAAAAAATAAAATGCTTCTTTGAGGAAAGGGAAAATTAATAGAACGAGCCGTTTTTGTACTCACCGTTTTAGATTGTGAGAAACTGATAATAAATTCTACGATTTGACGCTAATGAGATTTTTTTATAATCCATCTTTAATATTCAAGTTGTAGGGAGTAAAATGTATAAAATCCAGGAAGATAAATTATCACCTCGTTGGTTGGTTTACTGTGAAATTGCGAAGAAGAGGTTGCAGATTCATACTCAGGTTACCTTTTCGCCTCTGAATTTTTCTAGAATTATTTAAAAATTTGCTACAAATAAACTCATTCTAAGAAAACCTGTATACCTGAGATTAAAAGGTAAAAACTAAGACAGTATCTGAAGTCTAACTACAAATTTAATTTAGCACACACTATCCATCTTAGGGGTCGAATTTAGTATTAAAAAGTAGCGTATGTTCTTCTCTAAATCCTGGGCCAACTCTATGATAAAACTAATAAGAACGGTTCACTAGTTTATTAGTGAAAATGTAACAAATAAATAATTACTTTTACTTTAGTAAGGTTACTGGTAAAGTATATTCGTGCTTGTCCTTTTAACTTCCTTCATAGGCAAGACATCTTGTATCTATCTGTCAAGATATCTAGCTACTTGTATATATCTCGTTTGGGTAATTATTGTCTTCCTCTCGCTTTGCTTCTCTTTCTCTTTAGGTTTAGTCACAAAAAGCCCACTGCTAAATATAGATCTCCCAAAGGGTCTCTTCATAAACCTATTGGAACCATGCGTTCAGTAATTACGTGCAACTTTAACCAGGTCGTCCTTCTTGTATGCAGATCTCTAGCAACTTGCCAGCATAATTAAGGCGACTAAACTAAGATAATCACTTCTTTTTTCGACTATCTAGTAAGACCTTTCGCTTTACACCCACAATTCTTTGCAGTGAAAAACTGAAAGCCGAAACAAATTGCATACACAGATGAAGATTGTGTAAACTAACCATTAAAGCGCTGGTATATTTGCAGCGCCATATTTAAGCGGCTGAATAGTTGTATGCAATTTTGTTGGCGTTCTGCGCGACACCGCTTGGCTCCGCTTAGCGCAGGCATTAACAAATAACTACACTCCTGTTACACACTTGTATGGAAATAACTGTTTATCTTATCCTCGGTTTATGGAGAGGAGAAATCGCTAGCTCAGATTTCAGTTACATGATTATTCCTTCTCTGTCTTTGTTATAGAAAGTGAATAGTTTAACATAGCATGGGATTTTATAAAGACTTGTTGACATGGCTTCATCTAGCGGCTTCTTACAACCGTATTGAAGCCTATCTACCATTGAAAATGTTATCACTTCCTTCCTTCTTTTTTAAAACAATTACACTATTCAGAAACGAAATAAAATTTATTCAAACTCAAAGAGAGGTGCATCGAAGGACACTCATATTGAGATGAACTTTATTACCTTTATCCCAAAATGTGATAAAGGGCCATGCCATGCTGCCATACTCCAATTTCAGTTTCGACCAACTCAGTTGACCTCATGTAATTGTATTTACGGACAGGCACAAGAAGGATGAAGGATTTATATAACTTAATTAAGGTTCCACAAAACAAACATTTGATATGGCAGCCAATTTTTCATTAAAAGTAGTTAATTTGCCATACTAATATCTACTTTAAAACACATTACATTTTTTGAAGCTAAACGGCAAGGCAAAACATTTCTGTGTTACCTAATACCTATAAACGTTACACAAGCTGTTACCTCGCTTAAATTGTTTAACAGTTAATTATGCTAAAAATATAAGGTCTTAGGCGGAAGCTAGCACGACTAGAATTTAAGCTGCTCTAGTGTGAACCGTTATTTGTTTGGCGCATAATTACAAGCCGCCATTTTGCGCCGGGCGCCATATTGTTTATGCATTTGCGCTGGAAAGTAAAATGGCGGATGCGCGAGCTTTGTTATTTTGTATATTGTATCTGGAATTTAATTACGGGTTTTGTTGAGACTATCTTGACTATGCGTGTATTGTAATTTTTAATATTAGCACGACAAATTGCCTGCAATATAATGTTTTCGTCGTATAATGGCGCTAAAGAGTATCTACCTTCAATGTTGTTGATAATATATGCAGGGCGATTCAAATTTAGTAACCACGTCGGAAGATTTTTTTTTTTGTCTACCTATGCAATTATGCCGGCCTGGCCGAAATTGACCCTGGAATCAAATCCCAAAGCACATCTCTGATTTTTCGGAGTAATATGTGTATTGATAGTAAATCACCACGCACTAAAACGGTGAAGGAATACATCGTGAAGAGACCTGCATACCGTAATGATTCATAAGAATGGTATGTAAGTCCACCAACCCGCATCAGGCCAGCGTGGTGAACTAAATTATGGCCTCACCACTCTCAATCGTACTCACGATTGTAGAGGAGGACCGTGAGACGTATATTGGCTGATAAAGAAAATAAAAAAACCAACATTAACATAGTACCTAATAAGTACAATTAAAATTAATTTCCAAACAGTAAGCGCTATATTAATCTTGCAAGGAATAAATACAATGGACTCAGCTTTCGCAAAGTTTAAATTTTAACTTCTCAGCTATTTTAAACGGGCTAAGTTCATGCCTATAGTTAGTCGGAGCTTGAAGTCCGGCATCGATTTTAAGTATTCAACTTTTTGAATCTAGAATAGATGTTCGTTAAGTTTTAAATTAGACTTGTGATTTGTATAGATTAACAAAAACCCGGAATTAATTTTGAATGTGATTTTGGGATTTATTTTCAAGAGGCAGGAAATATTGTGTAGATTTTGTATCTTAAATATTTAATTCGTTACTTGTAATTTTTGACATGGTATGTCTTTCATAATTATACGCGACGCAGCCTGGGTAGGTACCACTGCAATGTCTATTCCTCCCGTCAAGTAGCAGTGTAAATGCACTGTTATGTTCGTTTTCATGCACATACTAATTACAAAATATCATATGACGAAAATAGCAAACTAGATGAAGATAATTAATGATTGGGTGAGGTCCATAGTCTCTGTCCACTCGTATAAGATACATGCTTGACTAATATCTAAGTATATATTGTTTATTTTCCAATGAAACGGTCAAAGTTATTATTTTTGTGTAATATTTTACGATCTTTGTTTCATTATTTACGCACCTATATTTCATCGTATCGTAGATAATGTCTCAGGCATTCAGGTCAGGTCCATTGTTAATTGTATAAATTGTAAATAAATAACCCTTTGCTTATCTTTCGACTTCACGTTTTTCGTATTCAACCCAAAACATCAATAAATTTTAAATTCATTAAAACTTTTATTAATTTTCAAAAAATAAATTTAAATTCCCGCAAAAAGTCAGCTGTTGCATATAAATACTAAATCAATTTGGCATCCATTGACTCGCTGCGTCGTGCCGGAGTCGCCGTCAATATTTTATTTCCCCTACAGTGTGTGCAACGCCGTTGGAGAGCTAGGCAAGCAGCGACGGGAGCGCAAACATTAGCTTATGATACCCAAGTACCTAAGTTGCTGTTATGTTTGGTAATTCAACTTTTTGTGAAACTCCTGGGACTTTTTGTATTGACTTGATTATTCTTTCCTCCAGGTCTTTTAGATTTATAAACTGAAATATGGGACATGTACGTGTATATCATTTAAATCCATATACTTTCATCTATTAATATTATAATTAATAAATTCCATTCACATTTTCCCAGCAGACAACTTGCCAGTTTTTTTTTCGTTCCCGACGCGAAAACTGTTGGATCGATTTCCACGGGCTTTCACTAGATAGTTCCAACGGCTGGATGCAGCGTAGAATGGTTTTTATCCGGGAATACAATGTGAGTCCCGAGGGATAGCATTCGATTTCAAGTCAAACGGAATGGAAAAAATCTTGTTATAATTAAAATATAGGTTATTTCATACGCCTCAGTAGTTTTTGGAACTTTTATTAATTTATTTTAATTAAAGTGATCGTAGAGTTTGTATAATTCTAAATCGGGTGTTTTCAATGACTTATTAGAGGAACCATACTTTGTTTTGGGATGATGAACAGTTTAGTCAATCTTAGGTCTATAAATAATATCTATAAAAATATCATATTATTAAACCAATGTATGATAATATTTCTATACCTAGGTATAGATAGATCCAACCAACAAAAGCAGTTTATCATTTATAATATTCAGTTTAGATCCTTGTTTAAAAATAATGTTTGTTATGAATGATATCTTTTAACTTGCAAAATTACCATTTATTTAAATATGTTTTAATTTGTACTACCCCTTCGACAAATACGATAATCCTAGTAATAAATTAAATACATAAAATACAAACATTTAAAATTAAAATACAGACATATACCATAATTACTAAAATTACTTATCCCAACAACATAATGTAGGAAGCAGTTTATAGTCGCTTAAGAGTACTTTACACAGAACGTTATCCGTTCATTCTGGTCCTAAACTAACAAGTGAATGTGCGCCTTAATAATCTGGATCGGTGCGGTAATGTTGCGTGACGTCATAAGAGGCGACAAGATCTTGAAATGATCCTTCTGATGGTACCATGTCTGTAAACATTATGAAGGGTTGTAAGCAAACTGGAGTTCTCGAAATTTCGGTACTTGTGATTATCCAGTTATTTACTCACGGTAATAAGGAAAACATTACTTGGAATGTTGCTTATATTTTATGCAAAAATATCAGAATATACTCTATACTCTAACACGAAGTTAATGTGAGGACCGTCAAAGGTCAACATATAAAAAGTTTTCCACTTGTAAAAAACAATACTGTTCAATATTAAACTTACTATTTAATCCAAACTTAGTCTGTGGTTACGACGTATGCTCTGCAGGTGGTTCACTGGTAGGTCTCTCATATTATGTGAGAGACCGCCTGGGTAGGGCACCACCACAATGCCTATTTCACCCACTAAGCAGCAGTAATACACTGTTGTGTTCCGGTTTGAAAGAATTTGTAGACAGAATAAGACTTAACTTCTTACGATCTCAGGATGGCTAGTACAGTGGGTTTCCAAGCATTGCTTTGTAATTTATAGTGTTTAGTTTTAATACTGTCCATGAGCGGTCGTACCGCTTACCATCAGGCAAATTGAAAGATAGTCTTGCCATTCAAAGCAATAAAAAAAATTCTCCTTACCGTGTTGAATTCCTGATGTATTTCTTCCCCGCCTATACATATATCAGAGTCAGCGCAACATATTTTAGCAAGGATTTCTCCGATGATTTTACGAGCGGTCGCCAATCGTGACCCTTCACGGATCATATCAAGAGAAAATATGTTTTCGAATAACTTTCGAATGGCTTAGTAGGCCTGAAATCAAAAGCTATTGACTTTGATTCAAAACATAGATTTTACAATTAGTACATCGATTGTAGGAATTGCAAAGAAAAGTTCCCTTTGTGGACGGTTTGTCCCGGTCTTTCATCTCATTCTATATGATCTTTTCTTCGGCTGAAATTGACTAATGAATGTAGACTAGCCTCGTTGGTGCAGTTGTACTGCTGTACGATTACCAATCTAAGGCTTTGGGTTCGAATCCTGAATCGGGCAGGGTGACATTGGATTTTTCTAATTGTAATGATCAACCTGGAATCAGAAATGGGCGCCCGAATTGACGACAGGCTCTCTATCACATTGTGCGACGGAACGCAAAAAGCGAAAGATGGGTGTATTGGTAAAACCTCTGCTTACACCTTCTGGAAAAAAGGCGTGAGTTTATGTATTTTATTTAATTACTCTATGACCATCGACTATCTATATAAATCCACCAGATTTTTTCCACAGACGAAGTTTCACATTTACCTTTAAGGTCAAGAATAGACAAATGTACTATAATTGATATTAAAACCGAAAATAATTATCACTACTACAAAATATCGATAAACTTCCCTCGAAAGCACGAAACTCATTAATGCTTGCGTTATAATACAATTAAAGTTAAAATTAAACGCATTATTTGACTTGTGTAAATAAAATCATTATATTAATTTCAAATGTAAATACCAGCAACCCGTTTGGTTAAGGGGAAGAAACACTGAATTAATTAATTTTAGTGTGGTGGACTATATGGCCTAACCACTTTCAATCGTACTCTCGATTGAAAAGGAGGTCCGTGCCCTGCAGTGGGATGTATATGGGCTGATACTGGAGACAGACTTAATTCAGGTCATAGAACAAAGACAATGTAATAATTTCCTGAAGCGCTAGCAATTGAAACACATTATAAATAGTTGTCCATCGATTAATATACCTCATCATCATCATCAGCCTATTCGCGTCCACTGCTGGACATAGGCCTCTCCTATGGCACGCCACTGGGCTCGATCTTCAGCTCAACGTCTCCGACCGCTACCAGCCATCTTTCGGATATCATCACTCCACCTCGTTGGAGGGCGTCCTACACTACGCTTGCCGAGGCGCGGTCTCCACTCGAAAACACGTCTACCCTAACGGTTTTCGGTTAATATACCTAATACCTACAAAAGTAATGAGTCAGCATAATTAGGCAGGGTCATCTTAGGCGGTACACCTGTCTTGCAGCAGATCAACGTTAACTGATAGCGTAGCTGTCGCGGTTCGTTTGATAAATGAGATTTTCAGATACTCAATACCCCTTTCCTCTTCCTATATTTTGTTCTTTCCACTCCAATCCTGGCTTAATGAGCCGGCAACCCATTTAATCCCAGTGTTGCCAATGTTCACTAGCGGCATTGATCACTTACCATCAACCGCAACAAAATTAATCAATCACATAGTAGGTAAAATAACAATAATTGAAAATATTTAGGTCCTCTTCCCTCCTGACAGCAGGTTACAAAAGAATCAACTAAAAAGCTAAATTACTTTGTACAAATACTTTTAAAGCCAGAGAAATTAACTTTAAAGCACGATGGATCAATAGCAATGGAAGAGAATAAGGGTAAAGCTGTGCTGCTTCTTTTTGTGAAATCGCCATTTTTAAGAAGGAGGTTGCCGATTGGTTTCTGGAGGGAGCTGATCATGCTCGGAGACGAGTACGGCGTGCCCGAGGTCGAAATCCTCCGCTATATAAACTTGTCTTGTATGAGGAGATGCAGATTTGCTTCCACGGAGTGGTGCTGTTTCTGTTTTATTGCAATGCAATGTACTTGAGATACTTTAGCGTTTGAATTTTGAAGTCCTTGAATTTCTCCAAAGTGCCGATGGAGTAACATGTGGTTTTTAGTCAGTAAAAATCCGGCATACCTTACTTAAGGTGTACATCAAAGAGGATTTTCCCATGACAAAAAGTAAAGGTCAGCTTGGTGGAGTATATTACCTAACTTCCTCATCCGAACTCGATTGTAAAGGCGGCCCGTGCTCAGGACCTTTACGGACTGATGCAAACATATTATGGTTTTGCCTAATTCTAGAGATTACTTATTATTTTTATTGCAATTAATGGTGAAACGAGCATGCCGTTCACCCGATGGTAAACGATACGACTTCTCATGAACAGTAGCAAAAGCAAACGATACCTTGAATTACAAAGCAATGCTTAGCATTTCACTGCGCTCGCCATCCTAAGACATAAGATGTAAAGTCTAAATATGTCCAGTAGTTACTCTGGCTAAAATGTCCTTCAATCCGAAACACAATAGTGCATTTAAACTCCTGTTGGTGGGAGAAAGAGACATTGCGGTGGTTCCCACCCAGACGGCCTGTCACATATGAGAGACCTGCCACTCTAACTGTGTATAAGATACACAATTAACTGGTAACTGGCAAAGATGCTAGTTCTTGCTGTGTTTAAGCGTTCCATAATAGCTGATATACCTATCAGTAGGTTAAAGCAAGCGCTATTCTAACTCTTAACAATATTTACGATTTCCGAAGACGCCGGAGAATCGCAGGATGTTTACACAAGCAGATTAAATTACTTAAGACCCTCGCACAGTTTTAGAAGGGATAATACGTTGTTATCTCGCTCGAACCCCCACCCCTGAGGACACTCCACCGGATCTAATGAAATGGAGGAAGCTTTTATCTTGTGCGAAGTATTTTAATTTTGTTTATGCGAAGCCCTTCGAGATGCGTCTTGAAATATTGATCATTGAAGAAATTTTAAATATAAGTCCGCCTATGATAGCCATCCTAGGTAGTATTATGTCAGAAGCAGATCAGCAGTTGACTTCTTATTTATTGATGAATATTTTATTATACACCACAGAAATTAAAATAATTAAAATTAATAAAATATTTTTCGTCAACAAAGCTATGTATATATTGAACACACACCTATCTAAACAGAGACATTTGTCCTGGGATTGAACCTGAAATTTATATTAACAACCCAGCTCAAAGCTGACATTGAAACCCCACAAATCCACAGACAAACAACACAAAAGTACGAAGGCCGACAAACTAATTTATAATAATTATAATAGTATAATAAATAATAAATGACACCCAACAGTCACATAACTAAGATCGAGTCTTGTGTCGTGGGTATTAGGAACTACGAGAGACTTTTCGGTCTCACAAATACCCAGACCCTGAAGAAATATTTGTGGGCCACACAAACATTTCTCTCGGTGCGGGGATCGAACCCGCGGCCTCTCGTTTCACAGGCGGCGTCTAACCGTCAGCGCCACGGAGGCTGTCTCCTGAGAATTATTTGAATGTTACAAAGTTTGTGGATATTATAGTCACGGCGTTTCATTCGGCAAGCTTATTTGTTCGCGTAATGGGGTGGCTTACAACTCTTCAGTACTAGACTCCGGGTTTTAGTTCAGAAGTCGGGTTTGTTTTAATATTTACGAAATGTAAGCTGCAATTTTCATGGAAAATAAATTTAATTTAATTAATTTTTATTTATATAAGACATGGTTCAAAATACGAGCATATAAATATGAGTCAGGGTAATTATAATTAGGAAGGGAGATTTGCGTAATGGTTGTACATTCTTACGAGATCATAAAACAATCATCGAATGAGAAATGTTAAAGATAATTATGTATACATAAACATGACGCCTTTTTTCCACCAAGGGTATTAGTTATAATTATATTGCGTTGCAAAAAACATATCGATAATAAACTACTTGAAATGTGATACTACACAAGGGCGGATCCAGGGGGGAGGTCATAGGTGTCATAACCCCTCCCCCGCCCTGAGCTGGCTCCAGATTGACAGAATTTATTGATTATATTGTTGATAAAATTTAAAAGCACAATTAATTCTTTGTATGTCGATAAATAAAGTAAAAAAGTGCGTGTCACAAAACTTTAAAAAATAATTACGAATTCGAGTATTGAAATCAGACGCAGTATTCTGACAAGAACTACATATATGACCCCCCTCCCCCCCAGGCTTAAAAGCTGGATCCGCCCTTGATACTACATCACTAAAAAATTGCCATGTCGACATGTCGCAGTTAGTACCTACTTATACATGACCATGACCATATTATAGTGCATTATAGTCATTTTTCCGAACCACGATAACATTTTACCCTCAGTTTCATACACAATTCTCACTTATTACACGTCAATTATACGTTGGTTAGGGAATATGCCTACGTCACGTTTTATGATGGACGCTTATTGGTGTGGCTCGCTGTGGTTTCCTGGTAAATTAAAACGTTGCAAAATTTAAATAACAATTTGTGACAAAATTTCAATTCCGATTATCCTGTAATCACGTTTCATACACTAGCACGAAAATTCGCAGCCGATCTATTTGATGTATATTCTGGCATATTATTTTCGAACCTCCTTCCGACCAAAACCATATTATGTTAATATATATTTTTTTGTCTTCTTTGATCTTGGCTGTTATATTTGTCATTACAAGTCTATCCGACCGATAAAAATATCCTTCTGCCAGATTCACATCTCCTGAGTTAGAGCAATACACAACAGCAAAATTTATATCACATTTCACAGCCTCAGTGTTGGTCAGACGTCTTTGTTCAGAAGCCTGTTGTGAAGCGGAATCTCCTAGATTTGATTCTAGAAACAATTGTTTGTGTGATCTATAGGTATTTGGTTTGGGAATGGCTGTTTGTGAAACTGAAAAGTCTCTTATAGTTTCTCATACCCACAAGACTCGATATTATAGTGGAGTGAGGACTTATCGGACATATGTGTTATTATTTATTGGTTTTCTGTGACAGTAATGCTATTTAAGGGTGAACACATTATTATTATATTAATTCCTTTAAAGTGCGTGGTGGCCTGTTGGTAAACGGACTAGACGCGACTGCCAACATGTTCACGGTGGGCGCGGGTTCGAATCCCAGGGCACACCTCTGACTTTTCGGAGTCATGTGTGTATTGATAGTCAATCACCACGCACTAAAACGGTGAAGGAAAACATCGTGAGGAAACCTGCATACCATAGTGATTTATAAAAATGTATATGGTATGTAAGTCCGCCAACCCGCACTAGGCCAGCGTGGTGGACTATATGGCCTAACCCCTCTCAATCGTACTCTCGATTGTAGAGGAGGCCCGTGCTCTGCAGTGGGACGTATGTGGGCTGATACAGAATTCCTTTAAAAAAAATTACAAAGATATTAACTTATTTTTTTAAAGTTTTATGTATTAAGCCTCTTATACCGGGTATCTCCAGACTGCTACCGAAAATGAAGCCGAGTAGTAGTTTTAGTGACTGTAAACGCATTGCAACTAAAAATTTCGCAAAGAAACGCGACAATTATTTTTTATGATTTATTTAATTATCGGCATTTTTAGGGGTACTCCATAGTTTTTGCAAAAATAATAAATTAAACACTTTTATACCTTAGATTATTTATAAATAAAAGGGTATACACTATTATTTTAGGAAAAAATGTATTTACCACCCAAATATTGTAATATAAAAAAAATCGTCGCTTTTTTTGCAACTTTTTCTGTGGCATTGTGTCTGAAGTCGCTTAAACTACCACCCGGCTTCGATTTCGGTAGCAGTCTTGATATACCATGTATATATAGTAAAGTATTTTAATTTATAATAATATTTATTAAATAAAATTAAAATACTTTACTTATTTTTAAGTGCAAACCATGCTCTCTCTCTCTCTGCACCACAATTTTTCAATTACGAAAACATCACCCACTATGTTAAATACAGCAGATACATTACAATTATATTTAAATAATTGACTGGCAGAGAATGCCAGGCATTAAGTCCTTTAATATTTTTTATACAATTTATGTATATAAAGGATTGAATAAAAAACTTTCAAAATAAATCAAAAGAAACATTAGCGAGCGTTACCCGTGTGTTCGTTACAGTAATTTTCACGCAAATCCCTTGTCAGAATAAATAGCGGTTACCTACGCGTCCCAAAGTAATGACAACACATTTATCTTCCTTCGTGAAGTTTTTACACGTTTTTATGTTAATAATCAAGTTTTGGAGATTTTACGCCTAAAATGTGGTATTTTAAATTGTTCGGATGTATGATTGATATTGGTTTGCTATTGTATTCTTTTAAACGAATATTTTATTTCGGCGGACTAGTTTATGTCTTATATATTGAAATAAACCTATTATTTACGGATTTTATCAAGGATTAAGTTAACAAATAGGAATTCGTGTGTATATTATTTATTAATTCGCAAAACGTAAATCATTCATAAGAATTTTCAACTTTAACAATTTTCTGTACGACTTTAGACAGCATTCTGTAACATAGGAGAATTAAGGCGGAAACATACTACTGAAACGCCACCCTACCTGACTCGACGCGATGCGTGTTATGACAAATCAAAATGTTATATTTTATCTTTGATTATATACTCGTCTAGATTGAGCAATGACAACAAACGATGCGCTAAAACTGTCCTCACTTTCGTTGGTATGTGTGGGTACCGGTCGTGTGCTTAATGTAATCCAACTGTCAAGGTGTGTGTGTTTAGGGATGCCTACTCCAGGTTATTAACTTAACTTTTCTCCATTATTTGATAAACAAAATAGGTTAAATAAAATATTTTTTCTGTATTTAATGTAATTATACTATTTATTATATTTATAACGCATTTTAGTAAAAACAATAAATACAATGGTAAAAGTATATAGTATTTTTTAGATCTAAACCCATCTCCTAGTGTTTGTTTCCGAATACAATTAACTCTTTGGATTTATTGCCTGGGCTGTTATCTGATTTCTGTATTTATTTAAAATATAAATCACCATAAGTGAAATGTTCGGAACACATGACTGAAGTTTTGTGAGGCTGCGAATGGTCTTCTTTTCGTTTCCGCTGTGTAATGTCTCTCCAGAAATTTGCTAGTACGGAATCCGTAGAAAGTAAAAAAAAAAACATTAGAAAGAACTAACAAAATTACTATGAAGTGCATGACGTCATGGGTTTCATTAATATAGTTAAGTTATTATTTACTCATTAAATAAATAATGTCATTCCTCATGTTGTTCTTCTGATCGAAATAAAATGTAATGATATTTGTATTTTATCTCCCATAGTTTCACCAAATCTTCCTAGTAATAAATTGACAACACTGGCCAATGAAACTCATCTTCAAAATACAGAATCAAAAGTTAGTGTTTTCTTCAAATAATAGTGGTTTAACAACAAATGTTACCGATCAAAAGTGATATTGGTGTTATTATACAGTTTTCCCACATAATTGCGATACAATTCGACAGCACAAACCGGCATAACTAATTATTTTTCAGGAGCACGTTATCCATATATAGTTCAAGTGACACTGACGTACGTGAGAATTAATATAACTAGAACTAGAACACTTCGAACACACAATGCTACGTTGCGTGGCGTTTATGAAGTGTGGTTTTAGCCATAGAAAATACTACGATTTGAATTGATTTAACACATATCGCGACGAGTCGGGTCGCGTGGCGTTTCAGTCGTATGTTTTGGGCCTAATTCATCATTGATGTATAGTAACAAAAAAAAAGTACCTAACAATATAACAAATTGTTAAATTATAAAAAATATATAAACTTATACATTACATGTACATACAAACAATGTGTATTCTTTAGAGATCCCAATATATATAAAAAAAGGCTACGTCATTCAAAACACTCAAGTTAAACCCAGCCACATGTTACACAAATGTAATTTAAAACATGTCAGCACTCAAACTCGTATTTCACGGTAATACACGTGAAATAACAAATAAATTCGGGGTATAAAACACTATTTAACACTAACAAAAGTTTACGACATCCCTGCTAATGGACGGACGTATATTCAGATTTACTATGCAAAGAAAATGCTGTTTAGAGGGACAGTTTTCGCTGGTAAAGAGACGCTAGAATTTTATTGCATACATACCGGGTATCTCAAGACTGCTACCGAAAACGAAGCCGGGTGGTAGTTTTAGTGGCTACAAACACAATGCAATTAAAAATTTCGCCTAGAAACGCGACAATTTTTTTTTATGATTTTTTAAATATCGTCATTTTTGGGTGGTAAATCCATAGTTTTTGCTAAAATAATAATTTAAACTCTTTTATACCTTAGAGTATTTATAAATAAAAGGGTATATACTATTATTTTAGGAAAAAATGTATTTACCACTCAAATATGGCCATAGGAAAAAAATAACAAAAAAAAATTGTCGCTTTTTTTGCAACTTTTTCTGTTGCATTGTGTCTGAAGTCGCTTAAACTATCACCCGGCTTCGTTTTCGGTAGCAGTCTTGATATACCCTGTATATTTGGCATTGATTGAAGAGATTGCCTCAGTGGTTTTACGACGCTAAGGTCTCAGGTTTTACTCAATGATAGGTTCAGGTTTGACTGGTGCATGTTCTTAGATACGTGTTACGATGACTACTCCACAGGTGGCACTGAAACAAAGGAAGGAAGAAAAGAAAATTGATTTATTAGTCACAGATGCAGGATAAAACTATGTAGCATGCAAATGACATTGGAAATCAACTGACTTTTCCAAATAGCAACAACGTGCAAAAATAAAAATAAAATATATACCGGGTATCTCAAGACTGCTACCGAAAACGAAGCCGGGTGGTAGTTTTAGTGACTACAAACACAATGCAACTAAAAATTTCGCATAGAAACGCGACAATTATTTTTTATGATTTTTTAAACATCGTCATTTTTGGGTGGTAAATCCATAGTTTTTGCCAAAGTAATAATTTAAACACTTTTATACCTTAGATTTGTTATAAATAAAAGGGTATACACTATTATTTTAGGAAAAAATGTATTTACCACCCAAATATGGCCATAGGAAAAAAATAACAAAAAAAAATTGTCGCTTTTTTTTGCAACTTTTTCTGTTGCGTTGTGTCTAAAGTAGCTTAAACTACCACCCGGCTTCGTTTTCGGTAGCAGTCTTGATATACCCTGTATAAAACAATAAAAAACTGCGGTAGAAAAAATTTGCAAAGCCAAAACTACTGGTCAAATTTTGATGCGGATTATCGTATTGGCTTTAAATGTTGTGGTTGATTAGTACAATTTACCTGCATAGTACGTAAATGTTTTAAAGGAATTTCCAAGTTCTTCTATTCTAGATACAAAATGACAATCTTCATAAGCTAAGTTGCGGAAGTTTCTAGATGTTTTGACTTAGACATAACAGTAAGAAAAGCGAAGATATTATTCACGCCCAAGTTGTGCCATCAGGGAACAGTGCAGTTTCCAAGTGGAATAGATTGTAGTGATATGTTATCGACGTTGCACTGATTTTAAAATATACCGTGTGTTAACAATTTATGTTTTCAAATGGAAATAGTATTCTTTTCTATCTTTCTTCTGCTACCGAATGATACCCGGGTGTGGTGGTGGCTCTATGCTGCAGCTCTGCGGCTCTAGCTGAAATCACAGCTTGAATTCGTCTGGGTATGCTAGCGAGGATATCCCGGATACTTGCTTGCAGAATACGTTCACACTCCGCGGTAATCACATTCTTCAGCTCTCTGATAGTCTGCGGAGCCGGTTGTACTGATCTCACGTGTCGTTTCAGAACGTCCCAGACATGCTCTATAGGAAGCATTAAAACCCATAAATTTTATCAAAATTTTATGATAATACTGGCGAAAACGATTATTTGCTTATTAATTTTCAAAATTGTGAAAGTAAAACTACCTATAATTATCAAACAAACCAAGAGTAACATTTGAAATGGTTCATTGCTTAGGTGCCCGTTTTTTTTGCAAATGAGTTTATATGTATGTGACTGTTGGATATTATTAATTTATTGCCCTCCTGTAGAGAATACACTCGTTTTTTGAAGGTCGCTATTTGTTCGGAAATGCTGCAACTGGCAACTTTCAACGTGAGTTTGAAATTGCAATAGTTTGGTAGATCATTTATATACTTAAAAAACGATTATGGTACATTTTTTTTTTTTTTTTTTTTTTATTGCAGTGAATGGCGAGACGAGCAAGCCGTTCGCCTGATGGTAAGCGATACGACCGCTCATAAACAGTAGCAACATTCCACTGCGCTCGCCATCCTGAGACATAAGATGTTAAGTCTCAATATGTCCAGTAGTTACTCTGGCTACAATGTCCTTCAATCCGAAACACAACAGTGCATTTAAGCAGTGTTGTTTGACAGGAGAAATAGACATTGCGGTGGTACCTACCCAGATGGCCTCTCACATATGAGAGACCTACCACCAGTACATGAATGAAAACTCGTCATACTATACCGCAAGCATGTTAGTTTTCGAGTTAAGTTGATTTAAGGTTATTTATTTAAATACTGCTAGGCTATAATATTAGTAAACAGCAATGTAAATGTACTTTTACTGACACAGTTTGAAGGACATTGTAGCCAGAGAAACTACTGGACTTATTGCAACTTAACATCTTATATCTCAGGATGGCGAGCGCAGTGGAATGCCAAGCATCGCTTTGTAATTCATGGTGTTTTTTGGTTTCGTTACTGTTCATGAGTATCGCTTACCATCAGGAGAATGACAATAAAAATAAAAAACCAAGATTATGTATTTAAAATAATGAAAATCGTTTCCAAAATATCACATGTCAACCAAGCTACCTTTATCGCGAGGGATAACGAAACCTATGTAAATTGTTTTAGTAACATAAATCAATGTATACAAATATTTGTTTGTACAAGTGAGAAAATATTATCTATGGAAATTATTACTCAGTAACTCATTATTAAGGTATACCGCAGTACATTCAACGTAAAATGCAGAAATAAATATATGCAAGATTATAATTAAATAAAATTACACACATAATTTCTCGCACTATACATATACACCTTCGGTCTTATTACAAAAAGCGAAATAAACCTTGGTTTAAACCTAGTCTAGCAAAACCAGTCTAATCTGCAGAACCATGGTTTAATTTTACTGGTATTACAAAACATAAATAAACCATGGTTTCCTTGGTTCATTCTTTTGAACCGTAGCTTATACACCAACCACAGATTAATACAAATAATATTCGTTCAACATGATATCATTCCATCGCAACGTTCCATATCCACAGAAAAGAATACGTTTTAATAAAATTTTAATGATTAAATAATGTTTAGGCGTATTGAACCTATTGAGGGTTGGACATTTTGCTAGAATGTCAATATTGGTTGGTATATCGATTATAATTTTTTTTTTTCATTTGGTTCATGTTATATTAGCTAGTCACACATCCAAACACGTGTGATGGAACGTAACATTCTGGCGCGTTACAAGAAACCATAACAATAAACAAAACTATCGCGAGTTAAAATAAGTTCATTTAGCATTGGAATGCATTTACTATTTAGTCAACGAAGTATGTGAAGTGAAGTGATATAAAATAATTGTCGCTTAGGTAATTACATAGTAATCTAATTTAATAATATCGTGTTGTGGTGGACCTACAAAATGAAAAATGGTCTATGAATTTGAGTAGTGAGAAAAAAGTGAGTAAACCAACATTATTATATGGATGATTACATTGCAAAATGTTTGGTAAACCTATCCCTATGCGTATATTTTTATCGGAAAAAATTGAAACAGGGTTTGACGCGTAGACGTATTTTGTTGGGCATCATGATGATGATGATGAATATCAATTTTAGAGTAAAAGTAACATAATACGATGAAATAGACATTAAATCCAAGAGAAATAGTTGAAAGTTTACGATTTAGACCACCGTTAAACTAGGGGGCGGTCAGGTTTAGCGATAAACCATAAAAAAGGCCATGGTTTATCGTTAAACCACTTTTTGTAATATGAATTTCATATAAACCATAGTTTATTTCGATTTAAACCATAGTTTTTAGATAAACCATGTTTTGTAATAAGGCGGCTTGAGTTTAACTCAAAACTTTGACCACATGTTTGAATTTTTGACAACCCTAGGACATAATCTATAATACACGCAACACCGCTCAAAGTACTGTAACTTTGCAATATTGACAACCCTAGGACATGTTGCTTATGGTACACACCTAGACTGCTCATATTTCCAAAAATGAGCTATCAGCTTAAAAAAATCACGCGAACCCGACCTCCAGAACTAGTAAAACACAAAAACAGCCGGTATCTGTCACAGCGGGTATTGTGTAACGATTCCAATTTGAAAGAACGGCAGACGTCTTCATTTAGTACGCTCCTACCAAATTGAATTTATGTGACAACCTGTCTGCGACGAGAAATTCCGTTTCCATTCCAGCAAATACGGACATTGAGGTTTAAGGGAGGAGAGGTCGCGGTAATGTAAATGAACGTAATAATCCTATTTGGTTCGCTATTCCCCGAGCCTGTCTTTTAAGCGAAGATTGAAGAGAGTATTCTTCTTACGGTAGGCAGGGATCTAGTAAAGCGTTAGTATCCTAAAAGTCCATGCTGTTCTGCCAACAAAGTCAATAACAAATAATAATAAAATACCCCAACATTGTAAGTCCATGCCCAACTATAATATCCAAATAATACCTGAAACAAATAATTGTAGTAATTTTCTCAGTGCGGAGATCGAACGGCAACTGGTTTCAGATCTGTCGTCTAGCCAACTACGAACGAAGACGATCAAAATAGATACTGACATTATTATTATTTGTCTTCTTTCAGCCACAAGGTCATCTATTGAACATAGACTCTTCCAAGAGTTTGGAGGTAATACGCATCCAGCTATATTAAAAAGCAGTCCCACATCAATTTCCCAAATCAATTCCCATCTTGAGTTCCCATGGACTCTTGTTTCACAAGCTTTTTTACCAACTACCCGATAGGTCTTCAGAAGTAATAGACAGTCAATTGAAGGAAAAAAACGGTGTTTAATTAGAGTCCTTGAAAAGGGAACAAAGCGGAGATATTGAAGAAGGAAGTTAGATTCAAAAATAAGGAACACAATAATGTCAGTATTTTTTTGAGCAAGCAAATTTGAAATTATTGATTTTGAAACTTCAGATTTTAAGTGTTATATAAAGATATCATTGTTTTTATTTAAGTTCCTCTTAAACGATAAAACAATTACGAACCGCTTCCTTTATTACTCTGTACCACACGCGACAACTATGACAGTCGTCAAGTCTTTTGAGTTTAATTTGAACCCATCAAGGCATATTCTTATAGGATAAACAATGTTATGCATTGATCCATATTATACAGAACATAATATTATATGTAATTTATATACCTTTGTACTACATACTGCTTTACAAATCTAAGGTCTATCTCATTTGGAAATTTATGTTAACAGCAAATATACCAATATTTAATTATATTACACAGTCAGGTCATAAATATTGTCACACAGTAAAAACTATTCTTTTAGAATGCTGGCCACACAAAAGTTTATTGAATTCGAATTTCGAATTGTTCATGAAAATAAAAATGTATAGTTTTTAGAATTTTACTCATTTTTAAATATGGAGTGGACGCATAAAGAAGACCGTGTTGCAGTTATTGCGTTGCATCGTTGCGGTTACGCGCCAATTCAAATTTTTGACATACTGAAAAATTCAATATCATGGAGGTCATTTTGAATAAACTTTAGTGTCATAAGAATCTATGTTTTGTTAAGTTCATTTTGGTATATAAATGGTTACATAATGAATAAACTTGTTTCAATTATTTTATATTAAACATGTGACAGAATTTATGACCTGACTAGGTATATGCAATCACCATGCACTATAACGGAGAAGAAAAACGTCTGCATCGTGAAGAAATCTGCATCCCATAGCAATTTTGAAACATGAAAAACGTGTGAACATGTGTGTTTGTATTAAGTTTGCCATTAATGGTATTTTTAATCAAAGTTTGTTACGGACACCAATTTACCGTGCTGTCAGTCCTCTATACTCCATCACAGCATATGGTTGAAAAACATTTTACTATTGTATCATACGTCCCACTGCAGGGCACGGCCTTACTCAACAATCTAGAGTTGTTAGGCCATTAAGTCTACCAGGGTAAAACAAATTAATTTAGAGTTTCTTCCCTTTAACATAACGTGTTACTGGTATTTACATTTCAAATTAATCTATTTTATTTACACAAATCAAATACCTTGGTTAATTTTGACTTTCATTCTATACGCAAGCAAGCATTAATGAGTTTCAGTTCAGAGGAATGTATATCGATTTTTATAGTAGAGCGATATTTATTATCGGTTTTTATATCAATTATAGTATCGGATACATTCGTCTAATCGCCATGGTAAGCAGATTTCCCCAATATGTTTTCCTACGCCTTTATAGGGCGTAGTGATTGACTATAACACACATGACTCCGAAAAGTCAGAGGTGAGCCCTGGGATTTGAACCTGCGACCACCGTGTACATGTTGGCAGTGGGCGTAAGTTTATATATTTATGAATCAAATGTAAGACCAAGTTTAACAGCCAATATTAAATACAATGTAGTAAAATGACTAAAAATCGTCGATTATCCAAACTACCATTTACTAATCTCTCTAACGGCCGTTCTCTATATCCTATCTATCATTAACAAGAGGTTAAAATAGATACCATTACTATGTCGGTACAATTCTACATTTCAACCAACTAAGATTGAAATATACGTTTGTCTTACCTAGCTATCTTTAAACATGTGCACCATATTTATATCTCTCTATCTTTGTTAACTGAAACACAAACTGTATCGAAATATCTAATGAAATCTCTAGTTAAGGATAGATAGATTATAGAGAACGGCTGTAAGTTATTACCTGTTCAAACACGGATTACGGTACATCAAAACGTTTCCTCTTTGTTTCCGCTTCCTGTTTGTAATGTAAGGTTTTGCGGGAATTTATTATTATAGTATAAAAGGTAATCGGGAAGCACTTACCGCTCTGTGTATTATGCATACGTATATATTGTTATATATTTGGTCGATTTACACAATGGTTGCAGGATGGTTTAGTTTAGGTATTTATATTTGATTACAGTTAGAAAACTGTAAAATACGTTGAGGTGTTGTGAACTGCTAGTTTCGATTCCCTGGTTATTTTGTGCGATTTTTTGTGAGAAATGTATGAATTTCCAAAATCTATTTACCTATAAAAATCTGACAAAGAAATGAATGGAGTTAAAACTGTAAATATATTAAATTAGATGTATCTCTACTATAAAAGATAAAACAATATGATATGAATAAATCTCTCATATTAAAAAAAGTTTATGATCCCTAACATTTACGCAAATAACTAGTCTACAGAAGAAATAAAAAGTGTAAAAACAAATTCCAATTACATTAAATTTCAACTAACAAAACCGTTTTAATACAACATTAATATAGCCCATATTTACTCCGCCCGTAACTTATCAGTATCAAAGTTATTTGGGTAATTAAAAAATAATTTACGAAACTCAGAAAACCGATGAAAGCAAAGAAAAATTGAAACAAAATATTACTAATTTTTTTCTCTTCTAAATAACTCTAGGGTTGGAATAAATATGTCGATTAAGGAAGAAATAAAGAAGTTAGAAGCGTGAGTTGAAAAATGCGTTGTGGGCTGATAGCAATGGACGGTGGTAATGGACCAGACACGGCTACCAACATGTTATTTATTTATATTTTATACTTCATACAAGTAATGTATAGGTATTTTTTTTATTGCATGTCGTTCGCCTGATAGTAAACGATACAACCGCTCATAACATTAGCAAAACTAAACAACACCTTGAATTATAAAGCAATGCTTGGAATTCCATTGTGCTTGCCATCCTGAGACATAAGATGTAAGGACTGAATATGTCGAGTTGTAGCTCTGGCTACAGTGTTCTTTAATCGGAAACACAACAATGCATTTCAACTGTTTTTTGGCGGGAGAAATAGGCATTGCTGTGGTACCCACCCAGACGGCCTCTCACTTATGAGAGACCTACCACCAGTAATATATAAGCTGATTATAGAGTACTGATTAATATCGAAAAACTAATAAGTAATTTAAAAAAATACTTTCTTTTTTGTATCATTCGTTTTTTTGTAATCTAAAACTTATAGTCGATAAGTTCCCATCTCTAGAGTCATCACGGCATTGCCCGGGGCGCGAGGGTGTCGCCATTATCACAAATTGTGCCGCCCAGGCTAGTCGCTTCCAAAATCAATCCCTCACTTTCACTTTGCACCTAATTGTTCTTCGCTTTGTCTTACAAATCCTGCTTAAATGATTTTATTCTAATAAATGATCCGTTGTTCTTGTTCAAAGATTGAGTTTAGACTTAATTTTCCTCATTGTTTTACAATTTCTTATACTAACAATTAATTTGAGAGTTTGATCAATCAGGCTGCCTCGGTGGCGTAGTTGTGGTACGGTACAATTACAAAGTTAGGTCTTGGGTTCCAATCCCGCGTCGGGCAAAGTGGTATTGATTTTTTCTGTTCATTATCAGTCCGCAGTCAGAATTTTTTGCCCGGTATAGCGATAGGCACGCTCTCTATCATATCATATATACCTATTATACCAAGATGAAACGTCGGTGTACTGGTTGCACGCCTGCCAACCTAAAGGCGTGAGTTTATGTATGTATGTATGAATCATACACAAGACTAAGAGAAGCTCAAATACAGCAACTTAGTCATATTTGACGGATTATTACACGAATAATTAAATTACGGATTACAAGAATAAATGACGGAAAAAGGCGTGAGTTTATGTATAAGTAATAAGTACAGTAGGATTGAGGGCAATTTATAATACTTTACATGGGCTGAAACATAGCCGCCTGATCCAGATAATACATATCACTGCCAGAAACAATTGGATACATTAGTTTGACTCAAAACGTTGTGACAGAAACACTGTTCTATCAGTATAATTAATTCGACGTTGTAAATTTATGTCGGCCGCAGTGACGGCGCACACATCATGTCCACGACGGTTAGGTTTTAAACGATGACCTACATAGGACCTGAATTGTATCTGTTGCTAAAATGTTCTAATTCTGTCACTAGATTTGCTGAGCAATTAATAGCTCGAAATTAAAATTGCTCATGTCAATAGCGTTTTAAATTGATCTATTTTCTTTTGGCCTGTGGCAAAATTTGGAACTACAATAAAAAAAAAATAACATTATTTCAGATATCTTTTCATAATATAAGCAACAAGCCTTTATACTCGTAATCTATATATATATCGTATTAATAGGTCCAATAAAATTACATGTGAAGAGTGAAAAACTGTTCTTAATATTTTGATGACAATAACGCATTTGGACGCCAAAAGATCGTAGACAATCTGTAGATCGTAGACATATACATGTATTGTTATGGTTACACTTTAAGTTCTACGAGTATGTATAGTACGCGACAAGTCGAGATGGCAATCGGGGTATGAGGTAAATATACATCACCCACGCCGTCCTAGTCTTAGTACTGCACGAGTACGTTTCGACCGCGTTTATCGATTTCGATCCCGCTCACATTGTTCTTTGTGCATTATATTGTTATGTATTGAATTGACTGCAGTAGCTTTTAAAGCTAAACAAAAAACTAATAATTCATTGTCATACTTACGGTACTATTACGTTCATACAGTCCCCTATAATAGTTTTTCTCATATTTCTTCCACTGGCACACATCGATCAGTTACAAATTGTAAATGAAATATTTTGTCATATTGCGTTTATTAAACTTAACTTAACTATTTTTACCCTTATGTCATGGCGTTACAAAAATTATGTATATAAATAACATAGAAAGTTTCTACATCACTAGAAAATTGCCATGTCAACCTGTCGCATACAGTAGGTTGCAAGTCCGCTTAGGTAAATATTTGTTAAGATGACAAATATTTGTTCCATGTGTTTGTCCATCCCTCGAGTTTAAACGCGTTTACGCGGTTCAAACGGAACTGTAATTAATATGATAAACCCTCTTAAAATTATGTGGCTTCGTTATATTTATTCTCTTAAAATAGATCTTCTTATAATAGTTTCACACCGGCAGAAGCACTAGTGAGTAAATTGGAGTCAAAATGATAAAATTGATAAAACTCTCCAACACAACCAAATATTTGTATAAAAGACCAAACATTCCTATAGAATTTAACTTGCATACTCCGAAGAAATTTTGAAAAATACCTCATAATATACAAGTTTCGTATCATGGGTACCAAAAAATGCGAAACTTTAAATCTCACTTTTAAACCCGACACAAATATTAAGTCACACCAATATTCGTATTGACCTTTTTATTATTCAATTTTCTTAAATAGATATGAATTTTTCATTGATATATTTGAGACGAGCATGCCAATTGCCTCATGGCAAGCAATATGATAGCTAAAGCTAAATATTTCAGATATAGAACCAAAAAAAAACCAATTGGCTTTCCACTGCGCTCGAAATCCTGAGTCATAATTTTTGGTATCAATATGTCCAGTAGTTACTCTGAAAATCGTTTCAGCAGTTTTGCGTGATCATACATCCATTCACCCACCCAACCCATACATCTATAGGAAGTAAGGGCAATAAACTGATTAGTATTAACAATTCGCTTACTTTTCAAGTATACAAAGACAGAACTTTAATCATTTGTTCAGAACAGTACCTCAACGCGACTGGCAGATAAGCAAGGGATAATCTCAGGGGCGATTAAAATTTTACTGCTAAACAGCCCCTTGTGTTCCGCCATAAAATCTTTACGAGATAGGAAATTATCTGGGAGAAAAAACGATGTGGTACATTACGCACATAATAAATTCTGGCTAAATCTGTGTTCTGCGGTAACGTTTAGCACATAGTAAAATGTGGGGATATGGAGTTGTCGTGTTTTTGGTTTGTTGTGTTTTAAAAATAGACTGATTAGATTTTACTGGTAAGTCTCTCACACGTGAAAGGCCGCCTGGGTAGGTATCATCGCAATGTCTATTTCTCCCACCAACAGTGTTAATGCACGGTTGTGTTTCGGTTTGTAGAACATTGTAGCCAGAGTAACTACTAGACCTATTAAGACTCTATATTTTTTTTTTGTTGCAATGAATAGCGACACGAGGATGCCGTTCGGCTGATGGTAAGCGATACGATCGTTCGTGAACAGTAGCAAAACCAAACAACACTTTGAATTACAGAGCAATGATTATGGTGCCACTGCGCTCGCCATCCTGAGACATATTCCTATCTTGTGATTCCAACCCGAGACCTTAGCGTGTTAATGATACCATAGTACAACTGCGCCACAGAGTCCTTATAACAAATTACTTATTTGATAATGACCAAACACACTAAAATCACTTCTATTTACATAATAGTACATACAGTTTCTAGAACATTTGGCAACATACATACAGGGTGTATCTAGACTGCGACCGAAAACAAAGGTAGGTTACCACCCGGCAGTTTCACTGACTACATAGTACAGACACTACGGGACTAAACATCTCGTACAAAAATCAGACGATTTTAAAGTATCATCTTGGTTAGGTGGTATAAACTTAGATCCCATCAAAAACATCCTGTAAAAAAATTCCAAGTCTCGCGGCTCAGTTTTTCTACCGCAAAAAGTTGTGAGATCCATGAAATACCAAGTCGATTAATTTATTTAGTCCTTGATTAAGGGACGTTCTGTATAAAGTTATTACGTAAGTTATTATCATATCAATATTAAAAATTCTTTACGTTGTAAATAAATAGATCGACTTGGCCATCGCATGAAAACATAATGTATCGTACAATTTATGCATAATGCTACTGGCCAAGTCGATCTATTTATTTAAAACGTAAAGAATTTTTAATATTGATATGGTAATAACTAACGTAATAACTTTCTATAGAAGTTCCCTTAAGGACTAAATAAATTAATCGACTTGGTATTACACGCATCTCACAACTTTTTGCGGTAGAAAACCTGAGCTGCGAGACTTGGAATTTTTTTACAGGATGTTTTTGATGGGATCTCACGTCTTTTTGTAGAATCCTACTTTTTTTCCTTTTCGGTACTTCTTACTTCTAGAATATCACTAACGATTTTTCTTAAAGCCTCTGTCTTATGGATTTTTCTTATTTTTGTAGGTATCAATTTATCACAAATATAGCGGATTTGATTATTAATGTTCTTTCTTTCATTGTAATTGATATTTTCGAGTTATTTAATTTATTTATTTGCAAGTTTTTCTTCGTCATGTTTTTCTAGAGAAATGTTGTACAGTTTCATGGGCTGAATACACCATTTCCCTCTCTATATCTTCTCCTGTTATGCCTCATGTATATAGATATCTATCTACAACTATTATTCCATTATATACGGGTACAACGAATCATTAACTGCAAATGTATCTTTGTAATCCTATACATTTATATGAGATTACAAAGTTATTCACGCAGTTGGTGTATCTAGAAAACTAGACAGAAATTATCAAATGTTTGATTTTTTCCTTACTTTAGACACTAAATACTAATCATATTCTAAATTTGAAGGTTCTATGTCTGCTAGAAGTGCCTTAGACTTTTGATGATCGGTCAGTCAGTCAGTGAGTGACAAAATTACGAAAGTTTGACAAGTTATAATTCTTAAACTACTGGTTCAAATTGAATGAAATTTTAAATATACCGTGTTTACACAATGCCTAATTAGTAACTGAAAATTCAGGTTTCTTGCTTTAACCACAACGAAGTTATAGGAGGTTGAAAATTGCAAAATAAATAAAAACCTTCACGAGTGATATCAATGTTATCAATTAATTGTTCATAAGATTGGAAAATCCCTGAAAGATTTTTATCGAGATTTCAAGTCTGAAAAATATTAATGAATTTATGATAAACAAATTATCATGATATCGATGTAAGGTAATTATTCCTTAATAAAATTACATGCATAATCATAAATCATCCATTCCTTTTGAGGCCGTCATTAAAGTCGGCCATCATGTTTAAAATAAGTTTTTTTATTTCTTTGTTCTTCTATATTGCTGCGGCTAAACACGAGCAATATGAAGGGTAAGAATTATTTATTATATTTTCTGTTATAATGAAATGATTTTACTATGCTAGGTAGGCTAGGAAGTGAATTAAAATAAAGAAGAATGATGGAGGCTACCCATCAATTTCAGGCTTCTTGCTTTAACCACAACGAAGTTATGGGGGGTTGAAAATGGTCTGAATTGCTTCGAGAAAAGGATGTTACGGCCTATAGCTCGACTTGGAGGGGGCTCGGCCGCGCCCCCAGATTTCCTTAAAATAATAATATGCTAACTACATATGGCCTAACCACTCTCAATCGTACTCTCGATTGTAGAGGAGGCCCGTGCCCTGCAGTGGGACGTATGGGCTGATACAGAATACTATACACCATCTATTTTTAAAGACGCAATGGTACACAAAATTTTAGTTTTTTATATATTTTTGGCTATATTTAAAAACCTTATTTTGCAACATTTTTAGGTGCTATGTATTTGAATTCACTAAAACTAACACCTGGCTTTGTTTTCGGTCGTATTCTAGGTACACCCTGTATACATTAGTTTATACAACGCAAGCAGCTTACCGTACAGTGTGTACATTAAGATGATAACACCTCATCTTATGCAGGATATTAAATCAATTAATTATTATTCTCTCGTGGCTTTAGTGTCGATACCTTGCCGGAGAATAAGGCTGCTTGCAAACTAAATGCATAGTTAATGTTTTAGTCTAGATATTAGGAATTAAAATTAGACTACAACCAATAAATGGAAGGTATTATGTGTATTTGACCAAAGGCTTATAAATTGGATCCTTTGTATTGTTTTTCGACAAGTGGTTACTTAAAAATATTTACAATCCTGATTTCTTCTAGAAGAAGAACAAGTCCAGTGAAGAATAAGTCTTATCTTAGAATGAAGCAA
The DNA here is from genome assembly GCA_009982885.2 of Hyles vespertilio. Lineage (NCBI taxonomy): Eukaryota > Metazoa > Arthropoda > Insecta > Lepidoptera > Sphingidae > Hyles > Hyles vespertilio. The sequence goes on from CM042817.1 coordinate 17,207,836, forward strand.
GTTGGAAAAAATAGGACTTTGCTGTAGGAATAAATAATGTCATTTTCTTCACGGCAGCGCGGCGTGTAAAAGAGAGGGGACATTTTTTACTACACCACCATATATTTCTAAATGCTGTTAATTTATTTAATTTATTTATTTATTTGATCACTTTGTACACATTTGTACAGGCGGACTTAATACCCAAAGGCATATTCTACCAGTCGACCTTAAGGTAGTGCAATGAGACGGAAGCAAGTGCTTAATAATTATGAAGAAGAAATAAATGAAAAGCGAAAAATATATATGAAAAAATATAAAATATAATGTGCACAGATTGTAATATATATACGAACATATTATATGAATATAATACTAATATATTTTTATATAAATAAACACTTTAAAATATATACATAAACAATTACATAAATAAAAAATACGTTTGTATTTTCAGTATTTATGTACTTGTGTCTGGAATTTATACTATGAAAAATCGAACATAGTTTACTTCGCTGGCTCCAACTTTCATCGATTTTAATGGTACAGTCCTATTCAATCATCACCATCAACCCATTGTATTTCTCGAAGGATTCCTACAAAAAGCGCATTCAATTATCTACCTTTTAAAAATATTTTCGTGTACATTAAACTTGCGGATCCTTTGAAGCGTGCGACACGCGAAATCACCGAAAATTCGCGCACACGCAAACCGCCTGAAACGCCCGCAGTACCCGAAGGAATTATTCAGGCAGGCGGTACACATTTTAATAAACAATATGCATAAATTTAGCAAGTTAATATGAATATGAATAAAACATCGGGGAATGTTAACAGCTGTATACCCAGATTGAGTTTGGGAGTTGAGAAACAAGATTTTTACTTGCCGCGATAATTTTAAGCGTTTTATATAAGCGGTTATGTTTGATTTTAGAGATCGGTATCTCAGGTTCGAATTCCGGGTTCTTAAATTCTATTTATTACCAGCAAGGAGTTAGGAATTTGTGCCCGATATGGCGATAAGCTCCCCCCCTATCCCATCGTCGTCATCGGAAGGAAAATACAAAGTGGAACGTGTGAGACCTAGTTGCACACGTCCCATCCCTTCTGGGAAAAAGGTGTGAGTTTATGTATGTATGTAATAATTCATAATAAATATAAATCCGTAGGAGAACTAAAATAACTGACATAGCCCACCGGATTAGCAAGTTGAAGTGGCAATGGGCAGGGCACATAGCGCGGAGATCTGATGACCGATGGGGTCGGAAAGTGCTCGAATGGAGGCCGCGTATCGGAAAGCGCAGCGTAGGACGTCCACCCACAAGATGGTCTGACGACCTGGTAAAGGTCGCGGGACGTCGCTGGATGCAGGCTGCCTCCAACAGGTCTCTGTGGAAATCATTGGGGGAGGCCTGTGTTCAGCATTGGACTTCCTTTCTTTGTTCTTTCCTTTGGCTGATGGATGGATGGATGGATGAAATATAAATACACGCCACGATCACTTACATAGACTGATCCCAGTCTGTGATCTAGTCTTGTGTCGTATATCAGAAAGTACGAGAGACTTTTCGGTCGCACAAACTTCCAGACACGTAAATACGTGTGGATCAAACAAAAATTTGTTTTGGTGTTGGGATCGCAAAATCTCGTTTTACAGCTGGCGTGTAACCAACTGATCCACGGAGGCTGTCAAGGTCTATGTTTTAAATAAATGATAATACATAAATAAATAAAAACACCCAATAGTCACAAGATAGTCCTGATCCCACACTTAGATCGAGTCTTGGGGTATCAAGAACTACCAGAGACTTTTTCTTCTCACAAACACCCAGACCCAAAAATACCTGTCCTTCACGCAAATATGTATTTCAGCGCGGGGATCTAACCAGCGGCCTCTGGTTTCATAGCCGTTTAACAAAGTAGCCAATATAAATACCCATCACAATTGTTCTATAATCCATTTTTTATTGAACTTTAACACCTTCAATCTATTTAAAGTTCAGATAAGGAACCTTATATCCTCCGCTACGACTCCCTGTAACAGATCACCCAGAATTTCAAACATAATTATTATCACTACAAAGTAAACGGTGTTAAAAGATAAACATCCAACAAAACCGTCTGGATAAGTAATGTTTACTAATTGCTTCATTCCGTCGAGTTATCAAAGTGGCTGAGTAATTCGAAACCATACTCTTTCAACGCGGTCTTTCAAAGAATTCCTCAGCGAACTTTACATTTCAGCGCATAAAAGTTTATTTCGTAAACCAGTGGTATTAAAACTGAAGTATTAACGTTGGTGAAAGCGCATTTTTACAACTGGCCGAGTGTGCTGCGAATGTTGTCCTTCAGTAAAAATGTTTAATGTTTGAATATGATTTTCTTTTCGTAGTTTTCTGAGTTAATGTGTGTTCTTACTGTGGATTTTGCATGTATACTTTTTTATTGTTTTTAGTTAATTTGTATGTAAACGAGAAAATGCATATTTTTTTATATTGTTTTGTATGGCGAGACCATCATTCCGAAAGATGTTAAGTCTCAATATATCCAGTAGTTACTCTGGCTACTCACGCTTTTTTCCCAGAAAGGGTAGGCAGAGGTGCCAGGACACCTACATTTCACCTAGTATGTTCCGTACTACGATGCAATAGGTGCGGAGCGTATCGCCATATCAGGCACAAATACCCGACTCTGGGCTGATATGAATAGAAAATCCAATATTACTTTGCCCAACCCGAGATTCGAACCCGAGATCTCAGCTTTGTAAACTTACTCTAGTACAACTATGCCACCAAGGCAGTTTATGTAATATATTATTTATTAAATTTGCTGTTAAGCACAATGTAGATGCATCAGAGTGGTTGCACATTAATCACGGCAGATGCGACGGACAGCGCACCCGTCTTGCTGTCTGTCATTCCGTGTGACGTATAAATTTAATGTCCGAGCGAACATGGCCACTTATAATCAACTTGTTTTGAACATGTATGTTTATCTATATTCATTTATATGTAGTTTAAATATGTATGTGAGTTTTGGAATCTGTTAGTATCTGTATCAGCCCATATACGTCCCACTGCAGGGCACGGGCCTCCTCTATAATCGAGAGTACGATTGAGATTGCTTAGGCCATAGTCCACCATGCTGGCCATGTGCGGGTTGCTGAACTTTACATAACATAGAAATTTTTACAAATCGCAATGGTATGCAGGTTTCTTAATTATGTTTTCCTTCACTATAATTTGTGAAATAAATAGTGTAATTAATTTCGTGTTTGAATTTTGTTAATGTTACAAATAAAAAACTGAATTACAGGGATAATTATTTTTCATTAATATTGTAAACAATATTCGTGGAACAAATTTTTGTAACTAAAAAGTAAGTTGGTTAAAATGTTTCTTTTTTTTTGTTGAATGTGGTAATTTGAAGTAACAAAAACATCGGGGTATTATAAAAGAACTTTGAAATGGAATGCTATTTAAAGTATTATTTAAAAAGTTTTCAATTAGTCTCTTAAATAAATTTAAGTATGAATCAATCAGGACGAGTATACTAATACATAGTATATTTTCAACATTGCGAGAGATTTATGTTTAGGAAATGTAGATTTTTATTCAGTAAATTAAGTTCCTGTTTGTTTTTCTTAATCCACTTCTAAAGACCGGTTAATAACATCTATTCAAACATACATTTGTAATATATTCAGTTAGTTAACTGCCAGCTTAACTAATAAATAAAGTAAACCTTACAATCGGGTTATAGTTTAACTATTTTTTCTAGTTCTTTTGAAGGCAATAAATCGTCCAGGATTGGAATTAGACAACAAAATAGTGTTATCTTGACCGATTTTTAGACATTGAAATATTTATTCTTGTAACATTTGGAAACATACCAAATTCTTATTGTGTACTGACACAAACACATGTTCATACAGATCTTCTTGATAATAGTACATTTTGGCCCATATACCGCAAAAAAAAAAAACATTTTTTCAGTTTTCCTCTACTGCCATTATGCTGGTGTTGGGTCTTTCATATGTGAGAGGCCGCCTGGGTAGGTTGGTACCTACCGCAATGGCTATTTCTCACACCAAACAGCAGTGTAAATGCAGTATTTTGTTTCGGATTGTAGGACAGTATAGCCAGAGTAACTACTGGACATATCGAGACTTAACCTGTCATGTCCCAGTGTGGCGAGCGCAGTAGAATGCCAAGCATTGCTTTGTAATTCAAGGTGTTGTTTAGTTTTGCTACTGTTCATGAGTAGTCATATCATTAACCATCAGGCTAACGGTCTCGCGATGCATTGCAATAAAAAAAGTTACTAGACAATAACAATACTATTTAAATATCATTGACACCTAAAACAAGCAATAATTTCAACCATTGCACCACCTTAGAAAACTTAGTATTTTGTCTTTCAAATTCCCAAATAACTTTAGATGCCTTAATGCCATTACGGGCGGCGAAAAGTTCTATCATAAACTTATAACTCGATTCTCCACCTCGATGCAAGCCTTTGAAATTGTGAATTATTAACACAAGACCCAAGTAAAAAAGTCCAAACGTACAGTCAGCAACATAAGTCGCTGAACACTTCACATTTTTTGATAACATTTTTATGAATTAAAATTTGTACGTACTACTCTGTAGTCGTAAAATATAACCAAGTAAAGTCATCTATGCCGAGAAGTGCCATACGATATTGAAAATAATTATTATTTTGGATGATAAGACAATTCCCAATCTCGTGAATGTGTAGCGACTTATGTTGCTGACTGTACTTTGTTGGTTTTAATAAATAATCACTACTTTGTTTTATGTTCTCGTCCACTCAACCGCAAAATTTAAATGAGCAAGTTCAGTCATTGTGAATTTGGTGTCCTTTTTTTGATAAGTTGATTTGCAAGGCAATGTATATGAAAGGTGCTGACGCTCGGTAAATAATAATATATTTCTTCAATGAAGCTAGTTAAATGATGAAAAACCAAGGAATCTTTAAGTATATACAGGGTATATCAAGACTGCTACCGAAAACGAAGCTGGGTGGTAGTTGAAGCTACTTCAGACACAATGCAACAGAAAAAAATGCAAAAAAACGCGTCAATTTTTTTTTGTTATTTTTTTCCTATGACCATATTTGGGTGGTAAATACATTTTTTCCTAAAATAATAGTGTATACCCTTTTATTTATAAATAATCTAAGGTATAAGAGTTTAAATTATTATTTTAGCAAAAACTATGGATTTACCACCCAAAAATGACGATATTTAAAAAATCATAAAAAATTATCGTCGCGTTTCTTTGCGAAATTTTTAGTTGCATTGTGTTTGTAGTCACTAAAACTACCACCCGGCTTCGTTTTCGGTAGCAGTCTTGAGATACCCAGTATAGTAAAATCCCGGATGTATACATAATAAAATGAAAGTGTGGTGGCCTATTGGTAATGGAATAAACGCAGCTGCCAATATGTTCGTGCTAGTCGCGGGTTCGAATCCCAGGGCTCCCCTCTGACTTTTCGAGGTCATTGTATGTATTGATAATCAATCACCACGCACTCAAACGGCGAAGGAAAACATCGTGAGGTAATCTGCATACCATAGCGATTTGTAAAATTTCTATGGTGTGTAAAGTTCGCCAACCCGCTAAAGGCCAGCGTGGTGGACTTACTACTTGAGATTAGGCTACTAATCTCTCTCAATCGTGCTCTCGATTGTAGAGTAGACTCGTGCCCTGCAGTAGAACGTATAGAGCTGATACAGATTAATTCATATCAGTTGCATTGTGTTTGAAGTCAGTAAATCTACCACCCGGCTTCGTTTTCGGTAGCAGTCTTGATACATCCTGTTTATTCAAAGTTCTGTATCCATAAACCAGTTAGTCACGTATCAAATCACGAAGCCGGCGAGTGACGTGTACAAACACTACGTGTGCCACGGTTTACGTGCTTCGTAAACGTAACTTTTGAATATTAGGGGAACTCGAGGAACTGAAGCTGGAATAAAACAGAAAACAATAAACATTTGCTTATCGTTTTGGTCATTTGGTGGTGCTGATAAAATTACACGTGAAAACTAGCAATGTAAATAGTTATACGCCTGCAAAATTTTTGATGTTTATTTTTAATTACTTTTAATTGTGTAAAAATAAGAACACATGTAATAATCATAGTATAATGATTGTCCATATATCAAAGCACAATAAGGCGTTGGATCCACAATATGTATTTCTATACAAACACGTACGAATCGAATAAACTGCTAGACTTCTGTTGTGTTTATAAAAACTTTTGAAACTTTTCTGTACAATACTGTTTTTCAAAATACCATAGTCATTTTGGTCTCCGTATGAATCCATAATAATCCATGTACGTTACACTGAAGGACACGGGCCTCCTCTACAATCGAGAGTTCTTTTAAGAGGAGTGAGGCCATAGAGATAAGATGTGACATTTTAACGATATTCCAGATTTCCAGCATCCAAATCCCTGAAGTAGAAGATAATATGGGCATATATGAATCACATTTGAATTAATTTGAGAAATATAACATTATTCATCTTAAACCGTTGAAGTTACCTACCCAGCATTAGAACCTGTCTTACGAGTATTCCACAGCTAAAAATCGCGTGTTTTATCAAGCCACGAGTCCCTTAATAATGGTTTATTAAAATATTTTCCTTATAACAATGTTTCCTCAAGAAAGTTCGCCTTTCAAAAAAACAAACCCCTAATTAGGAGTCTTAATCAGCGAAACAATCTACTACAACCCACATAAATACAGGGGTTGTAATTGACCCAAATTTTTAGGGTGTTTACCAACGACCCTGTACGTGAGAATTCGGCAGCCGTATGTCCAATTCCGTATCTCTGGCGAAGAATTGAATAAATAAGTACACGTATAAGCTCACCCTGTGGTCTCAAAATTAATACTATACAGGGTGTCTGGGAAACGCTTTCGAAAACGCAAACATAGGACTAACTACTTGGAATCATTTGTGTCTTAATAGTTAATAACCTTGCGCTATAACGGTGAAGAAAACAGCAAGAAAACCTGCATATGATAAATATTGTTAAAAAATAAATAAGATATGGACCAAGGAGTCGTGCAATGCTCGCCTACTTTAATTTTATCTACTTTTACGAATCTGGTGTACAATAAAGTGTTAAATATATAAATTAAAAAAAAAAACATAGTACGTATAATTTGCCAAACCGTACAAGACCAAGGTATTGGACTAGAGTCTAACCCTGTTTGTACATCTTACCTGGTTTAATCGTAGTCTCAAATATAGAGGAGGCGCATACCTAGCTGTGGGATATTTGGGCTGATACAGATCCCACATACCAACAAAAACGCAAACTAATTTGTAACTCGTTTAGCACTTCACTCTGCCTATCAAGGGTTGCGAAGTTAGCAACTTGGTAGCAATAACTCACGAAGCGATAACACCGCCTCGATATTTCGCAAAGATAATAGTTTAAATTGAGTTAAGGACATTGGATTTGGAAATTAGGCCGTTGATTAGTTGGTCTTATTCTTATCTTATGGATTTCTAATTAACGTTTGCCTTGAGTAGAAACAGAATAGTGATTTAAGTTCAGCACATGTGTTGCAAACGTTTTCTAAGCGTTTCGTCTTCTACCTCAGCGCTTGAATTTGTGATTTTTATCAGGCTTTAGCATACTTGTGGTGCCAAAATTCTGTACCTTTCAGTCCATTCTTTTTCTTTCGTGGAAAACATTACTGTAGTAAGGTCTTAATAATTTAACAAAGTATTCCTCAATTTTTTATTCCATAGTACCAGCAAACGTGCAAACAAATCACCTAATGGTAAGTGATCACTGACGCCCATAAACATCTATAACGGTGAGATCAGAGGAGTATTTCCCATCAAATTAGGAATGAAAAAGTTTGGAAAGGGGACAGATGTATCGGGCATCCAGCAATATCACTCACAACGAAACGCGACACTATAGCTGTCACTTTACGTTGGTCTCCTATGAGACAGTGCTACCACCCCAGACGAGATTGCTTATTCAAGCTGGCTGACTCTATCACTTATAAGAAAAGTTGTCGTCATTAATTGTTCATATCATAGACTCATCTTCGAATATCTATTATTTTCAAAGGCTGAAATCGTCTATAATTCTAAAAATGTATGTAGACGATAGTACTGAGAAATGATCAATTCTCATTATATAACCTGCTTATCAATTTTCCTCGTTTATATTTAATACAAGATTTAATCCGATCGCATTTACTGGGAGCGTCCCAGTAATGAAGACGATACAAAAATAATCCGATTAAAGCGTTTTTTTCTGGAATAAAAATAAATACAGACACATTGAAACTGTACTGTCGGTGAACTCATTAATTTTCATTAAATAAAGTTTTGTACGATCTGAAGAAAAGTTTGCGTGACGCTGATAAATGAAAAAGCTAATACATTTTATATTAAAATACATTTTAATAAAGTTGAAAGATTTGTTGAGCGAAGTAATATCGACTGGAGGGATGATTATGTTAAATCTAGGATTATAGTGTACTGAATAGCAGCTAGAAATAGGAAGGAAGCCATAATAAGTAATGTAATCAACCAGGATATACCCGGTTTCCCATGGCAGCATAATTTTGTCGATGTAGAAGAAATAATCATAAATGTTGAAAATAAAGCACTATGATTTTTAGTATACTTTGACGTATTAAAAAATTATTGTTATCAGCCCAGTTAAGTCTCAAGATGTTCAGTAGTTACTCTGGATACAATACCCTTCAAACAGAATCATAACAGTGCATTTATACTGCTGCTTGAGAAATAGCCATTGCGGTAGTACATACCTACCCAGGCTGAGAGACCACCAGTAAATCTTACTATTATTATTAATTTTTCATACACTTTCAAACTTCTAAAGAAAAAATCTCAACCTTTAGTTTTTCCATATGAAGTTTCCCTTTAGTTAGAGTATAATCCACGGCCTTCGTCCTTCATTTATTCAAATAAAAATATATTGTCATTTGCAGCTAGTACGGAAAATCCAAAGTAAACATCCACAGAGCATTTACTGCAAACCGTTCATCATAATCCCCTCTCGGAGGACTTACGTCGAGCACTCACAGCGCAAAAATAATCTAGGATACTAATAAATTGACGCAATCTTTGCCTCTTTAGGTAATGCTATTATTTTGCTAGTAATTCATCTGAATATTGCTTTAATTAATAATAAACAACGTACCATTGTAGCCAGAGTAACTACGGGACATATTGAGACTTAACATCTTATGGAATGGAATCAGTGAAATGCCAATCATTGCTTTGTAATTAATAGTGTTGTTTGGTTTTGCTGTTGTCCATGAACAGTCGTTTGGTTTACGATGCGTTTTTATTGCAATTAATGTCGAGACGAGCATGAAATTCGCCTAATCGTAAGCGATACGATCGCTCTTTGATAGCAAAATCAAACATCATTTGTCATTCAGAAAGCAACGGTTGGCATTTCACTGCGCTCGCCATCTTAAGACATAATATCTCTATATATCAAATATTCTGGCTGCAATGTCCGTCAAACAGTTTATGTGGGGTCTTTCAAATTGCTTTAAGATAACAGCATATTCGTATGGTAGTGATATAGTACTCTCATCTGCTCGGTATATATGCAATAATAGTGGTTTTTATCTCAATCTATTCATCAGATTATAAATAATATATTAAAATGATTACTTCCTGTGGTAAATAACCACGAATTTTTTTAGTCATGTATCACACTAACTGTATTAAAAATAACATAAACATACCTAGACGAAAAAACCGTATTATCGTTTTTCACAAGAACCTTATTAAAATTAATATAGCCTAAACAACGAGGATAACAAAACAAGGCATTCAAAGGAAAACTCTATAATTGGCCGTAATCAAAGTTTTAATAATTTTCCTGTACAGACAATTATATTATTATTTATGTGGATTCTTGCCTTTCTCCAATCTGTTGTTTTAGTTTATGAATCAAGTTGGTTTATTAAAAGTTTCCAACTATACATTTACCTTGAAATATTTATATATAATTGTAGCCTAAGAAACTACTGGACGTATTGAGACTTGTTTTAGGATGGCGAGCGTAGTAGAATACCAAGTATTGCTTTGTAATCAATGGTGTTGTTTGGTTTTACTACTGTCCATGAGCGGTCGTATCGCTTACCATTAGGCATGTTCGTCTCGCCATTCATTGCAATAAAAACATTATGTGGTAATACGACAAAACGCAATTAAATACAGAGAATTACACCCATAACCAGCCTTCCTAACCCTGCATTAAATAAAAAAACAAATATAGCCAGGTGAATATCAGAAACTACGAGAGATTTTTTGCTCTCACAGCACGCAGACCCCAAGCAAATATTTTTTAACCATAAAAAAATTGTATATATGCGAAAATCGTATCAACGATATTTAGTTACACAGCCATCTTTTAAACCAATTACGACATGGAGACTGTCAAAAAAGAATAAACCATAGTATTTGGAGACAGCGTGACAGGATTTATGACTTGACAATAAAAATACAGTCTGTCTCCTCACACAGAAATTCCACTGATTAATATAAGCTGCTCAAAACTCCTGTAACGACAGCTGGAAGCAGCTTGCACCCACTGATTTTCTGCAACCATACCCTTTTGTAGGCGAACTGTCATCTGGGTTCCTGACAACAATATATCTAGTTTGATAAGTCTAAAATCCATGCAAATTCGCTACTGTAGATACAGTATACTGTAGATATAGATATATCAGCCCATACACGACCCACTGCAGGGCACGAGCCTCTAAAGTCGAGAGTACGATTCAGAGGGATTACACCATATAGTCCATCACGCTGGCATAGCGGGTCTTCGCATCAGCATAATAGTTTCGCGCAAAAATCAATTAACTCACGCAGAATCAATTAGCTCCGATCACAAAGAAACTAAAGTGGGCCGAATGCTGTGAACGTAATCTGAAATCCTGTTACACACATAAAGCCTCAAATTCATTAAAAACACCCCAACGGCCTCATTCGATCAACTCGCGGTTATTGTGAGTCGTGTTTCAACCCATTGCGAACTGGCATACATTTTTAAGGAAAAAAGTATTTTTGTGAATCTATAGATATGTCATTATACTAGGTATATCAAGACTGCTACCGAAAACAAAGCCAGTAGTTTTAGTAACTTCAGACACAATGCAAGTATAAATGGTTTTTGTTATATTTTTTTCCTATCGTCGTATTTGAGTGGGAAATCAATAGTTTTTTTTTTCTAAAATTATATTTTACACCCTTTTATTTTTAAAGACGCTATAGCAGACAAGGGTTTTGAATTATTATTTTAGCAAAAACTATGGATTTACCACGAAAAAACGAAGATATTAAAAAAAAATCACGTTTCATCGCAATTTTTTTTTTTGTATTGTGTTTGTAGTTACTAAAATTACCACCCAGCTTCGTTTACAGTAACAGTCTTGATATACACGGTATATATCCAGTTCTTCAGTCATGTGGCACGGAAAAACCCTGAGTTCCTGGAGCAATATACGTTGTTAGGAAAGTTTAAGGGCAGCAGACCACGTGGCCATTGACCAGCTCATTGGACTGATCAAATAAGCAAGACGGTGGCCCTGACTAGCCCAGAGGCACTGAATCTTGGAGGACCATGAAAACTGGAGATCAGCTGTCCAAGACTCGACCAACTAACCGGGGTCACGATCCTCAGTGTGTGATGCTCATAAAAGTGGGTGGATTCTATAGAGTGTGGAGGCAGAAACAGTTTAGATAAGGAAAAGTCATTCTGATATTATTTGATTTTCGCAAATTGACTGTTCGGACCAGGCGGGAACCATACAGTCTTAACATTGAATAATAATAACACCAAACTATCACATACATAGTCCTGACCCCACACTCAAGTCTTGTGTCATGGTTATCTGGATATATGAGAGTTTTCGGTCTCACAAACACCCAAAACAAATACCCGTGGATGACACAAATATTTGTTTCGATGAGCGAATCGAACCCACTGTCTCACATTTCACAGCCGGCGTCTAACCAACTGCATATTTTTGTAAGCCTTCTGCATCAAGACCCTAAAATATTATAATTAAACGGCCAGTGTAATACTAACCATGGACCACAGGCGGGTTAAATTAAAATGCCTTTTAACGTCGAAACGATAAATATTAATGAAGGCGAGGTGCGTCGAGCCGACAACAATATGCATGGAACATTCGGACAAAACAATTATATTGCTGTTAAGTAATTGATTCTCCCATGATCTTTTGTCATTCGTAACTCGTCTGTTTTTGTTATAATGGAGAATACCCATTCACAGTATTGGTAAAAAATATATTTTATATCGATACCAATACTGCTTAAAACTCATTATAGCATTGTTATGGTTTCTCTTTAAACGTGCTCCTGCTTTATCACAAGAGCAAGATTTTTTATAAAATAATGTAATGAACTATGGCAGGAGGTTTATTTCATTAGATGTTTTTTGTTTGTAACCTCTATAAAAATCTATATATTTGGTTTTAGTTATAAGATTACATAAGTTGTTATTTATAAATAAATAAACGATTGTACCTTCAAATAATGTAATTATCGTCACATTTTACATTTTGGTTAAAGAGTCAAGAAAATGACTGAAGAAAATGACAATTCACTGGTGGAGAGGCCATCTGGGTAGGTACCACCGCAAAGTCTATTTCTCCCGTGAAACAACACTGCTTAAATGCACTGTTGTGTTTCGGATTGAAGGACATTGTAGCCAGAGCAACTACTGGACATTTTGAGACTTAACATCTTATGTCTCAGGATGGCGAGCGCAGTGGAATGTTGCTACTGTTTATGAGCGGTCGTATCGCTTACCATCAGGCGAACGGCTAGCTCGTATCACCATTCATTCCAATACAAAAAAAAAATTACTGGACTCCAAGTTCATTTCTCCAGGAACCCCGGACTTCTTCTTGGGTTGCAATTATGTTTATATTTATTGAAAATATATATTTTTACACAAAAAAGGATTCACCGAGGCACAAAAATCTTCGCACCGATACTAAGTTTCATAGTAATATAGGTATTCCCCTTTGACCTTTTTCAACTTTACTTCACTTGGCTGGATCGAAAACATGCTCGTGGTGGTTGCGGGATTGAATCTCAGAGCTCACTTCTGCCTTTTCGGAGTTATGTTTGTATTGATAGTCAATCAATAAATCACTACATAGTATAAAACAAAGTCAGCTTTCTCTGTCCCTATGTCCCTTTGTATGCTTAAATCTTTAAAACTACGCAACGGATTTTGATGCGGTTTTTTGTAATAGAGAGAGTGATTCAAGAGGAAGGTTTATATGTATAATACGTACATATTATTGTACAGAAATCTATTTAAACCCGGGCGAAGCTGGTCCGGACCGCTAGTAGATTATATTTGGCCAAAATTTAAACATTTTCTTTATGTGGTCAATCACCAAACACGTCTTTAGTTTCACCAAGCAAATTATAACTACAGGACATTCTGGAGATGGCTGAGTACTGTTTAAGATTAGTTCTAGCTGACGGTGGGTGAAATAAGCCATAAATATGGATAAAACACACTTTATACCACTAAAATGTCTTGCAAAATAATTACTTGAGTATTTTATGATATAATACGTAACATAATTTTTATGGATTCGAAAAATATTTTAATTACTATCATACGAGTATATTTTTAAAAATGAATACTATGTCGACGAACAAAACACATAAGATGGGATGAATTATTCCCGTACCGGGAATCGAACACGAGCCTCCTGGGTGAAAGCCAGGTATCCTAGCCACTAGACCATACGGGATACACTTGATCCGTCGAATTATGCTGCATTATGCATGGTTTAGTAAAATACTATTTTTTTGTAGTCTTTAGGACTTTTTTTTTGCACCTGATGGTAAGCGCAAATGCCGCCCAGGCAGAGTATCCATTGGCATCAGACGGCGGTCCCATGCCAATGGAAACAATTATGCCGGCCTGCTAAGGTGCCTCTTCACGCTACGGCGGAAGGACCCAGGATTGTAGGAAGGAGGGAACACGTGAGACACAATTCCACAGCCTGACGGTGCGGCACTAAAAAGAATTCGAGAACAGTTTGGTTCGTGCCGGGATGGTGTGGACCGTCAAGCCATGGCTTCGCAAGCCAGCACGCGTGGTTCTGGTAAGGAATGGAGAGGAGGGGATCAAGTTGAACAATTCTTCAGAGCACTCACCGTGATACAGGCGGTAGAACACGCTTAGAGAGGCGACATCCCTCCGGAGTTGTAGCAACTCTAAGTTGCTCGTAACGTCTGCATCATTCACAACAACATTTTCATACTTGCGGTTTTCTTATTATTTATTTATTACATTACCAAGGTTACAACAATTACACATTCATAGCACGCTTCTATATAAAGATTAATTACAATAATTAATAAAGAGTACAAAAATATGATTAATCTTTCAACTAACGTAAAAAAAACGTCGAAAAAATGAAAACAGTAATTAACGATAATTACAAACAAAAGAATAAAACAGACATACACAACACTTTCAAGGACAGGAGAGTTTCCTCAAATATTTTTACGACAAAGGACAATTACACTTCTCCAAGAAATAATAATTCAATTTGTGCAAATCTGAGCGGTGTTGTTTTAGGTCCGCCATTACAACACGTTTACTTAGGTCCAGAATTGATTACGGCAAAGATTTTGCGGCCATACGCGGCAGAAATTCAAATTATCACTTAAGAAAACTCTGGGGTTGAAATAATACGAGATGGGTTTAAGACGTATGGGAATTTAAATTCGTTCGGTGGGTAAGATTTTTTTAATTTTTTTATTGCGATGAATGGCGAGACGAGCAAGCCGTTCGACTGATGGTAAGCGATACGACCGCTCATAAACAGTAGCAAAATTCCACTGCCCTCGCCATCCTGAGACATAAGATCTTAAGTCTCATTATGTCCAGTAGTTAGTCTGGCTACAGTGTGCTTCAATCTGAAACACAACAGTGCATTTACACTGCTGTTTAACGGGAGAAATAGACATAGCGGTGGTACCTAGCCAGATGGCCTCTCACATAAGAGAGACCTTCCACCAGTTGGATGATTGCCGGATTTTCAATACCCCTTTTTTTTTCCCAGTTTTTCTGTCCCACCCCCTCCTGATTTGATAGGCCGGCAGCACATCCACGGTCCAAACGTTATGTATGTTCATGGGCGGCAGTATTCACTTACCATCAGGTGACCTACTTCCTCTTAAGCCAGACTTTAGTAAAAAAAAAGTTTTATCATAATATGATGGATGTTTTTGATAGTTATGGCACCTGTATCTTCCTATAATCACCCACTATTTAAGACTCTTCAACAACTGAAAATTTCATGTAGTATCAACTAAGTCTTGTATCGGGAGTACCAAAAATTACGAAAGACTTCTCGGTCTCACAAACAAACAGAAACATTATTATTATTTAAAGATCGCACAAACGGGGATCGAACCCGCGGCCATTTGTTTTATGGTCGGCATTAACTAAGCTGCGAAGGTTGTAAAAATTATCTTGTATAAGCTTCAGCGCTCTTTACATTCATTAGCAATGAATATTAAATACGTAATAATAACCAAAGGCTAATACAATTGGAAACAATAGCCATTGCTATGATGGATATCAATCCGGAAGCCACAGTGGAAGGGTAACCATCAAAAGCAAAGGAAATCGGCGAGATCCCCGCTAATTATGATTAACCATTAGACAAAGGCGCGGAATGTACTGGTAGAGTATCTGGTTAGGGCGTTTTCACAATACTATTGATTCGTCAATTTAATTTTCAAATATTGTCTTTTTCGGATTTCTTAACATCAGCACAAGGTGGATCCTGACATAATTTTATATTTATATTTGCCTTTTTATTAATCAATTTTACATATAATTGCAATACTTCAAAAAATAATTAAAATACTAATATTCGTTTTAATTTATAATATGTATTATGTTTTTAAAAATTTTAGTATACCTCTTATTTAATAACATATAATAATTACGTTCATAAGTTCAATAATAATAAATATAATAAAAAATAAAAAAATCATATATTAATTTTCGGAGCTCTTCCGAGCAAAGGCCTCCCAACGTTTACCATTGCTGTCTATTTTGTGCAGGCCTCCATCAAAATTTTTCAAAAATATTTAACTCGACTCTCCGTCTAGATTTCGGTCGTGCAGATGACTGACATAATATGGTATATAATATTACCCATAATATGTTTCTTATCTTCACTACATAGTATAAAACAAAGTCGCTTTCTCTGTCCCTATGTCCCTTTGTATGCTTAAATATTTAAAACAACGCAACGGATTTTGGTGCGGTTTTTTTAATAGATAGAGTGACTCAAAAGGAAGGTTTATGAGTATAATATGTGCATATTATTGTAGAGAAATCTATATGCACCCGAGCGAAGATGGGCCGGGCCGCTAGTTTCTTTCTATAGCGGTTGTCACCCATCTATACAGATAGATTACTCTATACTCCAACACCACGACGAATGTTTGTAAAACCGTACGAATATTTCCAAATAGGTACTTTACAAATTATTCAAATTCTGTATCGTGCGTCGTTATTTTAAACTAAGCTTGGAACGAATGATAAGTTTCGAAAATAATAAAAGTGATTTTTAGAAGTAGAAATCTTTTATCTTATATGTTGAATTCAAACATTCGAACTTCGTACCAGAGTATAGACTATCCCCCTGGCTTTCACCCAGGAGGCTCGAGTACAATTCCCAGTACGGAAATAATTCCTACTATTTTATGTGTTTTGTTCGTCGGCATACTGTTCATTTTTAGCAGCCTGTATTTTTGTAAATTATGTTATACTTTTATCTTAAACGTGGACATCGAAGTTCGAATATTCGAATTTTGTTTCGAAAAATAGGGTAACTCCCCGTGTGATAAAAGTATTTTTACTTTAAAAAAAAACAGTTAAATTCGAAAACTTATCTGAGAAGTCAAAAGGCTGGTACTGGACCTATACGGGTAGTGACAACTAAGATGGATGATGAGTCAAATTCGTCAATGTAATTGCTATAGGGTATACACTGCATTTACAAAAGAGCCAAGGTGCGACACAGCGCTGTCATATAAGAACATTTTGATAAATTTACAAAAATAGTATTAATGATTGATCATCTGGCAATTGAAACAGCGTGATAGTGCCCTAAGAAGTGGAAATATCCGAACCATTTAAAAGCCACGAGCACTTATTTAATGCCTGATCGTTTGGCCCGATCGGCCATTATTTCCTTTCTCGGATGAACTCATTTATCCCCTACCCCTCCCCTCCCCTTCGGCCCTTTGGCTCGAAGCCGTCGTTAAAATGACGAAGCGCTCAAGTTTGGTCGGAGTTTTTCCTTCAACCAATTAATGTCAAGTTGGCATTTTCTAAATTGTTTTCTTGTATTTCCAGCTTTTTAAGATATTTTATTAGCTACTACGATGAAAATGATAATGAGGAGATTAATGTCTTTCCAGAATAATTTGATGACTATGTTGTTTTATTTTTATTGCGATGAATGGCGAGTAAACATGCCAATCGCCAGATGGTAAGTGACTCGACCGCTCATGGACAGTAGCAAAACCAAACACCATATTACAAATCAATGCTTGACATTCCACTGCGCTAGCCATACTGAGACATAAGATGTCAAGTATCAATGTGTTCTTCAATCCGGAACATAACAGTGCATTTACACTGCAGTATTACGAGAGAAATAAACATTGTGTTGTCTCTACCCAGGCGGCATCTGACATATGAGTGACCTACCACCAGTAGAATTAAATTTGATTACCTGTAAAATTCACTATCAGTGTGTATTGATAGTCAATCACCACGCACTAAAACGGCGAAGGAAAACATCGTGAGGAAACCTACATACCATAGCAATTATATTATAATAAAAAAATTTAATGGTATATAAGTTCGCCTAACCCGCACTAGGCCAGCGTGGTGGACTATATGGCCTAACCACTCTCAATCGTACTCTCGATTGTAGAGTAGGTCCGTGTCCTGCAGTGGGACGTATATGGGCTGATACAGAAAATTCACTATCACATTTCCCGATCCGGGATTCGTACCTGAGACCTCCATATAATAATTGTCCCATAGAGCAATAAACAGGCAATTAATCCAATTTTTTTTTTATACTGGCCTGGCAGAGTGGCGTCATTGCACCTGATGGAAAGTGCCAATGCCGCCCAGGCAGAGTACCCCATTGGCATCGGACGGCAGTCCCATGTCAATGGAAACAATTATGCCGGCCTGCTAAGGTACCTCTTCACACCGCGGCGGAAGGACTCAGGATTGTAGGAAGGAGGGAACACGTGCGCCGGCAAACAATTCCACAGCCTGACGGTGCGGCACAAAAACGAATTTTAGAACCGTTTGGTTCGCGCCGGGATGGTGTGGACCGTCAATTCAATTTGCCAGGGACTTAAATTTTGTGTGAAATAACACTAATAACAATTTATATTTACGTGGTTCATTAAGTCTGGAGACCAACCCAGATGTACTACTGCTTTTGTCAGGCAGTTATTTTTCATTAGTACCAACATTCAAAAGATTACATAAAATATCACGAAATTAAATAAATTAAATAAATAATTATATTTGAAATGTTTGCACGACGAGTGAAGAGAAGGCAACGGAAGATGACCACAACGTGAAGTTTAAATATTCTCTATTGAAGTGCTTGTAAGTCAATACAGCAATGTACTACTAAAGTGTCGCATCCGAAGAATTTCCTGACTTGATGGCACAAAGGTATCTGTAAACGACGAATTGAAATGTGAAACAGTGATCGAACTTGGGGTGTTATTCTATAAAAACAATACGAACTTCGAATGTTCGACTGTTCCGGAAGTAAGACATAAGATTTCAACTTCTAAAAATTAATACTATTCTATATTATACTTATCATTTTCTCCGAACTTAGACTATGGTTGCGACGTACGATAGAGTAATCCAACATTTTGTGGAGTATGTAGGGACATTAGCCAAGTTTTACGTACGGCATCTGATCATTTGAAGTTCGTATCGTTTTTATAGAGTAACCCCCCGGAGTTTCGATACATTTTTTAAGTATTACTATCAAAGAAAAATATAAAGATAAGAATTTTCTTTGTGTAATTTGGAGGATATTATTAATAAATAGCAGCCCTGCTTAGCTTCTCTCGGGGGCAGATATTCTTTCACTCCATATCGATTTCTGATACTACATTTTTAATTTTTTTTCATCATTTTTTATTGACGCTTCGCTCCCACTGGTCATAGCATGAATCTAGAGTCTTCCTTGTTAAATGGCCTATCCCACACTACAAGATTTTAATTCGAATAAATGGCGTGTTTCACACTGCGCTCACTTTCCTGCGCAATGAAATGCGAAGCATTACATTGCAATTTAAGGTGTTGTTTGGTTTTGCCACTGTTCATGAGCGTTCGTATCGCTTACTACCAGGCGAACGGTAAGTTCGCCCCGCCATTCATGGCAATAAAAAAAACTTTCACAGCTCTCAACAATGATCTACCGAATTTTTTAATTATAAATCCTGAGTTACTTTCATCATCACCCAATTCCAGCATCGTAAATATATATAGATCCATTTGCGGCGCTCAGTTGATCTCCCATTTGAGTCGAAGCGAGAGCGTGTGGAACCGTTTGCGGAGGCGCAGATAAGCGGTATCGGCAGCCCATTTGCCGCATAGCTTATAATTTCCGCTGCAAGATGGCGTCATTTACCCTCTGAACGTTTTGGGGTTCGGCGCCAGTTGGAGCGGGTTTAAGGCCTATTGGAATCGAATTTTAATTAAACTGGACATATTGAGGCTTGACATCGTATGTCTCAGGATGGCGAGCGCAGTGGGATGCCAAGCATTGCTTTTTAATTCATGTTGTTTGGTCGTACTGCTGTCCTTGAGCGATCGTATCGCTTGCCATCAGGCAAATAGCAGCCTCGTCTCGCCATTGCTAGCAATTAAAACACTTATGATTCAGTAAATTTTATTCCATTATAATTTTGAGTCATAGGACAATCATCACCATCCTATGACTATGGTATTTGTACTGCTTTATGACACTTGGAAGTGGTTGAATCTTGTTAGCTGGACCTACTGGACGCTATTCGTCAGCTCATCTGAAATACAGATTATTCCATAATACGACACACATACATGAATTACTATTGTGTAACACAAATGTGAATATTTCGCTACCAACTAAATATAATATTATTGATTGTATCTAATTTTTCTTCTTTGAGTGCCTCTTCAGTGAAGGTAGGCCTTCATCTTTTAATATTCTTCTTTTTCATTAACATGAATCTTTTTTTTTGTTTCAGATAAAGGTTAGTGACAAAACCTGTACATACAATATGCTATGGCAGAATCTTCAATGGTAAAAGTATTCGTGTTTGCAGCTTCTATTACATCCACCTATGAATATTACGTCACTAGTTCATCTCTTACAGCCGCTGCCAATAAACAATCCCAATCCAAAATTTGCCGTTTGATATTGACAGCTCAATCTTTTCTCTGATACTATATTGCCAATAATCAATCTCAATAGTGAAAAAACTATGGCAACATGGTAAATGACAAATCGAAAAGTAGAAAATAATCCAGATTGACTTCAATCTAATTTTTTCGATTGATTATTGGCAAAGGCCGTAAGACTAATATTTTTCAACAAACCTAAATTCACAAGAAACCCCTATACTGTTGTACATTTTTTCAACGGAATTTATTTATACTTGCCTTCCTGTTGCAAATATTGTGTCATTAAAACATCAAACAAAACCGCTATAAGACATATAGAATACTAGCGGCTCGACGCCGCTTCGCCCAGGTGCTAATTCTCCCTACAATAATATGTATTTATTATAAGTACGTAGAGGCCTTTCTTTTGTGTGTGCGGTAGTTGTGCGCAGATGGTCATTCAAGAATAGGAAATTGTAAAGAAGCAAATAGGCCACTTTTGTTCAGCGATTCGTATCAATAAATTATTGAGAAATCACTTCATGTTGCAGGTTTCTTCCGAGTTATTAGTCCTAGAGTTTATTTATCATACCAAATAAGTAAAAGTATATTTTATAATTGAATTTTACTTCATATCAATTAATTTTAATACGATAAACATTTAAGATTTCAATTAAGTATTGCATTTTCTATAATGCGTGAGTTAATTTAACAACTGCGGTATTTGTAAATCGCTGCCACTCGCACCTCACATAACATCTCCGCCAATGCATTACATCTTGCTGTAACACCACAATTATTTCATGCAAATTTAAACCTTAACACTCTGTAACAAGGAAACTATTACATTTTCTTGGTATGCAAATTTAAAATTGTTAATATCTACAACTGTCTTCAGCCATTACTGACTTTCGAAGTCAAGCGAGGGTATCGCGATATTCCAGATAACGTATATACGAAAACTTTTTTGTAAATTTAAAACAGCGACATCTGTTATCGCGATTTGCTAATCTTGATTTATCGTTTTTAATAAGCTGCCGAGGCAACTTATATATCTGGTACGTTTTATATCCATTTATTAGGTGTTAAAATATTCTTTTAGATAGTTTTTGCTGGATTACGTTTAAGTAACGCCCATGCTATATTTTGGCTTCAAGGATTTCACTTGCAGATATTCTGATATTTAACATCACCACTAAGGGATAACCACACCCAATAAGGGATAAATGTGACGTAGTGTTGTTTGCTGATGATACTTCACTGATATTTAAAATTAAACGACATCAATCAATTTTTGACGAAGTAAACCACTCTCTCAAGAATAGTACTTTGGGTTGGCGTTAACAATTTACTGTTAAACATCCAAAAAACTAAATGTATTCGGTTTATAACACCTAACGTAAAAAAAGTGAATGCCAACATTTTTATGAACGGGGATGTGTTGAGCCTTGTGGAGACTACTAAGTTTTTGGGAATCACATTGGATCCTAAACTTCAATGGGGTCCCCACATAACAGCGTTAGCTAAAAAGCTGAGTGCTGCAGTTTTTGCAGTGGGCAAAACTCGCCAATTGACTGACATTGATACTGCTCGATTGGTCTATTTTGCTTCCTTTCATAGCGTAATGAGTTACGGAATTTTGCTGTGGGGTGGTGCTGCTGACATTAATACAATATTTGTTCTTCAAAAACGAGCCATAAGATCTATTTATTCGTTTGGCTCCAGACAATCTCTGAGAGAAAAATTTAAAGAAATAAATATAATGACAGTAGCATCAGAGTTTATATTCGCTAATTTCATGTATGTCCATAAGAATATAGAACAATTTCAAAAGGTTAGCGATATTCATGATAGAAATACTAGAAATACTGGTGGTTTACTGGTGATAGGTCTCTCATATGTGAGAGGCCATCTGGGTAGGTACCACCGCAATGTCTATTTCTCCCGTGAAACAACACTGCTTAAATGCACTGTTGTGTTTCGGATTGAAGGACATTGTAGCCAGAGCAACTACTGGACATATTGAGACTTAACATCTTATGTCTCAGGATGGCGAGCGCAGTGGAATATTGCTACTGTTCATGAGCGGTCGTATCGCTTACCATCAGGCGAACGGCTTGCTCGGCTCGCCATTCAATGCAATAAAAAAAAAAGAAAAAATAGAAATTATCTAATCAGTCATAAGACCAGGCTCCAGAAAATTAGCAAAGCTTTTAAGGGTTACTGTATACATTTCTATAATAAAGCTCCCACTCACATAAAAGCCTTAACTATAAATAAATTTAAATCTAATATTAAACGACAATTGTGTAATAAAAAATATTATAAAATTTCAGAATACTTAGAAGATAGTAAGGCGTGGGAATTAAACATTAGTCCCCGAACCGGATGTGTGTTTACTCTGTTAAATATAATTAAAATAATTATCCCACTTGTTTCACCATAATTGTAGGCAATTTGAGTACGTCATGCTCGCTTAAAGGTCTGTACTTGCGGCGGCGTCGTGTGCCGGGTCGGTCACTTCCCTATAACACGGTTGAGGAGACCGATGGCTGGCACATGCGTCATACTCGTGAACGGGTGCTGCATGTGTAGACTGGTCTGCTCAATTTGCTTATAATTATAATATTAAATTACTTTGTTTTTTTTTTCTTAATTTTTTATTACCTTTCATTGCTTTTGCTGAACAGTGTATACCGGTTCCGCGGTCAGGGCGACCACACTTAACTCAGCCGTACAATATAATTATTATTATGAATAATTTATGAACTGCTCTGAATTTCAACTCCTGTATGATCACTGTATTGTAAACTTATTTTGAAAAGAGTTCTTCTCTGGCGAAAACAGCCTTGTGAACTGGGTGGTAGTGGAAAAAAAAAGTGACTGAATCTAAATAGTGTATGACATTTTATAGATTCAATAAATATTTTCATTTCATAAATAAGAAGTAGAATATTCGTATTCTCATTTTTAAAGACCAATCCGACACTATAATTTAAATGATAGTTTAGGGACACTTCTTTCGTTTTTTTTGTTGTTCGCCTAATAATAAAGAATAGCCACCGAGCATCTACAATATCTTGATCGAAGATGAGTTACTGGCCTCTCAATTTGTGAATAGAAAATACAAAAAACAGACTATAGACGAAAAGTACTGGGATTCCGGCAATATCTTAGCAAAGAAAACCCGTTGCTTTAAGTTGTTTTCTTATGAAATTCTGTTGTACCCCTTTCGCAGCTGGACTATTAAAAGCAATATACCGGGTATCTCAAGACTGCTACCGAAAACGAAGCCGGGTGGTAGTTTTAGTGGCTACAAACACAATGCAATTAAAAATTTCGCCTAGAAACGCGACAATTTTTTTTTATGATTTTTTAAATATCGTCATTTTTGGGTGGTAAATCTATAGTTTTTGCTAAAATAATAATTTAAACTCTTTTATACCTTAGAGTATTTATAAATAAAAGGGTATATACTATTATTTTAGGAAAAAATGTATTTACCACCCAAATATGGCCATAGGAAAAAAAAAAACAAAAAAAAAAATTGTCGCTTTTTTTTGCAACTTTTTCTGTTGCATTGTGTCTGAAGTCGCTTAAACTACCACCCGGCTTCGTTTTCGGTAGCAGTCTTGATATACCCTGTATAAACTATTAAAAGTAATATTAAATTATTAATTCTTCTTCTTCCTTTCAAATGTATTTTGGCTCCACCGTTTCATGGGTGATTTTACTAATGTCATGTAGTATGTTGAAGAATCCTTCAACATAGTACAGAGGTAATCACCTCTGACTATTAAGTCAGAGGTCAAGTTGGTGGATATTGTTTAGGCAGTGCAAACTGTTTAACTATTAATTAAATCCCCTCTATTAATACGAGAAATAAATAGCCCAAAAAAATAAACATATATAAGAAAAAAGGCGTTTTCCCAGAAGAGGTAATCAGTGGTGCCAGGACACCCACATTTCGCCCTGTATATTCCGTAGGGGGTGAGTCTATCGCCATATCGGGCACAAACTCCTAAATTAGGTTAATTTTGACCGACTTGGGATTCGAACCCGAGACCTCAGCTTTGTAACCGTGTACTACTACGCCACCGAGGCAGTAATGAAAAATAAACTGGCAATGCAATCAGCAATAACGTAAACTAAACAGCCGTCCTAACATTATCTCGTTTAAACAATTTGTTTGGCGAAAATAAAGAAAAGTCGTGAAAATGCATTCCCCGTTGTTAAATTAAGGAAACGGTATTACCAGTGTCCCACTAAATCAAGGAGGCGGGCGCTCAATTATTTAATCTTACGTATTTGCTCAGGACTTGCAAAGCAGTTGGAGAAAACGGAATAAGCGAAGATTTTTTTTTAATTGGAGAAAGGAAGAACACACATAAATTTCATACCCAGTAGATATTATATATTTGATTTTATTGCAATGAATAGCAAAATCGTTTGGACAAAATCCGTAACGAGCACATCCGTGGCGGTCTTGGTGTCCGCGATAGTGGCTGATAAACTCCAGGAATCCCGCTTGAGATGGTATGGTCACGTCCTAAGGAAACCGCAGGAGTACGTCGGTAATGTGTGCCTGAGCCTCAATTTTCCCGGACCTCGACTGCGGGGTAGACCAAAGAAGCGCTGGCTCGATGTCGTCAAGGAAGATATGAGGGTCAATGGCCTTACTATTGAGGATGCCGAAGATCGGGCGAAATGGAGGAGAATTTGCCGGAAGGCGGACCCTGGCACCGGCCAGGATAACGCCAGATACCGCTCATGAACTGTAGCGAAATCAAACAACACATTGAATTACAAAGCAATGCTTGGCATACCACTGCGCTCGCCATTCTGAGACATAAGATGTAAAGTCTCAATACGTTCATTAGTTACTCTGGCTACAATGTCCCTTCAATCCGAAACACAACAGTGCATTTAAACTGCTGTTTGGCGGGAGAAATAAACATTGCAGTGGTGCCCACCCAGGTGGCCTCTCACATGTATGAATTGTGTGTCAACTGTGTATGAACTTTATGAATAATACACATATTGTGTATGATTTGTGTTTGTGGGTTTGTAGCCATGAGTTTGAAAATCCATACACAGTACATCACTACATAGTATAAAACTTTCTCTGTCCCTATATCCCTATGTCCCTTTGTATGCTTAAATCTTTAAAACTACGCAACGGATTTTGATGCAGTTTTTTTTAATAGATAGAGTGGTTCAAGAGGAAGGTTTATATATATAATACGTACATATTATTGTACATAAATCTATTTGTACTCGTGCGAAGCTGGGCCGGGCCGCTAGTATTATATGTATATAGTAACTAAAATGAATTAAACCATAAACTACTAAATAACCTATAACATTATAGCCCAAACAAAACATAAATTAATATAAGTACAAAAAATTTACTATAAAAATGTCACATTAAAAAAGAAACACCTAAGAGGACAACTTATTACGAAATATAATGTGGCGGTAGCAATACGCCAACTTAGATTTAGCTTATAAAATAACACGCTTATTATTTGTAATTTGAACATTATTTAAACACGCATTTCATTTTAAGATATGACTGCAGATGTTTAACCATAAAACATCTGCGAGTCGTAAAATTTATTTAAGTAAGAATTTTTGTGTACCTTATTGTATAATATTAGTTAAAAAGATGCTATTCTAAATGATTGTTTCCTAATTGTAATGACCCGTTCATACCGGGGCAATAAAACTGTATTATTATAGTTAAGTTCTTTAGTGGCGGCAATCCTTTGCAACAAATTTATGTTTTTTAGACAATAGTACACATGTTTGGGTAAACCTTTCTGTTTGGACAATAGCCCAGATGTTTGAGCCGACCTTAATTTTTAGTTGAAAGGATAGACCCTATTTTATGGCTTAAATATATTTTCTGGAAGATTTATCCCCACCGATCCTCATTCGGGTAGTCCTATAAAAGGGTCGGTTTATTTGGATGAAGGAAGACAGTCTGCCATCTCTCGTCACGAGCACATCTCGCTCCGAGTCGCATAATTATAATTTTACTCTGTCTGTGAATGTATTAAGTGTTAATTTACAAAATATACAATAGTTAGTTCCTGGAAGTAAGTGCTTATTCTAATACCTACACTTATAACCACCAAAATAACTTCCGCTAAAATTTAAACTTTTGGAAAATATAATTATTACCTGTTTTAACGAGAGTGTTTTTCATACGTTATTAACACATTTTTACTATCTAAGATTAATAAAAAAATAAAAACCGACTTCAAAACAAAAAACCGCTAAAAACCAAAAAATAACTAAATTATAAGTACCACTGCAAAGCAAAAAAATAATATTTGTTTCATGGAACTTGCGCTTGTTGATTAATTTGCTTAATGACTTGACTAGCCAACAAATCAAAATATATGCATAACATATCGAAGGCGGGCTGCCAAAACAAATATTATTTTTTTGCTTTGCAGTGGTACTTATAATTTAGTTATTTTTTGGTTTTTAGCGGTTTTTTGTTTTGAAGTCGGTTTTTATTTTTTTATTAAAAATTTTGGTTATTTTTATCTTTTTAGTGTTGATAGGAATCAAAATGAAGAAGATTTGGTCCCCACAAGGAATATGTTCTTTCCGATGATAATGAAATCGCTAAAATCGGCTAAAAGCTGCCAAAGATATTGGAGTATTCATATGTTTATTATTCCCCCCCCCCTCCCTTTGCCCCTACCCCCTTTTCCCACCACCACTGTAGCTTAGCTTTTATACTGAACCCAATGCAAAAAGAACCATTGAAATCCTACTAAAGTTTGAAGAGTTCTACACTCCAGGTCCGAAAATGATCATCAGATCTCCATGCTGTATTCCTGAGATCAACCTGTCAATACATTCTTCCCAATGAAAAGGAAATCACTGAAATCGGTTAAATACTGCCGAAGATATTAGAATTTACGTGTATTTTAATTTTATCACCTACCCCCCTCACACCCACCCCTTTTTTCCTCTCTCACTGTAAATTAACTTTTATAATGAACCTAATGCAAAGAGAACCATTGGAATCCTACTTAATTTTAAGGAGTTCCCCTCTCCAGGTCCGAAGATATTGCTCAGATTTTCACCATATTTTTATGGGACCAAATGACAAGCATCAGCTTTCAATCAAAGAAAGAATGGTCGAAATAGGTTCACACAGTACAGAGAAACGAGGTAACAAATATAAAAAAAAAAACAACATACAGTCGAATTGAGAACCTCCTCCTTTTTTTGAAGTCGGTTAAAAAGTGAATACAGCTCACTGGTAATTGTATAAAGCTACCAACCAACATTAGCTTATTACATTCACACCCAATTATATCAGTCACATTAAAATTAGTCTGGAAAGTAGGATATAATGGAAGAAAAATATATCAAGATCGATTCTTGTAAACCGTTCGGATAAAGCTGGCTTCATTACTATCACAATATTACTAAGCTAAATTCACTAATTAAATCAGAATTCTATGGTGAAAGAATATCGTATCTACCCCAATAGCAGAACTATTCTAATTTCTAGCGGCCCTTTCCAGTATGTTGCGTTTTGGATTCAACTTTTATACATCTAGTTTCAAGAAGGTTAGAATAATTGAGTAAAATTTTGGACACTCTACTTGAAAAACACTGCTCTAGCCAACCTTACCTTTTAATCACTGCAATTCCGGAAAAACAACGTTTACAAGGTAAGCCTTGTTACAGAAGAAAACAAATTAAAATCCTCATTAAACAAACTGAATTAAAACCCCTTAAAAGAAACAAGCATTCCGAGGAAGCGAATGCATTGTCAAATTAAGGCTGGCTTCTGGATACTAAATCAGAAAGTAACGTTTGGCCATTAAATAATTAAATTTGACACCAGATAAATTAACGCCCACCCGAAACTGTCCTGCGCACGTTTCTTTATTAATTAACGGTATTAATTTATCATTCGACTATCTTTTGTCTGTGAATTAAGGATTTATTCACGAAGAAATCTTAAGAAGAACTAGTTGTTAAATGCAATGAAGTGGAATTGAAATAGCAAATTATCTGGACTGCCTTGGTGGCGTAGTTGGATTGCGATACGATAACAAAGCTAAGATCTGGTGTTCGAATCCCAGGTCGGGCAGTGATATTATTTGATTTTTCTATTCATTATAGCCCGGAGTCAGGAATTTGTGTCCCATATTTGCCCTTCATCTTCCTAGGTATACCTAGGCTCCACTTGAAAACTTTATGACTGCTATATAAATAATATTTCTTTTCCCTGATCCACACTAGAAAATATTCGAACACCATTATTAAACCTCGAAACTCTATCACCAAGCCACCATTTGCAAAGACATTGAACGTGTGACATATTTTCTTGGACCTGTACGTGTCTCGACTGGCGATACCTGGCCAATACATATGCATGTACCATGTATCAAAATATCGAGTCGGGGATTTTATCGATATAAAATATTAGACAAGATTTTTTGCACTTAAGTAAAAAGTTAATTCTTTTTTCTTTTGCGATAAAGACAAGCATGCCATTCGTATATTAAGCAGTACGACCGCTCAATGACATTAGCAAAACCAAACAACACCATAAATTACAAAGTAATGCTTGGCATTCTACTGCGCTCGCCATCTTAAGAAATAAGATGCCCAGTCTCAATACAGTAGTAACTCTGTATCAAGTATGCTAGATATATTTGAAGGTTTTAGAAAAGATAACGCCATATACTTTTTAAATTATTGTATTGTCATCGGTCCTTGAAAAATCTAGAAATTCTGAATGAAATCAGACCGTTTAAAGTGGGTCAAAATTGCTCCCAAAGGAATCGGTTACAAAAATATAAACATACAAGTGATGCTAATAAAAAGTGTAAAAAAAGAACGCTTTTTCTTTGCGCCATTTTGATTTGCATTGTGTTTGTAGTGACTGAAACTACCACTAGGCTTCGTATTCGGTTGCAGTCTTGATATACCCTGTATGAATTGACGCTTTGGGGACAGTTTCTAACTTCTATTCAAGCAGATACGTACATTCTACCACTGGAAAAATTTATACATCGAATTAAATTAAATTTTCTCTGAGGCAGTTGCTCTAATTACTTTAATAAGCATAATTGCGTTGTCTTAATCATCACAGAAAGCTATTTGGTATTAATTGATTCAATTTGCTACGACAAAATATACTCACGTTTATGCTTAATTTGTCACAAATTATATTATTACAGAATTTTGTAGAAAATATTACTGATGTACAGAAGTTGTATCATTGAAGAAGCAAATAGTTCACACAAGTGCCGAAAGATGTCAGTGTATGTATATTTTATATTAATTATTAACAACGTCTTTCGATTTCACAAGTCGACATTTGAAATGAATTTGAAAAATTATCGACAAACGATTATATATCTAATATAGGTTTGAAAACTGCCTTTGAATAAAGCATTACGTACATTTGTTAAATTTAAAAACTTTTTAATTTATAAAATACACAAATTTATAAATTATACTTATTTATATTTTCGTATTGATATTACTTACTTAAATTTATGTGTTAATTTATACATAGGTATAATATCTAATCAAATAAGCATATGTACCGTTACTTCGGTCATCTCAGCACCATCTCAAGGTAAACTGGTAGAGAATGTATCTCGTATTAAGCCCGCCTTTGTACAATGTGTTTGTATATAAATTAAAATAAAATGCTGATAGATAAGATATTCACTAAGATTTTTATGGTATTTTTATTGTACTTTTTTTTTCCTTTAATTTTACATTGCGTTGTTGTTGCTTTGTTTTTACATTTTGTATTTTTTTTTATTGTTATTATATATATCTGTGTAATATATTGTGATTATTATAATATAAACAAAAAATAAAAAGATATTGCGCTCTATTCTATAAAATCTATCGATAATGTCACAACACTATTGTCCACTGCGCCGTGTCACGTTGCTCCTTGGGGCAATATTTTCACCCCACCCCCAGGCTAAAGCACTACGTGGAGGTATTTGAACAGAATTCGCCCCTTATTGCCAACCTGGAGTAAAAAACAATCTTAGATCCGCCGCTGACGTATTTTGTACGGAATGACGGGGTTTAGATATAGTTTAACGGCGTCTCTGGAAGTAATGGGACGATTCGGATGATATGTAGGGTTGACTCAATTCGCCCTAAGGTTTTGTGTATGATCGATTTTTGTATTTCACGCTTTTTGTTATGTCGTGTGGTTAAATATTTTGTTTATTTTTGGAATAAGTTTTGCCGTCTGGCTATGCGTGTCTGCAATGGAAATTTTTAATGTAACCATTTCTTTTGTGAAACAAAAAAGTATTTCTTATTTTGATGCACACAATAACACATGTCAATGTTATCGCTTAGTTACATATTAAATTTGTTTGTTTATTGCTCTGGCTTGTCCTTCAAACAGGAAGAAAAAATTGCATTTACACTGTTGCTTGGCGGGAGAACTAGACATTGCAGTGGTACCTACTCATATGAGAGATCTACCAATTGAAACATTACTGCACTAAAGGAATATTCACATAAGGTATGGCTATCCGAATAATTGCACAAGCGGCAACCGCAATCATGCGGCTGCTCTGTCGTGCACTACATTTATATCCGAAATTCTATCAATGAACCAGATTCTGCGTTAGATAACATAAGAAAACCTTTGCATTCATACATAAACTCATGCCTTTATCCCAGAAGGGGTAAGTAGAGGTGCAACCAAGACACCCACATTTCGAATTGTGTTGCGTCCCAGAATGTGATAAGGGGCGAGCCTATCGCCATATCGGGCACAAATTTCTGACTACGAGCAGATAATTAATAGAAAAATCCAATATCATTTTGTCCGTTCCGGGATTCTAACCCGAGATCACAGCTCTGCAATCATACCTTAGTATAATTACGCCACCGAGGCAACGTTTAAAAACTTTTATTAATACTCGTAATTTAATTATAGCTTATTTGGTAAAAGGTAAATAAAGTTTATTTGTCTTACGCCCGAATACTGGAACGCCATTCAAATAATAAGTTGCTCTTAACAGCGCACGGCCCACTTAGCCAGTACATTTAATCGGGATTAACGTAGTTAAGCGCCATTTATATTTAAGTTGCGTTCCAGTATTTGGGCGTTAACGTATTAAAAAAAATATTGCTTTGAAACGACGACGTACCCTGGAAACAAAAGCAAGTTTCATTTACGCATTAGTATTATAACATCGTGGTATATTTAACAACGATAAAGCCTAAATATGTGTATTTTCACATATTTATCTTACATATTGGGTCACCAGACTGCTTGTTTGTCTATTATTCTATAAAAAGAAAATATATAACCCGATTCCTATCGGCTTCTTTATGCAACTTTTGTATTTATAAAATATAAACATATCGTTAACGCCCTTTTTTAACACTGGCTACGAGAGTACTGAAGTAATTATAAATATACAAAGGAACTGAACCAGGAATGGTAAATAAAATGAATTCTTATATACTTGGCAGAAAGTATGCTCTTTTACACAAACAAACATATTACCATTTGTGACAATTCAAATGTTAGACAGCGCTAGCAACTGAAGACAGTTCTACAATTTGGCTTGCAAATAGCATTCTTTATGTAGTAATCTGGTGCATTTCATTCTACGTTCCTTAGAAGTGCCAAGCGGGTAGGAAATCAACTTTGCAATATACCTTGGAGGCGTCGCTAATTCTTGCTCAGTGCTTTTTATACCCGAGCCAAGAAAACACGTTGAACACTGTTTTCTACGTTTAGATTTTAAACCTTTGTTTAGCGTTTAAAAGAAGTTAATATGTTAAATTGTAAAGCAGCCATGTACCAGTTGCGTTTTGTTCTGTGACTGGGATTTTTAGAGACAATAAATACAACCAGTCAAGGTAAATAAATAAATACACTCAACAGTCACATACTGATCCTGATCCTATATTAAGATCAAGTTTTGGTCGTAGGTATTAGGAACTACGAGAGACTTTTAAAACGCGTATTTGGTTAAAAAAAGAAAATAAAGATTATTTCTTCTTTTCTTTATTTGGTTTGTTTGTTTTTTTTTTTTTTATAGGTGTAACATGTACGGAAATCTACAAAAGCATTATGTCAGAAAATAGCACCATCGGTTACAAAGTCATTCCCAAGTTATTCACTAATGAAATATATACCAATCGAACCAAGAAGCTCCTTTTTCCAGCTAAAATATACTTATAGACTACAAGCCCGTGGCAAAAAGCGATGGGTCAAATGAACCACCAGGAGACCTATTTAGTAAGATACAGGGGCATAAAATAATAATATTCAGCCCTATGCCGTCACTTGTAAGCTGTCCGTCTCAGTGCATATGAGACTTCAAAAGCATCAAGGAGAGGGGTTCAGTTTGGTCATTTATTTTTATACGGCATTCCTACCATCGATAGGTCTATGAAAAATAATAAATAACACGTAGTGCCGTACAAAAATAGTGCGTCACAAAGTCGGAAGATCGTTAGATATTACGGCAAATTTGTCGGTAAATTTGTTCATTTGATTTTAAACGGCATCGGTTCCATACAGTCGCAATACCTATTCTAAACCATTATTCCGCAACGCCGTACAAAAACCATGCGACAAGGGAGAAAAATCAGCGGTTGCAACCCACTCCCCTTCAGTGGTCCAGGAGGTGATTTGACACAACATGAGATTAATTTATTTTGAAAGTATTTTAGACATAGATAACATTTTTTCACATGCCGTACATTTTTTTGTGATCCAAAGGTCTGTAGAGCGGAAAATAACTCTCAAATAATCCATGTAACAAAACATACTTTAGGGTGATATTTAGTATGATATTTACTGTACATCATTTAGACACTTTATTTGTATTTAATGCAAACGTCTATAAAAAGTCAATGCCGTACATATCTGAAGGTTCATATTGATAAAAGGCAATAAACATAACAATAACTTATAATTATTAACTCCTTTTTTTAATTTTATTTGTCCGCAAAATAAGATGACACATATTCATGTTTCAGAAGGTGATCGAGAAGATGATTCAGACGTCGATGAAGACGTTGATTCCGATACCGACTCAGTCGCTAATTCAGATATTGAATTAAAATTTGAAAGACATACCTATCAATTTTTTCATTTTTGTGTATAATAAACCATTTAGTATATTAATAACACAATTCAAAAAATATGTCCATGTTTGAAGTATATGACATCGAAAAGTTTACAAAAATACTAATACTAAGCTTGATAGTCTTCAATTTTTGGATATAATATACACTCAGTTTCACTTTAAAAGCTAGCATAATGATTTATACATGTTATCAATTATTCTCTTAAAAAATATGTTAATGCCGTGTAGTATCACATGACCATAAAGTACTCCTGAAATGGTGGTGCCATTTTAATCAGCCAAAAAATTATATTCTGCATTAAAATGTACGGCATGACTTTTTCTTCATTTGTTTACCTGAGAACTATTTAAAACAACAATAATATTTAGAAAGTTGCTGCATTTCACTAATCTACGATAATTTAAACTTTTGAAAACTCATATTTTATTTTCCTCTCAATTTCTTTTTAAACATTTTTTATTGAATGGCAATACTATATAACAATTGTATTTAGCAATATCATGTTAAAAAACAGGTTGCCGTACAGGATCAAACGACCTTTCAGCTTTAAAAGTCAAATTTATGAGAAATTTATGTATACATTCAAATTAACAATAATTTAGTAACGGCTTTTTTTGAAATAGTAATTTTGAGTGCTACGTAATGTTATGAAATCGATGCCGTACTCTTTCAAATCACCTCCCGGACCACTGAAGGGGAGTAGGTTGCAACCGCTGATTTTTCTCCCTTGTCGCATGGTTTTTGTACGGCGTTGCGGAATAATAGGTTTAGAATAGGTATTGCGACTGTATGGAACCGATGCCGTTTAAAATCAAATGACCAAATTTACCGACAAATTTGCCGGAATATCTAACGATCTTCCGACTTTGTGACGCACTATTTTTGTACGGCACTACGTGTTCTTTTATTATTTTTCATGGACCTATCGATGGTAGGAATGCCGTATAAAAATAAATGACCAAACTGAACCCCTCTCCTTGATGCTTTTGAAGTCTCATCTGCACTGAGACGGACAGCTTACAAGTGACGGCATAGTGCTGAATATTATTATTTTATGCCCCTGTATCTTACTAAATAGGTCTCCTAGTGGTTCATTTGACCCATCGCTTTTTGCCACGGGCTTGTAGTCTATTAACAGTCTTTATAAACTACCAAATTAAATAGTGAAAAATGTGTTTAAAAAATGTTTAGTTATATAACATATATGCTACCTTGCATCTATCTAAATTCATTGAAAACTTTGAGCGTTTGGATTACACCGCATTACCATTCGGAGCTGTTGAGAACTCGGCCGAAGAGCTGTAGAGACGAGAAATTGGTCCATCGATAATAAATAACCTAGTTTATGAGGTAACCTATTTTAAAAATGTCTTTATGTATATTTCAGTTTCGATGATTCAGTTAATGAATGGTTTCATTTTCTTATGAAACGAACGATTAAAGATAATAGATCGAGGACAAATGATTCGTTAATAACAAATGATAAATAGGATTAAATTAACTGATTTAGGTATGATGACATCCCTCTGTTGGGTAGAGGTGATACCAGGACACCCACGTTTCGCCTTGTTTGTTCCGTCCCACCATGGGATAGGGGGCAAGCCAATTTTCTCTATCTGGTACAAATTTCTGACTCTAGGTTGACAAAGTATCAAAATTTCGAATATCACTTTACTCGACCCGGGATTCAAACCCAATCCCATACCGCAGTACAACTGCGTCACCACGGCAGGCTTTATAAATTACACGAATTTACGAATGTTACACATTGAAATAAAACAATGTGTAACATTCGTAAATTCGTGTGAGCGGAAAAAGGCGGAGAGTCTGCCTACCCCGTTCTGGGAAGAAGGCGTGAGATTATGTTTGTATGTATGTAATAAAAGTCATATAAATTAACATCTAAATCTTATATGTTTCTATGTAAATTCATTAACCTCTACTTAATAAGAGTGATTTTAAAAATAAACTTTTCATTGATGCCGTAATGACGATGATCCATTTGATACTTTGGTATTCTGTCGCTTACACACTGCAAGATATTCTGCGTATCATTCACATCCCACGCTTTCCTTACAAATATAGATTTGAAGACTAATTCCTAATCAAAATAAAAATAATTATGATTTTCTTATTGTATTTGTGATCCATTTGAATGTAATCAATTAAGATTATTTCTTCTGTAGTAGTGATTTTGATAGAGAAGAAATTGGAGCTTATGGTTTTGAAATTTTGAACACATAATAAAAATACCTTGGATATTATGTGATTGTAGATAAATTAGTGATAATTGTACACAATAATTGACAAAGAAATGCAATTTGTTTTTTTAAGGATAGGTGGTACCTTTAACCTATAGGTAAATGATGACGTAGAGAAGATCAAAGTGACTCGTAAGTGCTGCAAACAAAATTGAATGAGAGAAAAGAATAAAAAATATTTCATACATAAGTATTAAAATAAATTATTAATATTATTTTATTCTTAATTTATTGTCCACCACGTCTGCTCCAGTTGGCAGCGGCTAAACGTCCAGCAATCTTAATAGCTTCCCAAGTTTCATATCCAGCTTGTTCGATGAAAGCGGGATCAACCAAGAACCCTTGAACAGTATTCACGATATTACGATAGGCTGGCAACTCAAAGGTGTAGCTGTAAGGAGTTCCAACAGCCATGGCGTAGTCGCTGGCGCCACCAGAAGCATTGTACAAGATGAGAGCAATGTTTCCAACAATGTAGTTCCTGTTCTGAGGCCATTTGACAGCGTCGATAGCCTGGGCCATTCTGACGCCAAGGAAGTTTTTGGCCAAAGCGTTTGGTGGGAGAACACCGTTTCCATAGCCGTAGAGGATCATGCTTCCAAAACTGTGGATGTCAATGTACACTTCCATGCGGCTCCCGTATTCAGCAAGAACATCCCTGATGGCGGAGGTCTCGGGTTCGGAGAAAGGTCCTCTGCCGTGGTAGGTCTCCGAACAGACATTGTGGCTGGAAGCAGTGCCCCAAAAGATATCGAAGTTGCGGTTGAGGTCCACGCCCATGCAGAAGTCGCCGATCATAAATCCAGTCGCACGATTCTTGCGCCAGAAACGGCTCTGAAACAAAACACCATAATATTTGAAAACAGTACAACTTCAGTCGATATGTGGGTAAATATTTGAAGATAGCCAGATTCGGTGTTCCTAAAATAAGTTCAAATATTTCTTCAAATTGCGCTCTTTATCAATTTGATGTAAAGTTAATGGTGCATGTATACTATATATATCAAACGCACAGTATATAAATCGATATATAGTTCCGTATTTGGATTTTATATATGTCGTCGAATGGAAATGAGAAATGACACATACGGTAATTAGTATTTGTAAAATGGTAATTATGTTACGAGGATGGTAATTATAAAAAAAAAAAACTCTATTGAAATCAAATTAGTATATTGTTTTAATTATACAAGTACTTCAACATTTTAACATTGAGTACAAAATATTTATTTATTTATTTATTTATATACTTTATTGTACACCATAAAATAGGAAAAATAACATATTAAATACTTAAAACTAAAGATATGGTAACAATTGGCGGCCTTATCGCTAGCTGCGATCTCTTCCAGGCAACCTTTGGATGGACTGGATTAATATAATAAAGATCTAATGGGGCAGTACAGAGGATGAGGTGAAAGAAAATTATACTAGATGTACAGGTTACATATTATGTTTTAAATATAACATACTTATATACCTAAATTATAAATACATACATATATATATTAATATACTATATATTAAGTAAACAGTGAAGATGAAAATACACATACATATATATATATATATATATATATATATATACACATACATATATATATATAAACACATACATACATATATACAATTATGACAGGAATAAAGATTACTGTAGTGATAAGTAATGTTCCTTAACAAGTCTTTTAAAACTTGGCAGCGTCTTGGCTTGTCTAATTGACAGTGGTAATACATTCCACAAGCGAGCAGCATGGATGGTAAAGGACTTGTCAAGAAATGATGTGCTGTGCTTGGGAATCTCTAGCGTTAAATTCTCTGTTGATCTAAGAGATCGCGCATGAGTGTGACTAAGGAAATTAAAGCGGTTCTTAAGGTAATGGGGGGTGTAGGGATGGAACAAGATACCATATAAGAGTGAGAGAATTCGAGTATTTCGGCGAAAACGTATTGATAGCCACTTGAGTTTGACTCGAAATTCGGAGACATGGTCATATTTGCGAAGACCAAATATGAACCTAATGCAGAAATTCTGAAGTCTCTCAAGCTTTTCAATCTGGGCTTCGGTGAGGTCAAGATAGCTAGCATCAGCATAATCAAGGAGAAATATCTACTTATTGTGGCAACATTATCCGTATCAGCCCATATACGTCCCACTGCAGGGCACGGGCCTCCTCTACAATCGAGAGTACGATTGAGAGTGGTTAGGCCATATATTCCACCACGCTGGCCTAGTGCGGGTTGGCGGACTTACATACCATAGAAATTTTAGAAATCGCTATGGTATGCAGGTTTCCTTCACGATGTTTTCCTTCACCGTTTTAGACATTATAATACCTATTTAATCATACCAACTCAACTAAAACTTACTTTACAGAGAAAGGTGTCTCTTTGATTTACTTTGGGTATAACAACTTAGAATGGCCTTTGTTTACAAAAATAAGAGTAGTAGAATATTTTTCATTGCACTGTTAAGTACCTCTTCTGCTTTCTTTCTTTCTTCCGGGTAACACATTCTTTTTTGCCTGAAGATGCCCTAGAAATATCATCGCGTTCAAAAAAGTTTTTAATATCTTTTTTAATTGTTCGTAAGTGTTCGAAATTTCTTTGAACAGTGTTTTTATTCTCTCTCACTCGAAAAGAATCAGTTGCAGATAAAACTTTCAGGTCTTGAAATACTTGTTTATCACCTATAACAGTATCACAAAATTTTCTTTTTTCTTTCCTTAATTTAATATTCTTATAATGTTTCTCATTAATACGTCTCCAAATAAAATTTTCCTCTTAACTTCTTCAACTTTAGTTTTGTCTTGAAGTAGTGTGTTTAATTTTGAATTAGGACTCTGGATCCTCTTTTTAACCACATAATAGTTTTCCTATATGTGTTATTCTTTCATTGCAGGTTTCTTATTTGCATTCTATACGTTTGGTCTTTTTCTCCATAATATATCGCATCTTTGTTAATTTAGTTCTCATGTTGTAAACGCAAGATTCACTTAGATTTTTAGATGTATTTTCGTTCATATGTACTTTCTCTTGTATTTTTTTTTATAATGTCTTCTAAAGTTTTCTCTCCATTTCATTCTTTCCAGTCTTCT
The DNA here is from genome assembly GCA_009982885.2 of Hyles vespertilio. Lineage (NCBI taxonomy): Eukaryota > Metazoa > Arthropoda > Insecta > Lepidoptera > Sphingidae > Hyles > Hyles vespertilio. Next base: position 17,246,873 of record CM042817.1, read on the forward strand.
AGCTCTTGGGGTTAATTCTTCAGCTAATAATATTTTTTTCAGTTCACTTCGTTTTTTATATTGTTGTTCTTTTGTTTTTCCAAGGCGTGTAAAATAGGATCAGCTTTAATTTTTGCGTATCGATTTCTACGTGCAATTCTGGCTTTTGCTAACCTTTCTTCATTAGATTGTTTTTTTCGAGTCATGTTTAATCTAAAAAATAAGAATGAAATACGTAAATGGCTATTACATAAATATGTATACTATGTGTAATTGCATAACTCTGTATATAATCAATTATTTTTAGGCATCACTTTTATATTAAGACTATGTAAAATGTAATAAACATTTAAAATTTATGATTCCCAACTACCGTTCGCCAAAATTCTAACGGTAAAACGGTAATTATAACAACGGTGAGAAAGTTTTTTCCACATATTCTTTTATAAAACATTATTTAACTCATTTTATACTTTGAGAAATTGTAGAACAAGAGAGTATTTACTGACTGATAATTATAGTCCATTTAAATGATAAATAAGTAAAACAGACTTACCACAGCAAGCTCGAACGGTAAGGAGAAAAATTTGTGCCAAAGACTATTTTTCGGCGGTAAATACACTCTGCAAGTGCCGTTTAACACATTCGCTGACAGTACGTCATTTGGCGTAAAATTACAATGATGCGTTATGACAGTACGTCGAAGGACTTATTTTAAAGATTATTGGCAGGACGTCGTCTGACGATGACTTTTCATATTATAAGAATTATGAAGAGCAGTATCTTCTGTCGACGTAGTGTCGAATTCGGGCAAGCTAACAAATGTCCAGCATGACACTACGTCTAGAGACGTGTGTCATTTAGTATGACAATTTCTACTGTCATAATGTGGTGTCAGGGTAATATGGTCACTGTCAGCGAACGTGTTAATTAGCCCTTGACGTGTGTCCCACTCGAGTCGTGAGACTACACTGAACGCGAGCTGCTGAGTTAACCGAACAGGAACCGACACGATCCGTTTATGTTTAAACACTTTGACTATATCAACAAATGGTAGTTACTTCAATGTGGTGGGACAAATTTGAAAGTGGTTAAAAACAAAGTAAAAATGTTCTTTAACGTGTTTAATTTTGGTAAGTTATAGAGCATGTATTGTTTTATCTAAATTACTAAAAAAGATACGATCTTCAAAATATTTTGACTATTTTTCGGACATGAATCGCTAAAATCTGGAAATTGTGACACTGATGGTAATTAGATTTACGGCATGTTTTTGATGATAGCTTTTCTATTTATTGCAATATTATATGTTAATGTACATCTGTATATAGTCTATGAACTGAGTGATAGCTGAAATAAAGAAAACATTAAGGCTCAGTTGCACCAAGTAACTTTGCCAATACCTTTGCCTATGAAAATGTCATCGCCATACATTTGAGATGTATTTGACCTTGCGAATGTATGGAATTGACAGTTTCAAGGGCAAAGGTATTGGCAAAGTTAGTTTGTGCAATTGAGCCTAAATAATATTTAACTAGGTGGTTATTTACTTAGAGCCGCGTAATATGCACATGTTCAAATATTCACCCATATCGTAGATACAATTTCTGATAAAAATATGCCTAAAATAGAAGCAATATTGTGGCAGATAATATAAGGTGTTAAATAGAAATCATGCTGCAATTATCAAATATCTGCTGAATATTAGGTAAAACCTTGTGTTGAACATACTATTCATAGTAAGCATGGTTGAAGTTGGAGGATGTTTAGACGACAATATTAGTAAAACAATAACTAAGCAGAACAACAAATTTGGCACTGATCTAATAGAAGCTTATCCGTCCAGTGTTCTAACCAGTAACGGATAGAACTTAGTAATGAGCAGTAGCGCCACTCACGTAACACGCCTGCGTAGCATTTTCTAGGTTTTATTTTCGATGAACTCTTCATGTATATAAAATGTAAAACATTTTGTTCTGAAGTAGATGAATATACTGGGTATCTCAAGACTGCTACCGAAAACGACGCCGGGTGGTAGTTTTAGTGACTACAAACACAATGCAACTAAAAATTTCGCAAATAAACGCAACAATTATTTTTTATGATTTTTTAAATATCGTCATATTTGGGTGGTAAATCCATAGTTTTTGCTAAAATAATAATTTAAACTCTTTTATACCTTAGAGTCTTTATAAATAAAAGGGTATACACTATTATTTTAGGAAAAAATGCATTTATCACCCAAATATGGTCATAGGAAAAAAAAAACAAAAAAAAAATGGTCGCTTCTTTTTGCAACTTTTTCTATTGCATTGTGTCTAAAGTCGCTTAAACTACCACCCGGCTTCGTTTTCGGTAGCAGTCTTGATATACCCTGTATGCTGATGGTTGGAAGAATAGTAACACTGGACTATATACAAGTGCGTGGTGGCCTGTTGGTAAACGGACTAGACGCGACTGCCAACATGTTCACGGTGGTCGCGGGTTCGAATCCCAGGGCACACCTCTGACTTTTCGGAGTCATGTGTGTATTGATAGTCAATCACAACGCACTAAAACGGTGAAGGAAAACATCGTGAGGAAACCTGCATACCATATGGATTCATAAGAATTTCTATGGTATGTAAGTCCGCCAACCCTGCACTAAGCCAGCGTGGTGGACTATATAGCCTAACCACTCTCAATCGTATTCCCGATTGTAGAGTAGGCCCGTGCCCTGCAGTGGGACGTATATGGGCTGATACTGATACTGATACTGATATAAATACCGGCTAAACTTACAGATCTATGAGTGAACACGTATCCATCAGGGTTGGCGACGGGCATGATGATCCAGTCGACATCCTGGAGTAGATCCTGGTCTCTGATGTCAATCACCAGCCTCTTGATGGCGTAGAGAGCGGCAGGAAGACTAACCCATTCACGAGCGTGCAGGAGCGATTGAAGCATGACAATGGGCTTGTTCCTGTCCTGAGGATACAAAGTTATTGACATCAAGGCTCAAGAAAACAAAGAACATTAGTATTTCAACCACAATTTACTTTCAACAGTTACGTTAACAATTATTTTATTATTTGGTGGAGTAACGTTTTATTTCTGACTTACAATTTTTTTTGTCAGTATCTAGTTTTCATTCTTTCTATCCCCCTTCATCCACAAGAACTCTATTGCTGAAAATAGGCCTTGCTTGTATTTGCTATTTTTACTTTCTTTTTCATTACCACATATTTTTTCATCTCACTCCTGAGATTTAATAATATATTGATCAAAGCCATTAAGGCACATACCTGGAAGTTGGTGGTAGAAATCTTCAGATATTTTATGTCTCTGCCTTCAAAACTTTTGCCAGCGGATGCCAGACTGACTGTTTGTGGGTATGCTCTAGCCAGATCCTCTAGGTATTGGTCGACCTTGAAGAGATCAGCAGAACATTTAAATAAAACAGTAATGACTTTCATTTGCCTTGAAGTTTTGCTTTCTACACAACGTTAATACAAATTGGTACAACACAACAACATAATGAACAAGTATATAAATACAGATAATATTGTTTTTATTTTTTTTATTTATAAACTTTATTGTACACCAGAAAAAAAAACAAATACAATAACAGAAATTAAAAATAATATTAAAAATAAGTACAATCGGCGGCCTTATTGCACTAGGCAATCTCTTCCAGGCAACCTTTGGATGGAGATAAGACACAGGAGAGAGAAAGGGCAGTCTAGGGTGTATAATGAAAAGAGAAAAAAAAGTATATACTAACAAATTAAAAACACAAAATAAAAGTAATACATACATATAAATATGTACAACATACATACATACATACATATACAAAATAGACATAAAATATAATACATAAATATATACATAATAAATGCCAATGGAAATAGTAAAAGCACATTAATGAGTAAATTCAGTGAGAGAGATAGTGCTCCTTGACTAGTGACTTAAAAGATGACAGTGTTCTAGCCCGTCTCACGACATCTGGAAGTGAGTTCCACAATCGAACAGCAAGTACGGAGAATGATTTGTCCATAAATGTCGTGGTGTGTACGGGCATTCTCAGTTTCATGTTCTCCGACGACCTCAGGGATCTTTCATGGGAATCATGAAGAAATATAAAACGGTCTTTGAGATAAGAGGGGGTGAGAGGGTTAAATAATATATTGTATAATAGTGAAAGAGTGTGAGTATTCCGACGAAGCCGTATGGGTAACCACTTGAGCTTAAGACGAAACTCAGAAACATGGTCATATTTGCGTAAACCAAATATGAACCATATGCAAAAATTTTGGAGACGCTCAAGTTTATTAAGTTGGTCTTCGGTGAGATCAAGATAGCTGACATCGGCATAATCAAGGATGGGGAGTAGGAGTGTTATTATATTGTGTTGTAAACTATATCAAAACAAAAATAAACATTCATAAGTGACATTTAAAATATTGATATATGTGGGAAATAGTTCCGTAAGGGGTCATATCAAACGAAGATTGTTTGTATAATCTTAAATATATCTACGTTCTCTATTTTCATATTTTTATTCACTTCTTCATCTTCCGTTCACAACGTTCCATACTTCAACATCTTAATCATTCATCCTCTAACTCTTTTCATCTTAAATACTTTCATTAGTCATCTCTATCATACAAACCACGTTCCATACCAGTCATTCGTCTAACGTTTCACTCTACTCATCTTTCTTCATAACAGTGAAATCCTACATATATTTAAAAATGCTAGTGAAATTACTGTCTAAAATAGCAGGCCTAGAACCATAAAATTTTGCAGTTTCTTTAGTAATTCATATTTGGTGTAGACTTCTTATTAATAATGTCAACCGATGATAAGACTGAACAATAACCCATCTATTTCATCGTTTTCTCTATTTCTTTAGCTATATGGAGTAAGAGCCCGTGGCTGCCAGACATTCAGCTTTTAAACATTTACGAAAATTTGGCGGCCACGGGCTCTTGGTCTTATATGAAGTCCACTACTAAAAACTGACCTTCCCAAGTAAATTTTTTATCTACATTAACTTCGATTTTAAGGTAAGCAACAGGACGTACGAGATAAACAAATAACATTTTCAATGTTTAATTGATAACATTCTAATCAATATTTTTTTTATCTAGTAATCCCACGTTTTTTCACGTCATTTAGGATTATAGTTAATCCTACACGTGAGCTTATCGTTCACATATTTGTTCATGTCATATTTGAAAGTAGCACGAGCCAAATATTTTCCAGCTTGTATTATGTAGTCTTCATCTTAATTTTCAACCGAGCTATCGTATTTTACCACAAGCTTTTTACTATTAACTGTTGGACTAGTTCTAGACTTTGACCTTTGTTTAGTAATTATAATACCTACTTATAGTTTAGATTAGAGCTAAACGTAAATCTAAATGTACATATTTTATTGTATTTTTATTAGATGCGTTTATTTATTTAGTTTAATATTTATAATAATGTTAATAATAAAATTTGGATTCCTTCCATACTTTGCATCTTATAATCTTTATCTTCACATAACATTTTTAGTGTTGAATCTTGAAGGGAAAAAAAATCTATTCAGTTGGTGTTCCTTTGCACGAATTTGTATATGAATTTCATAAATAAATTCAAACATTGTCATAAATTGGATCCATGAATTATAAAACTGTATGTGTTAAAGTGGTAATTTAATAATGTTATGGCATTTTATCGACTCGTTATAATTTGGTTAGGTTATTCTCATGAACCTCTATCCTTCTTTGTCTATTTTATTGCAGTGAATGGCGAGACGATCATGCCGTTCGTCTTATGGTAAGCGATACGACCGCTCATAAACAGTAGCTAAACCAAACAACACCTTGAATTACAAACCAATACTTGGCATTCCACTGCGCACGCCACCTTGAGACATAAGATGTTAAGTCTCAATATGTCCAGTAGTTACTCTGGCTTTAATGTCCTTCAATCCGAAACATAACAGTGCATATACATTGCTAATTGGCGGGAGAAATTGACATTGCGGTAGGTACCTACCCAGGTGGCCTCCCACATATGAGAGACCTACCACCAGTAACCCACCACTAGTTTGTACGTGTTATGTTATGGTGCATTTACACGCTTGGCCAACCTCGGCCAGTCTCCACCACCACCAACGCAAGCGTGTAAACGGGGTGTTTGGCTCGGCTGGCCTAGCTTTATCGCCGTTGGTAGCTTGGAGCTCTGGAGACTATCCCGCCCTCACACCCGCCACTGCAACTCCTGTAAGCCAGGATCAACAGTGGCACGCAATGTAATGACACTGAGCATTGAAGCTCGGCGAGTCTTCGGGAATGTCTAACTTGGCTTTAACCCGCAACGAAATTAATCAGAAAGTTAAATTAATAGGAGGAGTTGGAAATAAATAATGTCCACTTCTCTCCGTGCAAAGCGGGTGACAAAAGATTGAACTAAAGAGGTAAATAACCTCACAAAAAGACTTTTACAGCCGGAGAGCTGTAAAGCACCACGGAATTCATTATAACATATAAATGGGACCTATTGTGTGAGCTGTTAAGCTTGATTCCAGTAATAGTTATGGCAAAAACGCCGGAAAGCACGGAAATTCGTCCTAGTCTCCACTAGGTCCATGTAGTATACGACTCCGGATGATATCTGCATACTATCAAACATGATTTTACGCTCATTTTGCCAAATACTACACTCCCAAAATATATGATGCGCGGACTGTTCATATTCGCAATTAGCTGTTAAACATGGGCGTATAGGCGAATCCACGAGCTTAAAAGAGTACAATTTAGACTTAATGTTACCATGGCCCGTAAGGAACTATGATACGCAATAATCGATATCTAGCCAAGTCATTTTCAAACGATCACGCACGCAAGGAAAATATTGATATAAATGACGTCCCTTCAAAGATACCTCCCATCTATTTTGCCATTCATCTAATAGTTCGCTATATACCACTGAAAGCGGTTTAAATAATCTATCACCTTTTAAAAGTTCACGTGGAGTTAAAAATCTTTTATCCATATTCTCCCTAGTAGAGTAATACATGGCGGCGCGACGTTCCACCTCCAGATCGACTGGAAGTACACCCGCCAGGACAGGCAATGCTTCGGTACTAACAGTTCTATATGCCTTACACAAGATTATTAACGCCAAACGTTGGCCCTGGAGCAGTTTTCTTCGCACAGCACCGATAGTAGCCCTATCAGCCCATACGGGGGATCCATAACATATACACCCTAAGTAAGTTGCTCCATAGATGATTTTTAATGTATTAAAGGACAATCCCCACGTTGATGTCGATATTCTTGTCAAAGCGAAAAAGTTCCTTTTCGATTTTTCCCCGACGTTCTTAATATGCTCAAGAAAAGAAAAATTCCTTTCCAAAAATAAGCCAAGATAGCAAAAAGATTCCTTCCTCTTGACAGTTTTATTAAACTTGATACGTGGTGGCGATTTTAAGATCCCTTTAAGAAGTAATTGGAACGTTTTATGTGGTGCGAACTTTAAGCGATTTCGGTCACCCCATTCAGATATTAATTTTAAATACGTGTCAGCCATACTTTCTAGTCCCGACCTACCATTAGACTGTATAAGTAAGAGGCCATCGTCAGCATAGCCCGTTAGTGAGCATCCTAATGGCAAGGGAATAGACAGGAAGTCGTCAAAGCCAAAATTCCACAAACATGGACCTAGAACCGAGCCCTGTGGGCAGCCCATTGTAAATGGCTTCGACACGGCATAGTGGCCAAGTTTTAATTTAGTTGTTCCATGTAAGAAATACGAGTAAATAAGCGAATAAATATTCAACCTCGTATTTTCAATTTAAGAAGCAGCATTGGCCACCAAGCATTATCAAATGCACCGGAAATGTCAAGAAAGATACCAAGCACATATTTGTGTTCAGATGTGCTCACCGCCCTACGGGCCGATATCGCCGCGTCTACAGTCGATTTACCGATAGTTAACCCGAACTGCTTCTCGTGGAAAGTTGGACCTCCTGGTAACAGTCGAGGAACAATAAGGCGTTCGAGGAGTTTTCCTAACGACGGCAAGAGCGTAATGGGTCTGTATGACTTAAGATCTTGAGGGGATTGATCCCCTCCTTTAGGTATTATTCGTATAAAACCAAAGCGCCATACGCGCGGAAATACACCCTCAACAATACATCGATTAAAAACGGCTAATGCGGCATCACCGGCAGATTTACACGCTTCTTTAATCATCCTATTAGCTTGGAGTTGGTAGATGTTGGCCCAGCCTCAGCTAACGTGTAAATGCACTGTTAGACTTACCACTTCAAACGGATGGATGACGTCAAACGACAATCCTTCGCTGGTAGCTCTTGACCTGTTGCTTCTAGAAGTGGCAGCAGAGGCAGCTAAGAGAGAATCTTCCAAGTCCATTTGCCTAAATAAATAACAAAAAATGAATTAATGTTCTCTTTAAGCTCTTCAGCAGTTTGATTGTAAATAGTTTTTAAATTTAAATAAAATTATTTCCATTTGTTTTATTCATTACATAACATCATCACGTGACAGGAAACAGCGGCCAGAGTGCACTGACGTCACTGGCCGCGCAGTAAGTTCAAAGCAGGGATCGAAACCGGTATCGAAAATACAGTTATTTATTGGTATCAACCGAAAAAAATAATACCGGTATTTTTAAAGGTAACCCTTAAGTACCAAGGACATTCGATTCCTAGAATTTAACCGGTATCATACCGGTAACCAAAATAAGGATTACCATATGTTTCAAAGCGCGCGCAGTGCCTGTGTGTATGTATTCCACCGTGTGTCTTTAGTCTTTACTAAACATTATGGCACTCACACTTACCTTTACTCATTTCATTTTATTTTCAACAAAATAACGCCGCAAAAAAAAGAACTGAATCCAGCGACAAGTATGATATTTATTTGTTGAGCGCAGGGACCGAAACCCGCTATACATTACGGTACCGGTATCGAAGAATTTCGGTTACCTTTAAGATTTAGGTAACCGTTATGACACATCATAAATAGTCAATATGTAAGGAATAATTAATTGCCCTCCGAATAAAGACCTACCCTTATTTAGCATAATGAATCATTAGGGGGATATGTCAAGACGTCGCAGAAAAATTTAGAAGGTCGCGCTGTTTGCTGATTTTGAGAAATTCAAAAATGAATTTAAAAAAATGACATGTTTTTTTCTTGGAAACTATTGGTTTTAATAAAAAGTTTTTTAAATAAAAAACGTAGAGGGCATTGCGAACTAAAATGTTTGTCATTGAAGTGACGTCATCCGTCATAAAAACGAAAAATTTTCAAAATCCCTATTGTATGATTTAAAACGATATTACCATTTCCAATTAATCAAAGCAAATCAAATAGAAAATTATTTTTTTATGTTCAAGAAAAACCCCAAAGCTACATAATCTGAACCACGTCGAGACTGAATTGACGCATAGGTTTAATCAAACTTACTCTTTAATATTTTCAACTGCTACCGTGTATTCGATTCCTGCTTCTTGAAGTTCCTGCTCGAAGGCCTGCCTCAAGAGACTAGGAACGAGGAATACACCAGGTCTGTCCATAACAGCCTCAGACCACACGTCCAGGCTGTATTTCTCCTCAACATCCTTGAGAACTTGGATCTCGTCTGCGAACTTCACGATCACATTGTACAGAGCATGGCTGAAAGGAAAGTAGATACAATTAATTTCAAGACTATGACAGTGAATACTGATATAGTAATGCTGTGGAACTGTTGCCCGATCCATTTGATTCATTTCATCATATTCATTTATAGAAAATAAATTCCATTCAAATGCTAAGAAGGAAGCCACAACAGCTATATAAAGGGGCAGATGTCTGACTGTCTGTTCCTAGTCAATAGTCTATCCGGACGGTATTGCATCTTCAATAATGTGCAGTGCAGTGACTTTAACTATAATAACAAAATATTAGGAGTTTCTCGTTCATTGACAGGATTTGTTATTTAATCTACCACGTGTATTCATGAGTCCTATTTTTTTAACCTGTGCCTGGAAGACCGAAATAATCCCTAGAATTTTCAAGAGTTCATCAATATTCGTAGATGGAGATTGCTCTATTGCCTTTCAACAAGAATTTTAGGTGTTTTTGATGGGTAGCCTCCATCATTCTTCTTTATTTTAATTCACTTCCTAGCCTACCTAGCATAGTAAAATCATTTCATTATAACAGAAAATATAATAAATAATTCTTACCCTTCATATTGCTCGTGTTTAGCCGCAGCAATATAGAAGAACAAAGAAATAAAAAAACTTATTTTAAACATGATGGCCGACTTTAATGACGGCCTCAAAAGGAATGGATGATTTATGATTATGCATGTAATTTTATTAAGGAATGATTACCTTACATCGATATCATCATAATTTGTTTATCATAAATTCATTAATATTTTTCAGACTTGAAATCTCGATAAAAATCTTTCAGGGATTTTCCAATCTTATGAACAATGAATTGATAACATTGATATCACTCGTGAAGGTTTTTATTTATTTTGCAATTTTCAACCTCCTATAACTTCGTTGTGGTTAAAGCAAGAAGCCTGAATTTTCAGTTACTAATTAGGCATTGTAGTAAACACGGTATATTTAAAATTTCATTCAATTTGAACCAGTAGTTTAAGAATTATAACTTGTCAAACTTTCGTAATTTTGTCACTCACTGACTGATTGACCGATCATCAAAAGTCTAAGGCACTTCTAGCAGACATAGAACCTTCAAATTTAGAATATAATTAGTATTTAGTGTCTCAATTAAGGGAAAATTTAAACTACTAAAATAGACGAGCTATTTAGCTCTAAAATATCAATTACCATGAAAGAAAGAACATTAATAATCAAATCCGCTATCATCCATCCATCCATCAGTCATAGGAACACCACTGCTGAACATAGGCCTCCCCCAATGATTTCCACAGAGACCTGTTGGAGGCAGCCTGCATCCTGGTAAAGGTCGCAGGACGTGGCAAATTAAGCAATTTATCACAAATATAGCGAAATTGATACCTACAAAAATAAGAAAAATCCATAAGACAGAGGCTTTAAGAAAAATCGTTAGTGATATTCTAGAAGTAAAAAGTACCAAGTGGAAAAAAGTAGGGCTCTACAAAAAGACGTGAGATCCCATCAAAAACATCCTGTAAAAAAAATCCAAGTCTCGCAGCTGAGGTTTTCTACCGCAAAAAGTTGTGAGATGCATGTAATACCAAGTCGATTAATTTATTTAGTCCTTGCTTAAGGTATCTTCTGTATATAGTTATTACGTAAGTTATTACCATATCAATATTAAACATTCTTTACGTTTTAAATAAATAGATTGACTTGGCCAGCAGCGTTATGTATAAATTGTACGATACATTATGTTTTCATGTGATGGCCTGAGAAGTTTTCTCATCCAATCCGCAGTGATATAAATAAAGAGAGGGAAGGGTGAAACCAAAGTGAAAAACGTAACAGATAAATTGACCTCATGGAAAATTATCTGGGGAGAAACGATCCGTTGGTTCAGCTCGCACATTATTTTAAGTTTTAATACTATCCAATATGTTCAAGTCTTGAGCCCCAAGAGTATTAGTCCTAGATTAAACCTGAAGTCTATTTAAAATATTTTTCATTTTTATAAGGTAATCTCGCTCAAACTATATCCTATGAAGGATGCTCCCTGATGCAAATTATTCACTGTTGTACAGAATATTTTATTCTTAAAGACTGACAATTCAGGTTCAGTTTTAAAACAATCAATTAGATTATGGAAAATTTTATGATTATAGATCAGAATAAAATTGTTGGATATACGTAAGCTTAGTAACTATTAACGATCAATATAAAAAAAGATACCATTAAAAATGCTATAAATATTTATTCTTAATTTATTACAATACACATTTATTCTCTCGCCCGCTTGCTCCAATTGGTAGCGGCTAAACGTCCAGCAACCTTAATAGCTTCCCAAGTTTCATACCCAGCCTGTTCGATGAAAGCGGGATCAACCAAGAACCCTTGAACAGTATTCACGATGCTACGATAGGCCAGCAACTCGAAGGTGTAGCTGTAAGGAATTCCAACAGCCATGGCGTAGTCGCTGGAGCCACCAGAAACAGTGTACAATATAAGGGCAACGTTTCCAACAATATTGTTCCTGTTCTCAGGCCATTTGACAGCGTCGATAGCCTGGGCCCTTCTGACGGCGAAGAAGTTTTTGGCTAAAGCGTTTGGTGGGAGAATACCATTTCCATATCCGTACAAGATAATGCTTCCGAAGCTGTGGAGGTCAAGATACATTTCCAGGCGGTTTCCATAGAGAGCAAGGACGTCCCTGATGGTGGCAGTCTCGGGTTCGGAGAAGGATCCTCTGCCGTGGAAGGTCTTCGCACAGACATTGTTACTCGATTCAGAACCCCAGAAGATGTCGAAGTTACGGTTGAGATCGACGCCCATACAGAAGTCGCCAATCATAAATCCAGTGGCACGGTTCTTACGCCAGAAACGGTTCTGATAAAAAGAAATTAAAATTAAAAAACAACGATAAATTAGTAAAATAATTAGCAGGAAGATGCAGTCGGCAGAACTTCAATTTTGAAGAAAACTTAGAAACAAACTGAGTCTTGAGGATCGAGATAAAGGGATCAAATAAAATGTATTAATTACATGTATCATTCATATCCTGGATAAGGAGGTGGATCCTTACATATGTATATTTTATAATATTTTGAATATTGATAAGGCTAAGGTTGCTTCTACAAAGTTGCAAAAATATTTTGAAGCCTTCTCTGCTATTTAACCCAAGGTAGCCCAACCCCAGGTTAAAGTTCCACCACCGTAACTAATTCTCCAATGGTTGTACTTACTCCGCTGTGAGAGAACACGTATCCGTCAGGATTGGCAACAGGCATGATAACCCAGTCGACATACCAACCCATAGCATAGAGAGTAGCGGGAAGGGTAACCCATTCACGAGCGTGAAGGAGAGACTGTAGCATCACTATTGGTTTATTGGTATCCTGAAGTTCAGAAAGATAGGTATAACTTTGTATAGTGTTTTCAAGAATCGTCTGTTTGTAGGCCGTGTCTGATAAATGAATTTAGTGGGCAAATTATGCGAGTTTGTTTCAGTTTATCAGTCATTGAGTTGATTTGTAGTCAGAGTACCTCCTCGACATACTGTGTCTTAATATCTTATGGTCTCAGGATGATGGGCGTAGTGGAATGCCATGCATTGCTACTGTTCATGAGGGTTGTATCGCTTGCTTTTTTTCTTTCCCTCTTTCTTGCCATTCATAAATAAAAAAATAGATACCGTGAAGTTGGTGGTAGAAATCCTCAGATACTTCATGTCTCTGCCTTGAACACTTCTGCCAGCTGATACTACACTGACGGTCTCTGAGTACGCGTTGGCCAAGTCCACCAGGTATTGGTCGACTTGGAAGAAATTCGTGAATAATAAGAGAGAAAAAATGGTGTGATGTGTTAGAATTCAACCACAATGTTACATTTATTTCCGAGAAATATGGCGTGGCATGAATTGGATTATAACATTCTGATTAACAACGATATTTGTAGGTATTTTTATATTTACCTATAGTTTATTATTTTACTTATCTATGTACTTATTCAAAGACAATTTGAAAAACAATTATTATATATTAATCATACAATGTTTTATCTTACTTATTCCAAAAGTCGTTGAACAGAATAATCATATTTTATCAAAAAAAATCCCAAGATGCAATAAGATGCCTATCACAGTCAGAATACATAAATTCAAATGATACGTACTGTCTTACAAATAAAAAATATAAGTCTGTATTCAGAGGTGTCTGTACTAAAATACAATTTTCCAACGTTAATTCCAATTTCACATTATGAACTTGGATTGAGTCCTCTTTAAGCCAGATATATAGTCTAGTCCTCAAAATAATAATATTTTTTTTATCAAAAAAATATAACAATAATTTAATTATTTTTTTAATTCTGTATGATAACGCACGTGCTTGTCAACGCGTCTTAATTCCATCCATCAGCCAAAGGAAGTCCACTGCTGAACATAGGCCTCCCCCAATGATTTCCACAGAGACCTGTTGGAGGCAGCCTGCATCCAGCGACGTCCCGCGACCTTTACCAGGTCGTCAGACCATCTTGTGGGTGGACGTCCTACGCTGCGCTTTCCGATACGCGGCCTCCATTCGAGCACTTTCCGACCCCATCGGTCATCAGATCTCCGCGCTATGTGCCCTGCCCATTGCCACTTCAACTTGCTAATCCGGTGGGCTATGTCGGTTATTTTAGTTCTCCTACGGAATCTCCTCATTTCTGATTCGATCTCGTAGGGAAACCACGAGCATAGCCCTCTCCATAGCTCGTTGAGTGACTTTGAGCTTCCTAATAAGGCCCATAGTGAGAGGCCACGTCTCGGTGCCGTAAATCATCACTGGCAACACACAACTATCGGAGACTTTCGATTTAAGGCACTGAGGTATATTGGACGAGAAGACGTCGCGTAGTTTCCCGAACGCTGCCCAACCGAGTTGGATTCGACGATTGACCTCTCTCTCGAAGTTGGACCTGCCTAACCGGACCACTTGTCCTAAATAGACATATTCGTCAACAACTTCAAGAGTCGAGCCCCCAACACCGATGGGGGTGGGCACAACATGGACATTCGACATGATCTTCGTTTTGTCCATGTTCATTTTAAGACCCACCTGTTGGGAGACTCGATAGAGGTCTTCGAGCATAGTGCTAAGGTCTTCCAGCGATTCTGCCAAGATTCTGTCTTAATTACCTGTATGGTAATTCCACTTGCTCATAATATCTAATAGGATTATAGATAATCAATTAAATACGTCTAGTTTTGTACTTAATCTTCTTTTTTACTGGTAGCAGGTGTCTCATATTTGAGGGACCTGGGTAAAATATTCCTCGTTTAAAGAACATTGTAGCCAGAGTAACTACTGGACATATTGATATTTAACATCTTATGTCTCAGGATGGCGAGCGCAATAGAATGCCAAGCATTGCTTTTTGCATGGTGTGGTTTGGTTTTGCTACTGTCTATGAGCGGTCATATATCCTACCATCAGCCGATTAGCATGTTCGTCTTGTCATTCATAACAATAAAAAAACTTAATCTTAATATAATATGCCTTTACGTACGATTTTCTGTTAATAAAAAAAACCTGAGCTGCGAACAGCTGAGCCCTCTGTACAATCGATTGTTTGATTTAGCTTTTAGGTCCGGCTTAGCCTTTATTCACAACGCTGCGCTTGCCTAATGTGGTTTAGCGAACTTCACACCCTATAGAACCTAATAATATTACATGAATAATAAATAATTTAATAATATGATAATATGTAATATTCAATGGTACTATGATCGCTAAGGTTTGAGGGTTTCCTAATGATGTTTTTCATTACCGCTAAAATGTGTATTTGACATCTTAATGTCAAAGGTGCTCTGGGATTCCAACCCGCGTTCTCAATCTTGGCAGCCGCACCCGGTTCCTCACTAACAATCTACCACATTTACAACAAGATGCTTTGTAAAATATAGTCGTTAAAATAGACACACAATGTAATAATGTAATGGGCCCTTTTGAATAGTAAGGGAAAAAATACTATAGAACAATACTGGGATGATCGTAAAACTCTTGTTTCGAATTCCCACTTATGCAATATGTAACATATCTATGAGTTTTAGTTTGATACAAATAAATAACTTGCCATAATTAACTCGGTGATTCTCAGTTAGGATGGACGTATAATCAATGCACTAACAAACTATCTAAAATATACGTATAAAAATACAATTACCGAATTGATCCCATAGCTTTTGAATGGGATGCTAAAAATACATCTAATTTTTTATAGTATATTGAGCAAACATATTGGTAGAAATTCCCTTTAAAAAATAATCTAAGATAGATGAAATAAGATTCATAAAAAATTAAAGATTCAGTAAAATATCCGATTATTATATTGTAGTAAGATATGAATGTACCAATAGATAGATAATTTCGATTTACCCCACACCTCCCGTATGGTCTAGTGGCTAGGATACCTGGCTTTCACCCAGGAGGCTCGGGTTCGATTCCCGGTACGGGAATTCTTCTTTCAGTTTCGTCTGTTTTGTTGGACCGCACTATACTATTTTTTTATTTTATATAATAAAATTGTTTTTTTTTATTATATTTAATTAACCATTAGTAGTCGAAATCTAAGCCAATTTCAACACGTCGCTATGTAATTTTTTTGGTTGTCTTTGTTTTTTATTGAATTGAATTGACTAAAAAGACAAAAAAGTTGGCATGCCACTCACCACTTCAAAGGTATGGATTTCCTCAAATGACAAGCCTTCGACGACAGACCTAGCTCGTGATCTGTTACTTCTAGAAGCTGCTGCGGATTTCGCCAATTGAGCATATTCCAGATCCATTTGCCTGTACAAACAAATAATTAAAAATTAAATAAGACCCCCATTGTAATGTTAATGGTTAAGCTTTATTGTTGTATGTTTTTTCAATTTTACTGTAAATATAAGTAAAAAAAATGGTTGTGTATATTCTCATTTTGTGTTATATAATAAAGTATAATAAAACAATTAAAAAAATATAGCCCATACAACATATTAACATAAATTGTTAGGAAACGACTCGAGACTTTTCTTTATAACAACCACCCAAGCCCGTAACGGTTACTTGTGACTTGTGAGTCTCGCATAATTTTTTCTCGGTGCGATAATCGAATCTGCGGGCTCTCGTTTCCCGCTCGGTGCCTAAAAAACTGAGCGTTCAAGTATTTTACGCAAAAATAGTTTAATTCCGTTTCAATAAACCGTTTTCGTGGTGACCTGACCTAATATTTTTTTTTAATTATTTGGGAAAACAAACAGTTACACATTGTTAATAGATAAAGAAAACTTAATTTTACATACAATTAAATGCGCAACCAACTACGTTATCCACAGATGCTATAAATAAAGAGGAAAGATTTATTGTTTGTTTGGATTGAATAGACTGTGTAACTATAAGAGAGATTTAAAAAAATCTTTGAACCATTAGAATTCTAGTCATAAATTTGAAATGTTGGAATTTATGTGATTTTCCCATCGGATAAGTTTGAATATAGTTTGGTAAAAGAAACATGCAATACCGTCCCTGTCTGCGCTGGTCTAAGTCCTTTTTTTAAATTCTTTCCCGGCATAATGACAGCGCTGAACCTGATGACAAGCGCAAATGCCGTCCAAGCAGAGAATCGACATTTACAAACTCTCATAGTGATTCATACAACAGTGAGGACCAAGCTTCTACATGGTGAATTGACCGTAGATTTAAACGCTGAAAGAACTTTTGTGTACAATTGTATTCGTCGGATGTGAATATTAATGCCAGCGCCCAGAAGTTTAAATTATAATTGAGGTATGTAAATTTTCATACCAGAGTCATTTCTGCAAGAAAAAGACCCGATTTTCCAATCATTTGATAAGTTATTATATCCAGTCAGCTACCGAAAACTAAGCCAGGTAGTAGTTTCAGTGACTTCAGACGCGATCCAAACAAAACTTTCGCAAAGAAACGTGACCATTTTTTTCTGAGTTAATTAATACCTTAACGTTTCTAAAAATGAAGGGTCAGAAATATAAGAGGCCAATCAAAATAAAAGTTTTTCATTACTATGAGTGTAGCATTCCCTTTTCGACTTTATATTATACTCATTATGATCTTGTATACATATTCAAACCTAATACTTGGCAAAGTTGAAGTTTAACAAATGAAGCCGAAAAAGTTTCGTTTTGTGACCATGTATTGGCATGTCCAGCGTCATACGTACATCCATAGACGACTTAAAATACTTGGATGCAACTCGCTTTCAACAGGTTGCTATGGCGATCTCCGGAAGCCAATACGTGGATTTATTAAGTCTGAAAAATATGATGAAATTTTACCATCACTCAAACACGAATTTAATATGACAATCTAAGATTACTTTTATAAATATTTTTTTCCTTATACTGTTTTAGATCAAAGTTCGCACGTATAGGCACAAAAGGAACGTTGATGATAAGTAGTATATAATATGATTTAATAAAACCTAAATGTCAATAGCAGTCTATAAGGGCGAAGGAAAACCTCGAGAGGAAACCTACTCATACCGATTTGTAAGAAAATACACAGTCAGGTCATAAGTATTGTCACACAGTAAAAACTTTTCTTTTAGAATGCTGGCCACAAAAAAGTTTATTGAATTCGAATTTCGAATTGCTCATGAAAATAAAAATGTATACTTTTTAGAATTTTACTCATTTTTAATATGGAGTGGACGCTTAAAGAAGACCGTGTTGCAGTTATTGCGTTGCATCGTTGCTGTTACGCGCCAATTCAAATTTTTAACATACTGAAAAATTTTAATATAACCAAAAGATTCGTTTATCGTACCATCAAACGATACAATGAAGACTCTAATGTAGATGACAGGTCAAAAAGTGGTCGCCCTCGATCTATTAGGACTCCAGCACTGATAAAAGCTGTTAAGGCGGGAATTCAAAGAAATCCCAAACGTAAGCAGAAACTGCTGGCCCTTCAGATGGGGTTAAGCAGAACCACGGTGAAAAGTGTGTTAAATGAAGACTTAGGGCTTCGGGCATATCGAAGAAAAACAGGACATCGTTTGAATGCTCGTCTAATGGACCTGAGACTGAAGAGATGCCACGCTTTGTTGAAGCGTTACGCGGGAAAAAAATATCAGGAAATTATTTTTTCAGATGAAACATTTTTACCGCAGAAGAGAGCTACAACAAACAAAATGATAAAGTGTACGCACACAGTAGTGAAGAAGCGAGCAACCGTATTCCGCGTGTCCAACGAGGTCATTTTCCATCCTCACTCATGGTATGGTTGGGAGTTTCTTATTGGGGCTTAACAGAGGTACATTTTTGTGAGGAAGGTGTAAAAACGAATGCAGTTGTGTATCAAAATACTGTCTTGATGAATTTTGTGGAGACCCGTTAACCACAGTTACAGTGGGACACATACGGGCTGACTAAATTGTGAATTTGTTATTTAAGCTTGCATCCTTTAAATACTCCGATTTTAAGGGTCATCAAAAACCATAAAGAACATTATATCCAGAACAAGTATTACTCCCGAGGAAAAAACTTTTCCTGAAGACATAAATGCTGACAGCCTAAATTGATTGAAAAACTTTCACTAACGCAAGCTTAGCTAAGGGCATTGATTAATTCCGACAAATGGTTAAATCTCAGCGGTGGATACAATTATGCTGGTCTGGTCGAAAGCAAATAGTCGTAGATGATTCCAATGGGTATTTAAATACTTATTATACACATGTCACACACTCACACATACACACACAACCACATTCAAGTCCTCGCTCCTACTAAGTTAAAGAACAAATAACTAACTTCTGATGTGTCATAATATAATGTAACCTAAGTGGGCATCGTGGTACCCATAACACAAGTTCAATCTTACTTTGGGTACCAGTGATCAATAACAGTTTTTGCATTTTACCAATGTATGTTATTTGTAAGTGTATGTAAAACATTTTTGACGAATAAATAAATTATTATTATTATTATTCTAATGGGGGATAAACTAGCGTATTACTGTATAGAGTTTTCAACCTTTTGAATCTTTGACATATTATTTGAACTTAACATACTTTTACGGACCAACGATATTTATAAAAATAAGCATAATGTTTATTTTTATTTATTTTTCCTTTTTTGCACTATAAATAGAACTACTTACATTAAAGAAATAACTTTGTACAAAACTATAAAAGGCGGCCTTATCTCACTGGGCAATTTCTTCCAGGCAACTTTGGGACGGTTATAATAATAGGAGAATGGGAGATCAGTCTAAGTAGTAAATAATTAGCTTGAATTAATAAATAATCCTTATAAATAGATAACAACACTATATTAATACTAACACTTGCAAATATATATGTTATGAGCCAAGTGATTAATCGGGCATTATTCACAATGCCCGGGCAATATTAATAATTCCCAATAAGACCGGGCAATGTGATTATAACCAATCAATTTATCACATTGCCCGGGCATTATGAATAATGCCAAGTGCCTATTGGGCAGAGTGATGTAAAGAGAATCAAAATCAAAACAATGAGCCGAAGTGGTAGAATTTAGAATAGGGCAGCACGAGGGGGTGGGTTGGGAGGAGTGAGGAGGAGGGGGAGTTTCGCACCTCCCCTGGTACATGAAAAGTAACGCACCATTTCTGAGAAATATCTATTATAGCAACCTAACCCTTAAAACACTTGTTGTCAATACAAATTAGCTTCTGCATGGTCTCCGGCGCTATGGGAAGTTCAGCCCCTTCGCCCTTGCGTAACAAAAGATAGGCAACCATGCTCATCTCCGCAGCTTCGCCTTGCTAGTCGCCTCCGGCGACTAGCCTCAGCCGCTACGGCTCGCACGGTTGCCTATCCTTCGTTACAGTGGGCGGCGGCTGCTCTCCCTCCGCGCCTCCGGCTTTTTATATACACTCTAGGGTCGGTAGCCAAAAGACTACGTGAAGTCAGGGTGTTCCGAGTCGGTTTTGGGGCACAGTCGACCTAGCTGATCCATAAAGTGGGTACACTAATTTTCTTCTGAAGATAATGTTTCGGATGTTAAAAAACAACTAAACATAAGCAGATCATTTCAACCTTTCTAATTTATGGGTCTATCACAGATGCGACAATGCGGCAGCGCACCACGTAAAAATCACCTATTAATCACATTGCCCGATCATCATGTAGCCATATTCATTATGCCCTGGCAATGTGATAAATAGGTGGGCTTAGATTGTAATTTATCACTGGTCCCGACATGGCTCGGCAATATTCATACTGCCCGGGCATTATGAATACTGCCCACATTAATCACTTGGCCCATAACATATACATACATAAAAAAACACATATGAAATTGACATACATACCGGGTATCTCAAGACTGCTACCGAAAACGAAGCCGGGTGGTAGTTTTAGTGACTACAAACACAATGCAACTAAAAATTTCGCAAAGAAACGCGACAATTATTTTTTATGTTTTTCTAAACATCGTCATTTTTGGGTGGTAAATAATAATTTAAACTCTTTTATACCTTAGATTATTTACAAATAAAAGGGTATACACTATTATTTTAGGAAAAATGTGTTTATCACCCAAATATGGTCATAAGAAAAAAATAACAAAAAAGAAGACGAGTGGCACTCGGAGACTGCCGCGTTAAAGCTATTGCATAGCATTTTTTATCAACTTATGTAATTACAATTATTTTTTTATTATTGCAGTATTTTTTTTTCCTTTGTTTTTCTTTGATATTAATTGTACAGATATTCACTGTTGTACTTCGTAGAGTCGTACCAGGATGTAAATACAAAGAGGAGGTGCCCTAACGCCGAAACTCTAAGCAGGCATGAGTCACCAGATTGAGAAGCGAAGAGGGGGATTACGCATGCGCAGTAACGCCGATACAATCAATGCCACCTAGAGGCGAATTGCTGAACTAAAGACACAAGCGTGATATTTCAAAAAGTCATTAAAAGTTCTGCTATTCATCGATAGATGGCAAAACTAAATATCGAAAGAGGTAAGATTACAATTAATCACGCAATAGCTTTGCAATTCGCATTTAAAAGTACTGGCACATATTTGAATCAAAATAAAAATATTAAATTAAAATTTCGTTCGAACTTAGGTTATTTTCGTTACGGAATTTCTGGATTCGGTCTCCACGGTCAAGATCTAGTCACATTGATACTGTAAAGATAAAAAATCAAACAGATGTTTGGATTTTTGTTGTGCTGTTGGTTAGACGCCGACTGGGAAACGAGAGGCCGCGGGTTCGATCTCCACAGCGAGACAAATGTTTGTATTAACCACTTCGATCAAATATACTGATCGAAGATTAACCATAAGTATTTTTGTCGAGTCTGAGTGTTTACAAGACCGAAAAGACTTTTGTAGTTCCTGGTACCCTCGTGACAAGACTGGATCTTAGTGTCAAGACAATGCATATGACTGGACCGGAAACTTTGACACGACCATTACGACCTCTCCCAAGTTATCGGGAGGAAACACAAGCACAAGCACAAGCGAAGCGGCACGAAGTCGGCGAATCCAGGCTGCTCAAACAGATTGATTTAGATCGAGATCCTTGGGCATGTTCAGCAGAGTGCTTCCTTGCCCAAAGAGAGAGAGAGAGAGAGAGAGAGAGAGAGAGAGTACACAATAGAACACACACTGTTCTCTAAACATTTCAATATACCATAATCGATAGACCAATGCCTTGAAATTAGTCGGCCAGTATCAGGCAAAAAATACAACGAACTGCTGAGGTTTTCTACTGTCTTCTCAATTTTTAAGAAGGCGAGTACGTCGCCATGTCGATCTCAAAATACAGACCCGGGATAACGGTTAAAAAAAAAGATTCAGATGCGAACCAAGTACCTCGCGATTCACATGCCGCAGCGTACATACCCTACCACTTGACTAGTGACTTTACCTTATGAAAATTGAATAGCCATATATTACTATAGTGATTTAAATGTTTGTTTTTCGTAGGCGTATGAGGTTTTCTGCTGTCTTCTTAATTTTTAAGAAGGCGAGTACATCGCCATGTCGATCTCAAAATACAGAGACCCGGGATAACGGTTAAAAAAAAAGATTCAGATTCGAACCCAGTACCTCGCGATTCACATGCCGCAGCGTACATACCCTACCACTTGACTGACTTTACCTTATGAAAATTGAATAGCCATATATTACTATAGTGATTTAAATGTTTGTTTTTCGTAGGCGTATATTTACATACTTGAGTAGAAGAACTCAAATTAATATCAATTACTCTAAATTTTATTTTAGACTAGGGTACCCATCGCATGATAGTAAACGATACAACCGCTCATAGGGAGTAGCAAAATCAAACAACTCCATAAATTACAAAGCAATAGCTTGGCATTCCACTGCGCTCGCCATGCTGAAACATAAATGTCAGGTCTCAGGCTAAAATGTCCATCAAACCATTGCTGTGGTACCTTCCCAGGCGGCCTCTCACATATGAGAGACACAAACAGCCGTGGAATTATAAAAAATGGCCTTGAGGAGTACATATTTCTTTTAGTTGAGACTCATTGTGTGTGTGTTAGTATATTTATATTTACTTCAAGTTCTTTAATATTTGTACCGAGACAAATGTTTGTGGGAACC
The DNA here is from genome assembly GCA_009982885.2 of Hyles vespertilio. Classification (NCBI taxonomy): domain Eukaryota; kingdom Metazoa; phylum Arthropoda; class Insecta; order Lepidoptera; family Sphingidae; genus Hyles; species Hyles vespertilio. The sequence goes on from CM042817.1 coordinate 17,270,128, forward strand.
ACAGTTTGTTTCGGATCTGGGTGTTTGTGAGACCGAAAATTATCATGTAGTTTCTGATACCCTTAATCTTCGACACAATAGTCGATTTTAGTGTGGGGTCAGAAATATGTACAGTCAGCAACAGAAGTCGCTGCACACTTCACATTTTTTGATAACCTTTTTAAGTACGTACTACTCTGTAGTCGTAAAATATTACCAAGTAAAGTCATCTATGCCGAGAAGTGCCATACGATATTGAAAATAATTATTATTTCGGATGATAAGACAATTCCAAATCTCGTGAATGTGTAGCGACTTATGTTGCTGACTATACGTGTTAGACGTAAGTGGGAAGCAAATTTAGTGGTATGCAGGTTTCCTCACAATATTTTCCTTCACCGTTATAGTGCGTGGTGGTTGATAAGACTCCGAAAAGTTAGAATTGTGCCGTGGGATTCGAACCCACGACTGCCATGAACATGTTAGCCGCCGCATCTGGTACATTTACCAGCAGGCCACCACCACACGCAGATTCTTGCCCGTTCTTCTCTAGTGAAAACTGCTTTCCGAACCGGATGGTAGATCAAAAGGTGACTTAATCTAAATGATGTTGAACAAATTAGATTCAATGGATGATTAAATAAAGAAAAGAAAGAAAGAAAGAAAGAATATTTATTGCTGGCACAGTAAATAACAGAGGAGTTGACAAAAAACAGTTAAGGTAAAATAAAAACAAATAAATATTGCGCCAGCAAAGGTAGCTCTCATTCAGCTAGTATGCTGCAGCACCACTTAAGCAGCACTGCAACGCTGATTTTCGATGAGAGACCTTCATGACGTGCGGACGTTCAGTCGTTAATAATACAATTAATACATATATTAATTAATACATACCGGGTATCTCAAGACTGCTACCGAAAACGAAGCCGGGTGGTAGTTTTAGTGGCTACAAACACAATGCAATTAAAAATTTCGCCTAGAAACGCGACAATTTTTTTTTATGATTTTTTAAATATCGTTATTTTTGGGTGGTAAATCCATAGCTTTTGCTTAAATAATAATTTAAACTCTTTTATACCTTAGAGTATTTATAAATAAAAGGGTATATACTATTATTTTAGGAAAAAATGTATTTACCACCCAAATATGGCCATAGGAAAAAAATAACAAAAAAATTGTCGCTTTTTTTTTGCAACTTTTTCTGTTGCATTGTGTCTGAAGTCGCTTAAACTACCACCCGGCTTCGTTTTCGGTAGCAGTCTTGATATACCCTGTATAATTAATACATATTAATAAATAAATGGATTTAATACATTATTTTCATATTCATTTATTTGTATGGTATGTGATTTCGTCAATCCGCACTATGCCTAGTGTTGAGTAGGACATACAAGAGGCAGTACATTTGTCCCGTACATGACGTCAAAATGTAAGAGCGGCTCAACTTTTTAACGTGTACTACTTCATATTTGCGTGGTGGCCTGTTGGTAAACGGACTAGACGCGGCTGCCAATATGTTCACGGTGGTCGCGGGTTCGAATCCCAGGGCACACCTCTGACTTTTCGGAGTCATGTGTGTATTGATAGTCAATCACCACGCACTAAAACGGTGAAGGAAAACATCGTGAGGAAACCTGCATACCATAGCGATTTATAAAATTTCTATGGTATGTAAGTCCGCCAACCCGCACTAGGCCAGCGTGGTGGACTATATGGCCTAACCACTCTCAATCGTACTCTCGATTGTAGAGGAGGCCCGTGCCCTGCAGTGGGTCGTATATGGGCTGATACACACACTTCATATTTGGTGTACTACTTGGTCTGTAATGTCATTTCATTGGCGTGAGCCGGCCGCCTAGCCGTGAGGCAATGTTATGACACACAAGTAAGCATCAGTACGCCTCACTTCAATTGAAGTGGGACATTGTACTGGCTCAGCACAAAAATGAGGCAACTCTTACAAACTCTTTTTCATGTCATGTCCTACTCAACACTAACTATGCCAGAGCGGTGGTCTATGATCTAACCAGTCTCAGACCTCTTGCAACCCATGTGAGGCCCATGAACTTAATATATCTATACACACATTTAACCCCTCCCGCGTCGGTCAATCGAAATGGCGAAAATCGCGAATTAATTAATTAATTGGAGTAGCATTTTTTGCGCACGTTGGCGCATCGATCCGCGATTACTTCAAGCCATATTTCTCGACATTGTTGTATGAAAGGTACCTAATGTTGATTGGTTTCGGTATAAAAATAAGATTTTATAACTCCTGCATTATATTAATCATAAGTTGTTTGAATATATATTTTTTTATTGGAAAGTAAACTCGAAATAAGTGTTAATTTTGCAAATTTTTGAATATATTTTTTCAGTGCATCTATTTTTCTTTAAATACTTTTATTTCATAAACAAATATATAAGGAACAAGGAAAAAAATGGTATGTAGGTATGTAAAAATGGTGGTAGGCCTCTCATATGTGAGAGGCCATCTGGGTAGGTACCACCGCAATGTCTATTTCTCCCGTGAAACAACACTGCTTAAATGCACTGTTGTGTTTCGGATTGAAGGACATTGTAGCCAGAGTAACTACTGGACATATTGAGACTTAACATCTTATGTCTCAGGATGGCGAGCGCAGTGGAATATTGCTACTGTTCATGAGCGGTCGTATCGCTTACCATCAGGCGAACGGCTTGCACGCCATTCAATGCAAAAAAAAAATAACTCCTTTTACCGACAATCCACCACGTTAAACAATTTATTTATTTTACTGATGGTAGATATCTTATCTCTCCACATTTCGACTCGTTTATTCCGTCCGGGGCAAGCCTATTCCCTATCCAGCACAAAGAACATCGGCGAAAATGGACCATGAACGGGACCAGTTATGAATGGTACATCAAAAATTTTCATAATTTATTAGAGTCAAGATGCATATTTCAATTTATTTTATAAAACCCGGATAAAAAAGAAAAACTTAAAGTGTTTTTAATAATATTGAATGCATATGAGTGCGTTCCGTCAGTCACACTTTGTTTTAAAATAAGGTTTTAACTACAACGTTGGAGGTAGTACTAAATAAAAAAAAAGTGTAGGTATTTTCTATGACACATGACTTTTCTTTGCGCTGTCATTTTGCTTTCTTTTGATTTCCGATTTACGACTACTGTTAATTCTCTGTTTATATTTGTGACTTGGCTTTAATCACGGACTCCGATATACCCTTGTATTTCTGACCACTTTCTAAGATTAACCATTGTATAACGATAACGCTTTGTGATTTCGTTTAAAGTGTGAAGTATTACCATATTTCCAACATGAACTCGGAACAACAGTGCGCTCCTCAACAATTTGTGCATTGTGTTCAATGCAATACCCGTCTTATTATACTCATTTCTGTAATCAGTGAGTGGGTCTATCAACTAATCGAAGATTTTTTTGGCCATGAATCTACAAGGTATCCTATTTACCATTTAGTCCATATGGTTTAGTATCCTGGAGTTCCCACAGGAAAAGTGTGTGTGTTTTGATGAAAAACAATGATGCCAAACTTCCAAATCAAGGAGCGACGGAATAACTAAGTATTGTTGTAACTGTGTAGTAGGACGTCGCACAGTACTGTTGCTGTGTCCATGTCATGACTTTGATCTTGCTGCCCCTGCACAGTTCTTAGATTCTATTGTAATAAGAGAAGATGAGAAATAATACATTTAAAAAATCTTTTCTGTGTTTTATTTTATTTGTGTTTTATTTTATTTGTGTTTTATTTTTGTGACCACTGCGTATTATATTCCTATACTAACATATAGGGGGATTTTTCAAGTGTGTGTGGATGGCCAAATACGAAACTATGAAGAATAGCGAAAAATACTCAAAACAGTCTAGTAAATTCTGATAAAATTCTGCGAAATAATGACAGCAAAATACTACATTTTCTCTCATTACCTTAAGGTAACAGGTATGGTGTACACAATATTCAACGGCTAATTAGTTTTATGACAAGGGAAATTATAGAGCATAATAATTACTAAGCCATCATAATGATTTAATACACTTTTCTTCCTAGGTACCTGATAACCATAAGACCACCCTACATTAGGTATATTTGACAATGACAATGACATTATAATGTGCTATTTTTTATTAGTATAATCGTAACCTAAAAAGTTAGAAATATATGAATAATTCTAAAATCTCCGGCTTTTTAGAAATCTTTTTGTAACTGGACATCACTCCTCATGCACTATACAACATAATAAACTATATCCCAGCTGTGTACAATATATTTCTTTGTCAGGTCGCAAAATGTATGGACGTGACCGATGTTCTTTCTGACTCCATTGACAAAGTATATATGTAAATTTCCATATCACTTGGCCTGACCCGAGATTTGAACCCGAGACCTCGATGTTGTAGTCGTTGTAAATTATAGGAATTAGCTTGATACACTGCAAAATAAATCTGGTGGTAGGTCTCTCATATTATGTAAGAGGCCGCATGCGTAGGTACCACAGCAATGTCTATTTCTCCCGAATAGCATAGTCCATTCAATAAAAACAATAAGAAAAATAAGTCCTACTCACGATGGAGATATCAATCACGGGATTTACCGTATAATTTATTCATTGCGCGTATTATTTGATAAGCTTATTATCAAATTATTTTTAACCGATAATCCTTGATTATGTGTCGATATTGAAAATCCAGTTTTTTGGTGTACGTGTGCACAAAATACGTTATAGAGTGTAAAAATCACAACAAGTCTATATACTTATATCTACGTTTATATGTACAGTCAACAACATAATTCGCTGAACACTTCACATTTTTTGATAACCTTTTTATGAATTAAAATTTGTATGTACTACTCTGTAGTCGTAAAATATAACCAAGTAAAGTCATCTATGCCGAGAAGTGCCATAAGATATTGAAAATAATAATTATTTTGGATGATAAGACAATTCCAAATCTCGTGAATGTGTAGCGACTTATGTTGCTGACTGTACATGTCCTACTAATATTATGAAGGTGACAGTTTGTGTGTTTATTACTTCTTCATATTTATATCGAAAGAATGACAACTTTAATGTAATATAATATTTTATACATCAAAAACTAGTATACACAATGGTAGATAACCTTTTTATTCACAAACTAAGGTGTTCAAGTTTATTCTAACCCATTTAGTTTGCGACCAGGAATTTTTAAATCTTGTTTTTGCTCTCCTGTAAAATGATTTTCGACCTGTATCACTGATTACAAGAGCGTCGGATATTTTCTTTAGTTTTCTGTACTCGAAAAACCCAAATACATATATGGTAGAATTGATATCTAAGAGTTTGTATATTTGTTTACGCTCAAACGGCTGAACCAATTGTGATTTAATTTGGTATGGAGGTTGATAATACCCTGGATTAACGCATAGGCTGCTTTTCATCCCGAAAAAAAGTGGTGTTCCCATGGGATGAGCAAGGAATTAAAATATGTATATTTGCTACTCTTTCAAATTCAAAATGATGGTATTGGATAGGATATATGGGGGATGGTACGTTACTTGACGGTACAAGAAAAGCAGTTTAAAGGACGGCAGTCATTTCGAGTTTAAATATAAATAAAACAGTACGTCAAATTATACTGCACCTGTCTATATTTTCTTTATTTTATTTTATTTTATTTAATAGATTTGCTAAAAATTGCTTACCTGAATTCTTATATAAATATTGTATTAAGATTTAAATTATTCATGAGAGGAACAATTTATTACAGGCAAACACCACATGCCAATGCTATAAGAATATTCCGTATTTGTATCAGCCCATATACGTCCGTCTACAGGGTACCGGCCTCCTCTACAATCAAGAGCACGACTGAGAGTGGTTAGGCCATATCAGACTTCGGCATCGCATGAAAACATAATGTATCGTACAATTTATACATAATGCTACTGGCCAAGTCGATCTATTTATTTAAAACGTAAAGAATTGTTAATATTGATATGATAATGACTTACGTAATAACTTTATACAGAATGTCCCTTAACCAAGGACTAAACAAATTAATCGACTTGGTATTACATGGATCTCACATCTTTTTGCGGTAGAAAAACTGAGCTGCGAGACTTGGTATTATTTTACAGGATGTTTTTTTTGGGATCTCACGTTTTTTTGTAGAATCCAACTTATTTACTTTTCGGTACTTTTTATTTCTAGAACACATTTTTTCTTAAAGCCTCTGTCTTATGGTTTTTTCTTATTTTTGTAGGTATCCCGTTATCACAAATATAGCGGATTTGATTATGAGTGTTCTTTCTTTCATAGTATTAATATTTTCGAGCTATTTAGTCTATTTATTTGCAAGTTTATCTTCGTCATGTTTTTCTAGACGAATGTTGTACAGTTTCATAGGCTAAAACACCATTTGCCCCTCTATACCCAGCTCCTGTTATGCCTCATATATATAGATACCTATCCACAACTATTATTCCATTATATACGAGTACAACGAATTGTTAACTGCAAATATAACCTAAACCTGTAATCCTATACATTTATATGGGATTACAAAGTTATTCACGCAGTTGGTGTATCTAGAAAACTAGACAAAAATTATGAAATGTTTAAATTTTCCCTTAATTTAGACACTAAATACTAATTATATTCTAAATATGAAGGTTCTATGTCTGCTAGAAGTGGCTTAGACTTTTGATGATCGGTCAGTCAGTCAGTGAGTGACAAAATTACGAAAGTTTGACATGTTATAATTCTTAAACTACTGGTTCAAATTGAATAAATTTTTAAATATACCGTGTTTACACAATACCTGCTTAGTAACTGAATTCAGGCTTCTTGCTTTAACCACAACGAAGTTATGGGAGGTTGAAAATGGTCTGAATTGCTTCGAGAAAAGGATGGTACGACTGTGCCGCTTTTTAGCTCGACTTGGAGGGGGCACTGACGTGCCCCCAGATTTAAAAAGATACTTATTTTATGGTTTCTTAGATTAACGCGAATGTTACACATTGAAATAAAGCTATTATTTATTTATTTATACACTTTATTGAAAACACAAAAAATACAAATAAAAACGAAACTCACAAACATAAAAAGTACAATTGACGATCTTATCGCACAAGGGCACTTTCTAACAGTCAACCATGGGATGGATTTCAGAAAAGGATTATTAATAGAGTTCAAAAAAGGAGGTTATGTATTCGATGTGTGTGTATGTAATTTTGTCAGAATCGCAAATTTTTTGGATATGTTAGTCTGCACCAGTGCATGAACACGAATTACAATTTTTAAAAAAATGTGTGTTTGTATGTTTGTTCATTTGATTCGATGGAGACCTGGGCTGTGCTACAGTCTCTTCAGCGGTGCCACATAGACTATCGGTACATCGAAGTGTTGAAGTGTATATACAACAACGCCACCATGTCGGTCCGAGTACAAGATCAGAGCACGAAGGCTATTCCACTACAGAGAGGCGTGAGACAGGGAGATGTCATATCTCCGAAACTGTTCACTGCCGCGCTGGAAAACGCCTTCAAGCTCTTGCAGTGGAAAGGATTCGGAATCAACATCAACGGCGAGTATATTATTATATTCGAAGGTGAGCCTTCGATTTGCCGACGATATTGTAGTCTTGGCAGAATCGCTGGAAGACCTTAGCACTATGCTCGAAGACCTTAATCGAGTCTCCCAACAGGTGGGTCTTAAAATGAACATGGACAAAACGAAGATCATGTTGTGCCCACCCCCATTAGAGTGTGGGGCTCGACTCTCGAAGTTGCAGACGAATATGTCTATTTAGGACAAGTGGTCCGGTTAGGCAGGTCCAACTTCGAGAGAGAGGTCAATCGTCGAATCCAACTCGGTTGGGCAGCGTTCGGGAAACTTCGCGACGTCTTCTCGTCCAAAATACCTCAGTGCCTAAAATCGAAAGTCTTCGATAGTTGTGTGTTACCAGTGATGACATACGGCACCGAGACGTGGCCTCTCACTGTGGGCCTCATTAAAAGGCTCAAAGTCACTCAACGAGCCATGGAGCGGGCTATGCTCGGAGTTTCCCTACGAGATCGAATCAGAAATGAGGAGATCCGTAGGAGAACCAAGGTTACCGACATAGCCCATAGGATTGGCAAGTTGAAGTGGCAGTGGGCCGGGCACATAGCTCGTAGAACCGATGGCCGTTGGGGCCGAAAGGTTCTCGAGTGGAGTCCACGTACAGGCAAGCGAAATGTCGGACGCCCGCCTACAAGGTGGACGGACGATCTGACTAAGGTTGCAGAAAGTCGCTGGATGCAGGCCGCTTCCAACAGGTCATTGTGGAGATCCTTGGGGGAGGCCTATGTTCAGCAGTGGACTTCCTGTGGCTGATATGATGATGATGATGATGTATGTTTGTCCACGCATATCTCGAAAAGTATTAGTCGGATTTCGAAAATTATTTTTGCGCTCGATTAGATATAGTCCGACTTAGGGGCTGTATTAAAATCGGCTTCGTAGTTTTTTAAATAGAGCAGGGGTGTCCAACCTTTATCCTCTGCCCGTCGTAAGAGACGTCCTGAAGGGGTCATCTGAGTCGCTGGACACACGGCGAGGGCCGTGCGCACTCGCGTATAACGACTCCGAGACGTGTGATAGAGCCTCGTCTCTGTCATGCACGCCCATAAAAACTTAAACGGGCGTCCAAAAGTAGGTGTAAGTGGGGGGCCATCTGAGCCCTCATAATAATAATGGTAGGACCAGCAATTGTTTTGCGCGGGGCGGTTACACGGACGTAAATCGCGGTGCCCTTCGCCCAGGAATGTTCGGTGCTGCCAACAATGCGTGTGACGGCCATCGAGAGGTTTTTAGTCAGTATGCTGGCGTAAGTACACACGCCGGCAGAATTAGAGGAACACGCGTTAAATATTGAATTTCTTAGAAAATATTATAATAACTGAATGTTTTTATTTTTCAACATTCAAAATGAGGCAAAATTTATAACAAATTACTAAAATTGAGTAAAAAATACTTTAATTAATGACGCAAATGCAATTAAACGGAAATAAAGTAAAATGAAATTTCTGTATTGTCAAATGTAATTGTGTATTTTAAAAACTTACAGAAATAATTTAAGAAAATTAATAATGCGTATTGCTACCACGGGCACAGATAAGAGTCTGGATATGATCCTTCATGCTTTTAATGACGTCATCAATCATGTTTTGCGACAAATTCTCCCACTCTTGCTCACTCACTAACATGAATTTTAATCCTTGGACGATCTTAGGGGCTTGGTTTCTTCCATTTATCTTTCTTCCGATAACGTCCCATTCGTTCTCTATGGGATTCATGTCTGGTGATCTTGCTGGGCAATTCATTTGCGCGATTTGGGCCTGATTTAAGTAGTCGCGAACCATTTGCGCTGTGTGGGGCCGCGCATTATCATGCATAAATAAAAAATATTCGCCTATGGATGGTGCAAAAGACAATACATGGGACTTTAAGATCTCTGTGACGTATCTTTGTGCAGCTAAAGACCCATTTTCTATAAGTATTAACTCTGCGCGTGCTTCCAAACACATACCACCCCATACCAAAATTGACCCTCCGCCATAACACCCCTCTTTCAGTAAAGTTTCCTCGATTAGCGTTCTCTTCGATACCTCCAGATCCTCTCCCTTCCTTCTATGCAATTCACAACAAAACTGCTTTCATCACTAAACAAAACTCGGCTCCACTCATTTGTCCAGTCGCGGTGTTGATGAGCAAAAGCTTATCTGGCTACTTTATGTATCACCTCGAGTTTTGGAGCTTTTGACGGAACGTAAGACTTCAGTCCAACTTCATTTAAACGTGTTCTCACTGTACGCTCACTGATATTAACATCACGGACTTCTTGTGACATGTTTCGGGTCTGAATAACCGTTTGAAGATGATTTCTCAAAGTTTTCAGCCGTATAAAATGACCATCCTGGGTACTGGTCCACCGTTTTCTGCCTTATCCTGGCATCCGCACATAAGAGCCTATGTGCCTCTAACGTTTAACGTTGAGAAAGACGACAGATACCGACACACCCAATGCGCGACTTATATTCATTCTTTTATTTACGGATTATTTACGTCCGCCATAAAACACGTAAATAATAGTTATATTTTAAGGTACCTACTTGTTTTTTTTTTATCTATTAGAAGTTAATATAAAATACTGTTCAATTGATAAAAGTATGAAAAAGCTTGACAAAGGTCGGTCTGTTGTAAAAAACACATTGATATTGAATGTGCTATCGTAATATATTCCTCAGTTTCTGCACAATAACTTAACATTCTTGGCAATTCTGAAGGGAATTATTGTAAGGTTTCGTTCGTTCAAACTTCTTTGCTGTCGGTCTTTTAAGCTTCAGTTCAAATGAATCTTACATTCATCATACATTTATTTAAGTACTTTGTTTATTAAATGCAATAAAAATTACATTGATAAATATGCCGCAAAGTCACATAAATAGTCTACACACCACAGTAAGATTGAAATCTTGTATCATAGGTATTAGAAACTACAAGAGACTTTTCGGTCTCAAATATCCAGTATCTGAAACAAATACACGTGAATCATGCAAATATTATTTGTCGGGGATCAAAACCTTTCGTCTGAGCCGGCATGTTTTGACAGCCTCCGTGGCGCAGGTGGTTAGACGCCGCCTGTGAAACGAGAGGCCGCGGGTTCGATCCCCGCACCGAGAGAAATATTTGTGCGTCCCACAAATATTTCTTCCGGGTCTGGGTGTTTGTGAGACCGAAAAGTCTCTCGTAGTTCCTGATACCCACGACACAAGACTCGATCTTAGTGTGGGATCAGGACTATGTATGTGACTGTTGGGTGTATTTATTATTTATTTATTATGTAACCAACTGTGCCACGGAGGCTGTTAATGAATACTTAATTCGGATAGATCTGTCCATTACTGGTTGTGTACCACTGATGGTAGGTTTCTCATATGTGAGTGGCCGCCGAGGTAGGTACCACCGCAATGTCTATTTCTACCGTCAAAACGCAGTGTATATTCACTGTTGTGTTTCGGTATGAAGGACATTGTAGCCAGAGTAATTACTGGACACATTGAGAACTAGAATGGCGAGCACAGTGGCATGGCAAGCATTGCATTGTAATTCAAGATATTGTTTGGTTTTGCCACTGTTCATGAGCGCTCGTATCGCTTACCATCATGTGACATGTTCGTCTCGCCATTCATTGCAATAAAAAAAACTGCACGCCTAAATTTTCGTGGAATTTTAAAAATTCACTGGACTGAATAGATTCTGTGTTACACACTAAGAGTAAAGTAATTAATTAGGCACATATTATCAATAAGCCGGATTTGTTTATCGATGTAATCCGTATCGACATATGTCAACCATTTTATGTATAACTAATGAGATGCGATAATGGCATTAGTGCAGAGAAGCTATGAATTTTTGTAAAATATTTTGTTTTTACATAATAAAATACTTAATAACGAAGAAAATAATATAAGAATATAATATAAGAAAATATATTATTCGTTATATATATATATTTAGACACCGAAGCTAATTTACACGAATTTCTAGTTGCTATGGCCTGACCCTTCTCAAAAGAAACTACGATTGTAGAGAAATTCCATGCCTATTGGGGCATAAACGGACTGGTATTAATAACAAAATATCCATTAATGTAACTATGAGTGCAGGGATCATTACCCTATTTACCACTCGTGTTCGATTGAAGAGGATTAGGCCACGCTGGTCTAACTCATATGAGTAGACAATAGTATACATAATTTTTGTAAATACTTTTAGAGAATCAAGCATGCAGGTTACCTCATATTACTTAACTGTTAAACTAATTTTATTAAGAGTATTATAAATATATGTTTCACTTATTTACTTATTATTTACATTACTTATTATTTATTTATTATTTATACGTTTACTTATTATTTATTTAATTACAACAGAATACACAAATTATAGTAATTAAGAAAAAAAGACCATAAAAAACCACAAATACAAATGAAACACAAATAATTATTAACATAAAGAAAATTAATTTTTGACACATTTTTCGTGAAATTGTAGACAAACTAACCTGAGGGAACACCATTTGTCAGAAATATGTCAAAGTCTGGCTCTGTGCTGACCAGGCTATTAAGCGCAATACACATTAAATTCGCCGGCCCAGCGACACAGCCTGCTGTCTCAACCCGGCGGCTTGTAAGAAAAGAGTCATGTCGACGACAAACGCCTGAAGGTATATCCTACAGTTCTCTGCTCTGTTGTGAGGTGACACTCAGAAACTTCATAAAAATGTTCATGTCATGTCGGGTTGCCAACAAGGCCAATACAAGCCCACTGAGTTTCTGGTTATACTCAGAACTGGGTCTCATCGCGTAGTTTCCAGTTGTAGTGTAAGCCCACTGAGTTTGTTTCGCCGGGTCTTCCCAGGAAGGGCCGCGTTAGATGCGGTGGTAACAATAAACTGGTACGCACCGTTTAAATAATGCTCATAGTCCACTAACTAATTTAATATAATTCGTTTAATTGCAATTATGTATTTATTTGAAAAACTAATTACCATAAAGAAGTAACTAATTCTTAAAATTAAATAATAATAAGATGTTAAACAAATAAATCATCATCATCATCATCATATCAGCCACAGGAAGTCCACTGCTGAACATAGGCCTCCCCCAAGGATCTCCACAATGACCTGTTGGAAGCGGCCTGCATCCAGCGACTTCTTGCAACCTTAGTCAGATCATCCGTCCACCTTGTAGGAAACAAATAAATATATTATTATAATTGTAAATAAATTCATCATAGTAAGAACTATATAATACTAAGTATAAAAAATATGAGTGAATTGACTTTGTATAAGAGCTCTTTAATTGCCCACTTGACTAATTATCATACAAATATTTATCATTCATCATTACATACAAATATTTCCTTTCAAGGTTTTTCAAATTTGAGTGAAGCCCTCGACTAGCCCAATGTGGAGAAGAATTCATTTTAATAAATACAATAAAAGGAATGAGTCAAATACCCTAATCCTAGCTGACCGGAGTTGCAGTGGTGTGTGTGAGGGTAGGACAGTCTCTAGCTTCAGCTGGATATTGAATCCAAGAACTCACAAATCAAAGCCACAGCAGCAGTACACAGCAGTTTATTATATTCGTGCCTGTGTAATTATTAATCTTATTTCTAATTATGTTACCCCTTTTTCATGGTTAATTATAAAAATTGGCCGGTAACATTATTACTTTAATTTATATTTACTGACTTCGAAAAAAAAAATGTTTTTAAAATAGTTTTGTAAATAATGTTTCTTGCTTCAAATAGAATATATTACTAAATAAATTCGATGGTTAGAATTGTTTTATTGTTGAAATTAGAATATTATAACACAACACAACACTAATTCAATTTCGTCAAAATCTATTGCCCTTATCGGTTCGATAAGTTCTCAGTTATCAGCGCGATCTTATCAAATTTATACGTTATAAAAACAATAATGTGAGTGGAACCACATCTGTGGCCAAGATGAAGTGGTGTATTTTAGTTTGTCTCCTCGGCGTGGCTTTTGCCAAACATGAAAAGTATATTGGGTACGTATTTCATTTTTTATTCAAGTAAAAACTATCATCATTATGTTCTATTATTTTTGTGTGTGTACAATAGAGATAACATAAAATAAATAAGTCATTCATATGGATATGTAAGGTGATCTGGTCGGAATTGAATGCATGATGAATTTATGCCAGTTGAATTTCGTGATTGTAATTATTTTATAATATTATTTTGTTGTTTTTGATCGTCTTATATTTTGTTTGTTGGTTTTAAGTCAAATGTTTAATCTTTGTTCTTTTATTTTTATCTTTCTTATGATGTAATAACTAAATAATAATAAACAATAATAATCACAATCAAGTAAAATTATGCGCTAGTTTCAACAGATATACGCGTAATTGTAAATATCTTTTCTACAGCATTTGTGTTAAAACACAAACAAATAATAAAAACTTTTTCAGATGGAAAACCTTCTATGTAGGTCCGTCCTCATTGGACCAACTGGAAGCCTTCAATGCTCTAGCAGACCGCCTGGAGGTAGACGTCCTAGGTAATCCACTAACAACCCGCGAGGGTCTAGTGCTGGTCCAACCTGACCGCCTGGATAGCTTCACAAGCGCTATGGATGCCCTGGGCATCGCTTATAGGCTGCACACTGATGATGTTAAGGCGTAAGTATTTTTTTATTACGTATTATTGAACAATTAAATTGGTGGTACGTCTCTCATATGTAAGAGGCCGCCTGGGTGGGTGCCACCGCAAAGTCTATTTTTCCCGCCAAACAGTAGTGTAAATGCACTTTTGTGTTTCGGTTTGAAGAACACTGTAACCAGAGTAACTACTGGACATATTGAGTCTTAACATCTTATGTCTCAGGATGGCGAGCGCAGTGGAATGCCAAGCATTGCTTTAGGGTTTTTTGGTTTTACTACTATTCATGCAGTGGGACGTATATAAAATATTTAATCACAGAGATATTTGATTAGCTAATGACTCGTAGCTATAAGCTATATCACAAATGACACACCTATTTGTTCAGTGTTGATTTCAATTAATAATAATTAGCATGAGGTTTTAATAGTTTCAACATGATTTGTAGACTTTGTTTCACAAAATTATAAATGTTAACTTAGATTATATGTACACGTCTAGATGACACATCACACCTCACCGCGCGGCTCAAAAAAAGTCTACCAAATTTGGTAGACTCGCTTCTCACGTACGTCAGTGTCATTTGAACTACATACGGATAACGTGCCCCCAAAAAATAATTAATTATGCCGGTTTGTGCTGTCGAATTGTATCGCAATTGTGTGGGAAAACTGTATAATAATACCAATATCACTTTCTATCGGTAACATTATTGTTAAACCACTATTATTTGAAGAAAACATGAACTTCTAATTCATTATTTTGAAGACGAGTTTCATTGGCCAGTGTTGTCAATTTATTACTAGGAAGATTTGTTGAAACTATGGGAGAAACTATAAAACACAAATATCATTACATAATATTTCGATCAGAATAACATCAAGAAGAATGGCATTATTTATTTAATGAGTAAATAAGACTTACCTACACGATATTAATGAAACCCACGACGACATGCAATTCATAGTAATTTTATTAATTCTTTGCCTTGCATGTGTATTACCATTCAAAATTTCCCAAACGGGGTACTGCTATTGTCATCTTTGAAGTAATAGCGAGAACTTATTCAAGGTCCTAATAATATTTTTAGACTTCCTACGGATTCCGTACTAACAAATTGCTGGAGAGACATTACACAGCGGAAACGAAAAGAAGACCATTCGTAGCCTCACATGTCTTCAGTTGTGTGTTCCGAACATTTTAGTTATGATGATTTATATTTTACATAAATACAGAAATCAGATAACAGCCCAGGCAATAAATCCAAAGAGTTAATTCCATTTGGAAACAAACACTAGGAGAAGGGTTTAGATCTTTATTGTTTTTACTAAAACGCGTTGTAAATATAATTAATAGTATGATTACTTTAAATAAAGAAAAAATATTTTATTTAACCTATTTTGTATAACAAATAATGGGGAAAAGTTAAGTTAATAATCTGGAGTAAGCATCCCTAAACACACACACCTTGACAGTTGGATTACAATAATTACACGACCG
The DNA here is from genome assembly GCA_009982885.2 of Hyles vespertilio. Classification (NCBI taxonomy): domain Eukaryota; kingdom Metazoa; phylum Arthropoda; class Insecta; order Lepidoptera; family Sphingidae; genus Hyles; species Hyles vespertilio. Next base: position 17,285,854 of record CM042817.1, read on the forward strand.
GTACTCACACATATCAACGAAAGTGAGGACACTTTTAGCGCATCGTTTGTTGACATTGCTCAATCTAGACGAGTATATAATCTAAGAATGTTAATTTTACTGACTAGGGAACAACATCAATAGAATAACGCTAATTTTGCTCCCTCTAGGATCATACTACTGATGAAATAACATCACGCTTGTATCTAATAAGTATAAGCCCTAGTATAATGACTAGTGCATATTTTTGTATGTATGTATGACTGTTGGGTGTATTTATTTAATTTCATAATTCTGTAGCAATACCAGTATATACCTACATGTCCATTCAAATTAAAGTATTAAATTCGATAACATATGTACTTATAAATGATTATAATTTCATAATCTAGACAGCAAAGCTTAAATCATGTTATTGTTGTGAAAGTTACCATTAATTATCGATATACGTCTTCGATCAAATATACACTAGATACAACCTGAGCGCTTAGAAAATGGCACCAGAAAAAAGTGCTCTAAGCACTCTTTTGCCTTCAGTCACACACCGACCATTGCTTCTAAAACATCGTAAAACTTTAGACAATATTATGTGAAAAGCTACTTTAAGCTCCAGGGATAAGATGAATTTGTGTTATATATATAATATATTTGGAATATGTGATCTTTTTGTTTACTTTTTTTATGTCATGCATCGGTGCCACTTTTTAACATAACTTTTATAGGGAACTGTGCATCTAGTGTATATTTGATCGAAGATATAAGTCATTTAAACAAGTCTACATTGATTAATTGTTTTGGTAGAAATTTGCATGACAGATAACACGATAATTACATGCGAATCACTTTTTATAATGGATCACTATAGTATGTACATTCATTAATTCACGCCTTTTTGGCAAAAGGTGTAGGCAGAGACGCAATTAGTACACCCACGTTTCGCTTTGTATATTTCGTCCCTCGATGTGATAGGAGGTGAACCCATGGCCATACCGGGCACAAATTACTGACTCCGGACTAATAACTAGAAAATTCAAATTTCACTTTATCGGGGATTTGAACCCGAAACCTTAGCTTTGCAATCATACCACAGTACAACTGCGCCACCTAGACAGTAGTATACAAGATTATTTTCCTTGGAATATTCAAATAACAGCAAGTTAATATACTATTATAAAGAGAAAACATTTGATTTTTGTTGGCATTGAATAGGCTCCAAAACTACTGGACAGGTTTGAAGAATTATTTCACCTTTAGAACCCTACATTATTCCTAATGAACATAGGCAATAGAAAATTTTCAAAAAAGAGTATCTGTACCCGAGCGAAGCCAGGCCGGACCGCTAGTATGTTACATGTTAGTAAACCAATAAATATATTACAGCCAACTTGACTACGATGATCTTCTCATCGAGGAACAAAGGAACGCATCCATGGCAAGGAACGCTGAAAGAATACCGTACAACAACTACCAACAGTGGGAAGTGGTAAGTACTATACACCTTCATCATTTTGGTGGAAAGCCCTTCAAAGCGATCTAAACGACACACTTTTCGCCATTTCCATTGCATTTAGAACTATTTTGAGCGTCCTCAGCTGGCACCGAACATGTATTAATTGTATTATCATTTTATAAATCTAGATAAAAATAAAATCTCTCAGCGATACTACTTATGATTTTTGTAAGATACTATCTATTGAAAAAATATACACTACAATTACAGCAATTGTTGTAAGAAGCATTTATATGAGATCAGATTTTTGCATAGGACAAGATAAATGATTATTATGCGGTCTACGACCTAAGCCATCTCAATCGAACTCTTGATTTAGGATTTGCAAACTCAGCAGTAATAGAATATGATACTTTCGTTATCATTTAAAATTGCAAGCATCCGTACTAAACTTGAGATCAATCTATATGCTTTGCTTTGATACAGCATTTTCAATATATTTTTCTTTCCCCAGATCGATGCCTACATGGCAGACATCGCACGTCGATTCCCTCAGGTCGCTACTCTCGTCACAGCCGCCAACTCCTTCGAAGGTCGTCCCATCAGATACCTGAAGATATCCACCACCAACTTCCAAGACGAAAGTAAACCAGTCATCGTGATTGATGCAGCTATCCACGCCAGGGAATGGATTTCCCCACCTACTGTGACCTGGGCTATCCACAAACTCACTGAGGATGTGACTGAACCTGATCTGTTGCAAAGGTTCGACTGGATTCTGCTCCCAGTCGCCAACCCTGATGGATACAAGTACAGTTTTACTCACGTAAGTTACTTGGCATGTAATTTAGGAACACATATATTAAAACCTAATTATGGACGCTGTAGGTAACTGAGATATTTAGACGTATAAATATACTTGGTGTTCAATGAAACACATCTTCCAGCCATTATGTTTAATGACAGACGGAAAAAGAAAGGGAAAATAGACAAGGATGTGCCCAAACTATGGTTTGGGCACAGATAATATAACCCATACATTACAGTAACAAATAATCAACAAGTTCTCTCAACACCAATTTTTTTTACAGGAGCGTTTCTGGCGCAAGACCCGCTCCACCGACCAGTCTTCGCTTAGCCGTATGTGTCCTGGAGTAGACGGGAACCGCAACTACGCTTTCTTCTGGAACACCGTCGGCACCAGCAACAGCCCTTGCTCCGACACTTATGGAGGAAGCCGTGCCTTCTCCGAGATCGAGACCAGGGTTGTCAGAGACATCTTGCATGAACACCTTCACCGTATCTCTTTGTATCTGACCATGCACAGCTTCGGCAGCATGATTCTTTACGGGTGGGGTCACGATGGCTCCCTTTCTCCTAATGCTTTTGCTCTCCACTCCGTTGGTGTGTCAATGGCTGAGGCTATTGAAGCTCTTTCTGTCAGCTATTTCCCTAGGTACGTCGTTGGAAATTCGATGTTGGTTCTACGTTACGGCGCGTCAGGTGCATCGGAAGACTACGCGCATGCCATTGGGGTGCCTCTTTCGTACACTTATGAGCTTCCTGGACTTTCCTCTGGATACCAAGGATTCAACCTGCCTCCAAGGTATATCGAGCAAGTTGCTCGTGAGACCTGGGCTGGTATCGTGGTTGGCGCGAGAAGATCTGGCGATTTGTTCGTACCTCGTTCGTAATTAAGGTTTATGTTTGTAAATAAAAATTTATATGTTCTGATTATTGTAAATAAATTTTGTATAACTATTTAATTCATTGATTGGTTATACCCTTTACCCTAAATAATTCGTATAAATCCTGCTGAGTTTTTTGTTAAGGCTGCTTTTCTGGATGTATACTTCGGGTCGTAATAAAAACCCTAATTGATAAAACATTATGATTTTTGTTCAAAATTATAATTATGATTGAATGAAAAACCTCTTATCGTGAAATTGAACAATAATCCGTAATTCACGACACAAGATATTATCCGGATACATGATATTATATTGAGAGCCGAACAGAAATCGTAATTAAGATAAAGACAAATTCAATGATATTCAAATGTACGAATTTACTTAATTATTGTATTCTATAGCTTAATTATTTACTAATTAAAATCTTGTTTTAAAACAAAATATACCATATTGCGTAAATAGTTTCAAATATCCGAATGCAATCAATACAATTGATAATATTTTCATACATAAAATATGAAAATAAAATTATTTATGATAAATTATAAAAAAGTTTACGCCATCATTCTCGTAATTTGTGCCACTATTAGTTCGTTAAGTTTTTTTTTATTTTAGAGTGGTTGGAATTAAACCTTTTATATCCCCCAAAATTTATATTGATGGGCAAAAATATTACAGCCACTGCAATTAATCATTCTATATCTAGATAGGCTTGTCAATATGACGATTATGATTACGTGCAAAAAAAATATCGATAATAATATCGATGTGGTGACATCACTAGGCATCCTCGCGAACGCGAATTGAATACTTTGAATTGGAAATTGATCGCGCACTTCGTTTAAACTTTCTGCTGGTGCGATGAGAAAATTCCAATTAAAATCTTGAACTTCACATGCGCTTCTCAAGGGTGGGAAATATCAAATTTAATTTCAACCAATTAATGTATTCGGTGTTTTATATGAGAAATCTTCGTATGATGAACTTTATGACGTGGATGACCCTTAATGTACTTGAAATTCACTTTATCAATAAATTAGTTGGCCTAAGTTAGTATTTTACATATTCCCTAACTTTGTCATAATTATCCAATCCATATGTGTCCCACTGCAAGGCACGGGCCTTCTCTACAATCGGAACTACGAAAGAAAGGGCTCAAGCCATAATGGTCACCACGCTGGCCTAGTGCCGCGTAGTGGTGGACTTTAAATGCCATAGAAATTTCTACAAATCGCTATGGTGTGCAGGTTTCTTTAAGATTTTTTCCTTCGTCGTGATAGACTGTTGCAATACCTGATAGACTATCAATACATACATGACTCTGAATAATCGGAAGTGTGATTTGGGATTGGTTTCGGCTACCACTGTGAACATGTTGGCAGCCCCGACAGTTACCTTTTGGTAACTGGAAAATTACCTTGATTGACCCTGTAACCAGTGGGACAATATTCGTGTTCCGAAGAGTAACTAACACCATGATAGAAAATCTTGATGCCGAAGTCGCGGTTCACGTGAAGCCAGTGTTTATCCGACTTAGATCTAGTTCACTCTTAGAAGTTTTATTCCTAGTCTACCTTGGTTGCCTATAAGTGTCTATATTAAAAATTCAATATCTCTTTGGTTTACCTTCGTTTTCTTTCATATTATTTCATACTTCCTAGTGAATGTCTAGGACCTCCTCGTCTATCGACAACATCATTAACGGATTTATTTTCGAGCCACGCTGGTCTATTATGGTTTGGCGAATGAACAAAGTTAGAAATTTTAAGTATTTGTTTCGGCCCGAGGTTTTATGATACTGAAAATCACATCAATTTTGATGTCTACAACGCAGGACTTGTGCGGTTGTAAGTACACATATGTTATTTTTATTGGCGCCAGTTAGTAGAGCCACGCTGTTGTCAGTCATGGCTCAGCATGAATGGGTAGGCGCATCCAGGATGGTACCACTGTCTCATAGGAGACCAACGACAACGAGAACGTGAAGCCACAGATTTGGTGTCGCGTTTCGTTTGGTGAATGAGATTGCCAGGTGCCCAATATCCCTTGCCTTTTCCCATTCTTTTTCCTTCCCGCTTCCTTTTCTATCTGATGGGCCAGCAATACATGCACGATACAAGCGTTGTGGATGTTCATGGGCGGCAGTGATCACTTACCATTAGCACCTCTACTGGATCTTTTTTTTTATTGCAATCAACGGCGAGACGAGCAAATCGTTCGACTGATGGTAAGCGATACGACTGCTCATAAACAGTAGCAACATTCCACTGCGCTCGCTATCCTGAGACATAAGATGTTAAGCCTCAATATGTCCAGATAGTCTGGCTACAACGTCCTTCAATCCGAAACACAACAGTGCAATTACGCAGTGTTGTTTCACGGGAGAAAGAGACATTGCGGTGGTACCTGCTGTATAAAAAGTGTAATTATTGAGTGCATTATTGTTACTATGTGGGTTTTATCGCTGTGAATTGATAACTATTCATCATTAAAGTATGTGTTTACGTCAATTTATGCTGACTATACATTTATTTCAGCGAACAATTTATATGTACTAGTGAATTATGTAAGTCGCTGCCGGAGGACTCAAAAAAAACCGAAATTAAATTATAATTGATTTATTAATTAAAAGTTACAATTAAAACTTATGCCTAGTGACCCGATCGATGGTTGATCAAAAAGTGGCGTTGCTGGCGATCACGCAGAGTCGAACTCGTGGCCCATGATGCGTAGTCAGCATTGCGCCATCGTGTGGATTTTGGAATGATTGTTCATGCGTCGATAGCGTGATGTGGTCTCAGCACTTTCGTATATAGGTGAATGTGTAACATCTCCCCCCTCAGCTCAGCGATTATTTTTGTCGTTTAGAGAAAATATCGCTGGGAAGCTGTGGATTCTGCTTCGGTTGTGGTTTCTGGCGGGATGACTCTGGTTTCGCATATATGATGTCATTTTCGGGTGTTATACTAATATCCTTGGATCGGTGAAGATACCTTCGATATAGAATTCCGATAACAAGTGCAATTGTACCGAATAATATGCAGTACACAGGAACCGTGGTGTGATAGATGACATTGGATTGGCTTGTTGTAAGATGTTCTTGTAAATTTATTTTATCTTGGATTCTATGTAATGTCTTCAAATTAATGGAGTTGATTTTCACGAGTGGATATGTTTCAGGAGACTTTGCCTCTAAACCCGATGAAAGGTTTGCAATCTTGATTGGTTGTCCTCGTATACGATTGTTGGTGTTAGCTATGGTGAGTTCGTTTGTTCGCAGTTTGCAGTTATGTGGTATGATTGCTAGATAACTTCCGGTTAGTTTCATGAAGTCATCACGGTCGCAGGTAAGTCGCACTTGAGTTGGTCTCGGGAATACTATGGCGTAATGGCGATCGTCCATTTTCTCTGTGGCTGGCCTCGTCAAGTCGATGGTGGTTTTGTTGCAGCTCTCTTTCGTGGTTCTTCCTTCGATTATATTACAGATGCAGTCCGGGTGAGATTTCAGCTGGTGATTGAAAGTTTCCTCGCAGAGATATACCGAGTCTACCTTCGGGCATTCTGCCTCAATGTATACATGAATAGTTCCAGTGATCGCGAGGAAAGGGACAGGAGGGATAATAGCTTGCCTATCCTTGTTTGGTACTATTATTAATTTATATAAGGCAAAGTTCAATGGTGATACAATAGGAAACTTAAATAGGAAAACGATTTGATCTTCGCTAAAGTATGACGCGGGTTTTATGACGTCATAGTATTCTCTATACTGTAAATCTAATAATTGATCTTTACTATAGACCGATCTTAATGTGACTAACATACTATTCATTATTTTTAAACTTAACATGGAATGGTGAGTACGTGACTGACCACAAAATGCTAACGCATTCTCTAACCTACTTAATTCGCTTGCTAAGCTATCTATATTATCGCTAATTATAGCTAAAATTTGAGCAAATTTAGCAAACTTTAAAAGTGTGTATTGTGCAAATGCTTCGGTGTCAAGTAAAATATGCAACGTTTTGTTTAATTGAATTTGATTCTCTACGAGTTTCGAAATTACTTTTGTTTGTTCGTTCATCAATTCCGAACTAATACTAATATGCTGGTTTTGTTCGTTAATTATTTTGTCCTGATTATCTTTTAGAATTTTAAGCGCATTATTATATTTAATGGCATCTGAATAATCTAAATTTCCAGTTATGCTCTTAATGACAGATCCAAGACCATCTATGAGGCCTCTCTTAGAACGATTGGGTTCCAGAGTCTTTAATTGAGATGAAACTTTATCCAGCTTACTACTTAAATGATCTATTTGGAATTCATACATTGAATAAGTATAATTATCTAACTTGGTTTTGACTTGGGCTAATTGTCCTTCTACGAGTTTTATACTGTCGTCAATGTCTGTCAGTTTTATGTATTGCAAAAACGTATGGTGTGAAGTTGTGAGTTTCATAGGTCCTAATGTAAAAGGTAAAATCCCTGGTCCATCTTCAAGGGATTCCAGTTTTATCTCGGTCGCCCGCGCGAGGCCGAGAATCAGCATCAGTGGAATTCTGCAACAACTTAGCGGTGTTAGGGACACGTTTTAACCTAGCTTTCGCAATAGGGCCCTTCTTCTTAGAAGTATATATATGTATGGGTAAGTCTGCCAATACTGTATCCTGAGTATATCTAGGAGCTAGTTTTGACCGGCTAGCACAAGGATTTGTAATAAAAATCTGTTGTTCAGGTTGGTATTCCTGTTCCGTTTCACGAGCTTTATTCCGGTTATCTATGAGCGATGTCCTATTGGCGAGAGATGTCTCATTAATTAAGCTGTATACTTTTTCCATGCGGTCCCTATGCGTTACGATGTACTGTTGTAAAATATGATGGGTGAGATCTATGTCAGTGGGATCCCTGGGGTCAGTATGCCCTAAGATAAGATCATAAGGCCTACATTTGGTAAAACTATGGACTGAACTATTGTAAGCGATTATGGCATATGACATGAGGTTAGTAATGGGTTCGTTACGCTTATTTAATTTTAGTATGCGAAGATGTTCTAGCAATGTTGAATGGAATCTTTCAATATTACCATTCGCATTTGGTGAATGAGCCAAAGTTTGGTGATGGATGATTTTATGGATTTTACAGAATTCGGAGAATAACTGATTGGTGAATTCCGTTCCCTGGTCTGTAATGATGGTAAATGGTAACCCGTGATGCGTGCTAAAGGTTAGTAAAGCTTGTATTATACTTACAGCGGTGCCGTCTCTTAATAGGTATGCTTGGCCATACTTAGAAAAAACATCAATAAAGGTAAGATATTTTTCATTCTGGGCGGTAAAACTATCCATATGGACAATTTCAAAAGGTCGCGTGGCTGGTGGCACAATATTAAACTTAGGCCTGATGGGGTTGCGATCGTATTTGGCTTGTCCACATATTGTACAGTCATTTATGAACTTAGTAATGTGTTCTTTCATTTTTGGCCAAAAATATCTATCAGACAAAGCAAGATAACACTCGTTTATGCCGCGATGATTGGTTTTACCCTCGTGATAATGACGAATGATATCCTGTTGTCGCAAATATTCTTTAACGTTTTCAATCTCTCTCTTAGCAAGGACTAAATTCATGGATGAACTTTTGAATTTATTTTGAATTATTGGTATGATTTGGTACATAGCAAGAGGCGGTGTAATTAAAAGAGCAGTTTTAATTTTTGGGTTAACATATTCCTTAATGGCTGACACAACGTCTTCTTCCAAATTAGATTGAGATAACTGAACAGATGTCCGTGTGTGTGTGTCAAAAGGTTTCGTAGCTACCGGTCTCTTTTTAATATCGCCTACTACGGTTAGACATACCTGACGGTGAAATTTATTTAAGGGATCGTCTGTAATTGGAATGTCAAGTATGGGATTCTCATTGGATGTATGTGCTGTCTGTGTATCTGAGTTGGCTAAAGAGGGTGGCCTATCCGTCGCATTCGCAATCATAGAGCACGTGTCCTCATTATAAATCTCAATGCGAGAAAGTGCGTCGGCATTAGTGTTACTTTTGCCTTTCTTGTAAATGACAGTAAAGTCATACTCACTAAGTTTCAAACGCCATCTCGTGAGGCGAGAATTTGGTTCTTTAAGACTCATGACCCACTGAAGTGGTTATGGTCTGTTAAAATTTTGAATTTACGGCCGAAAAGGTAAGGGCGGAAGTACTTTGTTGCCCACACGATTGCCAAAAGTTCCTTTTCAATCGTGCTATAATTAACTTCGCTATCGTTCAGAGTGCGCGAAGCGTACGCTATTGGTTTGTCCGAGCCTACGGTACCTTGAGACAATACTGCACCGATTGCAAAATTTGAAGCGTCTGTTGTTAGTATAAATTCTTTTTCAAAATCTGGATATTTTAAGATGGGGTCGTTCGTCAGTAAAGTTTTGCATTTTTCAAAAGAATTAACATAATTTGAATCAAATGTTACTTTTTTTCCTTTCTTTAGGCATTGTGTAAGGGGTTTGGTTATTCGAGCAAAGTCAGGGATAAATTTACGGTAATATCCTAAAAGTCCTAAAAATTGTTTTATTTCTTTGGAGGTCTTTGGTAACGGATAATTTTGTATCGCAGTAATCTTATCGGGGTTAGGTTTTATTCCTTCGCTGCTAATGACGTGTCCGAGGTATGCGGTTTCAAGTTTCAGAAATTCTGACTTATCTAATTGTATTTTAAAATTAGACTCGCGCAATCTCTGGAAAACTTTTTCGAGGTTGATCATATGTTCTTGGAGTGATGTACTGAAGACAATTATGTCGTCTAAGTATACAAGACATATGACATTCTGTAAGCCTCGAAGGACATTGTCCATAACACGCTGAAAAGTGGACGGCGAATTTTTAAGACCCATCGGCATTCTTAAAAATTCGAAATGCCCATGTTCTACGTTAAAAGCCGTTTTGGGTATATCGGAGGGGTTCATCTCGACTTGATAAAAGCCGGATGCAAGATCAAGAGTTGTGAAGTATTGACATTTGCCTAATTTATCGAGAACGTCTGCTATGTTCGGTATTGGGTATTTATCGTCAAATGTCTTTTCGTTGAGTTTTCGAAAATCAACGACGAGTCTCCATTTCTGTTTACCAGAAGCGTCAACCTTTTTTGGAACTACCCAAATTGGTGAGCTCCACGCGGATTCTGACGGTCTAATGATCCCTTGTTCTAACATTTTACGTATCTGTTCACTCACTTCCTCGCGGTGAATAAATGGATAGCGGTAACTTTTTGTATAAACTGGTATTTCGTCGGTAGTTCGGATGTTGTGTTTTATTTTATTTGTAAAAGTAAGAGGTTCGCCATCAATATAAAATACGTCACAAAATTTGGTACAAAGCGCGATTAAATTAGCTTTTTCTTCCGCGTTTAAATGTTCCGTACGTAAACGAGAAATGACGTCTTTAGCGCGTGGCGATGGTTGTTCGGTGCTTATGCACTCGTTATTAAATACTGTCGCTTGCGTCGCGCGATCTAATGACAATATTATATCGTTTTTCGTAGGGTTCGTCACTTCAACTATGCCACGGCTATTATTAACTGTAGTTAAACATTCAGATATTACACAATTACATACAATTTGTTCTGGAATGGATACTTCGCCATCTGGGGAGTTTACGGGTATTCTAATTAACTTTGAACTATTAGCAGGTATTATTGTTTCATATAAGTTTAAGTTCCGCGAGTTATAAATTTTAATAGGGTTAACGGCAAATTTCGTTGTGAGAGTAAGTGTTTTAAGGTCTAGTTTCGCTTCCCAATCGGTAAGTAAGTCCATACCTATTAAGCCATCAAAATGGTCATGAAATTTATAAACGAATAATTTCATAACTTTCGAATCATTAAATTCGGCGAAGCAGGGTAAATTAATGGAAAAATCATTTCTTGTGGTAGCGTGCACGTTTGTGACTTCAAATGGGTCGTAATTAAGTGGTATATGAGAAAAAAATTTGCTAACCGAGTCCGGGCTGATAAACGATTGATTAGCGCCCGTGTCAATCAAGAGGTTTAGTGGGGGGTTAGATATATGTATGTACGGCAATTGTCTTCGACTATGTAAATTTAACTCTATCCTAATTTGTCTGATTTCTGGTCCTTCTGAAAATCCTCAGCAGAGGGCTGTGGAATTTTTTCCTCGACTACTTGCTGTTCGGTCTGACTGAACATCTCTGAATTATAGGGTGTTTCATATGAGCTGTAATAATCATTGTAATTAAATTCGTCATATTCATTACAGTAATAAGGGTCGTAATACGCGTCATAGGTGTGATAGCTACTATCGTCGTAATTTGAGCATTCGTTTAAATTAACATCACGCGTTTTAAAATAATTTGAGGGTGGTGGATTCCCTTGCCTTGCCCAATTCCAGGGGGTTGGCGGTAATTGTTTAGGCATGAAGTGACTTACACCGCTCATTGGCTTAGGGCCATGATTTACCGGTTGCGGCGGCATTTTGAATACTGGGTTACGTTGATTGTACCCCGGTGGTGGCGCGGCAAACATTTGCTGAGTGCGCGTTTGCATTCGAGGTTGAAGCGGAGGCGGTTTGATTCCGTGTTGGGGACGACTAGGACCAGGCATTACGACATTATAATATGATTTAGGTGGGTGCTGCATGTGTGTAATGGTGTGGTTAGGCATTTTAAAATTAGGAGTTAGTTGGTTAGAAAGCATTTGCCCTAACATTTTCCTATCTGGAAGATGATCGTTTCTGCTTTGCATATAAATAGTGTTCATTTCCTCATGAACAAATTCTAATGCCTTTTCTATAGTTTCTGGTCGCATACACCTAATTCTGGATCCAAGTGGATCTTTTAGTCCGCGCAAATAAGCTTGTAGTGTTAGTTTTTTATATAAGTCCCTTTTCGCGGCTATGGTGCTTTCTAAGTTGTCATGCAATGAGATATATGTCATGATGGTACTAAAAAGATTTTGACAACGTTCATAAAACTCTTGTGGTGTACTAGAACCTTGAGTTAGCAGAGCTAAATCGTTGTACAACGCGGTTTCGTCTCTTTGGTCGGAGAAATTGTTAACAAGAGCGCTACGGATGCCTGCCCAATCAGTAGGAATACCATTAGTATTTATTAAACGGGCTGCGGGGCCAACAATTTTATTTAATATACCGTTTCTAAGGACACTTTTTCTAGTTCGTCGATATCCTGACCATATCTCTCTACTATTTCCTCGCATAATTTAATAAATCTAGTTAAGACGTTTGGATTTCCGTCAAACTCGGGAAGTAAGCGGAGGGCTTTATAGATGTTATCTAAGCTTGCCATTTCTACGTTTGATTGATCTAAATTTCTCCTAGCGTCTAAAAATAATTGCCTACTACTAGCTAACCTAGGTTTCCTTGATTTTGATTTGGAAAAAATCTTGGAGATAATGTAAACTACTTAAGGATAATAGAAAAGGAAAGGTAAGCAACCACTGGACTATTCAGTGTACTTACATGCACATGACGATTCTTCTTGAGCGGTATCGAAGTTCAGATCTCCGGCGCGGCCTCGTTGTTCAGGATCTCCCGGCGCAACGTTGAAAGTCTATCGGAGCGCGACCACGTGGTGCGATATAAGCGATTCGCGACCCGACCCGGGAATCCTACCGACTGCGCCAATTATGTAAGTCGCTGCCGGAGGACTCAAAAAAAACCGAAATTAAATTATAATTGATTTATTAATTAAAAGTTACAATTAAAACTTATGCCTAGTGACCCGATCGATGGTTGATCAAAAAGTGGCGTTGCTGGCGATCACGCAGAGTCGAACTCGTGGCCCATGATGCGTAGTCAGCATTGCGCCATCGTGTGGATTTTGGAATGATTGTTCATGCGTCGATAGCGTGATGTGGTCTCAGCACTTTCGTATATAGGTGAATGTGTAACAAGTGTGTAATATCAAATGTAAACAAAAATACAAAAACGCGTCACGTATTAGAACAAAACTTGCTAATTTACACAACGTGTTAATCAAGAATTAATCATTGATACTTGAGTCTGATTCTGCTGCACCTCAATTACAACTAACCAACATACATTCACTGCTCCAACGAGCTATTATGTCACTGTACAAATATAATAGTAGGTATCTTGCATATCATATATGAACTGCATTTCTCTTGTCATCTAGTGCCATTATAATCACTTTGTTAATAATATTTAATTATCCATGAAAATACTTCGACAAATCAAAGCCGGAATCTCGGACATGTAATTAACATAGATGCCAATTAGACTACGCTCACGTAATTAATACGTATTCAATAACTCCACCCAGAAGTCACATACATAGTCCTGATCCCACATTAAGATCAATTAAGTCTTGTGTCGTCTGTATCAGGAACTACGAGAAACTTTCCAATTTCGCAAACACTAAAATCTGAGGCAAGTACTCATGGGCCTCACACATATGTATGTGAGCTCACAGCCACTCGTTTCACAGCTGGGGTCAAACCAACTGCGCCACGGAGGCTGTCACTTTATTCCAATACTCTAGTATGGTGAAATATCTTGTAACAATTATCCGTCCACTTAAACATAGAGTTGGTAGTTGCCAAAGTTGCGGTTAACAACCCAAACAACTGTCCCTTGCCACTCACAAAATGTTCTGCTGAAAACTTTACCTTTGCGATACATTGCAGACAGGGTTTCCACTTGACTTTGGCAGGTGCACGCTGAGAGAGGCCGCGAGTTCGATCCCCAGGTTTAGAGATATTAGTGCCTCATAAAAACGCTACGTAATTTTTAACATAGCATGTTTGTGTAGCCATGCTTGGTGTAAGTTTTACGCATAAGAGTAAATAACGCCTAATTAACCACATTTAGAAAAAAAACTCTTAATAAATATTTAAAAAGATGCAAAAAGACTAAATATATTCATTGGCTCTCTGAGTGATTGACTATAAATTTCTCATTACTTGAATTTGAAGATTGGTCAAAATATTTTCTTTTATACCGGGTATCTCAAGACTGCTACCGAAAACGAAGCCGGGTTGTAGTTTTAGTGACTACAAACATAATGCAACTAAAAATTTCGCCAAGAAACGCGACAATTATTTTTTATGATTTTTTAAATATCGTCATTTTTGGGTGGTAAATCCATAGTTTTTGCAAAAATAATAATTTAAACTCTTTTATACCTTAGAGTATTTATATGAAGTAGGGAACATATTATTTGTAACTAGTATTAAGTATTCTTTTTAGTATTAAACTATACGTAGCAGTGAGCGGTTGTGTTTCATTCGACTCCACCTCGCCTCACCTCATGGCGACCCTGCCAGTCGCGTCGGCGTAGCCCTGCGCTGGCGCGCGGCGCGCAATAACATCAAGTATCGGGTGTCCGGCGAATCTCGCAACGCAGCGCATTCCTGTGTGCCTTTTCTGCACTGTTATAAGACATTTTAGAACACGTGAATCATATCGAAAGACTAATAATGGGAAAATCATACTCTAAAACAGAAGATAAGGAAATATTTATCGCGCAAAATGCTGCAGGAAGCAATGATGCTGGAATTTCGGATACAGACGTGGAAACCCATACCAAGGTCAACAATGCCTTGCTATCAGCGGGTTTGGTAATATTTTTCGCTACGGTGGTGTACCTATTATGAAAAATGGAGAAAGTGCGAGCGGAAATGGATGGAAAATCGTATACAATCGGAGTTTATCAGAAGAATGCGATTAAGGCTCTCTGGGAGATTTAACTCCACTGATGCTGCTGGAGGTGATGCTGCCTAAAGTCGGGAGAAGAATTAGGTGTACTTTCCAAATACTTGGATGGATCGGCAACGAACAACTACGTAAGGTGAAGTGAGTGAAAATGATATGTGAGTGAATCCGTAGTATTAATCTTAGTAATTATTTTAAATGTGAACTATTAGTAGAAATTATTTTATGGAACAAAAATTAGAATATATTTTAAATAAGTTATGTGAAATTCAAACTAGCTTGAGAAAATTGGGTCCTGCTAGGAGATTAAAATATGAACGTAATGTTAATGATAAAATATTAGAAGCTGAAAAATTATTTTTTATGTACAAAAATATTTTAAATATTTTTTCGACACAAGGAACTACGTTAGAACTTGCAGAATATGTTTACGAAATACTTAAGGAGCGTATAGAGTCAACATATAATAAAATTTTGACTTATAGAATTAAATGTAAGGGTAATACAATGGTTTCAAACATGGAGAAATTTGATATAAAGACGGCAACTTCTTTAATTCCTGTAATGGATAATACAGAGGAAACTACTGAACAAATTATAGATAGAATTGAATTGTATAACGAATATCTTATTGATAGTACTCAGAAAAAATAGCTAATTTCTTTTGTGTTAAAGACCAGATTAACTAAAGTTGCAAAATTAAAATTAAAAAGTGAATATTCTGACATTACTTCTTTAGTACAAGATATTAAGAAATTTTTACTGACCAAAAAATCAGCTAATTCCATACTCAACCAATTAAATAATTTATCTCAAAACAATTTATCTATAAATGAATTCGGTAATAAATTGTCTGAGTTATTCATAGGCCTTACTATAGCACAAACTGATGGGAATCCAAAAGCTTGTGAAATATTAAGACCTATTAACGAAAAGCTTGCTATTAAAAGGTTTGCAGATGGTCTACGTAACAGACGGTTAAGTACGATTATTTCTGCACGAGACTACACGGAGCTGAAAGATGCAGTGCGTGCGGCTGAGGATGAGGAGCTGGCACAGCCTTCGTCTTCTAATAACATCTTTAACGCGCAGAGACAGAGCACCTACTATCGGTCTTCGCAAAGAGGCAGAGGAGTTCGAATGAGTAGAGGTAATTTTTCTAATTTTGCTTCGAATCAAGGACAACACTACAACAACGACGCAAGAGGTAAGTACGTAAATAATAACAATAATAGGAGATATAATAAAGCTTGGCCCATGCGAGGTTATCGTGGAAATTTTGTGACTTCGAATCGCAGTCGAGTTACTAATAGTAGGGGCAATCGACGCGCTACTTGTTCGGTGCAAGTAGAACACTTACCTGACGCTACTGAATTAAAACAAAAGGATATAGAACGGAATCAGTTTTTTCGGTCCTAAAAATTATGTCTTAACTTGCGATAATAATGTTAAATATGTTTACATGAATTTAGTAAATCGAAAGTGTTCATGGTTGTTAGATACAGGTGCGTCATTATCAGCTATTCGCAGTAATACGTTATCGGAACGGATACCAGTACATAGAGATCCTATAGTTATAAACGGTATAGGTGGTAAAACATATTCAGACGGCTATGTTTATTTAACTTTGCTAGCATTAGATGGATCTACTTATGATCATAAATTTTACTTGTTCGACAATTTACCTTGTAAATCAGACGGAATAATTGGGTTAGACTTTTTAAATAATTTTAATTCAAAGATAGATCTAGGAAAAAATATATTAATATTAAACAATGGAAATCAATGCGTGTTACAGCTATTCAGTTCACCTAAATTGAGTAATAAATATTTAACGATACCGGCAAGATGTGAAACTGTTCATTATATTAAGTTAAACTCAGATGTAGAAGAAGATTGTGTAGTTTTACAGAAGGAATTACGAGAAAATTTGTTTCTAGCAAGTTTGATAGTAAAACCTATTAATAATATAATACCTATTAGATTGTTAAATACAAATGAAGAAGAAATAACTATTCCTGTTTTTCAACCTGAATTACTACCGTTAAAAGAATATCACATTTGTTCATTTGATAAGTGTTCTCAGAACTCAACACGTGCGAAAACATTGTTACATTTATTGAAACTTGACCACTTGGATTCTAGTGAGCGTATAACAATAGAAAACATTTGTTCTAAGTATGCTGACGTATTCCACTTACCGGGTGATAAGTTGACTACAACAACATTATGTCAACAGTCAATTAATTTAAAACAACGTTAATCCAGTTTATGTGAAACAATATAGACTACCAAATAGTTTAAAGTCCGAAGTTAATAGTCAAATTAAACAGATGTTAAATGATGAAGTCATAGAACCTTCGCAAAGCGAATGGTCAAGCCCAATATTACTAGTACCTAAGAGAAGTGATGATCCTAAAAATAAAAAATGGCGATTAGTAGTAGACTATAGAAAATTAAACGAAGTAATTCAAGATGACAAATTTCCATTACCTAATATTACAGATATTTTAGACTCGCTATCAGGAGCTATATACTATTCTCATTTAGATCTGAGTCAGTCATATTATCAAGTAGAACTTAAATCTGAGTCTAGACCGTACACGGCTTTCAATACAGATACCGGTCAGTACCAAATGAAGCGATTACCAATGGGATTGAAGACAAGTCCTAGTTCTTTTTCTAGAATAATGTCTATCGCAATGTCAGGATTAAATTTTATTAACTGTTTTATTTATCTGGACGATCTAGTAGTTTTTGGACGTAACTTCGAAATTCATAATAAAAACCTAATTGATGTGTTTGAAAGATTGCGTAAGGTTAACTTGAAGTTAAATCCAAATAAATGTCAATTTTTGAAAACTGAATTATTGTACCTAGGACACACTATATCTTCAAAGGGTGTATTACCGGATCCACAAAAAATTAAAACTATTGAGAATTATCCAAAACCAACAAATGTAGATGAAGTGAGACGGTTTATTGCAATGTGTAATTACTACAGAAAATTTATTCCTAATTTTGCTGAAATTACTATACCTTTAAATAAACTATGTAGGAAAAACTTCAATTTGAATGGTCACAAGAATGTGAAGAGGCATTTAAAATCTTGAAAAAGGCAATGATATCTCACCCTATTCTACAATATCCAGATTTTTCAAATGAGTTCATTTTACAGACGGATGCATCTGAAACAGCTATAGGCTCAGTACTTTGTAACAACAATATGAAACCAGTTGCTTATACTAGTAGACCTTTAAATAAAGCTGAATTAAACTACCCAACGATACAAAGGAGTTGTTAGCAATAGTATGGAGTGTTAAATATTTCCGACCATATCTATATGGAAGAACTTTTACTATCATGACTGATCACAAACCATTGATTTATCTTTTTGGAATGAAAGACCCGTCAAGTAGATTATTAAAATTTCGTTTAGCATTAGAAGAATATGATTATAAAGTAGTATACATAAAAGGAAAAAATAATATTATTGCTGATGCACTATCGAGAATATGCGTTACTTCGAATGATTTGAAAGAGATGAATGAAAAGATCGTGGCAGTGACTACAAGAGCACAAACAAAAATATGAAAAGAGAAGAAGAGAGAAATAAGACAGACGAAAGAGTGGATAAAGGTATCCCAAGTATTCACCTAGACGATTGGACTGATCACCAAAAGTTGTGGAAATACTTAGGATTCCGAACGATGCGATTGAGTTAAGTTTAATAGAAGAAAATGAATTAATGAAAATAAGAGTCAAGAAATGCATAGATGTTGAATCTGAATGTTTCGCATTTATAGCAAATAAAAATATTCTATATGTTAATCTTAATTATAAAGCACATTATACGCGAGACGTTTTTGTGGAAAAATTAAAGAAAATATGTGAAAACTTAGGAATAAAAGAAATATGTATAATAAAAAGAGAAAATAACGCGTCATTTATTAAGAATATTATAGAAGAAATAAAAAGCATAGACAAATGGACCGGCCCACGCGTATGTATTCTAAAAGGAGTAAAAAGAGTAAACAATGACGAAGAAAAGAATTTTATTATAAATGACTATCATTTGTTACCTACAAGCGGACATGCTGGGGTACGCAGAATGATTAATAATATAAAACGTAGATTTTACTGGCCAGGAATTGAAAAAGACGTCAAAAATTATGTTAGAAAGTGTGAAAAATGTCAAAAAATGAAACACTCTAGATATATTAAGGAACCTATGGTTATAACGACAACAGCAAATTCTGCATTAGAAAAGTATATTTAGATGTAGTTGGACCATTAGATAAGGATTTAGAAGATAATAAGTATATTTTAACAGTACAATGCGAATTAAGTAAGTTTGTCGAGGCTTATCCTCTTAAAAATAAGGAAACGGTAAGTATTGCGAGGAGTTTTGTGAATAATTTCATTTTAAGGTTTGGTGTTCCAAAGGCCATCGCTACTGATCGTGGAAAAGAGTTCATATCTACGACATTGGAAGAGGTATGTAAATTACTTAATATAGAAAAATTAAGTTCTACCGCATACCATCATCAAACTATTGGTTCACTTGAGAATGCACATAAGCATCTAGGTTCATTTCTACGCATACAGTGTGATAATCATCCAGAAACTTGGAGCCAATGGCTACCATTTTGGTGCTTTACATATAATAATACAGTTCAATCTAGTACTAAATATGCACCATATGAATTAGTTTTCGGAAAACCATGTGAAATTCCAGTAGAATTTCTTCCGGTATAGAACCATTGTATAATCCAGATAATTATAATTTAGAATTGAAATATAGACTACAAGTAGCTAGTAGAGATGCGAAAGAGAATTTATTAAAATGTAAAGAGAAACGAAAACAAAAATATGACAAAAATGTTCACCAAATTAAGTATAATCCAAATGATATGTTGTTAGTTAAGAATGAGACAGGAGGTAAATTAGATACCTTGTTTGACGGACCTTACCTAGTTGTAGAGGAACAAGAACCCAATGTAAAAATTTTAAAAATGGTAAATTTGAAATTGTTCATAAAATAGAACGAAACCTTTTGTAAAAGATGATTGATATACATATTACATAATATGTCTAATTACTTAAAACAAGATATTGAATTATATAAGTTTAGTGTATAACATATATTTTAAGATATGTACTTAATGTTTAATTTTAGTTAGCTTATAGACAAAAAAAAAAAGCATTCAAATTTTTTTTTTTCTCTGTTGTTCCGATGGTGAAGTAGGGAACATATTATTTGTAACTAGTATTAAGTATTCTTTTTAGTATTAAACTGTACGTAGCAGTGAGCGGTTGTGTTTCATTCGACTCCACCTCGCCTCACCTCATATAAATAAAAGGGTATACACTATTATTTTAGGAAAAAAAAATGTATTTACCACCCAAATATGGCAATGGAAAAAAAACAAAAAAAATTGTCGCTTTTTTTTTGCAACTTTTTCTGTTGCATTGTGTCTGAAGTCACTTAAACTACCACCTGGCTTCGTTTTCGGTAGCAGTCTTGATATACCCTGTATAGTTGTAATAAAGAAAATCTAAGCAAATCCATTTGATTAAAAGCTAGATGATATACCCATTTCATCTGATGTGTAATCTTTAAATTTTAAGAAAGGATTCCATTTGTAAATCTACATGTTCTGTGATAATATCGCGCTTCGTATATAGTCCTTCAAAAGTGTAGATAACACAAGTCCTTTATCCTATAGCCTTATACAGGGTGATATTGACACATTGTACTTATTTTAACCCACATGTTTCTCATCACCCCAGGTGATATTTTACACAATTTGAAAAAAATATAAGAAAGATTTTTTTGTCAAAAATTGTGATTTTAGTTCTTACTATTTTTGGGCATCCCATATAGATACGAGTTTTTTTTACCGCTTAGCTGAACTTCAGTTCAGTTCGGAAACTTATCTGAGCTGTAAGAGACTCTGTATCTATAGGGGTTGATCAATAGCCTTGAAACCTAAAATTGCGATTTTTGACAAAATTATCAGGCAGTTTTTGTTCAAACTTGGTAAAATGTTACCTGGGATGGTTAGGAGCATGTGGTTTAAATTATATACCAGATGTCAATATCACGCTGTATACAGATAGTTTTAAAACCAGCTTTTATTGATTATTTTGTCCCTTTTATACGACTTTTGAAATCATCGAGGACACAACATTTGATAGCTAAAATACATTCTAACTGTCTATGAATAAGAGTTTTAATCAATATATTTAATAAACGTATTATCATTCATTAGAACATCGTTAAGATAATCATCGTAGTTCCATGCGAATATTTTTGTAAAAATCACTACATTTCATAAAAATATACTAAATATCACATATACCTATACATTATCTCACGCCTTTTACTTGGACTGGCTTGGCAGACGTGCCAGGTCACCAAAAGGCCGCCAAATATGGTCCGTCACACATTGTGATTTCTGACTCCTGGCTGAATGAATTTCTGTCACACTAACTATGCTAAAAATTTTGCTTCAGGCGTTCATGGAAATTATATACAGGGTATCTCAAGACTGCTACCGAAAACGAAGCCGGATGGTAGTTTTAATGACTACAAACACAATGCAACTAAAAATTTCGCAAAGAAACGCGACAATTATTTTTTATGATTTTTTAAATATCGACATTTTTTGGTGGTAAATCTATAGTTTTTGCTAAAATAATAATTTAAACTCTTTTGTACTTTATAGTATTTATAAATAAAAGGGTATACACTATTATTTTAGGAAAAAAATGTATTTACCACCCAAATATGGCCAAAGGAAAAAATAACAAAAAAAAATTGACGCTTTTTTTTGCAACTTTTTCTGTTGCATTGTGTCTGAAGTCGCTTAAACTACCACCCGTCTTCGTTTTCGGTAGCAGTCTTGATATACCCTGTATATATATATATATATATATATATATATATATCTTCTTCTTCTTCTACCTGGCGTTATCCCGGCCCGTGCCAGGGTCCGCCTTCCGGCAAATTCTCCTCCATTTCGCCCGATCTTCGGCATCCTCAATAGTAAGGCCATTGACCCTCATATCTTCCTTGACGACATCGAGCCAGCGCTTCTTGGGTCTACCCCGCGGTCGAGGTCCGGGAATATTGAGGCTCAGGCACACATTACCGACGTACTCCTGCGGTTTCCTTAGGACGTGACCATACCATCTCAAGCGGGATTCCTGGAGTTTATCAGCCACATCGCGGACACCAAGACTGCCACGGATGTGCTCGTTACGGATTTTGTCCAAACGCGTAACGTTGCACATCCACCGCAGCATCTTCATCTCCGCGACGTGGACCTCCTGGACGTGCCGCTTGAGGGCAGGCCACGTCTCAGAACCATACCGGAGCACCGGCCGCACGATGCTTTTATAGATGAGACCCTTGAGCCTCATCGGCATCCTGCGGTCGCAGAGTATGCCCGAGACCTCCCTCCACTTAGCCCAAGCAGCGCTTATACGAGCTTTGACGTCAAGGTCGATGTCACCGGACTCATGCAGTACGGACCCAAGGTACTTGAACTTGTCCGTCTTCACGGCAAGTTCGTTCCCTATCACGATGCTTTGGGGGTCCGTACTCCCGTAAGCCATGTACTCGGTCTTCGCCACATTTAACTTCAGACCACCGCTCTCGAGCGTCTCCTTCCACCGGTTGACCTTGCGCTCCAAAAGTCGCCGGTCCTCCTCCACCAGTGCAATGTCATCGGCATACATCAACAACCAGGGCGCAGGGTCCTGGATGTGAGACGTAATGGCGTCGAGCACAACACTGAAGAGGAATGGACTCAGCGCCGAGCCTTGGTGCACACCGACATCAATCGGGAAAGGATTCGTATCGCCAACGGCGGTCCGAACGAAGGACTCGGATCGGAGGTACATGTCTCTGATAATGTCCACATAGGCTTCCGGTATCCCTTTCACCCTCATCGCCCACCAGATTGCCCGCCGCGGCACACAGTCGAAGGCCTTCTGCAGGTCCAAGAAAGCCATGTGCAGTGGCGTCTTCTTCGCCCTGTATGCCTCGCCGAGCATCCTGAGTGCAAATATCGGGTCGGTAGTACCACTGCCAGGACGGAAGCCGTATTGACACCCAGAGACTGTACACTCTTGGCGGAGCCTGGACTCGATGACGCGTTCGAAGAGCTTCATGGTATGACTCATGACCTTAATGCCACGATAATTACCGCATTCCTGAACACAGCCTTTACCCTTGTACACGGGAGTTATCACACTCAACCGCCATGAGTCAGGCATGTTATATATATATAATAATAATAATAATAATAATAATAACACCCAACAGTCACATACATAGTCCTGACCCCACATTAAGATCGAGTCTTGTGTCGTGGGTATCAGGAACTACGAGAGACTTTTCGGTCTCACAAACACCCAGACCCGAGAGAAATATTTGTGGGTCGCACAAACATTTCTCTCGGTGCGGGGATCGAACCCGCGGCCTCTCGTTCCATAGGCGGCGTCTAACCGCCTGCGCCACGGAGGCTGTCGAGCAGTATGTATATATATATATATATATATATATATATATATATATATATATATATATATATATATATATAATGATTTATCTTTATACTAAGTTTATTCCTTTGTTTAATACTGCAAGGTTTCAACAGTTTAGCGTGCAGGAATAACATAGTATCTCAATATATTCTTAACATGACTTATATTCTTAACATTAATTTTGTCAGTATTTTAATTACTATGGATAATTAGGTGTAGTTTATGACTGTTGTGATTATAATTATGAGTCGCCTTTAGCTCTCTTATACTCATCACTACAAAGTATAAAACAAAGTCGCTTTCTCTGTCCCTATGTCCCTTTGTATGCTTAAATCTTTAAAACTACGCAAAGGATTTTGATGCGGTTTTTTTAATAGATAGAGTGATTCAAGAGGAAGGTTTATATGTATAATACGTACATGTTATTGTACAGAAATCTATTTGTAACCGGGCGAAGCTAGGCCGGGCTGCTAGTATTTGTATATTTAAGATATGGACCTGGAGGTCTTTTTGTATATATTTACTCTACTATTATACCTTTTATATGACTGTTTGTGTCCTTAATAAATGAAAAAAAAAGAAAGTAATCATAATAATGAATAGAAAAATCCAATATCACCTTGCCCGACCCAGGATTCGAACCCAAGACCTCAACCGTGTAACTGTACCGTAGTACAACTACGCCACCGAGGCAGTCTAAGTATGACATGTATATATCAGCCGATATATGTCCCACTGCAGGGCACGATCTCCTACAATCAAGAGTACGATTCAGAGTGGCCAAGTCCACCACGCTGGCCTAATGCGGGTTGGCGGACTCACTCTATCACATGAACAAAAATATATTTTCCCTGTCATTTCATTTTTATAAAAACTAGCAAATTCAAGTCAACCCTTTAAAAGTCAGCAAAAATAAGTCCATAACCGAATTGCCTTTTGGAAAGGGCTTTGAGATCCCAAGATAGGGTTTAATCATTTAAATGGAACGCTCGCTTTAATGTCGCGTATGGTGTCTCGCTTACAATATCCATAAGAGCCCTTAAACCAACTGTTCATGCTTAGTCACCTTTGAGGGCCTAAATATTAAGTGTTTTTGTAGGTGTGAATAGGTTAAAAGGTTAAAAGGTTTGGGATTAAATAGAGAAACTTTGATATTCAGTGTGATCATGGAAATTAGTCGTTTCTAATATGTGAGAGGCCGCCTGGGTAGGTACCACCGCAATGTCTATTTCTCCCGCCTAACAACATGTACATATTGAGACTTAAAATCATATGTATCAGGATGGCGAGCGTAATGGAATGCCAAGCGTTGCTTTGTATTCAAGGAGTTGTTTGGTTTTAATGCTCTTCATGAGTGGTCGTATCGCTTACCACCAGGCGAACGGCATGCTGTATCACGCATGGCATTAAAAATATAGTTTACTCTCATCATTTATGTAAGCGACCCAAAAGAATCGCAAGTCATTTGAACACTATTGTAAAAAATATATCCTCGAGCTTCATTCGTTCCTGGTACTTAAATCATTTCACCATATCGTTTTTTGGATAAAAAAACTAGCAGTAGTAAAAAGTTTACTACCATTATTTTTGTCAAAGGATCCCAATTTTATTAATATCTATTTTTATAATTACCTTAATAGGATTTTTTCCTAATTTTAGCAGCAACCTCGCTCCAGTGACTGTTTATTTAAACCCACATCAAGCCTTGAAAATGCGCCCACTCGTTAGTCAATAAACCCAGAATAATAAACACAATTATACCTAATGTGTTTTTTTTTCCGACCTTTAAAGGTTCAGCTTGTCTGATCAACCTATTCAAATATGGGTGGAACATGATTTTGTTGAAAGATTGTGGAAAAATACTTTATTGTATATAATTACAGACAAGAATATTTGTTTAGAATACTAAAATGGAATCTGCGTCAGAGAAAAAAGAAGCTTTTACTGGTGGTAGGTCTCTCATATGTGAGAGGCTGCCTGGGTGGGTACCACCACATTGTCTATTTCTCCCGTCAAACAGCAGTGTAAAAGCACTGTTGTGTTTCGGATTGAAGGACATTATAGCCAGAGCAACTACTGGACATATTGAGACTTAACATCTTATGTCTCAGGATGGCGAGCGTAGTGGAACGCCAAGCATTGCTTTGTCATTCGAGGTGTTGTTTAGTTCTGCTACTGTTTATGAGCTGCCGTGTCGCTTACCATCAGGCGAACGGCATGCTCGTTTCGCCATTCATTGGAATAAAAAAAAAAGAAGCACGCCTTTTTACCAGAAACGGTAGGCATGGGGGACTACCAGGATATCTATATGTATTTCGCTTTGTATATTCCGTCCCACTATGTTAAATAGGGCGAGCCTATCGCCATATTGGGCACAAATTCCTGACTCCGGGCTTATAATGAATAGAAAAATCCAAAATTACTTTGTCCGACTCGTGATTCGAACCCGAGACCTCAGCTTTGTAATCGTATCGTAGTACAACTACGCCACTCAGGCAGTCATAATTAGAGCTAAACCTACATTACGAATTTTAGGAACTTGTTGTCGGCCTGTATCTGGCAATTTCTTGCAAGTTTTGTTACATTGTTGTCCAACTTATACCAGAATATCCTATGCTGCATCTTCTGATACAACTTTTCGATCCCACTGGCATTATTACCCCGCCCTACATGGCCTGCCCAATACCATTTGAACTTGCTCATACTTCGAGACATATTTAATTCATCTACGAATCTCATTTTGATTCTAAATCGTGTTAAAATACCGATGGATCGTCCTTTGTCCTTTCGTATGAGGCTAGTTCAATAGAACCCCCCCCCCCCCCCCTTTATCATAAATAAAAACATCGAAACATATTTACAACAAACAACTTTATTCATTGCTCAAAACTTAATCACTCTGTTAAATCAAGGACCTAGAGGGATAGAATATTTAGATTTAGCTCAAACAATAATACGACTGAAATTAATTCGAAACCAGCAGGTGGCACCGCGCATTATGTCAAAATTTGAGAGAGAATCTCAGTTGCCAAATAACTCAAGTCATCAAACGAGGTTCTAAGGTATGGAGGGAGGGGGGAGGTATAAACGGAGCTCGGTGCATTCGCAGCAGGTCTGTACGTGCCCCAACGTCGACACGAAATGAGAAATTTTAATGAATTCTTGCCATCTTTGGTTTTAAGGAGTTAGGTTTTATTGAAGTGGCATTGTAAGTGGAAGTCAAATCTACTGATGGATCGATAAGAATGACCATCTTACATCTGATTTGAAATAGAAGTCTAGCTGTTGCACCCACATTTCGCCTTGTATGTTTAGTCCTATGTTGCGATAGGGGGCGAACCAATCGCCATATTGGGAATAATCCAAGCTGATAAAAAATACCAATACCCCGATACCTCAGCTTTGTTACCGTACGTAAGGCACAAATATATCTCGTTTCAAATTCAGTACATATTCATCTGATTTCGACCAAGCTGACATAATTATTACAACTGGTGGTAGGTCTCTCATATGTGAGAGGCCATCTGGGTAGGTACCACCGCAATGTCTATTTCTCCCGTGAAACAACACTGCTTAAATGCACTGTTGTGCTTCGGATTGAAGGACATTGTAGCCAGAGCAACTACTGGACATATTGAGACTTAACATCTTATGTCTCAGGATGGCGAGCGCAGTGGAATGTTGCTACTGTTTATGAGCGGTCGTATCGCTTACCATCAGGCGAACGGCTTGCTCGTCTCGCCATTCACAGCAATAAAAAAAAACAGGCGAGAGATAGATTCATTTGTGGGTTAATTTTAAAGTAATTTAAAGCGGTCATGACTCAGTAGGAAGGTGCACGTCCGAGGAGTTACTTCTGTTCTATGACTATCTCACAGGAGATCGACGACAGCTTTACAGTCGCATTTTGTTTGGTAAGAATGCTGGATACCCAATACCATCCTCTTCCCATTCTTTTCCTATCGGGCTCCCCCTCCCTCCCTGATTTGACGGGCCGGCAACAAATGTATGACCAAGCCACTTATTCAGGTGATTCCTTTTCGCTTTTCTGCCGAACCTATTGTTTTAAAAATCTCAATTATGATTGCACCACACTTACCTTTAGATGCAACCTGAGTTCGGTGTGACAAAAAAATGCATTTTAAAAGGCTTATTTTTCTACCTTAAGTTAGTTGGTAATATCACATCCAGTACGGTAACTATGTAACTCTTTGCAAATATCCCGCTGGGCAGCAGGTAATTAACTGTAAAATATTTTAATGAAATTATTATCGGCTCCGGCCGCTTCGCTCCGGTTTGACAACACAGCTTACCTTTAAAGAAAATCTTCATTTAGTGTTGAAAGTATAAGCTGGCACCAGAATATTCTTATCCTTGAATCGATTGGTCTTAAGTATATCGCGATCCGTTATCGTCCTGTGCATTTAATTTCGAGGGTGGACTGACGGCCTAGTTAAGATTGCAGAAATTTTCTGGATACAGACCGTTACCAACAGGTCGATGTGAAGATCCTTGGTAGTGGCCTTTGTTCAGCAGTGGACTTTATGACTGAAGAAAAATATAGAGAGCCATAATTATGTGGACTCGACTAGAGTATGCCAATAGCCAGTTTTGACTAGTAACAATAAAAAACATAAGGTAATTTTTAAACTTCTTGTGGTGCCAGTATAAAAAATATAATAGGAAAAGTGCATTATAATTATTCATCTAATTATTATTTCTCTATTTTTTGTCCCTTTTCAAGACTTGCGCGGAGTTCGCACATAAATTGTAGTTTTTATTTTAAAGGTGTCCCTGGCCAACTGCCTAGCATCGACTTTAAGGGAAATTGTCATATCCAAAAAATTTACATATAATTATAAATCTAAAAATTCATATAAAGATTACCCTGCCTAAACTCGTATACAAAACCTGATAATCACACCCTCACTACCTTGTTACCATCCATCATGCCAATAATGTTTTCATTATTATTATGAAGGATCTAAAATTACCGTGCCAGGCTACTTCGAAACCCGACATTGGTTTTGGCACGTTCCAGTTTCCACCTTGTATTTCTAACATAAATCTATAATTCCACAATTTCAAATCACAATGGGAAAGCTCGACAATATTGCAGGTAGCACGATCAAAACACTTTGAAATTAAATATATCTTGGCAATGTTTGCAAAATATAAAATCCAATTTTCCAATAGCTTCTAAGTACTCTATTTCAGCGATGCTGTTCGGTCGTCGCTGGATGGAAACAAAATGAGAAAAAATTCAAGAATAGACGACGTAATTCACTATAAAACTTATCGAACATTTTTATGAGATGTCTTTTGGTATAATTGGGTTTGTGGAAGATGGTACCATCAGGGCGGTTTTTTAGATGCTATAGATGTTTTTGAAAGAAATCTATTATAGTAACCGGCAGAACGTGTTTTTGTGACTAAGTTCCATAAGCTATCGAACAGTTAACATAGAGAAAAACTAGTCGCAATTGTCTCGATCATGGCTACTAGTCAGAAATAACCATTTCTCATCGGCGGATATTTTAATTGGACTGTTGCTTGAAATATTTTTATGCGTATAGCAGTAATGCGTCGGTAGCGTAGATCTTCAACGGTACACATAAAAAGCTAAAAATGATCGGCTCGGAGTCAAAAATTTGTGCCGAAATGGCAATAGGTGAAATGTGGATGTCCTGGTATCACTTGCCTAACCCTTCTGAGTTGGCGTCAGTTCTTGTATCTTAATACTAGATATGATTTTTATGTTTTGAGCAAAGAACTCAAAAGCAAACCGTTAGCAGATTAATAATTTAATAAAAATACAAAAATGGACTAACTTGTCATTCTGCATTAAAAGTTGGGTTTAAATTTTTATTAACTCCACCCGGGGTTGGTGATCGGAGTTCGGAATGGAAAAAAGCAGTTATTGGTTCGATTTTAATAAAAGTTTCTACCGAGTGTAAGCTTCGCAGACATTTTGAGGACTTACAAAAAAACTATAAGTAAGGAAGTTGTATTGAAAATCCGCTTCTTTTGTTTGCGTCCGCCGGCGCGTTGTGAAGTTTGATTTCTTCGTGATTTATTTGACTTACCTTTATATTCCAAGTTTTTGTTGGTATCGTAAGGTGTGTATTTCGGTCCAACGTATTGTGCAGAACTTCATAAATTGGAGTTATAAGGTTCGTCTTGTTATTGGTGGTGTAAAATACTTTTCATTCAATTCTATTTTATATTTGTTTATATCAGTATTTTTATATCAGTTTAGTATGACTCGGCATATCAATTAATCCCTACTCCTCAATGTTAGCAAATGCGGATGGGTAGGATAAATATTTTTACTAATTTTATAGCAAGAAAAAAATTATAGTGGGGTTTGAATTTTGGGCACATGCAGAAAAAGATATTGAGAGATTTAGGAATCGTCTATACTCTGGCAATCTCACTTATGAATTGATACGTGACAAATCCGTTACATAATCTCTCGAGTTAAACAACCAGTTTTTATCACAAACCCATGTAAAAACAGACTATCAGCAGAACAAATAATGCATACATACAGGTATATAAATACAAATTCCAAGAGCGCAAACATCTCAGGAATCAATACGCAACGTGAATTTCAATTTAACACCTCCCGACCGCATCAAAGCATAAAAATATATATGAAGTTTAATGATATCGGCGGAGCAAACGATGAGAGACTAGCGAATATTTTCTTTTTGTGTCAGACCCTATACGTCCCACTGCAGGGCACGGGCCTCGTCTACAATCAATTGTACGATTGAGAGTGGTAAGGCCAAATAGTCCCACACGCAGGCCTAATGCGTGTTGGCATATTTTCTTTACATTCATACATTTTACGTCTGTATTCTTGAAGAGTAAGACAGGCCCCATCCACATTCCTTCAAGAATATCTCTCTGTCTTCAGGCGGAAGAAATCCACTGCTGAACAAAGGCCTCCTCCAGGGATCTCTACATTGAGCTGTTGGAAGCACCTTGCATTCAACGATTTTCTGCAACCTCAACCAGTTGGTACGTCCACCGAAATAGTTTTAAATGTTCTTTTCTCGGTACCCAAACGACTTTATGTAATCCCATGTAGAAAATACAATAAAAGGTGGATAAATGAATTTGTTAAAGCTAGAGGTAGTCGCTAGATGCCTGCCGCTTTAAACAGGTCGATATGAACAATGGAGATTCGGGAGGAAACCTGTTTTCAGCAGTAGAATTCCTTTTGCTGAAGAGAGAAAGAAAGATAAATGTGAATGACGAAAGATGAAGAATGGAAATTATAGACATTCTCCACAAAATATGTTCAAAAATATCCTCCCGTAACTTAGGACAGAGTGTAAGAATTATTGAAGAATTTAAAAGAAGCCGCCCTCTCAAATATAATTCGATCAAGATCCGTCTGAATCCTTGCTGAAATGAAAAGGTGAGTTAACGGCCCGCGCGGGTAGGTAGGTAGGTAGGTAATCGAAAGATTCGTACTAAAAATATTATTTTTATACACGACCGTTGTTAACGTAAATTTTAGGGACTTTTGCGTGTGTCCTCTCTTTTTATTTCAATTTTTATTATTAGTTATAGAGTAGAATATCGATTGCCGAAGATGGGGTTTTACCATTTAGTTTTTTCAGAATCATCGTTGCTATGTGATAAGATATAAGTGCGTGCTGGATGATTGATAAAGGATAAACAATTCACGGCGCTGGCGAGTGCGAATTCCAGTGTACACTTCTAACTTGTTGGATTGTCAAATACACACCAGGTATTGATATTTAATCACCCTGCACTATAACCCTGTAGGACAACATACTGAGAAAACCATCATACCGTAGCGATCTTTAAGAATTTCCATGATATGTAAAAAAACCACCAACCCGCACTACGCCGGCATGGCCTAGTTAGGCCTTATGGCCTAACCCGTCTCAATCGTACTCTCGATTATAGAGGAGGCTTGTACCTTGCAGTGGGGCGTAAATGGGCTTATAAAAGGTTCGGAAGGCCTTTTCCACCAGAGAAGAAAGGGAAAGAAACTCTAGCGTTGCTCTTTTCAATTCAGTTTACAGAAATCGTCAATTGAATAATAACATTATAATATTGAGTAATTAGTATACACTTATGTATGTATGTACATAATATGTATAAAATGGTTCGTAAGAGCTTAAACTGACATCCCCAACGGACATACAACATTAAGGGGTTGATGGCTTCACGAACTACATGCGTAGGCGAGTATTGTATCAATACATAACTCCTCCTACTAACAAGAGTGATGTTAGGGGTATGGGGGGAGGGGGAGGGGGGAGGGGTATGCAGAGCTGTGCAAGGACAATGTGCAGCGCAGTGGGCCGCGGTGTCTAATTCGCGATTTGCGTTGGGACTCGCTTTAGACACACTGCCTCGTGGTATGTTCAGTAAAATTGCAAGCAAATCTGCTAGTGGGATATTAAATCATTTGTGGTGTATTTGAGCCTATTAAATATTCCTACACGAACTGCAGGTCTTAGATTTCCTATTTGTCTGGGAAGGATTTTAGGTTGGTTGTTTTGGTTTAGTACGACTTTGTTGAATTCACGTACTTTTAAAATTCTTGTGGAGATCATGCCGGTAGGCATGGATGATTTCATGGTGATGTATGGTAAAAATTGATTCAAATTATATAAAGAATCTCGAAGCGTTAGAAGTGACACAAAAGCTCCAATATTCTCAACGAAAAGCTTAGGTACAAGGTATATCAATATAAGTTTTTGAATATGTAATTCAAATTATTTTGAAATTCACAATACTTTATTAAGCTTGGTAAGCACATTTTATGCATTAATATTATTAAATTACGATAACAGGTTAACATTTCGATTTTATAACTGCTCGTCGACCGCCACACCCGTGTGTATTGTTCGGCGCGGCGTGAAAGCGCATTTCACGCGCCGTAGTCACAGGGCTGCTTGACGTGTAATTTAATGTGTTGTTAGTCCGGCCCAGCCGTGAGTCACTAGAGCCCAGCTAGGCGAAAATAATTAACTTTACGCAGATCCTGCGCTCACTCAATGCTTTGAAACCCTTGCGGATGGACAACTTCAAACTTCAAATGCAACAGATTTCAATTAGAGCTGATATAACATATTTTAGATCTATAATGCTCTAATGATAAATATAGTTCGGTACACCACTATTGAACATATTGAAACTTAACATATTATGTTTTAGGATAGCGAGCGCAGTGGAGCCAAGCATTGCTTTGTAATTCAATAAGTTGTTTAGTTTTGCTACTGTTAATGAGCGGTCGTATCGCTTACCATTGATGGAAACAATTATGCCGAGTTGACTGAAGCAGATAAACAGCTAAATCTGAAACACCCGTAGAATGTGTTAATGTTACGAGTCCTGAAAGTCTTTGTTTTGTCGCCGTGGTCGGGGGAAACGAATGTTCAACAAGGAAGAAATAAAATTAAGAAGAAGGAAAGCGAAGAGAGGAGAGCAAAGCAGGAAAATATTTTACCATGCCCGGTCTGTAACAAATCCTATGCCAGCATGACCTTAACGTGCTTTATGGGTAGGACAGGATATTCCAAGGTTTTAGATATAAGGAACCTTTGCTGTAATGTGTAGAAATTATCGGGAAAAAAAAGTCCTTTATCGTCCCCACTTTCCTGCACAATTACCAGGTGTAGCATTTGTCGTGCTAGTAATAAAAACTGGTAAAAACTTTAATGTTACAAAATGCCTATTTATCATCGCAACAAATCCATTAATTTTCCTCACAGCATTAGCAATGTTCAAAACTTTATTAAGCCTTCTCTGACGATTATAAAACTATCAATCAACGTAAAAGAAAAATGGTGTTTTAAAGATTTATTATAAAATATGAAAATTACTTCATAAATATTTACACTAGGAAATGTTATGAATAAATATAGTTTTAATGACATATTTTTTCACGTACACGTTAAAATAATGGAACCTGACACCCAGGGGCGTGCACTCCTTGTAGGCAGAAATGCAGTGCTTTACTTCCCATTCACAGATATTTTATTATAACGTTCGTACGTTTTAGATGACTTTAATTTATAGTAAATAAATGAATAAACAAAATATAATAACTTAAAAACGCCTAATATTTTATAAATAGCACCTATTTGCAATCACGCAAACATTATGTTTGCCACGCGAAAAGCAATAGGCGCTGCAAAGCAAATTAATGTACCTAATCAACCAAGTCATGCCGGCGCGTCCCGCATT
Source organism: Hyles vespertilio (assembly GCA_009982885.2). Classification (NCBI taxonomy): domain Eukaryota; kingdom Metazoa; phylum Arthropoda; class Insecta; order Lepidoptera; family Sphingidae; genus Hyles; species Hyles vespertilio. The sequence continues at coordinate 17,319,473 of CM042817.1, forward strand.
ACATTTGTTTGCATGTGTGTAGTAATTTTGGTGTCCGTGCACAGTCGCAAACGCACACACCCATGAATATTGAAAGCCGCGACTCCTGCGGCAGGCCTCGGGAGTTCGGCAGTTGTCGGGAGTAATCGTAAATGTTCGTTGCCTATAATCCGAGTAAAATTAATAGGCTGGAATCTAATAAATCACCTATGCACATTATGCATTTTTGGTTAGTAAGGTTTTATTTGTTTAAATAGAAATGTTTTGTGTTTCGCGGGGGCCATTTTGCTTTTTTTATGAGTTTTTGCATTGTTTACTATTTTATACTAGTATGTTTGTAAAAAAAATAGATTTCTTAACGGATTTTTCAATTTAACATTTGAAAGTGTGTACATTTAACAGTTTATTACTAAGTTTCGATATTAATTGTAGTCATTTGCTTTTACTAGTGTGTTTGTTTATTTTTTAAATGTTATTTGATTGCGAGGTTTGTGTTAAAAATGTATGTTTATTGTTTATCAAATGAATGAATGAGGTGGCCGAAACCTTGCGTTTATTTACATCGGGATAGGTATAGTAGTCTCAACTAACCGGAACCTTGAATATGTGAAAATTGAAAGCTGACTAGGTGAGTTTTTTTTATTTTACTTATTAGAATTTCTTCCGCCGCGACGATCGATCGCTGTTTTGTCTGCGTTGCCGTAGAAGATGGACATGAATAGTAGTACATCTAAGACTTGTTATGTTGGCATGGTTTCCGACTTAGAGATCCGTCGCGTGGCTGTGGCTATGCTAAAAAACTATAAAAGAAAAAGTTTTTGTGACCGAGTACTCCGCCGCATACCCAGTGTCATAATTCTGTGCACGCCGCTGCTGACACCTGACCTTGAATAGTTTTTTTTTAATTATTATTGAATGGCGAGACTAGAATGTTCTTCGCCTGATGGTAAGTTATACGACGACTCATTATCAATAACAAAATCAAACAACATGAATTACAAAGAAATGCTTGGCATGGTCTTAGCTCGCGATCCTGAGACATGAGATATCCTGTCTAATGTGTCTAGTAGTTACTTTATCAGTAAATTAATAGAGAGAACGTGTCCCAAAATATCCTCTAAAATCTACAAACATATACCAACACTATCACAATCTTCATTTACACATATCTAGTACGTTTATCTGCATATTCGTCGCGCTACAGACATGATGTCGCTCGACTCACACTACTATCGGAAATTAGGGTCGCATGCAAAATGATTTTTCGATACACAGTTCCGAACAAACTGTAAAGTTTATGAAGTATAAGCTAGTTTGACGTGGTATCCTTAGATTGTGTTGGAAAATAAACTATGAGATGTAGGCAACTTATCTTTACACAGAATATATCAAGACTGCTACCGAAAACGAAACCAGGTGATAGTTTTAGTGTCTTCAGTCACAATCACAAATTGTAAAATTAAATTAACTAATTGGCTGAAAACGAAATCATATGATGATATCGAAAATTTATTCGTAGTAATAAAATGAACCTTATAGAATAAAAAAAATATATATACAAATATTATGTTGTGCATGTTTTTGTTGCTATTTTATGTAAACAAATATGCATATAACTGCATCTATATGTTTCACAAAATTAAAAGATCCATTTACTTACAAAAGTTTAAAATTAACACTTCAAAACGTCTATAGTGTGTTCTGAATGGTGCACAGGAAGATTCTAGTATCTATAATACAGGCTAGGCCTAGTTTAGATACTAGCTTTAATATGTTAAAAATATGCACTAGCAATTAAATTAGATAATTTTTGAACAACAAACAAAACAAAATATAAATAAATAAAAATATTGCAGAGTCCACAGTTATAGTGGTCAATCTAAACAAGTTGTTGATGCATGTTTATTCGTGTTTACCCGCATTATATTATTACTATTAAGTCAAGCAAAAGTTAATATGTATTGTAAGTTTTTCTCTGTTAGTTGTATATTCTCGTTAAACAATAAATATATTATTATTATTATTATTATTACAATATAACTAAAACTTTTGCATAAAAATACGACAATATTATTTTGTATTTCTTTCTGTCCTCGTATTTGGGTGGTACATACATAATTTTTTCTTAAGCAATAATGTACAGACATTTTTTAAGGACGCTATGGAATACAATGGTTTGAATTATGTTTTAGCAAATATTATTTATTATTATTATATATGTAATTATTCCTTTATTTATTACATTTATTATTAATTATTTTTATTGCATAGTGTCTGTAGTGACTCAAACTACCACCCGGCTTCGTTTTCGGTAGCAGTCTTGATATATCCTGTATTTATTGAAAATATATATTTCTCCCAACACAAAAAATAGGTTTCATCGAGGGACAACAATCTTTATACCTGTACTAAGTTTCATAGTAAAATTGGCATTCTCTTTTATATATTATGTGATCTAATATGTGTATTTACTAAGTGAGTACCTATATATCGAAGGCCTCTTCTAAAAATTTCCATGTCTCTCTGTTGTTTGCTATCCCATCCACTGTTCGCCTGCGACTTGTTTAATATCTGCCCATCCAAATATTAAAAACTCTTAAATACCTTTAGAACCTTAAAAAATATCTGAAAGCCACTAAAAACATATTCTCATGTCTAAAATGTAGAAAATACTGAACACAGATAGTTTACGTCACGAAGGATTTAGACAAACTGTTGTAATTTGGATTCCCTCCAAGATTTCTCTTTTTTACGTTCATAAACGCGGGTTTTGTGTAATAGCATCGTTCTAAAATGGTCCAAACAATAAAATAAAATTGTTATAAAATGTATGTTGCGGTAGGTATGCTTGCTTGCTACCAACGTGAAATACTACCTCATGTTACCGTTTCTAAGCGAATTTGAAGAAAATAATACGTTAAAATGCATGCTTTATTTATTTTAAAAGGCAAATGGCCATTTTGCTATAATACTTTTTATCGGCCCGAAGATTGTTGTGCCATGATGAAACTTACTTTTTGTGTCGGGAAAAATATATAATATTTTCAATAAATTTAAACTTAATTGAGACCGGAGTTATTAGAGAAATGAACTTTAAGTCCAATATTTTTTTTTTCTTGTAACGGGTAACAAAATGTAACTTTTTCCGCTAACTTCCCGACTATGTTTCGATTACTTCACAGCTTTCGTAGTTAATGGGCGAACGTTAAAAATGTGAAAATTAAACCAAATGCGCGATAAAATCCAGGAAAAATAGTTATATTCCAATGTCTAACATTCGCGAAAATCTAAGAAACCTTTAAACAATCAACTCATTCCCCGTTATAATGTTCTAAAAAATGCACAGATAGATACAACAATTTTATATCATATTTGACTGCACTGCAAACCGGGCTACTGATATTTCACATTGATAATAACAATAAAACACATCCCAAGAGAAATAACTTGGTTGATGGGCGGCTTGCCTGCCTACGATTTTCGGCTTACAATCGTATTATATCTGTATTGAATCTGCGAATTTTCGAGAGCAATACAGAGTACAGTTTCCATTCTTGCTCATGTAGATTATTGGATGTAATTTTTTATATGTTTCGTTTCACATTATATTTATTTATTTTATTTTATACCGGGTATCTCAAGACTGCTACCGATAACGAAGCCGGGTGGTAGTTTTAGTGACTACAAACACAATCCAACTAAAATATCGCAGAGAACCGCGACAATAATTTTTTATGATTTTTTAAATATCGTCATTTCTGGGTGGTAAATCCATAGTTTTTGCTTAAATAATAATTTAAACTCGTTTATACCTAAGTGTATTTATAAATAAAAGGGAATACACTATTATTTAGGAAAAATGTATTTACCACCCAAATATGACCATAGGAAAAAATAACAAAAAAAAAATCAAAATTTTTTTGGTGTTGTGTGGTGTCGGTAGCAGTCTTGATATACCCTGTATGTATTTGTGAAACACACAGAAGAATAATACATTTATGCTAGATATAGTTTGTAGTAAATGATCCAGTGAAGTTTCCACAATGAAGTCATATATAAACACAGCAAGTATACAAAGTAAAATTTTAACTTTAAATATTTAAAACATACAAAACAAGTTTCCACTGTGCTGCAGTGAAATTATAAAATTAAAAACTACAAATAATTAAAAAAGCCAATAATAAATTTAAATAAAATAAATTAATATTAAAATCTTATCTATGTACTACATCTATATGCGTATCAGCCTCTTTACATACCACTGCAGGGCACGGGCCTTCTCTATAATCGAGAGTACGATTGAGAGTGCCACATAGTCCACTACGCTGGCTTAATGCGGGTTGGTTACCTTTAAATACCACTGATTCTAACAAATATAATGGTATAATATATAACATAATATATGGTGGCATGCAGGTTTTCTCACGATGTTTTACTCGCTGACAGTCAATCACCACGCTCTATAACGGTGAAGTAAATATCGTGAGGAAGCTTGCATACTATAGCGATTTCTAAGAATTTCTATGGTATGATATTCTATGGTATATTCTACCAACCCGCCGTAGGGCAGCGTGGTAGACTATATTGCCTAACCACTCTCAATCGTACTCTCAATTGTAGAAGGGACCCGTGTGGGATTAATACAGCACATTACGCTACAAATAAGTCTAAAATAAATAATAATATAGAGCTTTAATGATAGTTCAAGTGAGCAAACATGAATCAATCCAAAACCAAGATATCCAAGTACAAATCCTTTAAATTAAACAGGCCTACAAAATCCAATAAAATTGTATCAACCGGCATGGACGTGCAGTTGATCACTCAACGACGCAATAAAACTGCCATCAGTCGCCACAATCGGCTATATTAAACGCGGCCGGATAGAAAAGAGAAATGTACAGAACAATACGTGTCCAATAAACTACTGAGAGTGCACGGATTGTTTTTATTCAATCAATTTATCCTGTGCTGCTGTGGCCGTCAGATTTTCATTCTATACCGGGTATGTCCAAAAACGACGCCAGGTGGCAGCTTGAGTTCTTTTTTGTAATGAATAGCAATGCGAGTATGCCGTTCGCCTGATGGTAAGCGATACGACAGCTCATGGACAGTAGTAAAACCAAACAACACCTTGAATTACAAGGCAATGTTTGGTATTCCATTGCGCTCGCCATCCTGAGTCATAAGATATAAAATTTACACTGCTGTTTTGCGGGAGAAATAGACATTTCGGTGGAAACTACCGAGATAGCCTCACACATAACTATGAGAGACCTACCACCAGTAATGAAAAGTTGAGTGACGAAAAGCGACCATATTTTTGGTATGTATCCATGGTGTAAAAGACAATTATTGTTTTAGTTTAAACTACATTATGTTTTTAACATCCAAACATGGTAGGTGATAAAATAAAACGGCGAATAGTACAACAATCTGTCATAGTGATCCATACAACACTGAATAGAGAATACCGTGCCTACACACGATGCAATAACCGTAGATTTACTCGTAAAAAAACGTGTCTGAGTGTGCCAAAAAAGCTTAGCCCCTAATCTTACTCTCGATTGTTGAGTACAGTACAATACAATTTGGTATGTACAAGATATATCAAGTCGGCTACCGAAAACGAAGCCAGGTGGTAGTTTTAGTGACCTCAGATCCAATGCAATGAAATTTTCAAGGGTATTTTAGCAAAAACAATGAATTTACGACCCAAACATGATGATATTTAAATCATCATAAAAAAACAATACGCATTTTTTACATGTTTTGTTTGATTGTGTTTGTAGTCACTAAAACCGACCCGGCTTCGTTTTCGGTCGCAATCTAGATATACCCTGTATATAAATCATAATACATGAAATACGAAACACATCTCCATCACACACATCATCCATCAACACACCTCCATTTTTTAACCTTACGAGTTATAACATAGGCATAGGACCACGAAAAACTTTCAAATCCACTCCGGATTTTATTTAAAATATTCCATATTTTGTAGAAGTTAGCAAGAAGCTCTAATAAAGTGTTTGGCTGCAGCCTGAAGTATATCTGGGTGGGAAGTCGGTACAGAGCTCAGTTATCGAATGGCACACGCCAAACCACATCGCTGACGAATATCTAGTGCAAGACATTCACGTAATTATGGTGCGAGCTTTTATAAATTTGGAAAACATCGTGAGCAAAAGTGAACACATTTCTAAAAATTTCTATGTATTGTACATACTCCGTACCATATATATACGTCCCACAGCAGGGCACGAGTCATCTCTATAATCGAAAGTACTACTGAGAGGGTTGTGCCTAATGATACACTACGCTGGCCTGATACGGGCAAGCAGACTTTACATACCATAGAAATTGTTACAAATCGCTATGGTAAGCAGATTTACTCACTATGTTTTCTTTTACCGTTATAATGCATGGCGAATGACTATCAATACACAGATATCTCTAAATAGTCAGAGATGTACCCTGAAATTTGAACCTGTAACTACCGGGAACTCATTCATCTTCTAAAACTGCAGGCAGTCAGCTTGTGTACGGCATATTATTCCGTGACCTACATTGTTACGTAAAATATAACGAAATAACTGAACGTTGTGTGAAATATTACCCTACCACAAAATTAACGCAGACTATCAGAACATGCAATTGCATTGTTAATCTGTTAAGGCATAATATAGCCTATCAGAATATGATACTATCGTATAGATTATTTTAACAGGCTACTACATATGTACGTAAATAAACCCACGCTTTTTTTCCCAAAAGGGGTAAGTAGAGGTTTCCCTAGAAGCAACCAGGACACCCACGTTTCGGCTTCTGTGTTCGTCTCACGATTTGGCAAGGGGCGAGCCTATCGCCATATCATTATATACATATAAGTTTTGATACAGCAGTTCATTAACTCATGTCTATCATTCTATTTCTTCAGGCTTAGGACGTAACATGATAAGCGTAGAGCTCCCTCGAATATATCTGTAAATCCTTCTCTGGCTCACCGGACTGTTCCTCGTGAATATCCCGGTGCTTTTCCTGCGACATCATCATGGATCTAAATAGTCCTTTTCAGGACTCCTCAACTACATAGAAGTTTGATCCACGCAGGATGAATGCCATACGCGGTAAATCCAAAGAAGCGAATAAATTACACCCACTTACTACCACATAGTCTTGACCCCGCACCAAGATCCAGTCTTTTATCATGTATCAGAAACTACGAGAGACTTTTCTCTCACAAAAAACCCAGACCCGAAACAAATACCTGTTTACCAACATTTTCAGTACAGAGTTCCTACACGCGGCCTCTCGTATCATAGTTTATTCAAACTGCGCCAGTCTGTCATTAATATCATAAATCGTGATAAATATAACTGAAAACGTACACATGAATCTCACGCACGCACCGTATTTAATCTGAAACCAGCACGGAAGTTGAGGACACCCGTAAGTCTTAAGATTGGGAGATTATACCCTCTAAGCTATGGCACTGTGTGGCGCCGCGGTTTCACCTGCTCCTATTGATACCAACCACTCCATTTCAGAGTCCTGTATTGTTCTCTTGAAGATTTACATGTAATTTTAGTCTTAATTGACATGTAATTTTAATGCTGAAAGAAATATAATCAACGAATTAAAGTAAGAAAAATATGATCCATTCCGTATGATCTATATCTGTATCAGCCCATGTACGTCCCACAACAGGGCACGGGCCTCCTCTACAATCGAGAGTAATATTGAGAGAAAAAAAAATCCTTTATTCTAAACAAAAAATATATTTATATATGACTACTTCTTTGCCTTTTGTTCTAAACAAGAAGAAATCATTCACAATTTTTCTTTCATCGTTTCGACAAAATGTCAACAATTTTTCTGATGCTATGCGTAGTGAAAACCAAATAGGGTATAAAACGGTAAGATTTAGTTATCTGATACGGCATGGAGATATTATCGCGCCGATAGCGACCACAGTGCACAAAATTGGAAAACCCGTTTTAGAAATCACCCATAATGAAGTATACAGTAAATATGATGCAATATATTTATGTAGGATTTGAATGTTATGAAAAAAGATGAGTAGAATGAAAAGTCAGATGAATGACTGATATGGAACGTGGTTTTTGTAAAAGAGATGAGAAATAAAAGTACTTAAGATGGAAAGAGTTAGAGGATGCATGATTAAGATGTTGAAGTACGGAAGTACGAAATAAGGGACACTTGTCTGGAAGACGAGGAAGGACGGAAGATGTATGCAGTAAAGACGTTTTTTAAAAAAGATGAATTATATTGAAGATTATTAAGACCATCTTCGTTTGATTTGACTCGAGACGCAACTATTCCCTCATTTAGAAATAATGGGATCCAACAGGCCGCTTCAAACAGGTCGATGTGGAGATCCTTGGGTGAGGCCTATGTTCAGTGGGCTTCCTGTAGCTAAGATGATGATGATAATGAGATCAACGAGAGGTAACAACATTCTTTCAAAGCTAGATTCCTTATTTGAATTGAATTGTAGTTATATTATTACAACTTTCATCCAAAACCGATACTCCACAAGATACCTCGAGGCTCTATTGTTTTTCCTTATTAATTATAGATATTGCCAATTACTTATATTCTCTTTGTTTCGTAAGTATTTTTTTTTTTTACATTTTTATAAAACATATTTAAAAAATAAACCATATGTCATGTAAAAATATAAAAGAATATTGAAACTTCGGTGGCGAACCTCAAGACCCAAGCCACCGACGGTTAGGGATCCAAAGTGAGGAACCTCCTCACTATGCGTGCCGTATCCAACAACACCGCCTTTTGGATCTGTCATTTGACCTAACGACCAATTTAGAGCCTCTGGAGATATTGGTCGAGGCTCTGGTATCAGTCCATTTGCAGAAACAACAATCGGGGCAATAATTGTTGAGTCCACATCCCACATGTAGGTAACCTCGTGTGCCAAATCTAAATACTTAGACAAATGTTCTTTTTCAGCCTTAACGAGGTTATCGTCATGTGAAACGGTAAAATCAACAAGTATTGCCTGGCGGGTCAATCGATCGATTATCACAATATCTGGCTTATTTTCGAATTACTTGTATTATTATTATCAACAGCAATTGCTATTTGTTTTATGGCAACGTTGATGTATTATACCTACCGCGATATCAAATCTGAAAACGATAAAATCATTACAAGATGACCTAAAAACATGAACGTATACCACAGCGTATACTAACAATGACGCTAAATATTCAGAAATGTTGCAATTTATAATACTGTTAGATGATAAAACATCAATAATCTTTAATAACACGCTAGGACAAAGTTTTTTGAACACGTAATATTATTGTTCATTACATATACCTATATCGAATTGATCGGATGGCTGTGAAATGCGAGGTAGCAGGTTCGATCCCCGTAACGAATTTTTTTTTGTGTGATCCACTGGTATTGTTTCGGGTCTGGGTGTTCATGAGAAGAAGTCTCTCGTAGTTTCTGATACCCTCGACACAAGACTCGAACTTAGTGTGGGATTAGGACTATGTACCTATGTGACTGTTGAATGTATTTATTGTGTGTATTTATTTTCAAATTTCGTTTACGAATCTGGACTCAAATTCTCAAAAAAAAAACGCCTTTTTGAAACTCCAAATGTACTGAACGATCTATCCTTAGTTTTTAAATCAATGCGTGTATGACACATTTTCTTACTCACCAATGTTTAGGCGTAAATAATAATACAACGATTCCCAGTAATTTTATCGTGAGCTAAATTGTTTGTGTGACAATTCCACATGTTTTTTACCTAGTATAATTAAAATGTTCAGCATTTATATTTTGCATTGTTATCTTAATGTATTGTTTTTAGTAACTGGTTCTATCACGTAGTTATCATGGAAAACTGATTGTATGTCTGCCGCCTGGTTTGGTACCACCGCAGTGTCTATTTCTCCCGCCAAACAGCAGTGTCAATGCACTGTCGTGGTCCGGTTTGAGGACAGTTTAGCTAGAGTAAGTGTCTCAGGATGGCGAGAGCAATGGAATGCCAACCATTGCTTTCTAATTCATGTTGTTTGGTTTGCAGTTAGCTACTGTAAATGAGCGGTCATATCGCTTATCATCACGCGAATGGCAAGCTCTTCTCGCCATTACAATAAAAAATGAAAACGCAAGGAAACTTATTGGGTATGTTTATATGTTTTAACTTATACAATAGAAATATGAGTGGAAAGTGCGTGGTGACCTGTTAGTGAACAAAGCGTTCCATTATTAATTTCCAGTCATCTAAGTGGATATTACAATTATCTCTTTCGCTTATGCAATTAATATTAAGCCATAGGTCCGCTCATGGACATTAGTAAAACCAAACACTATGAATAGCAAAGCAATGCTTGATATTCCACCGCGGTCGGCATCTCAAGTCTCAATATGTCTAGTAGTTACTCTGGCTACAATGTCTTTCAAACCGGAACACAACAGTGCATTTACACTGCTGTTTAGTGGGGGACATTGACATTGTGGTGGAACCTACCAGCTGGCCTCTCACATATGAGAGATCTACAATATTGAATAGAATTGAATAATTTATAGATGCAAATGTCTGACGCAATAATCCGTATGGTTTCAATAAACGTTATCGCCTCTCAAATTGTACCTATATACAGTCATCCAGAATTCTGTGAATTTCACATTATTTTTACAATTGTTGAAATTCGTTCGCAATATTTCCATTGTTGCGGCATGTTGTGCAACTTTCAAGACTAGATATAGTTTTATAGGCCTAACCACTATCATGAAATTTGAATAATGTGAAAGTACATTTACATAAATTTAGCTTGGCAAAAAAGAGTATGTTTTTATTGAAGGCTAAGATAGAATTTAATATTAATATGGCAATCCAATATACTACGACGGAAAAGGATTAGATACTTGTTATTTTTATTTCAGCCTCCGTGACGCAGTCTAGTCGGTTTGACGCCGCCTGTGAAACGAGAGGCCGCGGGTTCGATCCTCGCACCGAGAGAAATGTTTGCGCGGCCCACAAATATTTATTTCGGATCTGGGTATCTGTGAGATCGAAAAGTCTCTCGTAGTTCCAGATACCCACGACACAAGACTCGATCTTAGCGTGGGGTCAGGACTATGTATGTGACCGTTGGGTGTTTATTTATTTAATTATTGTTGTTAACAGTGTCTTCATTTGTTTTAAATCTCAAAACAAACAAAAACTGCATGAAAATGTATAGAAATACCTGCGTATAAAATTATTCAACGAACACAATGACATCTTAATAGTGCTGCTGTGATTGTTTTTCTTTAATGGCAGTTGTCACCGCATCGTATTCTTTTTTGAGAAGTTATTTATAGGATGCATGTTGGATAAATTCGCTTCCAATAGGTCTCAATGGAGGCCGTTAGAGGACGCCTATGTTCAGCAGTTGGCTTCCTGTGGCTGAAGAGAAAGAGCGAGATAGAAAGAAAGAGAAACATCCAATATTCATAGTTAGTCGCGAGTCCTGACCCAACAATAAGATGCATAGTTTTGTGTCATGGGTATCAGAAAATACCATTCGGCTTAACAACACCCAGATCTTAAATATTCGTGGGGCACACAAAATTATATGAGTGAAGGGATCGAACCTGAGGCTTCTTATTTCACAGCCGATTGTCAATCAACTCAAAAACGAATATATTGGTCGTATCATTATGCTGTTTCATTTTTATTTTATTTTATTTATTATTATTATAACTCACTCTAAACTCGATACTCTTTTTTTAATGTATTGTATAGTATTGCATCAGCCCATATACATACGTCCCACTGCAGGCCACGGGCCTACTCTACAATCGAGAATACCATTGAAAGTAGTTAGTTCTCTCTTTTTTACTATTGTTATTTTATTATTTTACCTATGTTGTGTACGCTTTCTTTCATAAGTATTCCAGCATCTTTTCAATCCAGTCCAACCAAAAGTAGTCTGGAAGAAATCTTGGTAATTGACACCTTTATTCAAACATTTTCTTATATATATTCTTGTTTTATTATTGATGTATGCGGTGTATAATTTAGAATTAAAAAATAAATAAATACACTTGCGTTTTACATGGCAGATAAAAACAACCTTAGTCCCGTGCAAAACTATGTGTATACAATACCCATAGTTTTGATGCTTCGGAAAACCCGTCGTACCGGTTTTGGTTTTAGCAGTCCTTTTATATCATGTGGAGAGGTGTAAATGAATAGCGTTATGTCGATGAACCCAAAAAAATACATCATAAAAAGTAACGCCATTTGTGTTTAACCATCCAAAAAGCAATTGATGTGTTTACACAAAGACCCCACCGTGAGTCATATCCGTAGAAAAAATCTATATAAACCGATAGCGAAATATTTCACAACATGATGCAACATTTTGTTTATAAGCCTCTACGCGAGTAATGGGAAATCATTGTATGACTCGAGAGCGCCGAGCTCACACGCGTCAACATGGTTCGTTTCGAAGATAACTGCGCTCCGCTTTTCGGCCGCCATTTTGGACCCGGACCCAAAATAATCGTGGTGGAGGTTAATGGACCCAGACGTGATCGTTGTGAAGGTCGAGGATCGCCTGAGCCTCAAGGACCTTCTGATAATGATGCGTCAGACGACCAAGGACGACATGGGCATGGACATCGAGGTCTACACAAAAGAGGCTTTTTTGGTTTCGGCCGTCATGGACCCGGCGGTCATGGACCTTTTGGTCACCGTGGACCGTTCGGTCATCACGGACCGTTCGGTCATCACGGACCTTTCGGTCATCATGGACCGTTTGGTAAACATGGTCATCACGGGCATCACGGTCATCACGGAGGCCGTTGGCATCACGGACACAGGCGTGGACCCTGCCACAGCCCTGACCGCTCCTGCAACCGAGGATGTGGTGAACGCTCCGAATCACCCGAGTTCTGTGGACCTCATCACAGACGTGGCTGTCGCAGCCCAAGCAAGGAACGTGGACGTCCAAAAAAATGCTGCCGCGACAAGCATCACAAAAAGTCTGGCAAACGTTGCCAGAAGGGACAAAGCGACTCCGATAATGCCAGAGATTCTGGCAACGAGACATGCGACCGAGGGACATTGGCTGAAGAAATACTATTGCCAGACGGAAACCAGACGGTGATAATTAAAAAGTTTGTTGTTGACAAGGCTCCCAGATGTTACTCTGTTTGAAGTATGTATTTTATCTATACATTTTGTCCCCATTTAATCTCTTTATTGGTTTGCACTTACTCTTATCTTTAATTTACTGCGTATTATGCGTACCTAAAGTTTTATTATATTATACCTAGCCTACTTTTATTTGTAAACAAATGATTTGCTATTGAGGTAGATTTAATTTCTAATTAATTATAAGCCTAGTAATGTTTGAATTATGATAAATTTACTTGATAAATAATTGCAAAAATGATAAAAACACAAAAAAACTGTCTAGTTTGTTAGTCAATTTATATTTAATTTAATTCATTGTATTTTATTCATGTATGTCTTACATTTATTAACCGTCTGTTTTAGATTTCTATATAAATTGAAAGACGAAATGATAGAGTAACTAAATCGGAATATATTATATCGGCAATGCTTCTAAGATAATATCCGAAGATCCAAACTTTGGTAAGATTCTGCCGCTAAGCGCCTGCCGATTAAATACGAGCAATATATCTCGTATCTGTTAATTTGCATGGAGCTAATAAAGTGACGAACACGACTGGGTTTAATCAAAGTCATAATTCAATGGATTTGAATTAATCGAATGGATATGCCGATATCTACAATCATGGACTGATGAATTTATAAGCAAGAGTTATGACGAATATGGAATTGTAAAATGATGCAATAGAGAGGTTAAAAAGTTGACCTTGATGGGAGAAGCATACAATTAACACTATAGATGATATGTGTCGAAACTCTGCAATTGAAAATGTGTAAAAATAAATAGACAACGACCGAAAGATTATATAAAGAGACCTAAATCAAGTTAACGAAGAAATAAATGACAGCGAATTATAAAACTATTTATGATAAATAAAAATATTATTCCGAAATATTCTTTTATTTCATCAACCTTAATATTTTTGTTTTATGATGGGTAAGTGTTTTCTAAACCACGTATGCCTAATATCAAATTCTGAACCATGAAGTCCCAAAGTTCGATTTTCATGTCGAGCAACACAATTTGTGTGAATTATTCAGTTTGTTTTTTGAATTACTGGAGTAAACAACTTGTAAGTATCTAGGTATGAGTTTTTCAGTATATTTTATTAGACTGGTATTGTGCCTGCTATATTAATAGGGTATTGATAAACTCTAAACTAGTACCCTCAGTGAAGTATTTGGTTAGGCGTTGGCTGCGAAACGCGAAGCGGCGGTTTCGATTCCCGCTCTGAGACAAATGTTTGTGACCACGGGTATTTGTTTCCGGTCTGGGTATTTGTGAGAACATGAAGTCTGCATGGGGTGCATTTTTTGTTATATTGTAGTAGTAGAGTCTCTGCCTACCTTTTTAATACAAGTATGGAAGCATGTACGTATTATGATTGATGATTTAGAATCGATAACAAAGAAAACCCACTTGAGTTAACCCAAATAAATATCACTTTGATAAGATAAAGTATTTATAGTCTTTTTAAAGTGCATGGTAGCCTGTTGCAGGCGCTGGTGCGATTCCAGCTTACCCCTTGCTAATATAAAAACAAAAGACAGCTTCCGCGGTGCAGTTGGTTCGACGCCGGTTGGGAAATGAGAGGGCCGTGGATTCAATCGTCCACTCGTTTCACAAGCGGCGTCTAACCGCCTGCGCCACGGAGGCTGTCAATTTATAAAGACACTTTTTAACACCAAATAACAAAATTTATAGAGAAACCTTACAAATAGTGAACAACTGGCTGTCTTGTCGCTAATAGCAGGCGAATAACAATAGAGTAAAGAGGGCGTTTATCGTGTGTTTGTAACTGATAACGGCACTTATTAGTTTACATTTGTTTCTGCTATAGCAAAATGGTAGTTAATAAAAGCCCGAGCTTTATTTAGAGCATTTTTTCTATTAATCTTAAAGCACATTTAAAAAAATCAAGATTTCCTCTGAAGGGATATGGAGAGTGCCACCTATTAGTGCCGAATGTTTCAATTCAAATATAGGGCTAAATAGTTACTACACCGGTCACAATACCACTCTCGGATAAAATATTTTAATAATATAAACAAATAATTACACCCAACAGTCGCAAACATAGTCCTGACCCTATACTAAGACCGAGTCTTAAGTCTCAACAGAATCTAAGTGACTTTTCCCCAAAAAATATACAATGGATCACACAAATATTTGTCTCCGTACGGGGGACCAACCTGCAGTCACACGTTTCATAGCCCCGACCTATTGCGCCACAAAAGCTGTGTATAAATTATAATTGATGAAAATAGATTGCACGATCCAGAAATCAAACCCAAGTACCCATCACATTCCATTCCCACCATTACTAATCAATAAGAGCATGAGATATTACAATCATTAATGCAGGGTCGTCGTTCCTATGATCGTTCATCACAGGTGCGATACACTAGGTAGCCGTGTGTAACAGCACGTAACAACACTCTTAGTACGTAGTAATTCTACGTGTGTTCCGTACAGATAACGAGCGCAAACACACTATTAACTGTGACACACAGACGGAAAGAACTGACAATAAATTCACCAACATTTAGATATATTTTGACGGAGTAAATACTAATAATATAATAAAATGTTAATCTGGTAGCGCGAGTGAATTGCGCAATTTATTTCTATTTTTTATCTTTTTGACCTAAAAATAATTATATCAGCTCATATACGTCCCACTGTAGGGCACGGGCCTCCTCTACATTCGAGAGTATGATTGATAGTGGTTAGGCCATTCCAACACGTTGGCCTTTTGTAGGTTGGCAAATATTACATACCAGAGAAATTATTTCAATTTCTCTATAGTATGCAGGTTTCCTCACGATACTTTCCATCATTATTAAAGCTAATAATTTATTTTGTTCTATGCGGGTGGTACCGCAATATTACAAGCATATATTTTTTATTTCTTCACTTCCCATCAGAAAATCCAAACATCTTGCTGTGGCGGTTGCAATACGCCAACTTAGATATAGCTTTTAAAGCGGTTGCAATACGCCAACTTATATTTAGCTTTTAAAATTAACACGCTTATTATTTGTAATTTTAACATTATTTAAACACGCATTTCATTTTAAGATATGACTGCAGATGTTAGACCATAAAATATCTGCGAGTCGTTTTATTACAGTAAGAATTTTTGTGTACCTTATTGTATAATATTAGTTAAAAAGATGCTGTGCTAAATTATTGTTTCCTAATTGTAATGGCCCATTCATACCGGGGCAATAAAACTGTATTATTATAGTTAAGTTCTTTAGTGGCGGCAATCCTTTGCAACAAATTTATGTTTTTTAGACAATAGTACACATGTTTTGTAAACCTTTCGGTTTGGACAATAGCCCAGATGTTTGGGCCGACCTTAATTTTTAGTTGAAAGGATAGACCTTATTTTATGGCTTAAATATATTTTCTGGAAGATTTATCCCCACCGATCCTCATTCGGGTAGTCCTATAAAAGGGTCGGTTTATTTGGATGAAAGCAGACAGTCTGCCATCTCTCGTCACGAGCACATCTCGCTCCGAGTCGCATAATTATAATTTTACTCTGTCTGTGAATGTATTAAGTGTTAATTTACAAAATATACAATAGTTAGTTCCTGGAAGTGAGTGCTTATTCTAATACCTACACATATAACCACCAAATTGCAATTTTTGATTTTGTATGGATTATCAGAAAAATGGGTATAAATTTAATTTGAATTTATAATATCAACATAAGGATTTGAAAACCTCATATTATTCACTATTAAAAATTGTTTGACAAGTATTCCTAAATATATAAATTTTTCTGATAACCCTTACAAAACATAAACATGCAAGGCGTTTTGATTTATCCTATGAGAAGTAAATAAAATTATCTTTTTAAAATATGAGACACAGTATAAAGCTGGCTAATCGTGAGAGCAGTATTGTCGCCAGTAACTAACCTTACCGCACGTTCGGGTTGAATTCATTAACATTATAAATCGCGAACAGATGCAAAACTCATGGTGTGTTTAACATATGTTTAATTATTATATTTGGTCCTAACTTTCATATTTGGTATCGGTTTATGAGCTTCATAATAGTTAGGAAGCTGTTATTTAGCACTTATCTACAGTTATAGGGTGGAAATATGGATTAATAAATTGATCGTCTACTGTACTGCATCCACCCCTATACGTTGGGACGTATAGGGTTCGTGGTTCGTTCGAGGTTCGTGCTCTACCATGGGTGGTAGAGCACGAACCTCGTCCTAAGTCGAGAGTACGATTGATGGGAATTAGGCCATACACTAATTCTACGAATCATTAATCTTTCTCCCTTGAATTTAAAATAATCGGTTTTTCCAGCGCTCATCAATGAACCAATCAAATGGATGTCGCCATCGTGTGGTTTCTTTAAATCATTGCCATTACCATTGATGGCCAAATCGCTGGTACAGTGCTGGCCCATCGTGTAGAGAGGCTATTAAATCGCAATATGTCCAGTAGTTAATCTGGCTACAACGTCATTCAAACTGGAACACAACAGTGCATTTATACTGTTCTTTAGAGAGAAAAAGACATTTTAGTGCTACCTAGTACCTACCCTGGTGATTTCTTAAATATGAGAGACCTACCACAAATAAATACCGATAAATTAACTCTAACATCCGCCAACCACTCTCAATCGTATTGTCGATTGTAGAGTAGGCCTATGCCCTGCAGTGGGATGTATAGGCTGATACAGAATTCGAATATCCGATATTAAATTCGATGAGATGGTGAAGTGTTTGGTTATTCGAACACATTACCAGATGTCTAGTTAATCGGTGGATTAGTGAAACAGCTGTGCTTGCAGCGACTGTCTGTGATGATCTGTTATCTGTTCATTGAATACCGAGACGTATCACTTACGCGAGTAATCGGGCTGTTTCTGTATCTTAATTAAGTTTAAAATAACTATTACAGTATTGTAAAATCTTGATTTAAAGGAATGTTTTTACTGGTGATAGGTAACTCAATAAAAACATACTCTTTTTGGCCAAGCAATGTTTATGTAAATATTCTTTCACATTATTCAAATTTCATGATAGTAGTTAGGTCTATATCCTGTCTTGAAAGTTGCACAAGGTGTCACAACAATAGAAATATTGCGATTGAATTTCTACAATTGTGAAAATAATGTGGAATTGGTGGAGCCACACTGCACCCAGGCCCGAGCGCTCGACGCGAACCTCCCCGACCTTGATGTAATCGGGGGAGCATTCGCCGAGACGGGCGATGACTGTATACAGGGTATATCAAGACTGCTACCGAAAACGAAGCCGGGTGGTAGTTTAAGCGACTCCAGACAAAATGCAACAGAAAAAGTTGCAAAAAAAAGCGACAATATTTTTTTGTTATTTTTTTTTCTTGGGCCCTATTTGGCGGTAAATACATTTTTTTCCTGAAATAATAGTGTATACCCTTCTATTTATAAATACTCTAAGGTATAAAAGAGTTTAAATTATTATTCTAGCAAAAACTATGGATTTACCACCCAAAAATGACGATATTTAAAAAATCATAAAAAATAGTTGTCACGTTTCTATGCAAAATTTTTAATTGCATTGTGTTTGTAGCCACTAAAACTACCACCCGGCTTCGTTTTCGGTAGCAGTCTTGAGATACCCGGTATAGTACAATTTGATCTCACCTACTATAAAATCGAATTTATACCAATATATAACGCTGAAGAGTTTGTTTGTTTTTTACTCCTTATCACAGGAATTAATGATTCGAATTAAAAAAATATTTTTGATATGGATAGGTCATCACATGTCATCACGCTATAAATAAGGCATAGTCAGAGAATCTAGCAAATACGAGGAAATTATATTTGTATTTCGTGGTCCAATTGGTCTCCAAATCAATATCTGAGGGATCCTTTGCTGTGATATTTTAAATGAATAGTTAGAATCAAACATTTTGGCCGTCATTTTGAAAATCTGCAACCTTGCTGAGCCGGAACCTTTGTATAAGACAAGGTGTTAAAAAGTAAACAGCTGGGCGAATTTTATCACAAACGACACTCAATTACTATCAGGACTTCAAAAACCTCTCAAGGAATCAGTGGACTTGTGGTTTCCTCTATCAGATCAGCTCCAGATTTGAGGGTAGGCATTAAGTGGCGGCAGCTATCGAGGCCGTGCTAAACCTTTCGCGTGAGTGCTCCGCCGGATCCCTCCCGACTAAGCTTTGAATACTGAATTTACTGATACTAAATTCACTTTACCATCCTTCAAGGGAGGGAAGTTAGGCGATTTTGTTGCAGTGGTGGTATTTATGTGATTTTCAATCCATCTCGTTATAAGATACTATATTTGATGTATTAAATATAGGGATTTACATATTATTTCCACTGGTGCGACAAAGATCGCACTTGATGATAGTCCCAGTGCAATACAAGTAGAAAATGTTACAGGTCGATGCAATTATATCAACCATAATGAAACGTGCACAAAATAACCAAAAACCAAAAGAGTAACCCCACCTTAAAGGCTGGCCACGCATTTACGGCTTATAATCTTGCATATGTCTATATGCAGCTGTGATCACCTACCATCTAATACCCCTCCCCCCTCCCATACCATCTAATGCCAACTGAAATATATAAAAAACCTTTACAGTTCCATAAATGAGCCAGGGGTTTTATACCATCATATACTTCATCACCACCAGCTGAATGTCCCTGAATTAGCCTATATTCATCATCAACATCATATCAGCCACAGGAAGTCCACTGCTGAACATAGGCCTCCCCCAAGGATCTCCACAATGACCTGTTGGAAGCGGCCTGAATCCAGCGACTTCCTGCAGCCTTAGTCAGATCCTCCGTCCACCTTGTAGGCGGGCGTCCGACATTTCGCTTGCCTGTACGCGGCCTCCACTCGAGAACCTTTCGGCCCCAACGGCCATCGGTTCTACGAGCCTATATTACGTACATACATATATACATAACTCATGCCTTGTTCCCGGAAGGGGTAGGCAGAGGTACCAGGGCGAGGTACAGGTGTCATAGGTGGCGAGCCTATCGCCATATCGGGCACAAATTCCTGACTCTGGGCTGATACTGAATAGAATAATCCAATATCACTTTGCCCAACCCGGGATTCGAACCCGAGACCTCAGCTTTGTAACAGTACCGTAGTACAACTACGCCACCAAGGCAGCCTATATTAGCTGCCAATAAATCGCCACAGCCTTCACCTTGTACGGGTAGCGGGTTCAAGTCCGGATTAGTTTCGCTGCACTCGTCCCGCTGTGACCACACGACCATTAATGTACGCGTTGCGGCTCATTTGGACCATCACGGACGTCCACTCGTTGTTAAGACCGAATTTGGGATGCGTTTCTCAGCTTACTGTCCCGTTGGTAAAGGAAGCTATGGAAATAGGAGTAAATTTATATACAGGGTAGATTTAGGGACATCAGAGACAAAGTTACTAAACATTTTGCAAAAAAAGGAACTTTTGTTTAGTTTTTTTTTCCACAATAATTGTGTACACCCTTTTATTTTTACGGCAAGTTTTAAGACAATTTTTGGTTTACATACATATTTTAATAAATGAATGTGTTTTTATATTGTAGGAATGATACTATGTTTCAAATAACCGATATTGACAGCTGTGGTGTCGTGTTTGCTTAGTGAGTGATATTACCGGAGGCCCAAAACTTTTTCTCCTGCCATATTTTTGATTTTCTTTTCCCTCCATCCCATCCATCACTAACTATCGAACCATCCCTCACTAAACGCCTGTGATTGCCCAATAAAAAACGCCAAATCGATTCAGAAAAACAAAAGAAGAAATACAAAAAGTTGTAACCGCCCGCTTGAGCCTTTATCTTGCACGGGTCGTGAGTTTGAATCCGGATTAGTTGGGCTCCGCTCACGCCCAGCGCTCCTAACGCCGATACAACCAGTAATGTAACACGGCACAGCTCATTTGCCCATATTACCCACGTTTGGGGTACTGGGCATGTGGCGGAATGGACCTGAGTTCAATTCAAACTTCATTTGGTAACACTAACATCTTACAATTTTGAAAGAAGACAGCATGAGAAGAAAGGATAATGCTTTACATAAATAAATAAATTATTTAATATTGATTTATTTGTGTTTCATTCCATGTGATAGAGGACAAGCCTATTCGTATCGGGCACAAATTTCTATATTAGCTGCATCACTACATAGTATAAAACAAAGTCGCTTTCTCTGTCCCTATGTATGCTTAAATCTTTAAAACTACGCAACGGATTTTGATGCGCTTTTTTCAATAGATAGAGTGATTCAAAAGGAAGGTTTATATATTATGTATAATACGTACATATTAATGTACAGAAATCTATTTGTACCCGGGCGAAGCTGGGCCGGGCCGCTAGTAATACATAAATACATAGTCCTGTACCTCCCAAATCGGTAAGATCAAAATTATTTGCGTAGTTTCGGATACTCATGACACAAGTCATTTATCAGTTAAAAATATATGTGATTAATCTGTAAAATTAGCTACTGTACCCTTGTTAAAATTAAGTCAATTTTTAACCAACATGGACCGACATGCAATCCATAATCATTTGATAATTAATCTATAGATCTCAATCCAAATTTTGTACATTCATTTGCTAATCAAACGCGTGCGTATAAAACTAATTATATGTTAATGAATATGCGGCAGTTCTAAATTGCATCGGCTAACATATAGCCAATTAGTCAACTCTTGTTACTTGTTATTTGATCTGCTTATGTTAATACTTTTATACGTTGTTGCTTTATCTATGTTAATTAGGCGATATAATTGCGACAAAAATACTTTGTCTGTCAAAATTTGCGTGGGTATTTTTTCTTACGTATTAATTAAGTATTCTTTCAATTACTTCAGAACGTCTTTACATCCCCGGTCAACTGAAATATAATGGCATTCGTGCTTTTCTGTATACGATGAATTAAAAAAAAATGGGGAATATCTGTGCAGCACAATGTTTGAAAATTGTTTTTATAAGCGCATAAACACTTATATTCGTAATGTAAAAGTTTTAATTAACATGTCTAAAGTAATTAAATGTGAAGAAAAAAAAAATTCTCATTCAATTATTTTAAAAAGGCAATATCCGATACGACGACGAGGACGCCAAAATATCATAGGCAATTTCTATTTTCAGTTGACTTTTAAAAATGGATTTTAAAAGTCAGTTGTGAAAGGAGCTTCGCTCCAAGACAAATGTATTAGTGACCCACAAATAATATGAGCTCGCTTCTTGTCATATCCTGGGATGGTACACACAAGACGATACGTGGGTGACGTGGTACCACATCTACCTTCCCGTTCTGGGAAAAAGGCGCTAGTTAATGTATGTATGTAATTATTTGTTTGTTTCCTGTTTATTTTGGTCGGTATACAACATATCTCTATCAAAGGAACCTCTAACAGCCACTGCCAATAAATAATCCCAATCCAAATTTGCCGTTTGAGATTGACAGCTCAATCTTTTTTCTGATACTATATTGCCAATAAAAAACAAAAAAGTAGTGAATAAACTATGGCAACATGTCAAGAGACCAATCAAAAAGTAAAAAACAATCCAGATTGACTTCAATCTAATTTTTTCGATTGATTATTGGCAAAGGCCGTAAGACTAATATTATTCAACAAACCTAAATTCACTAGATGCAAACCCCTTTACTGTTGACATTTTTTCAACGGAATTTATTTAACACTTGCCTTCCTGTTGCAAATATTGTGTCATTAAAACATCAAACAAAACCGCTATAAGCCACATAGAATAGCAGCCCGACCCTCGCTTCGCCCAGGTGCTAATTATCCCTACAATAATATGTATTTATTATAAGTACGTAGAGGCCTTCCTTTTGAATCACACTATAAAAATACCGCATCAAAATCCGTTGCGTTCGTTTAAAGATTTCGTCATACATAGGTATAGACAGACACTGGGAAGTAAATTTAGTTTTATACTATGTTGTGATTTTACGCAAGGAAAAAAATATTGTTTGGCTTTAAATAATTGTTAAAGAATAAAGATTACAATGATTATGTCACCAAAATTTCAAGAACCCTTTGAAATTCAAATAGGAGTTTACACAACAGCATGGTCTAATTTACATAATTACCGCCAATTTCCCCCCTAATGCAACCGTTCGTTGTAATAATGAAATACGCGTGAAAGATAAGAGCAATCGTTTAATATCGTAAATTATGACGTGTCAGACAAATGAAGCGATTAGGCGCTTGGGATTTCGCGTTCCAGCGTGCAACGTACTACGACCCCGCAGTTTTGGTAGTTTTGTGCTATCAATTTGGATAGACTAGTAGAATATTGGTTATATGTCAAACAGCAGTGTAAATGCACTGCTGTGTTCCAGTTTCAAGGACATTGTAACCAACTAACTACATAACAATGAGATTTAACATCTTATGTCTCAGGATCGAGAGCGCAATGTAAGTTAAAACTCCTTATGTATTAATAAATACTGTATTTTAATAATATGTACTTTTATTATTAAATTCCTTTATAATTACGTTAGAAATCATCGTAAGTAAGTTGGGGTCAGTCAAGACCCCATTCGAGCAGTTGTGGGATTTTTCTCGTGCGATTAACCAAGGTTTAAACCCTTTTCTAAGGTGCCATAGACCTGGTTGAGATAGGTCCGATGAGGTGGACCCCGACTCTTCTATTTACACTCGCCTCATGTATCTATTTTGTAAATCGGCTTTTGTCTATCCTCTGTACAAGCCCAAACCATCTTACCATTTCTTTTTCAATTTTCATCATTATACATATACTCTTTTATTCCACAACGTTCCATCACTACGCTATATTGCATTCTACCATTTAAACTCACATCATAAATTCCTCGTAATGACCTCTTTTCCACTGCCTCAATCTTACTCTTGTGCTTCTTCTTTTTTATTTCAACTATCAAATAATCGTGGTCCCAGTACTAAGCGGACGCATTTGGCGTGACATGTTGCAGACGTCCAGCCGGAATTAATTACGATTGTGCTCTGTTATGTTTGCAGTGCCCACGAATGCCGCTAACGAGCACCAACTGGGATGCGAACCTGCTACCTTTTAACGTACATAATGTGGATGGGATAGGAGATAAAGACTAGATCGTGCACCATTGTGGACATGACAGGCATGTCTATCACTGAATGCCGTTGGCAGAATGTTCATGTTAATCGCCTCTGCAGGCGGTTTTAGTTGCATACTTGAATGAATGAGCTGGATCTGAGTAATAATACGGTCTTTTAATAAGTTGAAATGAAGCTGATAATACCTCTGAGTTTCTTTAAAAGCTAAAGGTACCTGTATCAGCACCACAATCTATACATACAGGGTATATCAAGACTGCTACCGAAAACGAAGCCGGGTGGTAGTTTAAGCGACTTCAGACACAATGCAACAGAAAAAGTTGCAGAAAAAAAGCGACAATTTTTTTTTGTTATTTTTTTTCCTTTGACCATATTTGGTGGTAAATACATTTTTTCCTAAAATAATAGTGTATACCCATTTATTTATAAATAATCTAAGGTAGAAAAGTGTTTAAAATATTATTTTAGCAAAAACAATGGATTTACCACCCAAAAATGACGATATTTAAAAAATCATAAAAAATAACTGTGGCGTTTCTTTACGAAATTTTTAGTTGCATTGTGTTTTCAGTCACTAAAACTACCACCCGGCTTCGTTTTCGGTAGCAGTCTTGAGATACCCGGTATAATTTTGTAATGATGAATAAATATCTACTGCCACCATTATGTTATGTTCGTATTTGGAGTCAGCGCGGTGACTGGTATTCCATTATTTGCTTGTTACCCCTAAATAATTGTCATGTATTATGTATGTGTTTTCTATTGTGGTCTACAAATGCATTCTGTTACTAAATCAAAATACCAGTGTAAAAACTAAACTCGAAATACGATTGACTTACATGCTTACTAAAAGGATTCCTACTGACCATAAATTAAAAATTGAGCAGGAATTATTATAAAATCACCTCCAAGAAGTTAGATTAAACTAACAAAAAATATATCATGGCAAAGACCGACATTTTAGCAAAAAATCCGCGCCCTCCTCAAAACAGCTAAAACGGAAATTGAATTCCTTTTGATTCTCATATCGGGCGGGCGGACTGGCATCGAATCACAGACACTGCACATTGCACTGAATTTAGTACATCTACTGAGGGTATCATTATTTCATACACATCTTCAAGGTCTTATTTAATTTAATTCTATCGGTACTTATGATATCGTCCAATATACCTTGAAGACGCTAGAGAATCTCATTATTCTGCTTGTCTTATTTATTTACTTAATTATTTACTTACTCTATATTTATTTAAATAATTATTATATTGAGAGCCTCCGTGGCCCAGTCGCTTAGAAACCGCTCCTGAAATGAGGGCCGTGTATTCAATTCCCG
This sequence comes from Hyles vespertilio, assembly GCA_009982885.2. Classification (NCBI taxonomy): domain Eukaryota; kingdom Metazoa; phylum Arthropoda; class Insecta; order Lepidoptera; family Sphingidae; genus Hyles; species Hyles vespertilio. The sequence goes on from CM042817.1 coordinate 17,345,103, forward strand.
CACCAAGAGAAATTTTCGTGCGACCCACAGAAATTTATTTCAAGTCTGGGTGTTTGTGAGAACGAAAAGTCTCTCATAGTTTCTGATACCCACGGCACAAGATTCGATCTTAGTGTGGGGTTAGGACTGTGTCTGTAACTGTTGGGTGTTATTATATATTTGTAGTATCTAATAAAGGAAATTGCTGAAAACATGCCGCTAGGTCGTGGGAATCCTTGAGGAAGATTTCTCTTGCGAAACATGAGCAACAAAAAAAATATTATGGTAAGTAGCGTAGAAGCTTACTTGTGGTTGGTATCTCTTATGTGAGAGGCCGCCTGGGCACTACTGCAACGTCTCTCTCCCAAACAGCATCGTAAATACGCTATTGTTTTCCGGTTCAAAGGACAATGTAATGAGTAACTACTGGATATATTGAGACTTAACATGTTATGTCTCTGGATGGCGAGCGCATCGAAATGCTTATTCATGACGTTGTTTGCGTTTATTTATTTTATGTTATTTATTAAATAAAAAAGTTGTTTCGGGAAAGACGAACATACCAACACACCGCATATAACATAGCCCTCCCTTTCGCTTCGTGGTCGGGTAATTACACCAAAACTCCAAAAGCGTAAATAAATCGGGTTGGACCGAATCACGCGACTCGTCTGACCCACTTCATAGCTCTGTTAACTAACTAAACTAATCCCCCTCGTCGAATTAAATCAGCGCGTATAAGTTATGAACTGAGGTTTTTGGTTACATCGTGGTTGATTTATTTGATTTGCGTAAACAAAATGATTTTCCTGGTGTGTTATGTACTGTACTATAGTAGGACAGTTGTGACGCAGTTGATTAGACGCCGGCTGTGAAACGAGAGGCTGCGGGTTCGATCCCCGCACCGAGAGAAATGTTTGTGTGAACCACAAGCATTTGTTTCGGGTCTGGGTGATTGTGAGAAAAGTCTCTCGTAGTTCCTGATACCCACGAAAAAGACTCGTTCTTAGTGTGAGGTCAAGACTATGTTTTGACTGTTGGGTGTATTTATTTATTTATAGGATGGATGTACTTGTACCTCATCATTCTAGGTCACGGATCACCTCCAATAGATACCGCATTACGATAGTTTTGTTTGAACCGAAAACGCCAACGAAGGGAACTGAGCGGGGTGGGGGGGGGGGTTGCAGCGCGGTCACGTGGACTTCACTGGAGAGATGAGGCATAAGTCGATAAATAAAAAAATGTATCGGTAGTTCGATTTGACAGTAAGTTCATGTGTTATGATCGCTTCTATAACTTAATTACCAACTTGTTAAATGTTTGATAATATTTTTTCACCGGCCTGATCTGATAAATTATACCAGCCGGCAACTGCTCACTACGAATAAAATAGGATTAAGATTTATACTTTAGTATGGAACGGTTTTATTTATATTATTCACCGTGTATTTTTGTATACCATAATGGCGAAATACCCAAATTAAGTGTTGATATAAAAGATCAGATAAAAATATGAAATAGAAAATAACAAAACCTCACGCCCTAAAGGGTTACAATAACTTATTCCGTTTCTTAAATTCTGACGGCGGCTGTAGTAAATGTAATATCGACAAGTGACGATGAAACCCACTTGACGAACTATGAATGTTTTTGAGACGATATGTACAACGTATGTTAAAATTAGTACAATATATATATAATAGCTTGTGCTACTGATTCTCAATAAACTTAGTATTCTAAAACTTATGATAAATACCCTCCCATTATCTTTGAAAACGTATACAACTAGAGGGAAAAAAGAAAATTTAATTACGCCAAAGATAAAAATAAATAAAAAAAAATATTGTAAAAGTACCTTGTTAACAAATTTAACTCTTTCAAATACATAAAATAACGTAATTATGGTAATTTGCGATTTTTATTTAAAGCAATATATATTTTGTGACATTGTCATTTAATAAAATTAATTTACATTATTGTTTTACAATATCGATATTTCTGGGAATTATATTATAAACATGCGTCAAACACTAGAAGAACGCGTGATTTCGCCACAAAAAGATGGCTTATTACGGTTATTGCTATGCGAAAAAGAGACGGCTGATTCTCCATCCGAACTCGACTGTTTGACATTGATACATTAACCAGTATAAATTGAGCTCGCTCGGGACCAAATTAATTTAAAGAATATTAGTTATCGATGAAAACTTATTGCGTTTTTTAGATACTTTATTTTTTTTAGTTTTTTGCACACCATATTATTGAACAAATAATTTTTAACTGTAATATTATGTTCCCAAAATGTAATTTTCGCTAACGTGCGACGACATGTGCGGGTCCACTACTTGGACGACACTGATGATGCGAAATTTGGCATCGGTTTATATCTATCTGATACCTTATATGTGTTGGGCGCAACCGCTGCCTTGCATTAGGTATCTATTGGGAGTGATCTGTGTTCTAGGTATACCAAAGACTTTAGTAGGTCTATATTTTATTGCAATTAGAAAGAAAAAACAATTTTCAAGACGAGCAGGCCGTTCGCCTGATGATAAGCAATACGACCGCGCATGAGCAGTAGCAAAACCAAAGACCACCATGAATTACAAAGGAATGCTTGGCATACTGCGCTCGCTATCTTGAGACATAGATTTAAGTCTCAATATCCAGTAGTTACTCCTGCTACAATATCCTTCAAACCGAAACAAAACAGTGTATTTACACTGCTGTTTGGCGGGAGAATTTTCATTACTTCGGCACCAGCCCAGGCGGACTCACACATTTAATATGAGACCTATCTACCACCACCACAAGTAGTTTAATTGCAATGTGTAACATTCGCATAATATGGAAAACGATTGCACAAAGCCTTTCATTTGGAATTTATCCTTAATCCTATTTCATGTTTAATAAGAATGGACAAAAGCTGTTTGGCTCCATTGAAATTGAATTAAAATCGAAAAAAGCACTCCCAATTCCGTTGTAGGCTATGGATCATTCGGTGAGCCAATTCTATCAGCGTTAAACTTGACTATATAATGAACGATTTGAAGATTTTTTTTGAAATTTAATCATCCCCTTTGTCGTGTGGGGGGATCGCGACGCCCCGCCGAGAGGGATGATTTCTAAATCTATTTTCGTAATAAAATTATCTTATTCTGATTTGGCGAAGTATTAAATTAGTTTTCTTTCTTTTGGTGATGTTCGATTGAGCGACCCTTTTCAATTATATTCTTTAGTTTAAATCTAAAATTAAGACGGCTTTCACTTAAATAGAAAGTATTGCATTTATACTCTACGGTATGCAGATGTTTAATACAGTCTAAGAAAAACTATCTAATATATTATAATTCATTGATTTAAGTTTATTTTGTGAAATATTTTAATGTATTGTTGCAATTTACAGTATGCAATACTATGCTATGTGCAGTCTTTCTAATCTGGCTAAGCTCTAATCCTAATTATAATTAAAATAAAAGCCATATATACAAAACTCACGGTTTTTTCCCAGCAGGGGTATGTAAAGGCACAACCAGGATACCCACATTTAGCCTTGTATTTTCTGAACAAACAATACAAACAGTACAAACTATGTGATAGGGGGTGGGCCTACCGCCATATCGGGTACAAATTTCTGACTCCGGACTTTATTTATTTATTTTATTTATTTAGTTTTTGTAAATAGGCCACTAGGGGCACTTTTACACGTCATCATTTTTAAATTCATTACATACATTATAAATATATTAATCATTACAATTATTATTAAGTTACAATAGTGGGAAAACAATATTATAGGGTACCAGCGTATTTCTGACATGGCGACCAGTATGTTTATCATTAATGTATTCGGTGACATTGTAATAAGCTTTTTGTATTAACTGTATTTTGATTTCTTGTTTGAAAATTTCTATTGGCAATTCTTGCAAGTGCAGAGGTATCTTATTAAAGAAGCGAATACCCAACCCCACAAAAGAAGAATGTACTAATAGTAAATAGAAAAATTTAATATAACTTTGCTCGACCCGGATTTTGATCCCGAGTCCTCAACTTTGCAGTCATACCGTAGTACAAGTACGTCACCGAGGCAGTCATTAAAATTTAAATAACCTAGGAAATAATTAGTCAAAAAACTACATGAGTCTGTAATTTGTAGTCACTAAAACTACCACCTGCCTTCATTTTCAGTCGCAGTCTCGACAGACTCTGTATATGCTTAAACATATATAAGTACATAAATAAAATCCAAGGGCGAACAATTAACATCTGCAAATGTTTAAATAGAACTGCCATCCAGAACTTCGAGCGTATAATTAAGATTTTAACGAACTCTACTTTACTTCCTCGTGCTTTTCTTTGACTTATCAACTTTATTCCTTGCACGGATAATGAAGTGCTCATTTCAGTGAGAATTAATAAAACGGTGGATTATTATGTGGATTTTACTGCTAAACATGTCCGTAGTTAAATATGACGAATACCAAATTCTAATTTAGCGTAAGATTCCATCAACCATATTATAAATTCATCGTATCAGTTTATGCCTCATCTGTCCATAGTCCATAGGATTCCGGAAAGGATTTTCAAAATGTCCTGCTGGAAGCGGCTGCCAATTATTTTTAATCCCCTCCTCTTTACCCACCCAAAAAACAAATATGTAATTGAGGCAACTATTTTATGTTAAATGATTATGAATAATGAATAATGATTCTTCACTTTCTTTTTGTATTTTCATTTCATAAATTTATAAGAAGGTAACTGAAATAGAATAAATTATAAGCCCAAAAGTGATAAGACTTCGGGGCTTTTCAATTCCTATAATCGTCTCTATTAAAACACGATAATTTCTTAATTAGTTTATTACACTATTTGCCGCAGTCAATATACCCCTCCACACATGTGTGACAATACCCAAAATATCTGCTTCAGGTATAATTACACCGTCTCTTTGTACTATGTCTAAATTATAACTATACAATACATGGCGATTCCTAACGTAATCAGTGCTGGTCCCTGATGCCCTGTCTCCAAGAACCATAGACCCTACTCCTAATACGTAACTGCTATTCATAGCATTAACCATTTCCATTCCAAGGAGATGATGCTGCCTGAACATACCACTAGCTGCTCTCTCGTAAAGCCAAGGGTATGATAAAAACCCTCCATTGTTTTGGAGAGAAATATATAGTCGTATTTCTGGTGCCATGATCTTCTAATAGACTCCTGACGAATCTGCTCTCGATTTCTGAGAAAGGTTCCACTCCCCCATACAAATGGCTGCAAGGGCTGGAACTCGAGTCAAATCTTAGCCAGTCCATGTCAAAATTGCGGTTGATGTTCACGCCGGGGCAGATAAGTCCAAGGTTGCTCCTTGTGCTCATGGATTTGGTCCATAGACGTAGCTGCAAATTAAAATTATTAATTTATTTAAAAACGTCACTAGTTCTTTGTTTACTTCTAGAGTATTTCAAGGATTCTAAAAAAAATAACTTAAGATCACTGCGTTGACTGATCCGCTTTATTTACTGCTGAATCATTAGTTCACTAACCGTTATTTCGCTTTACAGGGATTCTTAATAACAACATGGCCTAATTGCTACTGTAAATGAAGATGATATTTTTCCAACAACAAAGTTTAATCCATATGAGATATACTTAAGTATATTTGATACTTACGTTGGTATGAGTATATTCGTATCCGTCAGGATTAAGTACCGGAATCACGATCCATTCAAAATCGTCCAGCAATCTTGTCTGATCATCCAACAACCTCTCGATAACGTAGATGGCTGACGGAATGGTAATCCATTCTCTGGGATTGATAGCAGCTTCAATTATAATGATAGGCCTATATGTTGTATTCCTGCTACTTATTCTTACATATACTAAGGATCTGTTCAGATCTGTGCGACCGTACTCTACTACTTGAAGGTTGATTGTTGAATTTCTGTGAGCCTCTTCTAGTGATGTTAGATGATTCAAAATCTGTAAAGTGACAGTATTGTAGATCATCTCATTATATTCAAACTCGTATAGTCCATTGCTGAAGAAATACTTCCCGTTTTATTCAATAGGGAAAGGTAATATTTCGCTTGGCAAATGAGTTGGCTATGCTCTGTCTTTAATGGTTATTCTGCCTAAGTTCTTTCGTCAGAGCTCGTTCATTACCGACAGTATACTCATTGAAATAAGACTATTATTTACGGATTTTATCGCGGATTTGGTTTATTTTTTACATTTTTTGAATTCCCGACGTTTCGATCACTTTACAGCTTTCGTGGTCACGGGGCGGACTGAGGTATTAGTCATCCGCTCAGTGACTGTTACAATTTAACTACCCTTAATTTTGAATTATTAAATTAAAAAGTTAATTTAAATAACTAATCTGTTTTCGCGTTCCGATCCACGCAGAAGGAGCTCACTGTGTCTTGAGGTCTGGCAGTTGGTCTTTTGGGTTCCGATTTAATTACACTTAAGTGTAGAATTGGATCCCATGCTTGTGCAAGCTTCAAGCCATCTTCCCTATTGAAATTTGGATGTTTTTAATTTCAACAGCCTCGCGAAATATCCTGGGTAGGAAACGGTGTTCTTTCGCGAGGACTTGGGGCTGGTCAAAACGAAGGTAATGCTTGGAGCCTTCTTCTATGTGCTCAGCAACTGCAGACTTCGTTGAGGCGTCGATGTTTGACGTCAGCTATATGTTCCTTCACGCGGGTCCCTATTAATTGACATGCATTTGACATATATAGTCCATCTCACTTAGACTTATGCATAAACCTTAAAAAATGAAAGTGACAAAACACAATTTGCGGTCCTTGTCATAGTTTCACATAATTTTGTAGGGGAACACTGAGTGTAACCAAACAAATAAGACGTGCGGTTTGTTATAAACTTGAATTACTAAGTATTTTACGAATATTTGCGGTCAAAAATGTATGTAAAAAAGTGTTGAAACTGATTATAAGACAAAAGGTATGGTGTGCTGCTTTATTATTGGCTGTAATAGCCGATCTAAACGATAATATGAAAATATAACCTCTCACTGGTAAGTGCATTTTATTAGTATATTTTAAAAATAAATGTAGACGTTCATTATTACTAACATCTGCAATTAGTATTTCATAGAATACATTGAAAAATAGGATTATATTTGCATAAAAAATACGTATTTTAAAAGCATTATCCGACCATAATATTATCTTGACTTTGTTTATTATGACAATCTGTATACTACTCGAAGAGGACGCCATTTTGTACATGATTTTAAATTAGTTGGATTATATTATGTTTCGGGATACCAGCTTATAACAATTTGCATTTCCTGGTTTTATGGTAAATTAAACCAACATTCATTTTATTTCAGCTTTTCAAAAGGTTTACCTTCGCGTGTTTTGTGGATCAAATTAATAGGATGTGACGGAAAATTAGACAGCTGGGTAAACACACTCGTTCAAAAATTGCATTCAGAAGACTAAGCATATTATAACTTTCTTAAAACCGTTTCTCTCCCGCCACTCGAAATAAGGTAAACTATAATCTATTTAATCTAAATAATAAAAATCCAGAGTATTCATCCTTGAGACGAAAATGAATGAAACCTCTTCTATAATCAGTCTCCCGGCAGCCTGTCTTCATAAATTGTCCTCCTGTGTATTAAGTGAAGCTACAACATGCATAATCTATAAATTATAAAATGTAGTTTCGAAGTCAGTTAAGTTGTATTTTTCAAATTTGAAGTCAGTATTCGAAAAAATTACAAAAATGCACCCAATCCACCAAACTTCTTTATTTTTTATTTATTTTATTTTAGACACAAACAGTCGTGTTCATCAACAAAAACAAAGATTTTATGTTTACAACTTACAGACTTTGAGTGCCAAAACTTAAAGTCAATGCAATAAATACCCAATCCACACACGCCTTGACCCGAGGCGTCACGTTACCTTACGTTATTTCAATTTATATTTTGTTCTGCACATATTAATTACATATATTTTATTCTTTAATTATTTTTTACAGATGACCGAATCCGAAACTGTGGGGAATAACAAAGAGGGCTGAAAGGACACATGAGCCTGATATGGATGAAAACAAAAAGTGCATAAATGTATTTTTGAAAAAATCAATATTCCAGGAAAAAAAAAGCCAGATGATTAAAAAAAATGTACAAGCGCTGTATTATTCACATTCGATACTTTGCTATATCATTTTCTTTCAATTAAGATATAGAAAAGAAAAAAATATATAGGTATATTTTTTTTGTTTAGGTCTATATCAATAGGTTTTCTGTACCTTTGTTATTCACGATTCGTTTGTAGAAACTTGTTATTAGGAACTTAATTTATGGAAATATTAAGTATATTGTAAACACTTGTTTGTAAGTTTTCTTAAAATAAATAAATAAAATAAAGTAGGATGTTATTCTATCCTTAGTAGTTACGTTACTATGAATTCTCTGATCTTCTATAATTTATAGAACACTCGGCAGGTTTTGTTTCTATGTATATATTATCATTACTAGCTGTGTATTATTCGAGTTACGTAAATGATATAAGTATTAATAATTATACAAGGCCAACTTTCCTTTTTTGCTTTCTAACCTTTGTGAAAATATTGCAAAACGTCACGTTGTTTAATACTGACGCCCTTCATCCGCATCATTCATCGCAGCTGGTTAGACGCCAGATGTAAAAGTGAGGCCGCGGTTTCGATACCAGCTCAAGAAGAGACAAATATTTGAGTGACTTGATATTTTTTTCAAATCGGGGTGTTGGTGAGACCAAAAAGTCTCTCGTAGTTTCTGATACCCACGACACAAAATTATCATTTGTAGGGTCAGGACTATGAATTTGAATGTTGCGTCTATTTATTTATTTAGTTAAAATATTTATGGGAAAATATATGACCTGGTATCCCTGCTTTTTTATTTACTTTATGTCTGTCCCTTACGGTGGAACTCGAATGTCGAGTCCATTTGATGCTACGTCCATGTGAACATCCTACCGCCATTTACAAAAAAAATCTTATACTGCTTTTTATTGCATAGGACCGGCAAACAAGCAAACAGGTCACCTAAACATCACAAAGTTTATTGCATAGTACCGGCAAACAGATCACCGAAACATCCAAAATTTGGGATCATGGATGTATTGCTGCCCCATTATACCGGAAGGGTTCAGGGTAAATAAAAATGTGGGAAGAGGAAAGGGTATTGGACATTCAGTAATTTCACTCACTGAACAAAACGCAAAAGCAAAGCTGTCGTCTCCAAGTCGATCTCCTGTAAGACAGTGGTACCTTGAACCTGTTCATTCATGTTGAGTCATGATTGACAACAAACTGGCTCTTTCTCTTAAACTCACTTGGTGTATTATTTTCTAGTAAAATATCTCAGAGCGACATTAAATACTTGACGTACAACATAAGTTTAACTTACGTTATTATATCTGTAGTAACCACGATAATCGAAGCCATCTGTGTTAGTGTTCCTAGATGCTCTCGTAAATGTTTCCTTTTCTTTTAAATACCTGAAATAATGGTTTCTTAGATTTACGCGAATGTTACACATTGAAATAAAACCATTATTTACGGATTTTATCGCGGATCTGGTTAAATTTTTACATTTTTGAATTCCCGACGTTTCGATTACTTTACAGCTTTCATGGTCACGGGGCGGACTGAGGTATTATTCATCCGCTCAGTGACTGTTACAATTTAACTACCCTTAATTTTGAATTATTAAATTAAAAAGTTAATTTAAATAACTAATCTGTTTTTGCGTTCCGATCCACGCAGAAGGAGCTCACTGTGTCTTGAGGTCTGGCAGTTGGTCTTTTGGGTTCCGATTTAATTAAGTGTAGAATTTGATCCCATGCTTGTGCAAGCTTTAAGCCATCTTCCCTATTGAAATTTGGATGTTTTTTAATTTCAATAGCCTCGCGAAACATCCTGGGCAGGAAACGGTGTTCTTTCGCGTGGACTTGGGGCTGGTCAAAACGAAGGTAATGCTTGGAGCCTTTTTCTATGTGCTCAGCAACTGCAGACTTCGTTGAGCGTCGATGTTTGACGTCAGCTATATGTTCTTTCACGCGGGTCCCTATGCTTCTTTTGGTTTGTCCAATGTAGGAGAGGCCACAGTCGCAGTCTATTTTATATACACCCGGTTCTTGCAAAGGTATATGGCACTTGACAGGTGGTAGAAATTGACTAATCTTCTTGGGCGGCTTGAAGTATGTTTTGATAGAAGCACGCTTCAGGATATAGCCAATCTTGTCCGTGACACCTTTTATGTATGGCAAGACAACCGGGACCCGTTCAATGTGGCAGGTTTCAGTCGGTTTCTGTCACGGCGGCGTGGAATTTGGAACTTGTTGTCTCGCAGTACTTGCTTGACGTGTTGCAGCTCAGTCGCCAGGTGTTCCTCGTCACAGATTCCTTGTGCTCTCTGAAACAAAGATTTACCCACGGTAGCTAACTGTTTTGGATGGTGGTGAGAATCACCGTTCAAGTATTTATCTGTATGGGTCTTTTTTCTATACACAGTATGACTTAAGGACTGATCAGGATTACGGATTACCAAGACATCTAAGAAGGCAAGAGATTTCTTATTTTCTAACTCCATAGTGAATTGAATTTTATTGTTAATGGAGTTAAGGTGGTTTAAAAATGCAGTTACTTGGTTAGATGGTAAAATTGTGAAAGTATCATCTACGTACCGCTTGTAAAATTTTGGTGAGACTGGGGCTGTACTAAGGGCTTTCTCCTCAAAGTCCTCCATGAAAATATCAGCGACTACCGGAGATACAGGTGAGCCCATAGCGACGCCATCCGTTTGTACATAGTATTGATTATTCCACAACATATAGCCAGATGTGAGGCAATGTTTCAGTAATTCTGCATATTCTAGTGGAAAGTTGTTCTCTGCTAACTTCTTAGTGACAATTGTGATGCAGTCTTGTACTGGTAAGCTTGTAAAAAGTGACTGGACATCAAAACTAACCATTGTCTTATTGTCAACTAATTGTAGATGTTTAATTTCGCTGACAAATTGGTATGAATCCTCCACAGATGCTCTAGTGTTTCCTCTGAGTGGTGAAAGCACTTTTGCTACGTGCTAAGCCAATCTGTAAGTTGGTGTGTCGATTTGACTCACAATGGGACGTAGTGGAGCATTTTCCTTGTGTATTTTTGGCAATCCATACAATTTTGGAGGTTTTGCACACGATGGGATGAGTGATTTAACATTCAGATCTAACTTTTCGGAGTATTTAATTATTAAAGAACTAGTGGCCTTTAATATTTTGTTAGTCGGGTCTGATTTGACTATTTTATAAGTACTTTCATCCGATAAAAGTTGATCAATTCCTTGACCTGATAAACGTCGGGAATTCAAAAAAATGTAAAAATTAAACCAAATCCGCGATAAAATCCGTAAATAATAGTTTTACCTGAAATAATTATGAAATAAATAAATACACAAAAGTCACATATATAGTTCTGGGGTCAGGCCCATGTGTACGACTGTGGCCAAAAAGTTTGTCTAGGTTGCTGATCCCCATGACACAAGACTCGATCTTAGTGTGGAGTCAGGACTATGTATGAAACTATTGGGTATATTTATGAAAAAAGATAATTTTAATGACCCCACATTCATTGACGTATGCCGTATTAGCGATTATCTTACAAGCAGCAAATATTTAACAGATAAGATAGGGGTACTAATACTTTACAATTTGTTGTTTTTGTTTATTGCCACGTGAATTGCACTCTTAACATTATCTATTCTTATCAGTTAATTAAATGGCCATCTAAATTGCTGTGAATGGCGAGACGTGCATGCCGTTCGCCTAACAGTAAGTAATAAGACCGCTCATGAACAGTAGCAAAATTAAGCAACATCTTGAATTACGAAGCAATGCTTCGCATTCCACTGCGCTCGACATCCTGAGACATAAGATGTTATGTCTCAATATATCTAGTAGTTACTCTGGCTACTATGTCCTTTGATCCGAAATCCAACAGTTCATTTACACTGCTGTTAGGCAGGAGAAACAGACATTGCGGTGGTACCTACCCAGGCACTTCTCACATATGACAGACCTACCACCAGTAAGTAAGTGGTCCGCGGTGCCATCCATATTCCATAGCATGATTTTGTACATGTTTTTTCACATACGGTAGGTACTGTATTAAAATACAACCAAACCAGTCAACCAACTGAGTGGGCAATGGATAGACAGATTTATAGTTAAATGGTCCCTGATTACTAAAAGATTTTAAACCACTGATCTATGGAAATCCTAGTACCAAATAGAGTCTGACTTTGCATGTTATATGAATCCTGTTCAGTGGCAAGAGGATATAATACCCATACAACAGCAGAAGCCACGCGAGGCTTTCTGATCTCACAATCCAGCAAAACCCGAAACAAATAAAATAAATACACCCAACAGTTACATACATCCCGACTTCACAATAAGATGGAGTCTTGTGTCATGGGTATAAGAAGCTACAAGTGACATTCTGGTCTCATAATCATCCAAAACCGAAACAAACACTTGAGGTTCACAGAAAAAAATGTCTCACTGTGGGATTCGAACCCGTGGATACTTATCCCACGGCTGACGTTACAACGCCACGTAGTCTTTCATAAATTGTTACCTTTTTCTAGTAACCATGCAACTTATTAATTAAACAATAAATAAACATTTATTATCCTTAACGTTCTTAGTATCGACGCTAATCTTAAGTGATAATTTATCGATTCTAAATTATATAATATCATTAATTTTTTGCTGTAGTATTTTCCTCGTAATTAATAGTAATGAATGGATCCAATAGTACTAAATTTACATCGTTATTTTCTACTTTACAAAGACATGTTTATTTTTAAGGTGGGTTAACCAGCTGTGGACTTATTTTCTACTTGCATAACATAGTAACTATGACGGTAACATGGACGATCTAATGACTAACAAAGTATCTATGGACATGACCTAAATGTTTCACCAGCATAAGATGGTATTCAATCACACAATACATAAAAAAATCCCACAGCCACTTTAATTAGCACGGATTTAGTATAGAACTTAGCAGGCCGGCATTGCTTCCATTGGCATGGGACTGCCGTCCGATACCAATGGATACTCTGGCTGGGCGGCATTTGCGCTTACCATCTATCAGGTGCAATGTCGCCACAATGCCGGGCCAGATTTAAAAAAATTGAAAAAAAAAAAACTAAATCACATGAAAACTGTGCAGCACTTCTGTACTGCATGTTATATATAAGACCTTAACACACCCGCCCTTCGCTTCCAAGTCTTACTGAGAGTCAGGCATAATCAATATCCAGGAAATGATATCTCATATTTTAGCCCTTACTCAAAAACATCTTCGATAAACACGTCCTTCTGAATCCCCAACTCCTGGAGTTGTTCTTCGAACCAGTTGAAATGAGAAGGTGGCACCATGGCCTGGCCTGTGACGTCATACTCCAAGGAAGGTTTCCGCCAGTAGTCTACCAGGTCGCTCTTCAGTAGATGGAAGTTATCTTGCTGATGTTGGTCAGTTAGTGGAACGTTGTAGACTCTATGGCTGAAACAAATAACCTTGAAATTAACCAAATATTATTTACTTATGGTATAGGGAATTCTACATGCCATGGACCTTATCCAAAATTAAGAGTCCTAGCATTATGCTGTTAATGCACTTCGGTAGACACACATTTGTAATTTTATAACAACTCAAAAGTGAAAATGGAAATTATTTGTTTATACTTTACCTGTTATCTTAGAGATACTTTCTTAAATTATAACAAGTGAATAACCCAGCCTGGGAATCGAACCAAAAGCTCATGTATCAAAGCCAATCCATTAGATCAATAAGCCGAGCAATGAGAACGAAAGCAAATACATACATGATATCCCAATTAAAGCAGAGAATTAGGTCCCAAACCCGAAGGGAGCAAATATTGAAATAGTCATGTTTGATATCGCGCTGATGTATTGGATATTGTAAATTCACATACATATAAATAAATAATACAGGTTTGTATTTGATCACATAGCACAGAGTACTTTGATATATCACATAGCACGCGACAATTACTGGATGTATTTGAATGTGTAATTTTGTATTCGCATCTAAGCATGTCCTAGGAAGAGCATTCTCGTCTTTAATACAAAGAAACTTCTTTACCTAGTTCAAACAGAGCAGCCCCAGTAAAATGTAAATGTAATAAATTAATTAAATAAAAATTTAAAATAAATAAATGAAATAAAAATAAATTTATTCTTCAATAAATCATGGTCCATCACGTTGGCCTAATGAGCTGGTTTCTTCACCAGTTCTTTATATAACATGAATAAATAAATAACACCAACCACCAACTGTCACATTCATAGTCCTGACCCCACTCTAAGACCTGAGCTTGTATCGTATGGGTATCAGGAACTATGAGAAACTTTTCGGTCTCACCCAGATCCGAAATAAGTATTTATGGGCCGAAACTGCGTTAAGCGGGCACTCGCGCGGTTTCATACAAAAGTGCTCCGTCGCGGGGATCCGCGCGGGCGTCCGGCACGGGGACGCGCGTCCCGCACCCGCGCCGCGGGGCCCGCCTTCGTGCGTCGGAACCCGTCGCGGGGGCACGCGCGGTAAAGCGCGCGGTGTCATGTAACATGACGGTGATGGCATAGGGCACCGAGACGTGGCCTCTCACTTTGGGCTTCATTAGAAGGCTCAAAGTCACTCAACGAGCAATCGAGAGGGCTATGCTCGGTATTTCCCTACGAGATCGACTCAGAAATGAGGAGATCCGTAGGAGAATAAAGGTCACCGACATAGCGCAAAGGATTCTATAGATGATTCATAGCGAAAGGTTCTAGAGTGGAGGCCACGTACAGGCAAGCAAAATGTCGGACGCCCGCTTACAAGGTGGACGGATGATCTGGCTACATTTGCAGGAAGTCGCTGGATGCAGGCTGCTTCCAACAGGTCGATGCAGAGACCGTTGGGAGAGGCCGATGTTCAGCAGTGGACTTCCTGTGGCTGAGATGATGATGATGATGAATATACTTGAGCAAAAATAAAGATTTTTTAGCCTTTCCGTTGGTAAAATTGAACCAGCGACACTGCGTAAATCCGGTCTCCGCGACGGATACCCGCGACGGGGACCGTCGCGTTCTCACGGAGCCCGCCCGCGTGTCCACGCGAGGAGACGCGCGACGGTTGCCCGTCGCGGGCGCCCGCTTAACGCAGTTTCGGCCCTAAGGGCCTCACAAACATTGGTCCAAACATCACAAGGACCGAAACCGCACCTCTCGATTCACAGGTGGCGTCTAACAGACTGTGCCACGGAGGTTGTCTTATAAAAAATAATATTAACATACTTACCCAATATATTCCTCATTTTTACCAACAACCACCGAAAATATAACAACAAAATACACAAATAATAACATCGTACAGGCAGCTTTATCCGTCCACTAATTCCGATTGACAATCATTCACCTCACCCAATGTACATATCTAATCTATTGATCCGGAGCAAACGGACTAATTGTTGCGCCAATGTCGATCAAAGCTACCATGGAATTTAATCTGCACGGAAAAGGTTGATAGCAATGACAATATTGCAGATGGGACAAATCGAACAAAATTAGTGCGTACGTACTGATGCGCGGTTTATGAGCAGGATGCCATTGTTATGGAACTTTTAAGATGAAGGAAACTTGGTAATGGTACCTGGGGCCCTACTATATAAATCCGAAACGAAGTTCGAAACTTCGTGACGTTTTTCAATCGGCAATACGAACATTTGCGGAGTAGGTACATACGTATGGTCACAAACTTCGTTCGTCCGAAGTTTCGAACTTCGTTTCGGATGAATATAGTAAATAAAAATGTAAATGTTCGGATTACCGATATATTCGAATCATTCATTCTTCGATCCGAAGTTTCGAATTTCGTGTTACAGAGTAGGTTTCGAAACGAAAAACGTCACGAAGATTCGAACTTCGGATTTATATAGTAGGGCCCCTGGTCCTACGATATTATGTAAAGACTGTTTTAAAATCTTTTAGTAATCGAATGTTTTGTCTCTTTCAAACGACTTTTGAATTAAGTAGAAAAAATCATTTTAAAACTGCCTATGAATTATATATACTATAATTATATCTTTATAGTATTTCAGGTAGTAAAACCAATGTGAGTTTATTTTTGTTCGTACCTCATAGGTAATTATTTTCTCATAATTTACTTTCTTTGCATGTCTACCCCTGTTTTTCTACTTCCATTTAGCCCATTCCATCCAAAGGTTGTCTGAAAGACATCGGCGAAGATGATAAGACCATCGATCGTACTATAATTAACCTATATGAGGTTAAGTGTTTTTTTTTTCTTTGTGTATTTCTTCACTTGTGTTTTATGTACAATAAATTGTAATAATAATAATAAATTAAGCTGCTATTATACATTTTTACAACGTATGTTTTACTTTAGGTTGTAGATAATTTCGTTCATATTGAGTTTTAATTTGATTAAAGTATCGCAAATCATCCTGAAACAGCGAATCCGAATTTTGATAATTATTTTGAATGTTTTATATTACCCGTTATAAACGATAAATTATATCCATACATACATACATAAACTCACGCCTATATCCCAGAAGGGGTAGGCAGAGGTGCCAGGATACCCACATTTCGCCTTGTATGTTCCGTCCCACAATGTGATAGGTGAGCCTGAGAGGTGAGGCGAGCCTATCGCCATATCGGGCACAAATTCCTGACTCTGGGCTGATATTGAATAGAAAAATCGAATATCACTTTGCCCAACCCGGGATTCGAACCCGAGACCTTAGCTTTGTAACCGTACCTTAATACCTACGCCACCGAGGCAGTCGAAATTATATAATAATCAGTATTCAAACTGTTAGGAAATAATTACTTACTTATCTACTAATCTACGAAATAATTGGAAGTATCATTCTGAATTGTTTTTTCTCGCAATATCCGCATTATTTTAGTACCTAAATGCTTGATAGTAGCGTACCATACAGATTTATTTGATCATTTAAATTCAATTTACCAAAAGTGTATTTGTACTACCATGGCAGTGATTCAGCTTACTTGGCTATAATAATGCATTCTGCATTACTTCCACAGCAGTATGACTATGTTGTGTGGCGAGAGATAATGGCCGTAACAATCAATGGTATAATTTGACGACGCTTTACTTCTTATCATATAATCATACTTAAACTCACGCATATTTCCCAAAAGAGGTAGGCAGAGGTGCAACGAGAACACCTACGGATCGCCTTGTTTTTTCCGTCTCACGAGCAAGCTAGCACACCAGGACACCCAAAACGGGATTAGAATCCGAGATCTCGTCGTCGTAATTGTACCGTAGTACAACTGGAGGCAATTTACTTCCCATTACTTGCAGTATTCGATCGAGACAGAATAAAAAACCCCTCTGCTGGAACTTGGAGTCCATTCGGATATAAATTTAAAGAAGTCCAGTAAACACCACAGGAAATAAATAATATCCAGGTATCAAGTTTCTAAAACAGGTGTAATAAAACAACAAATAATAATTGCATTTATTTATTAACCAAAATTTACACCCTCTTGTAGTTGCCGCGGACGTACCTCGCTCCTACTTTAATTCCTTCCCAAGTCTCAAAGCCAGCTTGTTCAATAAAATTAGGGTCAACAAGGAAACCAAAAGCTCCGAGTCCAAATCTGTATCCTGGCAGTTCGAAGGTGTAGGAGAATGGGACACCCGCAGCCTTACCATAATCTTGAGCACTACCAGAAGCCTTATACAGAACCAAGGCGCTGTTTCCAACCACATAATCATCGTTCCAAGACATCTTCACAGCATCAATAGCCTGGGCCATTTGAACTCCAACTAGATGAAGGAACAAACCATTTGGAGGAAGAACACCAGTTCCATAACCATACAAGATCATGCTTCCGTAGCTATGGATGTCGAGGAACATTTCTATTCGATCCCCATATTCAGCGACGATGTCCCTAATGATGGCAGTTTCGGGCTCGGAGAAGGGACCCTTGCCGTGGAAGGTTTCCATGCAGACCACATTGCTGGAGGCTTCAGCCCAGTTGATGTCGAAATTTCGGTTGAGATCGACACCGACGCAGACGTCGCCAATCATCTGGCCGGTGGCGCGGTTCTTGCGCCAGAAGCGATTCTGTATTTAGAAATTAAAATTGATGAGGTCAATCCACCTAGCAGGCATATAATAAATATAAAACATAGTCTTGACATAACAAAATAAAAGTCTTTGACTCGTGGACTAGACACTGGAACTTCGAATTATTGGTCTTACGACATAGACCTCCGGAATAAATATTTCAAGATCCTACAACATTTTCTAACGAATCCGAATTCAACCACTAACCTCGTTTCCTTGCTGAAAATAATGATGTTAAATAAACAATCAAAAAGTTTATTGCAGTTGCTGTACTTAAATTTAATGCAAATAAAGTTCTTATAGTTAATTACGTAAGCAGCTACATCTTAAGATGCATAGTCTTATAACACATTAGTAAGTTCTGAAACATGTTCTGCATAGTTTGAACCCGGGAACTTTCAGTATAATAGTTAATGGAGAACCAAGACCAACACTAGTTAAATAAACTTATCTCTTTAAACTATTGTCTGAAGAATATGATGTTATCGCATCAGGGGAAATAATATCTTATAGTAAATAAATATTAATAAATAAATGCACACAACAGTCACATACATAGTCCTGGCCCCACATTAAGATTAATTAAGGCTTGTGCCGTGGGTGTCAGAAATTACGAGACTTTAATCTCCCAAACAACCAGACCTGAGACAAATATTTCTGGACCTCACACACACACATGATTCTGGGTGCTAGGATCGAACCCGCGGCCTCTCATTTAACAGCCTGCGTCTAAACAACTGCACCACGATTGAAAAATATTATCTAATAAAATGTTAAAATAACATTATCAAATTTTGCTGATTTTATTTTCATTTGCTTAACACAAGCGGAAAAGCTATATTACTCCAACCCTATGTTGATGATGATGACAGGAAAAGCCTTTAACAAGAAGAATATCCTTACCCCTTCATGGCTGTGCACGTAACCATCAGGGTTGGCGATGGGCAGGATAATCCAGTCGATGTCTTGGAGAAGATCTCTCTCAGTGACGTCAATCACTAGTTTGTGGATGGCATACAAGGTCGCAGGGAGAGTGATCCACTCACGAGCATGAAGGAGGGACTCGATAAATATTATCGGCTTGCTCGTGTCCTGTTGGTGAAATGGAATATTAACACACACACATAATTATTTATTTATTTCATAAACTTGAGGTACAGCCTTAATACAAACAATAGCTCTTAAGACTAATGTGACTATGATTATGTCTCTCCTATCTAGAAGGATTTTTTACTTCTTGATTTACAGGTAAATCAATACAGCATGAAAGAAACCACTGAGGTTTAAGTTACAGCTGACACTATTTTATAACAGCAATTAATAAAAGTAAAATAATATTATCGTCGATCGTACAATTTACATGATATAGTAATATTAAAAGTAACATTATTGGTTGTTTAGATATAATTTTTTCAACTCATAGTTTATATGAGATGGAGTGATATTTTTACGATATAGAAATTAGATTAGAAAATAATATAATAAAATTAATTTGTTGGATCAAATGTATTTTGAATCTTTATAACCCAAATATAATTTATGTTCCCTGTTTAATTTTGGTTGCCCTTGATTGAGCGAAATGTTACAAGGATATTATAAGAGAGCTTGGGCAAATAAAAACCTGATGACGGCAAGCACCATCACCAATGAAGTAACTTCGGTTTGCGTTCATCCCCTGTCAACAGTAAGGAATAGGTACTAGCAAAAGCCCCTCCATATGATGTGTTTTTTAATTACTATGAATGGCATCGCCTGACGGTAAATAATACGACCGCTCATAGACAGTACCAAAACCAAACCCCACCATGAATTCCAGAGTAATCTTTGGCATTTTACAGCGCTCGCCATCTTGGGACATAAGATGTTAAGTCTTAATATTATGTCCAGTAATTACTCGGGGACAATGTCCTTCCGGAACAAAACAGTACGTTTACACTAATGTTTAGCGGGAGGAAGATGTTAAGAATACTTGATGAGGGCTCCGTTTAATAGTGATAATTATTTAGGGAATCACTGACAGTAACTATTTTGAGTAAAATCTACAATTTTAACTAAACGAATTTACCTAATAACTAGTTTTAAAACACAGTAACTCCATTAAATAAATTGTTTGTTACATATTTTAGTTCCTTTCACAATGATTGCCAAATAATTCCGCTACAATAGGAATTAGATATTTATGGAATATATTATATTGCACACAACAGTTCATACATACATAAACTCACGCCTTTTTCCCAGAAGGGTTAGGCAGAGGTGCCAGGAAATCCACATTTCGCCTTATATGATCCATCCCACGATGTGATAGGTGGCGAGCTTATCGCCATATCGGGCACAAATTCCTGACTCTGGGCTGATAATGAATTATTGAAAAATCCAATATCACTTTGCTCAACCCGGGATTCTAACCCGAGACCTCAGCTTTGTAACCGTACCTTAGTACAACTACGCCACCGAGGCAGTTACAACACACACAACAGACACAACAGTTCATTTTGCAAAATAAACTAGGGTCTTATGAACAAATTCGAATGAGCTAGAGATTAATTTAGGCCAAGGCTTTAGATGTGACCATTGAAAAATATTCCTACGTATAGAGAAGCTATCCCATACAAATGTTTTGTTCGTTATCGGTAAAAGTTGAAATTATATCGCTGCAGCACAAATAAAATTAGCCGTCTAACCAAACTGTATAACAATGCAGCACTAGGCCGATTTCGGGTTGTAGTTCTCTCGCTATCAAAAGGTTGATAGGACTGTGAATAAATGGCGCATCATCCAAATTGAATGAGGCCTGTGATAATTGCAGCTAGTTCTAAAATTAAACCTTCTGAAAGCGCAGATGCCAGTCTTAATTCATTTACCTGGAAGTTAGTTGTGGAAATCTTCAAATATTTAATGTCTCTGCCTTCGAAACTCTTGCCAGCGTTGACGACGGTCACAGTCTCTGGGGACTCTGCAGCCAACAACTCAAGATAAGCGTCAATCTGTAAGATTTTAATATCGTGTGATAAATATCTATCATGAATTGACATTCTCAAACACCCGAAAATTTTGTATAGAAATTAAAATTCTTCATTTCTTTAACGTGTTAATATGTTAGGATACAGTTTTTTGTAGACCGTACGCATTGTGTTTTCAACCATAAAGGTCTATAACTGTTTGCATACTGGTTATATGACCTTTTGGAATATAATAATTTTCTGGCCGATACAAGATTCACGACAGTTAATCCAATATCTGACGAGTTTTATAAGAATCGTTTTAGAAAATAAATGTTCAGCGGTCAACGCTTCGTGCTTGATTAAAAATACATATATCTAATGTTTATAATAATCTAGTTATGTATATGCGTCCCAGTGAGATTAGTGCTTAAATATTATTTTAGCAAAAAACCACCACTATTCAAACCACCACTTACCACTCAAACACGGGATTTTGCAAAAACAGAACGTCGGTGTCTTCTTTGAACAAACAGAGATCAATTATATTTTATTATAAATAATATAGGTTATTTACCTGGATGTATGTGAAGATTCTGTCGAAAGGTAAACCAGATAGCCTGGAGGCATTGTAGCCTTTCCTGGACACTTCCTCAAACAGATTGTCTTCCAAGTCAAGTAATCTGAAATATGATTAAATTCATTCTGTATCAGCCCATATACGAGTACGTCCCACTGCACGCGCCTCCTCTACAACCGAGGGTATGGTTGAGAATGGTTAAATTCATTGGTGGTTTAAAATCCGTACTTTTTATAAATGCAATATTATGATAGTGATTATTTGTCCTCTGTCTTTAATTTTTTCTATGGTGGTGATTTTAAGGACTTCTGTTTTTTAATTTTGCTAATTCTTTAGTATTTTCGATTGTTCGTAGGTCTGTTATTTACATATCTTTTTATCTACCTAATATTTTGTTTATTTGTTTAGATGTTTATATATATAAGATAAGATGGGAGTAACATGAATTATTACATGGCATAAAGGTGCCTTTAATTTTTGAAAATAAAACAAGTCCATATTAGATAGTTTTTTTACAAAAAAATATAATGTTACCATTACCATACCATGTTGTATAACTTACTTCGAAATATATGCATTGAAATTATCGAACAACGGCACATAAAGAAAGGGGTATCTATGCAAAATGTACTCTGTGGTATCCAACTTTTACAACATTAATAATTTACAAAAGTGCGTGGTGGCCTGTTGGTAAACGGCCTTGACGCGGCTGCTAACATGTTCATGGTGGTCGCGGGTTCGAATCCCAGGGCACACCTCTGACTTTTCGTAGTCATGTGTGTATTGATAGTCAATCACCATGCACTAAAACGGTGAAGGAAAACATCGTGGAAACCTGCATACCATAGCGATTCATAAGAATTTCTATGGTATGTAAGTCCGCCAACCCGCACTAGGCCAGCGTGGTGGACTATATGGCCTAACCACTCTCAATCGTATTCTCGATTGTAGAGTGGGCCCGTGCCCTGCAGTGGGTCGTATATGGGCTGATACAGAATTTACAAAAACATCTCCACTTAACTACATAATTTTGAAATCATAGTGCAAATCTAATAATGTCAAGAAAGGGCGTTACTTACTCCTTAATATTTTCAGTCTTCACATTATATTCCACGTCATTAGCCTTCAGGTGTTCTTCAAGCGCCATTCTTTTCTCTCTGGGTACGAGGAGCATGCCTGGTCTTCCAGGAGCTGCATGCGTCCACAGATCATAGTCCAACTGGTTCTCTAACTCATTGATGAATTGTGCTTGGTCGTAGCCATTGGCCTTAAGCTCGTATAGGGCGTGACTGAAATGTATGAAATTTTATATTTATTGAATATTTTTTAATGTATGTAACTACGGAGTTTACGTTTAGATGTTCTTATAATCCTGGATTTTGGCTATTTATTCTTTATTTAGAATGGCAAAAAGTACGAACGATGTTTTATATCACTTTTCTGGGGGCGCGGCCGAGCCCCCTCCAAGTCGAGCTATAGGCCGTAACATCCTTTTCTCGAAGCAATTCAGACCATTTTCAACCCCCTATAACTTCGTTGTGGCTAAAGCATGACGCCTGAATTTTCAGTTACTAAGCAGGCATTGTGTAAACACGATATATTTAAAATTTCATTCAATTTGAACCAGTAGTTTAAGAATTATAACTTATCAAACTTTTGTAATTTTGTCACTCACTGACTGACTGACCGATCATCAAAAGTCGAAGGCACTTCTAGCAGACATAGAACCTTCAAATTTAGAATATAATTAGTGTTTAGTGTCTAAAGTAAGGGAAAATTCAAACATTTCATAATTTGTGTCTAGTTTTCTAGATAGACCAACTGCGTGAATAACTTTGTAATCCCATATAAATGTATAGGATTACAAAGTTACATTTGCAGTTAATGAATCATTGTACCCGTATATAATGGAATAATAGTTGTAGATATATATCTATATACATGAGGCATAACAGGAAGGGATATAGAGAGGGAAATGGTGTATTTAGCCCATGAAACTGTACAACATTCCTCTAGAAAAACATGACGAAGAAAAACTTGCAAATAAGTAGATTAAACAACTCGAAAATATCAATTACAATGAAAGAAAGAACATTAATAATCAAATCCGCTATATTTGTGATAAATTGATACCTACAAAAATAAGAAAAATCCATAAGACAGAGGCTTTAAGAAAAATCGTTAGTTATATTCTAGAAGTAAGAAGTACCGAAAATGAAAAAAGTAGGACTCTACAAAAAGACGTGAGATCCCATCAAAAACATCCTGTAAAAAAATTCCAAGTCTCGCAGCTCAGTTTTTCTACCGCAAAAAGTTGTGAGATGCATGTTATACCAAGTCGATTAATTTGTTTAGCCCTTAAGGGACCTTCTATATAAAGTTATTACGTTAGTTATTACCATATCAATATTAAAAATTCTTTACGTTTTAAATAAATAGATCGACTTGGCCAGCAGCATTATGTATAAATTGTACGATACATTATGTTTTATTATGTTTTGATTATGTTTTCATGCGATGGCCAAGTCGATCTATTTATTTAAAACGTAAAGAATTTTTAATATTGATATGGTAATAACTAACGTAATAACTTTATATAGAAGGTCCCTTAAGGGCTAAACAAATTAATCGACTTGGTATAACATGCATCTCACAACTTTTTGCGGTAGAAAAACTGAGCTGCGAGACTTGGAATTTTTTTACAGGATGTTTTTGATGGGATAGACTTTACACCTTATGTCTCAGGATGGCGAACGCAGTGCAATGCCAAGAATTGCTTTGTAATTCAAGGTGTTGTTTGATTTTGCTGCTGCTCATGAGTGGTCGTATCGCTTGCCATCAAGTGAAGGGAAATATCGTCACGCCATTGACCGCAATAAATGAAAAAAAAAATTAAATAAACAATTATGTTAAATAACGAACAACTAAATATAGCATATTTAAGAAATAAGAACATAATATGCCATTGAACATAATATTCAAATTAAATGTCTTTGCCATGTAAATAAATATAACGGAAAGATGTGCACCTATTGCAATAATAATTTTTGCCAGAGAGGCGTGATGAAAATCTTTCCAACATCTTGGAGTGTCTGAGCAAGGCCGTAAAATAGGAAATACGACCGAGTGACATTGTGGCGGTTCATCGGGTTCCACATGCAGACCCTAAAAATCAGCGGCCCAAAAATGTCGTCGTCAAATTCGTTACGAGAACATTACGTGACAATGTTATCACTGCAGCCCGACGAATCAAAGGACTAAATACAACAATGCTTTCCATAAGCGGGAAACAGACCAATATCTATGTCAACGAACATCTAACGCTTAATAATAAAATTTTGTTGTGTAATGCCAGGGATGCTGCCAATAAATATGAATACAAATACGTGTGGATCAAGCATGGAGTCATCCTCGTTCGGAAAGCTGACACCTCCCCAGCCTTCGCCATACGCTCATCCCAGGATATCAGTAAGATTAAGTAATGATAAATTAGGTTCTCACATAAGGAATTCTTGGCCAATATATGTTTACGATTTTAACAGCTGTAAGCCAGCTGACATTTACCTTTTACACATTTATCTCAATTTTTTCACCTGCCTTATACATCTAGTTTATAATTTTTCTTTATTATTTCTCTTAACTAAACTTGTATTCAATGCTCATATTTGGTTCCGACCGTGGTTTAAAATTGCTGTATTTTATGTACTAATAGAAAATGAAGGGGCTCACATACCTACATATAATTTTTTCATACTATTGGCATTTTTCACGTTCATTAATTTGTATAATGTTAACTTTCTACTGACTTCATTTGTTATCACTTTATGGTTCTTCAATACACCTTATACATGATATACTTATTGTATTTTATTTTCCAACAATGCACGACTATTTTTAAAGCAAATATGAATATAATACATAATCACATTTCATTCTATTACTTAGATTACTTAGCAATCAACTTTGTAAACCTGGAATATTATGTTTTGTTTATTTTTTATTCAATTTTATTCATTTCCTGGGGAAAATATAAACGAATACTTATTTGTTTTTAGTAACCAAGGCATAATGGCTGAAAATATCCTATCCATATTTTATCAAAACTGTCGGGGGCTTCGTACAAAGTGTGACTGTATTATGGTGTGTACTGTGTGTGTATAATGTAGCGCACTGTTTGCGTATCACTCGTGTATCAAATAAAACTCTCGAGATCGACACGTCCGTTTATTCGTCAGTCGTACGATACACCGAACTTATAGTAGGCACAGTACATCCCCCTTTATTAAAAAATCTAAACTACATACATTTTTATTATAGCTATAGGTTTACATTTTTTACGAAACTAAACATAGAAATTCTAATTACATACATGAATACACTAAAATAATATTACGTGGTAGCTTTCTTATATTTAGCACTCACACTTGCACATATTTTTATTAGTTTTACGTCACACACATACACACACTATTACGCGCTGGGGCGAGCAGCTGTTTGAGCCTGGCTCAACTTTGCGCATCTCTCATTGTTTATGTGCCTATGGATTGATTGTCCATGACTGACGAGTGAGAGTACAAGATGAGTTACTTCTTTACGAAGCAAAGCGAACAGTAGGTTTAATTGTACGACCGAATCTTGACACCTTCGATTCCTTGTTTATATTAGCGGGAGCCGTATTCGGCATCGTTTTGCATTCTTTGCTCTCAAGTGTAAAGGCTGGTTTTAATCGGTCAATACTAACGATTTTTTCCGAACTTCCTTGCATTATTTTAAAATATTTGTCGGTCTTATCAATAACTTTGAATGGTCCCATGTATGGTTGTGTTAACGGTTTTACAACTTTGTCGACTCGAACAAAATGGTTGCCTGTAAAGTCGGTTTTACGGGCGAAGATTTTACGTGACAACGTCTTTTTCTCGGTAGAATATTTATTGATATGAATATAATTAAATTGCACAATAGGAACAAGGAATTGAATGAAAATAAGAATTGCACAAATTTTAACTATAGAAATATATTTTGTTTACTAAAACATTGTACATGTAATGACGAATCTAAGCACTCCATATTTTCACTACAGACACAGCTGACGATACTTTAACCACACGTGTGAACTTGTATTGTGACGCTTTCTTGTTTTTCCAACGCCAAGAACGTTCGAGAAAGACAAAGACAGAGACACAAGCATGCGCCGATTCAATGCGCCTAATTCTCTAGTGCTGCGCGCGCACCGTTACGTTACCGGGCGTTACACTTTTTCATAAGTGACTCCCAGCCGCAACCTAATTTAAGACGTTGTCACGTCAAAAACATGTGTGCAGTCCTTTAAATCGGGATGGACAAATATTTTTCCTTGTCGTGTCTGTTTTCTTGGTACGGAAGCAAGATTAGTAATTTTTTTTCGCAGCTCTGACAAAAAAGATTCACTATCGGAGATTTCATGCTTTATCGGCTGGAAGAAATCTCCTGGTAATCGTATAGCTTCTCCATACACCATTTCTGCTGCACTGATTTCAGTATCGTCTCTTAAGCTAGTCCTTAATCCCAGTAACACTGATGGTAACTCTGTAACCCAGTGTTGTGTTTCACCTCTGCACATAAGCGCGGCCTTGAGTGACCAGTGCCACCTTTCTACGAGTCCATTAGACTGTGGGTGATAAGCAGTAGTTTTAAATTTCCTGATACCCATTCGTTTGGTCAAATGGCTGAATAAATGGGATAAAAATGTGGATCCTTGGTCTGCTGTTAATTTTAAAGGACATCCAAATCTTACGATCCACCCAGAATATATGACATCCGCAACTGTTTCGGTAGTTATATCTTTAACTGGATATGCTTCTGGCCATCCAGTGTTCCTATCGACCATGGTTACGATATATCGATAACCATTACAGTAAGTTAAAGATCCAACTATATCCATGTGTAGATGTTCAAATCTATCGCTATGCACAAAAATACCATGAGGCGATACAGTGTGTCTGTGTATTTTCGATTTCTGGCATTGTATACATTCTTTTGTCCACTTAGTGACATCTTTGTTCATGCCTTTCCAAATGTATCGTTGTTGCATCATCTTACGAGTTGTGCGTATGCCGGGATGACTAATCTCATGTAACGCGTTGAAAGCCGATACACGAAATTCTTTCGGCAAGTATGGACGGGTCTTCTCCAATGAAACGTCGCAGTAAATGGGCTTGATGCAATTAGGTATGTAAATCTGTTTCATTTTTAATGATTTAGATTGCGATATGAGATGTTTTAATTCGTCGTCTTCAGTTTGTGCTTGGGCCAACTTTTCATAGTCGAGAGGCCACATTGATATGTCTGTTGTTGATATACGGGAGAGACAATCGGCGACGATGTTGTTTGCTCCAGAAATATGTTTTATCTCAGTACAAAATTGCATGATAAAGTCTAATTGACGAATTCTTCTTGGTGTATCGTTTTTGCCAACGGTATTTTTCTGTAACGAATATACTATAGGCTTGTGGTCCGTATATATTTCGAGTGGTCGGCCTTCGATTAGTGGTCGAAAATGCTTGATGGCTAAATAAATAGCGAGCAACTCTCTGTCGTAAGTCGAATATCGCTGCTGTGTCTCGCTTAGCTTATTGGAGAAAAATCCTAAAGGCTTCCACGTGTCGCCTTCCCTCTGTTGCAATACTGCTCCTGCGCAGGTATTGGAGCAATCTGTCATCAGCGCGATGGGTGTATCCGTTGACGGGAATGCCAATGTCATTGCGCTTCGTAGACTCTCTTTACTTTGATTGAAGGCTTCGAGGGCTTCGAGGGCTTCATCGTTCCAGGGAGTTAGACTTTTATCCTTCTTCTTGAAGTTATGCAAGAAAACATTTAATTTTGCATGAATCTCAGCAGCTTTCGGGAGGTGACGTCTGTAAAAATTTATTATCCCAAGGAAGCGGCGTAGTTCTTCTACAGTTTTCGGCCTCGGAAATTCTGATATTAACTGGACCTGCTCGTCTAATAGTTTTATCCCATCTGTCAAAATATGATATCCTAAAAAGTTTAATTCCGTTTTGCGGAAATCGCATTTAGCCATATTAATTGTGATCCCATATTTGTTAAGTCGGTAAAGAACTTCTCTGACGTGTTGTTTATGTTCGGTCTCCGATGTCGAGGCGATAAGGACGTCGTCTATGTATATAAATATGTAATTTAAGCCTCGGAGTACTTCGTCATTCAGAAATCTCTGGAATGTTTGTGCGGCATTTTTTAATCCGAATGTCATTCTTGTAAATTCATATAAACCAACCGGAGTAATTATTGCGGTTTTTGGGATATCTTGTTCGTGAATTGTGATGTTATGGTAAGCTCGCTGCATGTCTATTCGTGTAAATATAGTTCGTAGTGTAGTAGATAATTCGCGGTATCGGATATCGATCAGGCTTTGTTATTGCATTTAATTGCCGATAATCACCACAGGGCCGGATTTCACTGTTCTTTTTCGTTACTATATGTAAAGGACTTGCCCAATTACTTTTGGATGGTCGACAAATTCCCATCTCTTGCATTCGTTGAAATTCAATTTTCGCCATTTTATATTTGTCCGGTGGTAGAGGTCTCGGGCGCGAATAAACTGCTGGACCGGATGTCTCTATGTGGTGTACTACAGAATGCGATGGAGTATCTTTAAAGCACATTGGCTTTGTAATATTCGGGAACTCTGCTAATATATCATTGTATTCATTTTTGAAGTCTATAGTTCTGAGTGTCGGATCTTCTTGTAGTGTTATAGTTGCAATAGTTTGTAGACTTGTAACCGAATCTATAAGTCGTTTTCTGCTTAGATCTACTAATAGTTTGTGGTGAGCCAAAAAGTCTGCACCAAGAATAGGGTGCTTCACATTGGCCAATACAAATGACCATCGATGTGGTCGACGTAGCTTAAAATCCAAATTTAATGTCTTGGTGCCGTATGTTTTGATTTCGGTACCGTTTGCAGCATACAATTTAAAATCATCACATTTGGCGTGATACAAACGATTTCTTTCCATTGGTAATACCGAAATGTTTGCACCCGTATCAACAAAAAATTTTAGTCCACTATTATTGTCCATAATGCATAGGCGGCGGACCGGAGCTATGGTGCATATCTCCGCCTGTGATGGCACCATTTTTAGTTTTCCTGATTCTCTGGTTTTCTCCACGCACACGGCTCAATGCATTTCTTTGCTCTGTGCCGATATCGGTAATGATAAACACAATTCAAACTAAGCCAATTTGGGTTACTAGATGTGTTTATGTTGCGACGGCTCATATAACGTCCTTGCGAGGCGGAACGTGATCGCGGACGAAATCTTTTTGTTTTTGCATTCCTTTTCTAAATCCCGAATTTTGAGGTTCAATTTAGCTATTTCAGCTAAAATGAAAGCGGTGTCCGTAGTATTGCTGGATGAATTTTGTACTTCGGCTATTTGTAGAGGTCTTGACGTCTCCATTACTTTATCTGCAATAGCTGATAAATGCTCTAAATCCTTTACCTCACTAACAGCTAGTCAGTCGGGTCAGTCGGGGTTACCACTGTGACTGTATTATGGTGTGTGTGTATAATGTAGCGCACTGTTTGCGTATCACTCGTGTATCAAATAAAACTCTCGAGATCGACACGTCCGTTTATTCGTCAGTCGTACGATACACTGAACAGTGAACTTATAGTAGGCACAAAAGCTAAATACTATATATATGAACATATTGTCGCATAACTATGATATTATCATCTTAACAGAAACGTGGTTGCGCAGAGATATTAGACCAGGGTAGAAGCCTTTAAAAATAATAAAAATGGTTAAAATATATGTATGTTACTATAGTAAATCTTCTCAGAAAATGCAAAGCAAAGCTGCTTCGATAGGAGTTTTGCCGGAAATCGAGAAAATCCGTTTTTTACCCTTAAAAACCCACCCCCATCCCCTTCCCGGCCTCAGATCGCCCGTAAATTATTTTTCCTTTCATTTTTATACTATCCCCCTCCTTTTCTAATGGGTTTCATCCTACTATTATTTTTATTGGTTTTAAAATTATCGACTCCGGTCTATATAAGTAGTAACGAGTTTGTAGATAATACATATAGTGTGTACCGATGTGATAGGGATTTGGTTAGAAGTGGGCGGTTTGACGGTGGTGGCGTACTTATTGCAGTGAGTCGCGCACTGAACGCTGTACCATATGTTTTATCAATTCCCGAACCACGTTCGCCACTAGTCTACCAAGTCCTTATCGAACTTCGATCACGTAACTATAAACTCATTATTAGCGCGGTGTATATTCCGCCTAACTTAGGATCTGACACACATACAACACATTTTAATACTCTATCCGAAGTAATATATTCACAACATGTAGATGATTTTATTATTGTAGGTGATTACAACTTACCTAAATTGAATTGGCGTAATGTTTCTACACACATGGAACCAATAATAGGTGTCAACCAGTACCCACCTCACATTTCTGTATTTAACTTTCTACATACACATAAATGCTATCAAATTAATAGATTCTCAAATGTAAACAATAGGATACTAGATTTATTCATCACAAATATACAATGCAATAATACACTCATCCCGCCCTATGCATTGGTAAAACCTGATGATTATCATCCACCTCTACTTGTGCTACTAACAATGAACAATTTTTATCATCCCATGACAATAAAATCTCGAACATTATTTAATTTTAACAGAGCAGATTATTCTATAATAAATAACGACTTGTCCAATATCGCAGAGTACGTAAGGTTAAGGGAAAATATAATTACCCTGACTGGTATACACCGGAGTTGATATATGATATCAGGAAAAAATGGATTCATCATAAATTATATAAAAAGACTGGCTCTCGGCGCGACTACGAAACATTTTCGCATTATCGTTCTCTAGTTAAATACAAAATTAAATTAAATTACGAGTTATATCAAAACCGATTACAATCATGTATAAAAGAAGATCCCAAGTCATTCTGGAAATTTATTAGATGCAAACAGTCCAAACGTAATAGGTCGGAAATATTTAAAGATGGTCAGGTACTGGATGAGGGACAGTGTGCCGAGTCGTTCGCGTCATATTTTCACTCGGTATACAGCGGTGTGCGGCCCGCACTGGACGCGGCGGCGGCGGAGCGCGAGGCGGGCGGGGGCGCGGGCGCCGCTCGCGTGCATGTCGCTCAGCTGACGGCGGGCGAGCTGCGCGCCGCACTCGGCCGCATCAAGCCGAAACATTCGGTTGGCCCCGATGGCATACCACCATATATTGTTAAGGATTGCAGTTCCGTATTTGAAGACCCTTTGTTGTACATATTTAATTTATGTTTGAAGGAAAGTCATTACCCCGATGATTGGAAACTAACCAGAGTTATTCCGGTTCCGAAAGGTTCAGCAAATTCAGATGTCAGCGGGTACCGACCGGTTGCGGTGCTCTCGGCTTTCGCTAAGGTATTTGAAACGGCTTTGTATACAAGTATTTATAACCAAGTGAGCCCCCGGCTCACCAATGCACAGCATGGGTTTCGACCAGGGAGAAGTACGGGGAGTAACTTGCTGTCGTTTGTGACGTTTCTAACGCCAGTCCTTGATGGCGGAGGACAAGTGGACTCCGCATATTTTGATTTTCGGAAGGCGTTTGACACGGTTGATAATGACGTATTGTTGAGAAAATTTGCTGCGATAGGTTTCACCCCACATCTTCTAAGTTTCTTTGCAAACTACCTTAGCGATCGCAGGCAGTATGTGGAATTTGCTGGGTATAATTCCAGGCCGTACTACACTTTTTCGGGCGTAAGTCAGGGAAGCAATCTTGGTCCTTTGGAATTCATAATAATGATTAACGATCTACCGTCTGTCGTAGAGGAGGCGCAATGTTAATTGTTCGCAGACGATCTGAAACTATTTCTGTCGATAGCGAACGTGTCTGATTGTGGGCGCCTCCAGCGGGATATTGACAGTGTAGTGCAGTGGAGTGTGTGTAATAAACTACATTTTAATGTGACAAAATGCGAGGTGATGAGCTATACCCGCGCGCGTGCACCACTCAACTGGCAGTACACGTTGGATTCCAGGGTCATACCGCGCGTTACGTCAGTACATGACCTGGGTATTCTGATGGTGCCTGAATTAAAGTTTCGGAATCATATCAATGATGTATGTGGGAAATCTTTTAGAAATTTAGGATTTATCTTAAGGCAATGCAAGAGTTTCCGCGCTATATCAGTCATTAAAATTCTATTTAATGCGCTTGTTCGTAGTCGCCTAGAAACCAGTTCGATAATATGGAATCCTCACGAGGCTAAGTATAGCTTAATGTTGGAAAAACTGCAAAACAAATTTGCTCGATTTTTATACCATAAACAATACGGTGTGTATCCTTACTATCCTCTGATGTACCCGAGTCTATTTGTGTTAGGCATGGTGGGATATTGCAGACTGGATGTAAGGAGAAATGTCGCCCTAGTGAAGTACGTGTATGCGGTGTGGCGCGGGTGGGTGCACCACCCGGAGCTGCTGTGCGAGCTGCAGCTGTGCGTGCCCCGCGAACGCGTCGCCACTCGCCGCGCCACGCCCATGTTCCGCGTCCCAACGGCTAGGACGAATATGTTAAAGTTTTCCCCCTTGTCGCGGGCAATACGACTACTCAACTTGATCTCGGGACATGTTGATATATGTCATTGCAGCCTGCCGAAATTTACAGTAGTGGCCCAAAAATGCATTGAAGAATTTAAAATGTAATGTTTGTTGTTATTTTGGTAAAATTGTAATGTTTTGTTTTATTTTTATTGTTTATTCTATGTGATATTTAGAATAGTTTAGTGTAATGCCGCCTTAGTTTTAAAACTGTTAGGGTATTATATTTAAGGTGATACATAAATAAATAAATAAAAATAAATAAAAATATTAATTGGGAACAAATCTTACAAAATAATGACGCAGAATGTGCGGTTTCGGTATTTTATGAAAATATTTATCAAATAATAAGGTAACATATTCCTCAAAAAACTGTAAAAAGCTCTAAATTCCCAATATGGTTCTCACCTGCTTTGAAACATATTTACAAAAATAAATATAAGTCGTGGATTAAATGGAAAATATATCGAAATACGAGTATATCAGATTACGAAACCTTTGCTGTACTTAGGAAACGTTTTCATAATGAATCTCAAAAATGCTACAAAAAATATATAAATTCTGTTGAGGAGGCCGTATGCAATAATGTATAAATATATTAATAATGTAATAATGTAATAAATATATTAATAATAATAAGAGCAATGCAAGTATCCCACAGCATGTATTTTATAAAAATACTGTATCAAACGGTCCTGAGGATATTGTTCACTTATTTTCATCCTTTTTTCAATCAGTTTTTGAGAAATCCAATGTTATTGACGTATTTGACATTAATCAAATACTGGATAACCCTCGATCCGTTCTGAGCAACTTGCAAGTTCATGCTGACTCCGTTCTTAAAGAACTCTGCAGCCTGGACTGCACCAAAGGCCCAGGACCAGATAATATTCCGCCCATATTTCTGCGTTCAACTGCCCATAATATATACAGGGTATCTCAAGACTGCTACCGAAAACGAAGCCGGGTGGTAGTTTTAGTGGCTACAAACACAATGCAATTAAAAATTTCGCATAGAAACGCGACAATTATTTTTTATGATTTTTTAAATATCGTCAATTTTGGGTGGTAAATCCATAGTTTTTGCTAAAATAATAATTCAAACTCTTTTATACCTTAGAGTATTTATAAATAAAAGGATATACACTATTATTTTAGGAAAAAATGTATTTACCACCCAAATATGGCCATAGGAAAAAAATAACAAAAAAAAAATTGACGCTTTTTTTTGCAACTTTTTCTGTTGCATTGTGTCTGAAGTCACTTAGACTACCACCCGACTTCGTTTTCGGTAGCAGTCTTGATATACCCTGTATATACCGGGTATACCCTTTTATTTATAAATACTCTAAGGTATAAAAGAGTTTAAATTATTATTTTAGCAAAAACTATGGATTTACCACCCAAAAATGACGATATTTAAAAAATCATAAAAAATAATTGTCGCGTTTCTATGCGAAATTTTTAATTGCATTGTGTTTGTAGCCACTAAAACTACCACCCGGCTTCGTTTTCGGTAGCAGTCTTGAGATACCCGGTATATATTCCAATTTATAAAATTTTTAATTTATGCTTA
The DNA here is from genome assembly GCA_009982885.2 of Hyles vespertilio. Taxonomy (NCBI): domain Eukaryota; kingdom Metazoa; phylum Arthropoda; class Insecta; order Lepidoptera; family Sphingidae; genus Hyles; species Hyles vespertilio. Next base: position 17,380,041 of record CM042817.1, read on the forward strand.
GAAGAGGGTGTTTCCTAATATTTGGAAAACAGCACGCGTCATTCCTATTTTCAAGGAAGGAGACAGATCCAATGTGGAAAATTATCGACCAATATCAATTTTACCTACTTTGTCGAAACTATTTGAAAGATTAGTTCATAATTATATAAACCCTTCCTTACATAATATTATATTAGAAAAACAACACGGATTTGTTAAATATCGCTCAACCACTACTAACCTATTAATATATACATCCTATCTATTTGAAGGTTTAGATAACAACAAACAAACGGACACTGTGTATACTGACTTTCGAAAGGCCTTTGACAGGGTGGATCACAAAATACTGCTTGAAAAACTAGCTTTTAACGGGATAAGGGGTAATTTATGAAGATGGTTTAAGTCTTATGTTACCAATCGTACACAAAAAGTAGTTATCAATGGTTATGAGTCAGAACTAGTAGGTATTACTTCGGGTGTACCACAAGGGTCAATATTGGGCCCTCTTTTATTCATTTTATTCATAAATGACATCCATACATGTTTCAAACACTGTCATATCCTATTATATGCAGATGATCTTAAAATTTACCGTATCATTGACAATATAAATGACCATAATCATTTCCAACAAGACCTCAATCGTTTTTTTGCCTACTGCGTTGAAAACAAGCTTGATCTTAGTCTAAATAAATGCAAAACAATCAGTTTTACTAAAAAGAAAAATATAAGTAAATTCCCCTACAGCCTAGGAGGGGCCACTTTGGATTCCGTTAACTTTATTAGAGACTTAGGCGTAACTTTAGATACTAAATTGCAATTGTCAATACATATAGATAACATACTAAATAAAGCATTTTGGTGCTATAGCAATAAAGCTTACTGGTGGTAGGTCTCTCATATGTGAGAGGCTGCCTGGGTGGGTACCACCGCAACGTCTATTTCTCCCGTCAAACAGCAGTTTAAATGCACTGTTGTGTTTCGGATTGAAGGACATTGTAGCCAGAGTAACTACTGGACATATTGAGACTTAACATCTTATGTCTCAGGATGGCGAGCGCAGTGGAATGCCAAGCATTGCTTTGTAAATCAAGGTGTTGTTTGGTTTTGCTTCTGTTCATGAGCGGTCGCATCGCTTACCATCAGGCGAACGGCATGCTCGTCTCGCCATTCAGGGCAATAAAAAAAAATCTTAAAGAATATGAACTATAGATGTTTCAGCTCTTTCGCAAGTTATAGGCAACTGCTGCAAAAATACAACCTTCTAAACTTAAAACATAGACGCACTCAACTTGAAGCAATGTTACTCCACGATCTGTGCCACAATAAGTATGATTGTACATCAATAATCAATAAAATATGTTACAAAGTCCCTACTAGAACGCACTGCCGTACCCCTTGTCAACTATTCGCTCTAACTCGTTGTCGTACTAACTCCGGCAAACGTTCTCCTATTTTTAGAATAATACAGTTTTACAATCTTAATTTTAATGAATTAGATATAATGGCCACTTCTGCTTATTCATTTGAAAAGAAAACTATTGAAAATATTGTCTAATACCTAAATGAATAAATAACTAATGAGCAAATGTAGACTATGATTATACATTATGTTAATAACGTAGAAAGGCGTATATCAATTTTGTTTTAATAATATATAGTAATACTTATCAGCTGCCAAATATTGTAAACTGGTATCTCGTACGGGTATAATGTTATGTTAAAAACCTCAACAACACAGACTAGTGGCTTCAACCATCAACTTAATGAATTGAGAAGAATTGTAATGACTGTATTAGTTTTAGTTTCTGTTTAATGTAATTATTATTTTTTTCTAATCATGTAGTTAATTTAATTTAATTTAGTATCTAACTATTTCTCTCCATGTTGTATATTTTATTTTTTAATGTGCGGTAAACGGTGCTGATGGCATAATTAGCATATGTAGTACTTAAATAACTGTTTTTCGTATCTCCTGTATTGTGTCATTGTTTGTTTACCTAAATAAAGAGAAAAAAGAGAAAAAAATATATAAAAAAATAATCATAAACCTATTGGGATTCCTAATAATTAACATTAAAGTTTTCTTTAATTCGCAAATTATAGAGTTATCTGTACAATATTTTGAATATTACGTTATTAGATCACAATCGGGAGTATATTATAAACGAATTTTATAACTACGTTATTCATTTTATCATCTTATGTAATTATTATTTAACATGCAATTAAATACGATAAGTCACCAACTTATTATCTACAAATATAAATAATTGTATCTTGATGCAATTTTTGTTTCACACGTCTGCGTTTTTTTTATTTGTTTGGTACGTAGTTACGAGCATTCAACAAATATTATGAGATAAGAAATATTTATTGAATCCTCAGAACAATAACTAAATCAATTGAGTCTCTAAAATGCTACACATTATATTGATTGAATATTTTTTGTACCTTAATCTTCTTATGATTAAAATATAAAAATTATCAAAAAATAATATAATACAGAAACTTTAATCTAAAACAATATATTTACTTAAATATGGAGCTTTAAAAAATCAGAGTAAATTTAAAAGCATTTTATTTGGGTATATTCTCTGCTACTCAATTGCTTTTAATTCGAGAACAAAAATATTACTAAGAGCAAAACAAAAATCGCATTTTTTTTAATCCAAAGGAATTAGAAAATCTTACCCCTCATATACTTCATGTTTCGCAAAAGCGGAGCCCAAAAATAATACCACCAACAACCGATACATGACTACGCCGCGCCGGTTCAATATTCGTTCAGTAATATTATTGATATCTTAATTAGTTACCAAATCAGTGTTATCTGACTGACCCCTCATCGATCATTATTAGTCTGGCTTTCTGATTTATGCTAAATACGTGCCGCTGTGAACATATTAATAAAATTCTCTATTGATGACGTATGCTCATAATTTGAGACAATCGTTGGTGGGCGACAAAAAAATCGCTACGATTTTTTGTTGCGTGTGTTTTTTTAATATTAGATGATTATATTTTTGTAATGGTTTCTTAGATTTACCCAAATGTTGCTTATTGAAATAAATTAAAAATAATTGTTTTGGTTTGTTTATTTTTGTGTCAAGACCAAAAGCTGTAAATTTCCCCTTTTTGTACTCCGGAGGAGACCGAAAGGAGCTTAATGGGACATTCCAAATCGATCACTATTATGAACCCTGTGCTACACAGCTTCCGTGGTGAAGTTTGTTGAAAAAAGTCAGCTGTTTATCTAAAAGCCACAGGTTCAATCCCCGCACGAGATCAAATGTACCTGTATTTGTTTCAGCTCTAGGTAGAGTGGGACCTCCAGCGTAACACCTGGGGAACTTACGGCTGCAGTGCTGCGGCTGAGGAGGAAAAACTCCGCCCCAGGTCTCGACGGTATCCCTGGACGAGTCTGGGTGCTTACGGTTGAGTACCTGGAGGTTAGGCTCCTTAGCCTTTTCTCCGCTTGTATGGAGCAGGGCTGCTTCCCATCACGATGGAAGACTGGTCCTGCTCAAAAAAGCTGGAAGGCCTGCAGAGTCGCCATCAGCCTACCGGCCCATCGTGCTGCTCGACGAGGTCACGAAGCTCTTTGAGCGTATTATTCATATGCGCCTCGTGGAGCACCTCGAGGGGGTCGGTCCTAACCTGACAGAAAGTCATATGGGTTTCGGAAAGGCCGATCGACCATCTCTGCAATTCTGCGGGTGAAAGCGCAAGCGGAGGAGGCAGTAAGCCAGGGAAAGTGTGTTGTGGCGGTGTCGGTAGACATCGCCAATGCTTTTAACACATTGCCCTGGCCCTGCATCGAGGAAGCACTGCGGTACCACGAGGTGCCCATTTATCTTCGGCGTTTGGTGCACTCGTACCTCTCAGACAGGTACGTAGAGTATCCGGGCGCTGAAGGGTGGCACCGTAGAGCTATGTCGTGCGGTGTTCCGCAGGGGTCGGTCCTTGGACCTCTCTTGTGGAACATCGGTTACGACTGGGTGCTCCGTGGTGCCAACTACCGGGGCGTCGACGTAGTCTGCTACGCCGACGACACGCTGGTCACAGCGTGTGGCGGGACATTCGAGGAAGCCGCCACCCTTGCTGCGTTAGGCACTGGCAACGTGGTAAGGAGAATACGGCGGTTGGGCCTCGCAGTGGCTCTTCATAAATCTGAGGCTATCTGTTTTCACGGGCCTCGGAGAGGGCCACCGGCGCAGGCCCACATAACGGTCGATGGCGTGGAGGTCTCCGTCGGTTCTTCGATGAAGTATCTTGGAATTGTCCTAGATAGCCGATGGAACTTCCATGCTCATTTCAAAAGCCTGAGACCGAAATTAATCAAGGCAGCAGGTGCATTGTCTAGCCTGCTTCCTAACCTCGAAGGTCCCGGCATCTCTTGCCGGAGACCAGAGGCGGCTCATCCGAAGGAGCGCTGGTGCAGTGCACTCCCACGAAAATTACATACTTAGCTAATTTAATAATTTATATATATTTATAATACATAAATCCTTACATTACATTCTTTATATTTTACTACGCCCATAATAAGTCTATTATATTACCTATACAGGTACATGTAGCGTCAATTTGTAACGAGTGGAGCGCCAGCGATTGTGCTCCTATGAAACGAAGCTTAGTACGACTCTTAGTACTGTATTCAATGCGAAAGAGAGCTACGACTCGGGCTGACGCGTGAAACAAAAGATATCGTATGAGAAATTAGCGTAATCTGGAGCGCCGCTCACGCGTCACTCAGTTGTCGTTCAGCCAGCCGTGCCGTGCGCGCGCCGAGGCGATATCCTACTCATGCGCAGTTGTCCTTAGGTATACAAACAAAACAACTTCAAGCAAGCTCGTCGACTTCGTCAGTTAATTCGTAGTTCTTTTTTTTAATATGTATTAAACTGAACTGTTTCTAAAACAAATGGCAGAACAGTCAAATTAAGTTCTCGTTTCATTTGTGACATGTATATTTTATAGCTATATATTGTATTCATCTATGTATGTTATGTATGTATATTTATATATATGTATGTATATATGTATATGTATGTGTATATTTTGGTATATAAACATGTATATATTTTTTTCTGTATCCTCGAAACACCCTTTTAATCTCATCTCTGCATCTCCTAAAGGTTGACTGGTAGAAAATGCCGACGGCATTAAGTCCGCCTGTACATATTGTATAAAGTTTATAAATAAATAAATAAATAAAAATAGTTTGTACGCTTAATCAATTCCATTTCTGATTTTCACAAGAAAGTAATAGATATCTTCGCACGCCAAAAAGAGCGGCGAATGGATTTTGTATACAAATATAATAAATAGTAAGCTCTAGTTTTTCAATTACTTTTTTTGTGAACCCCCATCAAAAATTTTCACGAGCCGCCTCTGCCGGAGACTGTACGCGGGAATCGTGCGATCGATGGCCTTATACGGTAGTCCCGTTTGGGCTGAATCACTGAGAAGATGCTGTGCTGCTCTCTTGCGTCAACCGCAACGAGTTGTAGCACAGCGGATGATCAGAGGATATCGCACGATCTCCCATGAGGCGGCCTGCGTTTTGGCTGGTCTTCTTCCCTGGGACATAGACGCCAAAGCCCTTTCGTCAGTCTATTACTGGCGGGAGGAAGCGTCTCGCCGAGGGGAACTACCAGCCCTCAGAGAGATTGAGGCTAAAAGGGCCTCCCTACGCGTGGCCGCCGTGGGGGAGTGGCGCTCCAGGCTGGACAATCCTAGTGCTGGTGAGTGGACCATTGCAGCAGTGCGTCCTGTTCTAGACCAGTGGCTGAACAGGCGCCACGGCATGATGACGTTCCGCCTGACACAGATCCTATCGGGGCATGGGTGCTTCGGCAGATATCTGTGGCGGGTGGCGAGAAAGGAAGCGACAGCCGTGTGTCATCACTGTGACAACTGCGCGGAGGACACAGCCCAGCACACTCTTTCGGAGTGTCCAGCCTGGGGTGATGAACGTATGATACTCCGTGCAGCCGTCGGAGTAGACCTCTCGCTGTCGGTCGTGATTCCCTCCATGGTCGAGAGTCGGAGGTCGTGGCAGGCAATGCTCTCCTTCTGTGAAATTGTAATTTCGCAGAAGGAGAACGCAGATCGGGATCGTGAGCGGTACGATCCCGCTCGCCGCCTGCAAAGAAGAAGGCGCCGGGTAATAACTGGCTGAACCGACGCCTTTATCCTTTACCCTGTGGTTTGGGGGTACAAGAATCCCTCCACGGTATCCTCTGCCCGTCGTAAGAGACGACCTAAAGGGGTCATCGGAGTCACTGGGCACACGGCGGGGGCCGTGCGCCCTCGCGTATAACGGACTCCGAGACGTGTGATGGAGCCTCGTCTCCGTCATGGATGCCCATAACAGCTTTACGGGCGTCCGAAAAGGGGGTGTAAATGGAGGTAATCTGGGCCTTCATAATGATAACATAAGGCCCAGCAATGGTTTTGCGCGAGGCGGTTCACGGACGTAAATCGGGGCGCCCTTCGCCCTGGGATGTCCGATGCTGCCTACAATGCGTGTGAGGGTTATCAAGAGGTTTTTAGTCAGTATGCTGGCGTAGGTATTGCTAGGGACCCAGTTCGGACACAATATCCGCGTGTGTACCGGGCTGGAAGGCCAGAGACACTGACATACCCCTTTCGGCCTCCCCCGGGGTACCGAAAGGGCAGCTTAAAAGCTTTTCCTCTTGAAAAAAAAAAAAAAAAAAAGGTAGAGTGGGACCAGAATTTTTCATTGCAGTCGCTTCCTCGCGCCAAAAACAACTCAAATTATTATTAATGGTCACAGGGATTCGAATCCAAGACTTCAGCGTTGTAATCGTACCTTAGTACAACTACGCCACTGAGACAAATAACGAATTATCATTACATCAAAAGTTAAAAGGGCCTAACAAAATAAATGCTGCAATGCGAAATCCTTCGTCCGTTAGCAGCCTTATTTACCGTTTCACTAATTCGAGTGGGATCACTGACGCATATCATAAAAACAACAAATCATCTACTGTTTGTACAGATTTTTTCATTTTTTAGGGTTCTGTAGTGAATGAAGATGTCAATGTCTCAACTTGACAAAAGTTGCACTAGTGGATACTCTAGTCTTCTCCATTTTTCTATATGGAGCAGAGACATGGACATTAAAGGTAAGAAACCGCCATCGCATAGACGCCTTTGAAATGTGGTGCTAGGGGAAGATGCTCCGAATTCCGTGGACAGCGTTTAGGACAAACATCTCTATCCTTCAGGAACTCAATCTTGATAGGAAACCAAGGCTCTCCGAAATCTGTCTGAGGAGAATTCTTGAGCTTTTTGGCCACATCGCCAGAAAACCAGGTGACAACCTCCAAAAAATTAAAATGACTCGACGAATGGAGGGTAAGAGATCAAGGGGCAGTAACCCAAAGCGTTGGACAGAACAGATCCGCACCACACTCAACATGAACGTGGTTGAAGCGATTCAAGTCGCCAAGAATCGGACCAGATGGCAAAACATCGTGCGCGAAGGATTGCTTCCGGGATGAGTCACGACCCCCAGCATTGGGGAATCGACGCAAGGAGGAGGAGGAGTGAATGAAGAACCATCATACATCATTTCGCCATGCCAGGATGTTTGTCAGTTTGTACATATCTAGTAGAAAGCTTTAATTTGGCATGACTATACAAATGTAAATGAGGAAATTTCGATAAAAAAAGAACCGTAGGAAGTAAAATTTCTCTTCTTTTTATCATATATTTATTAGTGTGTTGCTAAATTCATAAAATATATTAATGCGTGTCAAAACTATTAAATTATATTGATTTTAAAAGTCAAAGCGCTGTTAAATAAATAATCCTTCTTATATGAAACAAATGTCTATGGATTTTTTTTATTGACAGCCTCCATGGGGCAGTTGGTTAGAAGCCGGCTGTGAAACGAGAGTCCGCGGGTTTGATCCCTACACCAAAACAAATATTTGTGTGAACCACAGATTAATTACAGGCCTGGGTGTTTGTGAGACCGAAAAGTCTCTCGTAGTTCCTGTTACCCACGACACAAGACTCGATCTTTGTGTGGGGTCAGGACAATGTATGTGACTGTAAAATGTATTTATTTATTTAATGGTTTCTTAGATTTACGCGAAATACTAGTTATTCAAACTAAAAGTTTTAATATATAAAATGAAGTTTGTATGAAAGCCAAGGCGATGAGAACCATAAACAAAAGGTCCAGATAATAGATATTAAACCATTAACGTTGAAAACAAGCGAAGTTTACAAAGAAAGTTATTTTACTAAGCATAAGACAGCTTCATACGCCACTTTCTATGGTTTTATCCTACCGAAGGGATATACATTTTACTAGTACTGTAATCAGCTGAATTTATTTGTTTATTTTGGTTTTACTACTGTCCATGAGCGGTCGCATAACTTACCATCAACTGAATGACATGGTCGTCTCGCCAATCATAACAATATGCAATATAGTGTTTTTATTGTCCACGTTTATTTATAGGTGTCTGTAAAGAGGGCCATTTATTCCAAACTCGTTCTGTACCCTAGTCGGAACGACATATTCATATTTAAATTTATGGCTGAAGTTTCAATAGTTAGGGCCGGGCGATGCAATATAAAGTTTCCTTCATTGTCCTAGTTTGTAAAGTTGGCAGTTTTAATGATTTTTCCTGTTTACAGCCATCGTTTTCGGTACGTTTAACACGTCGTAAATATGTAACATTGTTTGTGCTCCTGGTTACACAAAGGACATTTTGGTTGGATGATACAGGGAGTCAGTTTTAATTGCTTTTAGATGGTTCTGTAAATGAAATAATAATGTACGCTCGCTGGGCTTTATCGCTGTACAAATTAGATGTTTGTTTATATATCTTTAAGTTTCACCAAATGTTTCAAGTTACTGGGAAACTGGAAATCTTTGTAAAGGCTCTTGTTCAGCATATTACTATGTTACTTAGTAAACCGAAGTTTCGTATAAATAATAACTTAAAAAAGTATTAACCTGTGAGATGTACATTATTTAGCTGGTCGAGCCAGGATATGGATCGAGATATGGACAAGCTGTACCCCAAACAGCCTTGGTGACGCAATTGTAGTACGGTATGATCGCAAACCGTTGTTTTATGATTTGCACCACAACATAGCATCTGCTGAGTGGACACCGACCAGTCACCACCTTAATGGACCAATTTTTGTAATAATCATGTTTATGAATGTTTGCGACTGTGGCAAATAAATCGTTTATCTTTTTTCAAATAAAAGTCTGACTCAACGCTTATCTTGATGACCATAATGATATAAAATGGTATGGGACCGTCGTCAGATGTCATTCGACACCCAGTCTAGACGGCATAGCGCTTGTTACAATCAGGGGTAGGACCAGTTAAAAAAACATAAAAAGTTACGAACCAAAACCTTAAAACAATCCTGGCTTAATATTTAATTTATGTACACACATTTTGTTGTCAAATTATGAGCGTTAAGGGTTTTTCTTTGCAACAATTTCCCGCTGTCACTCCGCCATATTGTTGTCGGTTAATAATGTGTTTGGGCCAAGTGATAAGATTTTAGGTATATATATACGTTCCCAGAATTTATTTATATAGGATCTCTGCGACTACAACTTTACTTACTTACTTTACTTTACTTATCTCTTTGATAGAGATTTGATTAAAAGTGCTTTGTCAATAGTAAGGAAGTACCGGTTGGTTATTATGTTCTGTAAGACACGATCGCACATTTTTTGAATAAATAAATGAATACACCCTCTTTTTATTTTTCTCATGGGGAAAATCCGCTTTAGATCCCCTAATACTTAGATATATGGTATATGCCAGATTCCAACCGGCTTCCTCATGACTTTGTCTCCATCTGAATTTTGGAGACGCACTTCGGGACCTCCAAAAACACATTAGTCACACTTATTAAGACCATTTGAAGTTAGCAAATATTCAGTTCAAAACCCGGCACATTTGAATATACCTTTATGGCGGGTTTACCACCATTGTAACCGGTTGTCCATATCCGAGGGGATACAATTCCAACCAACACAATTTTTTTAATCATTGTTAATGCAATTCTTAAGCGTCTATAAATTTCATGTATAAAAATATTCATAATTAATTTTCTAAGTAATTTTGGTGCCTAGCTCACGGCGAACCTAAGCCTGAATTACGAAAACACATTTTTCGTAAAACTCTATTGATATTTGCTTCAATTTTATTGGAGAGGCGTTATGTCGTTTCAGTGTTGCCATTTTTAAAATATATGCTTGAATGGCTTTCTTGCATTATCTTTCTCAGATAATTAATGTAAAAAAATAGTGCAGAGAAGTGAGAACAGCAACATAATCACTGATTAATGAATTAAGGAATAACAATTTGCTTCTGTTGCCCGAAAGCGCTATTGTGCAAATAATAATATATAGTTGTCCCCTCTTTCCTTTTTATTTCATTGAACATGATATTACTATTAGATTAATGAAATAAATAAGTACTCGATGTTTAAATTGCGTGTAAAATATATTTTTTTACTTTTATTTGTGGGTCATATCTTTGCCTCACGCCAATATAAATGGAACAAACTAACATTAACTACCCACAGAGTTTGACAAGATATAGAAAATCTGTAAAACTTTAAAGTGGAATATCTTTTTTCCTAGGCTTGCTACAATAGTAAACCTTAAAATTAGTGTTAAGGAATTCGAAATCTATATTTTAAAATATTTTTCATAAAATACACAAAAAAAAATTACAACAAAAAAATTTATGGCGGATTATCATTGTTCTTTCAAACATCGAACCCGCTATCCTCTCTTGTGTCAAACCAAAACGTCTTTATAAGAGCGCGACAGGAAGTGCGAGTTGGAAAAATGGGTGCGTTTCCGGCACGGTAATGGCGTCGTACGGGCCGCTTGATGGCTGCTATCCGGTTATCCGTCTATCCGGCTATCCAACTACCGGTTACGGAAAATTTCAAGATACTGGTTTTCGTGGTTCAAAATATGATAATATGTTCGTCATCATCGCATACGCATTGTTTCCTTTCCTTCATTGATTTTTTTTGTTAACCTGTTGACAATATAGTGGGTTGTACTTCAATTTATATCCAAAACTAAAAAATTACTATAACATGGCCGCCTGGATAGGTGCCACTGCAATGTCTATTCCTCATGACAAAAATCAGTGTAAACGCACTATTGTGTGAACAAAGTTCCAGTTTCAAGGATACATAACATATGTCTCAGGATGGTGAGCGCAGTGGAATGCCAAGTATTGCTACTGTCCATGAACGGTCTTATCGCATACCATCCGGCTAATGTCATGCTCGCCTCGTTATTCATAAAAATAAAAAAAAAACATGTAACTGTTTACTGTGCCACAATAAATTAAATAAATCCATCATACCGAGGTTAATTTCCGAAAAGTTTATCTTGAAGGATTCCACTCCTTTATGAATTTTATTTTAAGATATTTTAATTTCTTTATTTTCCTTGTAGTTATTACCAAATGAACCGGTTCCATCAAAACTATCACTGTTACCAGAAACCAGCGAGAAGCGAAGGCCTACCGGTAATATCTTTATTGAGTGAGATTTATGGGATCACAACCCTTCCCTCATTTTCCTTCCCTTTTCCACCTCAATGCGAGAGACCACTATAAACTATCCAAGCATTCCAGTCAGGGACATCGGTAATAACTTAATCATCTGATCTGACCTATTACTTATTTTCTATATCTGCCCATACACGCACCACTCAAGGCACAGGCCTCCTGTACAACAGAGTACCATTAAGAGTTATTAGTCCATATCACTACATAGTATTAAACAAAGTCGCTTTCTCTCTCCCTATATCCCTTTGTATGCTTAAATCTTTAAACCTACGCAACGTATTTTGATGCGGTTTATTTAATATTATAGATAGAGTGATTCAAGAGGAAGGTTTATGTGTATAATACGTGCATATTATTGTACAGAAATCTGTATACACCCGGGCGAAGCTGGGCCGGGCCGCTAGTAGTCTATATTACTTATTTCTCGAGTAAAACAAAATTCATAAATTTCCTTATGCAAAAACAGTTTTAAAATGCATTTGAGTTATATAATGTTTGTCTCTTTCGAATGATTTTTGAATTCAGTGTGACCGAAGAAGACAAAACATAATCGGCGTATTACAAAAAGAAAACGCGCGATGAACACGTGACTGGAATTTGTTCAATTATAAATTCGTGTCTAGGCATTGGTTAGAGTGAGACATAGTTTAAACATTGTTTATATTTAAACACAAGCCGTCGGTGCTTTGATGCATGTTTAATCTTAAAACCAAATAAAATACAAATAAACTGAGAATACACCTTTGCTTTTGTCTGGTCTTATGTTTTGTAACGTCAGTTCTGTTATGTTTAACTAGTAATTGGAAAATATTGTAACTTTTTTGGTGTTTTATAGGGTGTTTCGATAAACAATGTTTGAACACTGTTATAATAAACAATTAGACAAAACTTGCTTGAGTGCTTAGAGTCAGACACTGTTTAACTAAACACGAGTTTCAATCGTGTTATTAAATTTAAATTATTATATGTAATAACACCGTCGTTAGCTAAAATGAAATACTTTTAAAACCAAAAAGATCTATGAATAATGCTCTCAATATATTTTATTCTCTATACTAAAGCTATAAAACAAATGATTGAGGAAACGAAGTGAACTCCCCCAATTGTTGTAATCCTCGTGCCGGGCGTAATCCAGTAAATCTGTTTTGTAGATCGTCGATAATGGCAATGTAGTTTCGTAGTTTTATTAATTCCCGCGGGTACTCGTCTGGCTTAACGAAGGACTGTGGCGCGGTTCACGGGTGAAGGATCTTGGGAATAATTTTTTCGTATTTTATTTTCATTTCGCTCTTTGTGGAAAAGTTGTGAAAAGAAAAGCCTTGATTTGAGGTGAGGAAATGTATAAAGTATGAAAGAATAATAACTTTGGAAAGATAAACATTTACTGTTTATGTCACAATATAAAAGGGTTCTAATCAATTTAGTAATTGTTATATCATTACATAATAGGAAAAGGTAGAAAGATTTTTTTGATATGTTTCAGTATATAATACCGTCACTAACAAATCAATGTGTGGTTTGTAGGTAACTAGCGGTCCGGCCCAGCTTCGCCCGGGTACAAATAGATTTCTGTAAAATAATATGTACGTATTATACATATAAACTTTCCTCTTGAATCACTCTATACCATCAAAAACATCCTGTAAAAAAAAGTTATTACGTTAGTTATTACCATTACCACAGCAGCATTATGTATAAATTGTACGATACATTATGTTTTCATGCGATGGCCAAGTCGATCTATTTATTTAAAACGTAAAGAATTTTTAATATTGATATGGTAATAACTAACGTAATAACTTTATATAGAAGGTCCCTTAAGGACTAAATAAATTAATCGACTTGGTATTACATGCATCTCACAACTTTTACGGTAGAAACCCTGAGCTGCGAGACTTTTTTTACGAGAGAGAATTTTTTTACAGGATGTTTTTGATGGGATCTCACGTCTTTTTGTAGAGTCCTACTTTTTTCCTTTTCGGTACTTCTTACTTCTAGAATATCACTAACGATTTTTCTTAAAGCCTCTGTCTTATGGATTTTTCTTATTTTTGTAGGTATCAATTTATCACAAATATAGCGGATTTGATTATTAATGTTCTTTCTTTCATTGTAATTGATATTTTCGAGTTATTTAATCTATTTATTTGCAAGTTTTTCTTCGTCATGTTTTTCTAGAGGATTGTTGTACAGTTTCATGGGCTGAATACACCATTTCCCTCTCTATATCCCCTCCTGTTATGCCTCATGTATATAGATATCTATCTACAACTATTATTCCTGCAAATGTAACTTTGTAATCCTATACATTTATATGGGATTACAAAGTTATTCACGCAGTTGGTCTATCTAGAAAACTAGACACAATTATGAATGTTTGAATTTTCCCTTACTTCAGACACTAAATACTAATTATATTCTAAATTTGAAGGTTCTATGTCTGCTAGAAGTGCCTTAGACTTTTGATGATCGGTCAGTCAGTGAGTGACAAAATTAAGAAAGTTTGACTAGTTACAATTCTTAAACTACTGGTTCAAATTGAATGAAATTTTAAATATACCGTGTTACACAATGCCTGCTTAGTAACTGATTCAGGCTTCATGCTTTAGCCACAACGAAGTTATAGGGGTTTGAAAATGGTCTGAATTGCTTCGAGAAAAGGATGTTACGGCCTATATCTCGACTTGTGGGGGCTCGGCCGCGCCCCCAGATCTATTTAAAAAACTGCATCAAAATCCGTTGCGTAGTTTTAAAGATTTAAGCATACAAAGGGACATAGGGACAGAGAAAGCGACTTTGTTTTATACTATGTAGTGATAAGACTTCTAATAGCTTTAGTGATAAATTTAAATTCAACAAACATTTCCTTGCTTCGGTAGCGCAGTTGTACTACAGTATAATTGCAAATGTGAGGTATATGTAGGATTGGAATCCCGGGTCAAGAAAAATGACATTAGATTTTTCAATTAATTATCAACCTGGAGTCATAATTCACATCGCGAATGGAGCATACAAGATGGAACGTGGGTTTCTTGTTTGCTGGCGGGAGAACCTTTGTCTACCCCTTTTGGTAAAAGGCGTAAGCTTATGTTTGCATGAATAATTGCTTTTCCCTATTTATTCTGCTTATAATTGGTGTATTTATCACTATGAATGGACCGTAAAACGGCAGGAGACCACCGTCTGATGTCATACGATACTCTTGATAATGCTTTTGTTTACCATCAGATGCAGTGCAGTCAGTTAAAAAATATCCTCGACTACTAATTCTGTTACAAAACATCTGAACCGTGTAATACATACATCAAAGCGCTGCTAAGAATGACAAAGACGCGCGACGTCAGGCGACAGAGCACCGCGCGACAGCGACGAGTCGAGAGTGTTGCTTTGTGTCAAACGTGGTCAAGTTGTTTACAAGGCACTGTGTAAATACGACTTATGTTGCTTTGTAACCATGGCCCTTGTTGAACGAATAAAGATTTGAAATTGGAAAGTGATTTTGTATGTTGCAGAACAAATAACCGCTAGAGTAAGCGTGTTCTGGAGTGGAGACCGCGTCTTGCACTAAGAAGATGATTAACTAAATTTCACTTCTGTTTTTTTTTTTATGTTATAGACGGCAAACGAGCACGCGGTTAACCTGATGGAAGTTCAAGTCACCGCTGCCTATGAACATTTGAACACATAGGGCATGGAGATGCGTTGACGGCGGAAACACGTTCTTATTTGAGGTCGACAGATCTTATCTATTTTTAAGTTATTTTTGTATTATAGTTTATATTTAATGTTTTTAACTGTACCTATACTAACCTCGCTTTGTGAATGTTGTACACAACTCAAATAGGCACGTGAATCAGCGTGTAATTTAATAAGTGTTTTTGTGAATTTCTTATGTTGTTGGTGTTTCTTTCTTAAAGAAATAAATCACTAAATAGTATAAAACAAAGTCGCTTTCCCTGTCCGTATGTCCCTTTGTATGCTAAAATCTTTAAAACTACGCAACGGATTTTGATGCGGTTTTTTTTTAAATAGATAGAGTGATTCAAGAGCAAGGTTTATATGTATAATACGTACATATTATTGTAAAAAAATCTATTTGTACCCGGGCGAAGCTGGGCCGGACCACTAGTAAATAATATAAATGTGGTCTTGACGATATCTCCGGCAGCGATAAAACCGCCAATTGTACTGTAAATATAGGTAAGTTTTATTGCTGTATATTTTTTCGTTTTGTTTTGTACAAGTGTAAGAAAATAAAGAATAATATATGTCCGGAAATACTGCTGCTGGCAATGTTGCATGAAACTCACGAATGCCTATAAGTGATCCATCAAAGCCCATGGTTGACAGGCGTTAATCATTGTTTACACGACCCGGTATTGGCCGGCAAAATTCCTCACAAAAACGATATTAAAACGAGAATACCTTCATTCATGCAGTTTGCCCGGAAAATTGATTTCGTGAATAATATAAAGATTGATAAATAGAACGGTATTTTTCAGCTAATGGATTATATATCCCGTGTGATTGTGTTTTACTTTAAATGACATATATTGTTTGTTTATTCAATTATAGCTTTATGTGTAGTTTATAATATTATTTTTATTGGCATATATTTAAGTGCGTGGTGGCCTGTTGTTAAACTAGACGCGGCTGCCAACATATTCACGGTGGTTGCGGAGTCGAATCCCATGGCACATCTCTGACTTTTCGAAGTCATGTGTGTAATGACAGTCAATCACCACGCACTAAGGACACACGGCTGTACGCTTAAGGAAAACATCGTGACGAAACCTGCATGCCATAACGGTTTACAAGAATGTATATGGTATGTGAAGTCCGCCAACCCGCATTAGGCCCACGTGGTGGACTTATGGCCTAAACACTCTCAGTCGTACGCTCGATAGTAGAGGCGGCCTGTGCCTTGCATTGAAACGTGTATGGGCTGATATAGACAGATATTTTAGTGACATATTTCAATATTGTTTTATCCTATAAAAATAACTATTGTAAATTATCTATCTAATACAAGTCTAATACGCGAATTATTTTGTAATTTATTGCGTCTTTTCTGTAGTTCCAATTTTATAGGTAAATAAACCGGAAAAATTATGACGAATACCAAAAAAATTTATCTCACTACTGAATCCTATATCGGAACGAAACTTCCTTAACAATTAAATACAGTATAGTCTATATATTCTATTATGGAAAGATACATTTTTCATATCAATGCCTGCGGCATGTTCTTTTCAATAACAAAATCCGAACGAACAATATTATTCTAAAATTCAAAACGTATTGAAACACAATTCGTACACCAAGCATTCCTCTGATAACATCTCAACGTTTTGACAACAAAGCTTTGTATCATTTTTCACGGCGCAGGAAGACATGTAAAGTTTTCCAAATTTCACGTAACATTTTCATGTAATCACGTCCTCTTTTATCACCGTATAGGCTTACATTTTCAGCAATATATCTCCTGCTTCAGGGACGATACAATACATGCACGCCGTAATTGTTTTTACAATTAATTGTAATGAATATTCGTGTAATTGTATTTGGTTTGTTTTGTTCATTTTTTATTCCAGGTGTTGATTATTAGAAATAAATAAATAACACGCAACAGTCACATACATAGTCCTGACCCCACACTAAGATCGAGTCTTGTGTCGTGGGTATCAGGAACTATGAGAGACTGTTCGGTCTCATTAGTATTTGTGGGTCGCACAGACATTTCTCTCAGTGCGGGGATCGACCTGCGGCCTCACGTTTTACAGGCGGCGTCTAACCAACTGCGCCACGGAGGCTGTCAATAAAGAGAGGTGAATGAGCAGTCAGTTAATATGATAATGACCAGCCGTCATTATTTGTGCGGTGAAGAAAAATCCCGGTGTACTGGAAGGCCCGAAAACCGATCATATAGACGGCAGAAATTAAAATTGCGGTGGTACCTACCCAGGCGGCCTCTCACATGAGAGACCTTTCTCTCTAGCAACATACAGGGTATATCAAGACTGCTACCGAAAACGAAGCCGGGTGGTAGTTTAAGCGACTTCAGACACAATGCAACAGAAAAAGTGGCAATAAAAAGCGACATTTTTTTTTTGTTTTTTTTTTTTCTGTGGCCGTATTTGGGTGGTAAATACGTTTTTTCCTAAAATAATAGTGTATACCCTTTTATTTATAAATACTCTAAGGTATAAAAGAGTTTAAATTATTATTTTAGCAAAAACTAAGGATTTACCACCCAAAAATGACGATATTTAATAAATCATAAAAAATAATTGTCGCGTTTCTATGCGAAATTTTTAATTGCATTGTGTTTGTAGCCACTAAAACTACCACCCGGCTTCGTTTTCGGTAGCAGTCTTGAGATACCCGGTATATCCACTGCTGAATAGAAGCCTCTCGAAAGGTTCTCCATGACCTCATTGACCTCATTGGCCTGTTGGAAGCCAGTAACCAGCGACTTCCAGTAAAAAACATCTTCCAGTAACATTAACCAGGTCGTCCGTCCAGCACCTACCACCAAATAATAAGAGATCTCAATCTTCAAAAATCCGTTGAAGATTTTCCATCATGCAAACAAACAAATAGGCTGTAAAACACACGATAACTTAAGCTAAGTAATAATATATCTTGTGAATGGGAGGGTGTGAACGTCGCTATCATAGTAAATTGCATTAATGATTCAAACCAAGTTTTCTTACTTACGCTTAAACTATCGACTTGAGACAATAATGTTGTGAGTAAAATTTTATATTTATTGTTATTCAAATACTGCCTCGGTGACGTAGTTGTCCATAGCTGAGGTCTCGGGTTCCAATCCCAAGTCGGTCAAAGTGATACTGGATTTTCTATTCCTTCGGGAAAAAGGCGTATGTGCGTGCGTGTTATACAAATATAAAATTAGATAAAAAAAATGTATTTATATATGCACGAAGAAGTGATATCACTTTTCGAATGATCTACAATTGGAGTAAAATAGCTGAGAAATATTTCTCGCATTGGTCGCTTTCATTTTTGACGGCCTGCTCGATATTGCCTCAAAATAGGCGAACCGCGGAACACATTACACGGCATACCTACTTTCATTCGTTCCTTTCGCAGATATTTTATTCGTCTTATAACAATATCCGGAATCATTTTTAAAAAAATCCGGTTTAAAAAATGAGAATGATATCACAACCATTATCCACAAACATGATTTTGGATATTCGTGGATGGCAGTGATCACTAACCATCAGAGGACCTGTTAGCTCTTACGCAATAAAAAAAAAAAAAACAAAGTATTTCTTAAAATTGCAAAACTGATTTAACGTCTGCTTAACCCCAACCGTCTTAAAAATAAAACATTGCTTCAGCCTGTGCTGTCCGTTCATATTTTAATAGAAATCTATTTACGCTAAAATAAAAAAAATAAAAAAATATACTAACTCAAAATTATTCCAACAAACACCTGATCGTAATATCAGTAGGTACTCAAATTAAACAAAATAGTATGAGAAAGCTTATTTCCAACCGCCGAATTAATAAAGCTTTCATCAGAATTACGTTAAAAGCTCGTGTTAAATCTATATAGAATAGTTTGCAACAAATAGAATTATGTTTTCATTTTACTGCGCCAACTAAAATTATTTTTTTGTGTGCGGGTTTTTTAGAATATTGGCATAGTTCATTAAAACTAAATTGTATTGAAAACCAAATTTAATGTACCCGATATTTGTTGGGGCGCAGTTGATTAGACGCCGACTGTGAAACGAGAGGCCGCGGGTTCGATCCCCGCACCGAGACAAATTGTGTGGTTCACAGGTTTGTTGTTGTACAGTCGGTGTCTAACCAACCACGCTACGGAAGCTAAATATAAAATATGTAGTAGTCTAAAATTCAAATAAATATGGTATATTCAATACTATACGTAATTGTGGTGGTTGCCGCAGTCCATCAATGAATTAGGCAAATAATTTTCTATGTGGATAAATTTCATTGTTAACGCAACCGCCTAGAAGGCAGAAGTAATATTTCATAGTGATTTATTTAGTAGCGAGCAAGGATACACATATCTGACTATATTTTACTGTATTAAACCACATACGTCCCACTGCAAGGCACGGGCCTCCTCTACAATCCAGTCTAGGATTGAGAGGTCAGAAGATATTTTCCCCCGCCCTGGCCTAGTGCAGGTTGTCGGACTCTACATACCATAAATTCTTACAAATTGCTGTGGTATGCAGGTTTCCTCACGATGTTTTCCTTCACCGGTATTGTGCGTGAAGATTGACTAACCAATACACATATGAATCCGAAAAGTCAGAGGATTTTGGATTGGAACCCGCGACTACTACTTTGGCAACTGCGTCTGGTCTGTTGGCATCAGGCTTTCAAGCGATAAATAAGTTAACTTTTTATTCCATAAAATATTAAAGTCCAAAGTTTACCCAGCCAGCTCTCTCAATGCTTTCACTTAGTTCTAATGTGTAATATAAATCAAAAGCGAGATGTGGAAAGGCTAAAAATTTATGGAACTCGAACCCCGGACCGCGCTGTGAGGAATGCTAGTTTCCAACTGCAACTGACGTGCTAAGTGGCCAGCATTTATTTAATACTTACAAAAGTATGATCTATCGTGTATGCGTTTGCCTGGTGGTAAGCGATACGATCGCTCATAAACTGTAGCAAAAATACACAATATTATGAATTACAAAGTAATGTATGGCATTCTACTGCACTCGTCATCCTGAGACATAAGCTTTTAAGTCTCAATATGTCCAGTAGTTACTGTGACTACAATGTCCTTCAAAACGAACCACAACAGTGCATTTACACTGCTGTTTGCCACCTTCTCACACATGAGATACCTACCACCAGTAAAACAGGAAAGGTGAAGAAAATGGTTAAAATAAGTCTATTTTAACCAAAATACAATAATATAGACTTACGATCTTAATCATACACAGTTTTAAAAAACAATTATAATCAAAGAATGATTTGTCTTGTTTCCTCAATCTGGATTCAAAGTCATCCGAAACGGACAAACATTTAATAACTTAAAAATGGTTTTTAAATTGTCTCTGAATAAGTTAATCAGTTTCAGAATTATACAAAGTATCACAAAAATTTACCGTTTGGGTAGAAAATGTCGATGCAATTGTTAGATTACAACCCGTAAGACTAAACCAACCTTTAACCCTGTAGGAATAGCCCAGCTCGTCCACGGTCGCTCAGAAAATTGCTGTAAAAGTGTAATAGTCACTATTTATGGTTAATAGGTAAAATAATGTAGTAGAATACAATTATTTATTAATATTATTGGCTCGTTTGCTGTACACCACGTCTTCCCACCGTTTCCCTCAATAATATTATATCTGTTCTTATTCATCCCTGTTTCGCGTTGTGTATAGTTCGTGACGACAGATGCAAAGAGTATGAATATATTACATACACTACAAAAGGAAACTTTCTTTCTTTTCAGGAATTCCACAGCTGAACATAGGCCTCCCGCGTCGATCGCCACATCGACTGGAAGCAGCCAGAATGTAGCAAATTGAGGCGCCCCTATTCGGTGAGTAGTTTTTTATAAACACGACTTATTTCCTTTCCTTTCCTCCAGTTTTCTTTCCTTTGTTCACCATCAACAACCATGCACATTAACACTGCCAATGGTCATTAGCAGTGTTAAAATTAGTAACAAAATAAGTAATAGCGCCATCTACTGATACAAATTGTTAAATTGGATTGATTTGAATATCTTAGCTACTATATGTGATATGTGTAAGATGACCCAAAATAAATTAGTCTAAATGTAACCGCCATCCAGTTTTATTAGGCAACAGTAAACTTTTCTTAATTTACCAAATATTTACAAAACAGTATCACAATACAACATTTAGCTAATACATAGACATTTCACTTTGGCACTCCACTAGGCTCTTGGCCTGTTTTGCAGATAAATAAATACATCCAACAGTCACATACATAGCCTTCACCGCACACTAAGATCGAGTCATTTAATAAACTATAATGATTTAATAAACTATAATGATTAAACAATAATGTATTTACAATAGGCGTTATAAATCAAAGAGAATATAAATCAAAGAAAATAAGTAACATATTGTTAATACGAATATAATACTAATTATCACTAACAAATGAAACCCATTTCTGTGTCTAGACGTACTATATATAACATTACCAACTGCAGTTTAGCTTCAGTCTTTATATCTACGAAACTTTAGTTGCCAAGTTTTGAATGCGGGTGGGTGGCAGAATTTTGAAGTTGAGTGCCCCTAGTGTAGACATATAGCAGACGAGTAAAGTGCAATTGTTAAAGGTTTCATTTCAAGTTAAAAGCGAGTTACGTACCCACAATACCTCCATATATTTTGTCAAATCACTCATGAGCCAGAACTGCAAAAATAGAAATATGTCGACAAAGATGGAATCCGTATCAGCCCATACACGTCACACTGAACATGGCTGCCGCGTCTAGTCCGTTTACCAACAGGCCACCTCACACTTAAAAATGGAATATGAATGTACATTAAATTATGAGTATGCCGACATAATCGTTTCAAATTGAAATAATCAGCTTCTTCTTATCACTCCCTGACATACTGCAACTTCTCATTTAACCATACCAATTTAGATAAATAACACCCAACAGTCACATACATATTCCTAACCCCACACTAAGATCGATTCTTGTGTCATGACTATCAGGAACTACGAGATTTTTCGGTCTCACAAACACTCAGACCCGAAACAAACATTTTACACACAAGTATGTTTCTCGTTGCGGTGATCGAACCCGCAGTCTCTCGTTTTACAGGCAACGTCTAACTGCGCCACGGAGGCTGTCAAATTTAGGACTAAAACAAGGCCGTAACATAACATAACATAACATGCGAATTCGTACATGAGAAATATTGATAACGATTAATAATATAATATAACTATATATTAATAATATAAATATTAATATTATAACATATTGTAACACGGTATTACTCCAAAAATCAAAGAAAACACAAACCTTATTTCCCAATACATCAAGCCGCGTTATTTAAAAGACAAAGTTAATTTGTTGCGGCAAACACTGGAGTCAGGCAGCGACCATCTATCAAATTAATGAGTGATGCCAATACCACGCCCGCGGCTAATGCAAGCGACTCCAGTTACAAGCATTGTTTTACAATCTACAACGCTAGGGAATTTTATTTAGAGCACAGTTACTTGTAAAGAATAAAAAAATTAAAGGAATTTATAATCTATTGAAAACTAATTTTATGAAGAAGGAAATTTTAAAAAGCAAGAAAATACTTCCACCGCCAACTCGCTTTAGCTTAAGTGGTGGATTTTATGACCTAACTCAATCAATACGTCCAGTAGATACTGTGGCTACAATGTCCTTCAAAATGAATAGACATTACGGTGGTACATACCCAGGTGGCCTGTCACATATGAGAGACCTACCACCAGTAAGATAATATCATATTATCATACGAGCATAATGTATAAAAATAAATAAATACACCCAATAGTCACATACATAGTGCTGAACCCACACTATGATCGAGTTTTGAGTCGTGAGTACTAGGAACTACGAGACTATTCGGTCTCACATTCACCCAGACCCGAAACAAGCTTCTGTAGATGTTGGTCAAGGTTCTTATAGATTTTTATTATTATTATTTTATTTATGTACACAAAATATATATAAACTTAAAATTAGTTTTAAGGCAACTTAAGTTCCTATGATTTAGTGAGAAGAAAATTTATGTATTAGTACATATACGTCCCACTGCAGGGCACGGGCCTACTCTACAATCGACAGTACGATTGAGAGTGGTTAGGCCATATAGTCCACCACGCTGGCCTAATGCGGGTTGGCGGACTTACATACCATAGAAATTCTTATAAATCGCTACGGTGTGCAGGTTTCCTCACGATGTTTTCCTTCACCGTTTTAGTGCATGGTGATTGACTATCAATACACACATGACTCCGAAAAGTCAGAGGTGTGCCCTGGGATTCGAACCCGCGACCACCGTGAACATATTGTTGGCAGCCACGTCTAGTCCGTTTGCCAACAGGCCTGCACGCACTTTAGAGAAGAAAATAAATAAAGTTTATTAATTATTTATTTATTAGGATTGTACGTTCCACTTGCCGATCACAACACCCATTCGAAGACTACGACTATATATCTGTTGAAGTGTAGACGAGGCATAATATAGTTGTGAGCATGTAAGTCGTCTGTGGTACAAACAGGCAGCAGTGGCTCTATCAAAGAGATTGTGTGCGTTGCGTTTGATGAGCTGCGGTTGTGGAATTCTGCCGGACCCAACCCGGACTGCGGCCCGGATGTGTGTGGTGGATATTTATAGAACTGATACTACACTTTCTGTAGCCTTTTTTATAAGTCTCTCTCATTTGGTGCCCTTGCTTCTAGGATCCAAAGTTTAAAGATGTTTATGGATGGTGTAAGGCTTTTGTCTTATCTCTCTTTCATTTTGAGTCCACGTTTCTGGAAATGTATTGTGCAGGTTTATGGGTGGGTGTAATCACTTAACATCACATGAGCACTTTGTTCGTTTTCCGAATGCAAAAAGAAGATTTTAATTCTAAAACGTTTTCTAAAATTTTAACTTTCATTACACTCATATGTGACAGGTCATCTAGAAAGGTACCACCGCAATGTCTATTTTTCTCGCCAAACAGCAGTGTAGTTTGATTTTTCGATGTGATTTAATCATCAGAAGGCAAACTAGACTACAGTCACTAGGATACAATACTAGTTAAATTTACCGAAGTTGATAATATCAACATACAAAACATATTTTTAGTGACACACTACTGGCATTTAACAATTCCATTTAAACTACTTACGCGATAATTTCTCGTTTTCACCAGAGCGTGGCGATAGTACCAAAATCATAATTAACGGCCTCCGGGGCGCAGATAGTTAGACGCCGCCTGTGAAATAAGAGGCCACGGGCTCAATCCCCGCACCGCACAAATATTTCTGTCGGGTTTGGTTGTTTGTGAGATCAAAAAGTCTATCATAGTGTGGGTCAGGACTATGTATGTGACAGTTGGGTGTTTTATTTATTTAATTGTTATCAATATTTCTCATGTACGAATTCGCACCCCTATACTAACAGCTCCATACGAATCCAGCCAGCTGCCATCGGCGTGTAGTTGTAGAGTCGAATTGTGTTAGGGGCGACACGCGCAATTAAGTCGCGCCGGCGGTCGGCCGACCCATACAGCACGCCCGCTTTGTCTCCACACCCTGATTACAAGCCGATTGACGACCCATTCCTGCTACATCATAACCAGGTGGATTTGGATTACTTCGGCCGGGATTTGGATTGAAATAAACCCAGCGATTCGAGATGTTGGAACGATTGGTTTGGCTATGGAATCTTGTGATTTAATGTTTACATGCTGCTTGACTGTTCCAGTCTGATAACATAAGAGTTTAAGCTGGAATCAGTTTCTTGGATTGCAATTGACACAGCTGTGTTTCAAGATGATGGAGTGGGTTATTTTGGTTAAGGAACTCTCTCATGTAGTATTTACAAGCTCTTTGACTATCCAGTCCAGTAACATCATAACCAGGTCCGTTTGAATTTCTGGAATCAGGTTTTTGGATTGAAATATACACAGTTGCGTTTCGAGACGATGAAATCGGTTGATTTGGCTTTGAGACGGTCTTTCTTGGTATTAAGAAGCTCCTTGACTATCCTGGATATACACCCTAACCTGGGGCCTTGGAATAACTACTACTGGGATTGCGATTGAAATCGGTTGTTTTGGCTATGAGACAGCATCCAGACGCTTTTTGAGTCCAATACACATCAAACACACATTTTATAATGAAACGCAACTGCCTTCCATGATCCATCATACTTATTTTTTCTTCCTATACCGTAACAATCCATTCAGTCCCATCACTATCTGATCCATGACTCAAGACATGCAACCCAGTCCTCATATATCCCATTTCATTTGCAAATTCTATCCCAAACTATTCCTATGAGTTTAAAAGAGTAGCAAATATTTGAATTTATTGCTCGTCTACCGTCATACCAAATTCCATCGAAATTGGTCCAGCCGTTTAAGCGTGAAAAAGTAACAAACTTTCGCCTTCTAATATCTGTAGGACAAGGTGATTCACGGTCCTGTCCAGTCACATCACAGTCAGGTGCGTTTGAATTACTACGACTGGGTTTGTGCACTGAAATCAACACATGTGCTTTCCAAAATGATACACTCAACTCTTTTAAGTTTACGATTGGCAAATGTACAGACAATTAGAATGATGCTTTAAACAGCTGCGGCTTGAGTCTATACAACCAAATTTTTGAATAAGGAATAGTCAGTTTGGGTATTTTGAATATAGATTTTTGAATATTTCAAAAAAGTGTTGTTATATTTGTTAGGATCACAGCCCAATTGATTAATTATCCAGTCTATTTGGTCTACCGTCACTTTTACCGAATGAAATCCATGACCATATTGTAACGACAGTTAAAGAATCTTATCAACGCTTGGGCTTAGTACTTCGCACCTCTCATGATTTTCGCAACATAAACATAGTGAAATTAGTTTTTAGTGCACTATGGATTGTAAAATATAGCTTGATAATTATGACAGTTTACGCCTATAAAGTTATCTATTTTTTTTGTTAAAATGTCATACAAATAAAAACTGTACTTCATGGACAGGTACCGCCCCCTTAGAGATGTGCCACGCATAACGATTAACCACAGACTATCAATAATCGGATTTAAATAATAATGTATTGAAAACAATACATAACAAAATGTAAATATAAAAGTAACTTGTTTCTTAATTGGCGAAATATGTTCCAATTACAGATTACATTAAAAAATGTGCATTGAATAAAAGTTACCGATAATATAGTTAGTATATTTTCAGATGTTATTCTAAAGAATAGAAATAAAAATAGTATCTAATGACTGCACGATTGTAACAAAAATGTTTCCGGTCCGGTCCGTCCGGCACCGGATGGTTGTTGTGAAATGGTAAGGTGTCGACGTGTGAGTCATCGAGGGCGAGCGGCGCACGGCAACCAGAAGGCAGTATCCAGAAATTGACGCGGCCAATCACAGCGCAGTACATGGATAATTGTATGGTCCACCCGCTATATGCTGCGAGCTGTATTTTACTTGATAAGATCGTAGATTCTAAGTTATGATTGTAGTTCAGATTGGTTTATCAGAGAAACAGTTCAGTCAGTATAAAGTGCAAAGTATTGTGTCCAGTAAAATAGTGAAACAATAATCCACAACAGTTGTCTACTGTTTTGTTGGTTATTGTTTGGGAAAAAAATGCATAAAAGAACGAAAATGACTGTTTTGAATAGCGAATGTCGCGAGCAATACGACACCACCATTTACGGCTAACAAAATGCTAACATTATTGCATAATGCCTGTCACCAAGTTACCACAGATGAATGGAAAAAGGTTGTTGAACACACAACAAAAATAATTATAGAAGACTGGGAGCGAGATGTCCACTTCGACAGCGTTTGTGATCAAGAATTTATTATTAACGTAGGGGATAGTTCTAGTGAAACTAGTGATGATGATGATAATGATGTTGATAATAATGAACACGATTTAGGTTGTACACCATTATATTGAAATACATAATTTAAAATTTCTTGTTTGATTTTACACTAAGGGCCGTATTTCTTACGTTCATACGGCCGTTTCACCGAATAAAAGTAGGCACGAGCAGAAATCGCCGCTCTGGGACGGCTGTTATTGTAGTATTAGTAATAACTTATTTTTAAAGTAATAATAATAAATAAAAAAAAACTGTTTTATAAAATCCATACATTAATCACGCAATTATCGATAACAAGATAGAAAAATAATAATCGAATAGAGTCATTAGCGTTTATACACTACCCTCATCCCTACTGCGATCTGTCAAAATTATCAAGCTATATTTTACAATCCATATTTCGCAGCAAGCTTGAAGCGAGTGCTTGTATCTGGCATCCCTATGAGAGCACATACACCCTTTTACTCGAAAAGGTCCAAAAGGCCTTTTTGAGATACTTATACAGCGTTGATGCGACCGATGGGCATTAAATTACACTATGTATGCTATACGTCCTTGGTATTCATTCGGCACGGCACAAAAATTAATAATACCAAAAATGAGATTTTGTTTGTTTCAAACAAACTAAATAGCTTCCAAAAAAGAGTAAAACGCAACCATCCTGTGTAAATAAATTTCATTGACCTGTAGATATGAATAGATAACAAATTGGCAACATCGCGCGCGGCGCGTGTTATTGTCGCGTGTTATTACTTGTGTAAGAGCGGCAACAACGCGCAGATTTTATCTATCTATCGTTTTAAGGTGAATGACCATGCGTTAGGCGTAATCAGCTGTTAGAAAAGGTACATCGTGTTCAAATGGGGCAAAAACTTAAAAAAATCATTTATGACTAAACTACTGCTCCTAATTAATTGATTTTTAGTACAGAGCTTCAAAATGGTACCTAGTATATGCAGTTTAAAGAAACGCCCATCGGTCGCATCAACGTTGTATAAACGTATGCACACATATTATCCGCTCATGTATCCCACGAAATATCTACTGGGTTGCCTTGGCTACAATTCTTTAGAGGTTAGAAGATGGAAAGACCAATTAACAACCATGTGCAAGGTTCTAAGGGGTATGGTTGATGCTCCCGACCTGAATGGTGAATTATATAAACTGTTTGTGCCTAATAATTACTGCCGCGGCCGGAAACACAGATTATTCGCAGTTCCTACGTGTCGTACCGTGGCTCGTGCCAGGTCCAAATACCGCGAACTCTCACCGCACTTAACGCTCTCCTAAATAGTGCACCACACTGTGATTTATTCGCAGATGAATGGAAGGTGATCCTGTCGGAATGTTTGTGCTACTGTGAAGCGAATGCGTGATGTATGTATGTATCTTTGTCTACGTGATATTTTAATATGTAAAGTTTTTCTTTTATATGGCTACAATATTTTTTTCTAATCTTTATGTTTTATAACTTAGAAATAAGTCAAATGTATTGTTTTATGTTTTCATTATTAAAAGATTTTTATATAGAATATTTTTAAAATTGTTATTAATTAGTGTAATTGGTGTCAACCGTACTAATTTAATAAATAAATATATAATAATAAATAAAATCAGTTGATAGTTTATCTTTGACTATTGAACAGTCTGACTCGATATATCAAAGTTTAATGTAAAATAAAATCCTGTATCGTGGGTAGAACTACGAGAAACTTTTCGGGCTCACAAACAACTAGATCCGAAACAAAATATGTGCGGATCACACAAACATATTTTGTCTGGTTGTGGGGATTGAAACTGCTGCCTTTCGTTTCAATGCCGGCATCTACCTAATAGCTCCATGAAGGCTGTTACAAGATCCTATAGATAAATCCTACTAGCAACAAAGAAAGGGCCCAGATTTATATACCTACTAAGTAAATACGTTGAACGCGAAAAAAAATGATGCTGAATAAAATGCTTTCGTCAGGATTGGAAAACAAAAAAAGCTTAACAAAATGAATGTAGCGCAGTCACCGATTAACCATGTTGACTTTGATAGTGACGTCATCGGTGATGTCGATAAACTTTTCAAAATGTATAAATTCAGTCGGCTGATTAGATATTTTACTATACCTGTCATTGTTAGCACTGAAGTCGTCACACTACTCTACATAGTTAATCTGTAAATTATCTATGATGGTTCGCAAGGATCGGGTTTCTACCATACACCACTTTTGTTCCCTGAAAATTTATTTTTTCCCTTTAACTCAGTGATTCTTACCCGGTGGTCTACAGGCCACTGGTGTTCCCTGAAAACATCCGTGGTCCGTGGAAACATCCTGAGGTCAACCTTAAAATAATTTTATATGGATGGATAGAAAAACCTCTCCATTTATTTATACTATTTACATACAACGAAACCAGCCACCAATTATCGGGTCAATGGCGAGGCAGAAATTCCCTCATGAGTAAAACATCAAAAACCACTGTTTTATCAGTACTTGGCCAATTCTTGCCAGTTAAGTTAATTCTTGTCAGCATTGTGCTACGATCTGCACCGCAGCGCAACTTAATTGCTGAGTGAACACCTACTTATCACAGCCACGACGCGACGTGCGAACTTCTTTATTATATTTAGTCCTTTGTATTTGTACGTCGTGTGTATTTTAATGTTTGTGACAAATAAAACTATTTTCCTTTCTTTCTTTTCTATAAATAATGCTAATAAATAATAAAGAACCATTGGAATCCTACTTAATTTTGAGGGGTTCCCCTCTCGAGGTCCGAAGATATTCATCAGATCTTCGCCATATTTTTATGGGACCAAATGACAAGCACCAGCTTTCAATCAAAGAAAGAATAGTCGAAATCGGTTCACACAGTACAGAGAAATGAGGTAACAAACATAAAAGAAAAAAAAGCAACATAGTCGAATTGAGAACCTCCTCCTTTTTTTGAAGTTGGTTAAAAATATATCGCGTTGGTCATCGACAATCGGATCCGTACTCCCAACACTAGATTTGCGTGAAAAAGCGCTCGGCATTTGACCCAATCCCGATGAGAACAATAATTTACATGCACCCCACGGGTTCTGCACCCTTACCCTCCCCTATCCACCCGGCGCTATCATCGCAATAATAGCTGTTTTTATGCGACAAATTGGATAAAAAACCTTTACTTTTCGAGAGGATTTTGATGATTTCATTAAAATGAAAAAGAACCCTTGACGGGTTCAGGCTGCGTTTTAACATGGTCCCTGTGGAACCAATTATTTGCGGGTTAACAACTCCCCATGAGCTGCGTAGTGCCGTTCTAGCAATTTTAAAATATTTTTTTTATCAATCACAAATATTTTATTACATATTTTATCAAATTTTCTAGTGCAATACTTAATTTTAGCCTACATTTTTTTTGATAGATTAAATTTATGCGAGTACCCTAAAAAAAGCGTCACATCTACTCATAAATAGAAGCAACACTTATCAAAACCAAGGATTCCAAACATGGTATTGCACTGTGCTTTATCACTCTTTGTGCCATAAGTATCTTGATGCCGAGCACTCGTAGTAACTACGAAATCCGTTAAACCGAAAACAATAATGCTTATTGGTTTGTCTCATTGACAAATTGGAGCACAAAACAAATATTAATATTAATACTTAATATTATTAAACACAATATACCGTTTATAAATTCGCGATAAAATCCGTAAATAATAGTTTTATTTCAATGTGTATCATTCGCGTAAATCTAAGAAACCATTACACAATATACCGGGTATATCAAGAGTACTACCGAAAACGAAGCCGGTTGGTAGTTTTAGTGAATACAAACACAATGTAACTAAAATTTTCGCAAAGAAAACGATAATTTATTTTTATAATTTTTAAATATCGTCGAGTTTGTGTGGTAAATCCATAGTTTTTGTTAAAATAATAATTTAAAGCCTTGCATACCATAGCTTCTATAAAAATAAAAGGGTACACTATTATTTAAGAAAAAACTATTTACCACCCTAATAAGACGGTAGAAAAAAAAATACGAAAAAAATTCGTCACAATTTTTTGCACAAAATTTAGTTGCATTGTGTCTGAAATTACTAAAATTTTTAATTACCATCCAGCTTCGTTTTCGATAGCACTCTTGATATACCCTGGATAAAAAAAAACACCGCACATGTTGTCGGCGAGCAACCCGTGCGGGCGCTTGTCGCCAACATGTTTATTATGTTCTAGGCCGCCCGGTTTTGCCGGCGGCCAATATTGCTGGGCCCGTGGGTGTATACTGTATAGTGCACTTTTGGCTGACAATTCGTCACAGTGTTTCCGTCTTAAGCTCAAAACACATTATAGGTTTTCGTCTTACGCATAGAGTAAAGAAGCGGCCATAAATACTAGAGCAACGCGTCTTAGAGCGATCTGAACAATGGATTCTTTTGTTGTGTGCACATTAAAGGTCATACGCTTAAGACGTGACCACCGACTACATAGAAAGAACCTTGTACGTTCCATTGTCCTGATTGGTCAGTTGGCCCCGTACTTACCGCTCTTTACTCTATGCGTAAGACGAAAACCTACAATGTGTTTTCAGCTTTAGTCATCCTTAGTCCACCGCGTTGCACTATTACGGATTGGCTGTCTTCTCATAAAAACATGTAAAGATGTTTATGGCATACAGGTTTCCATACAATGTTTCCATTTACGGTTAAAGTGCGTGGTAATTGAATGTCAACCTTCTGAATGAAGAAGTAATGTTATTTTTAGTTCATAGATGGCGCTGATCTCAATATTCAAGACGTCAACCTTGTTAAAGTGAAGCGACTTAAGAACAGAAGATAATGCTATGCATAAAGAAATTTACATTTTCATTATTTAACATAACTGCCTCTACCGCACCGTTAAGGGCTGCCAAGAGTGAATATATTATTAATTTATGATCATTTTTTTTCCAGTATGCTTTTTGTAAAGTTTACAATACTACCTTCGTTTTAAATTATTTATTTAAACTTACTGCGAATATACATTAATTTGTAAACAACTCCTCAATAACAATTCCCTCTATGGTTTAAAACAAATCTATGGCCAAACAACGGAGCAAATAACAAAGATATTCTACGCCATATATCGTTGGTATGATTATAATCTGTATCAGATATTAAAAATATTCCTAATAATGTCAAAATCAGTATCTAGCGGCAGAGTCTAAATGAAACACGGTATGATAAGTCAGTATATTAAACATACTATGCAATACACTTGTATTTTTGTAGTCAAATCTTAAAAAAAACATAAATGACTATCAAAAACTATAAAATGTGCCTAAATAATTTATAAGGAACCAGTATAATTTTCCTTCAACCGAATCCATAATATGCATATTTAAACACATCAATATAATCCTTACTCTAGATATCAGCAGCGACATCTAGTTTTATGGACTGCAATTAAAGGTTCTGTAACTTACTTATAGATGGCGATCCTGATAATATAATTTTCAAGTGAAAATAAAGAAAACATTTACAGATCCCTTACTTCATTAAGTCATCATAACATATTTAATATTTAGTTTCAAAATACAATAATTTTCTAATAAAAGTGTTTCTTTTTTCTACATACATACATGAACATATTTCTGATGTAACGTAAACTGAACGTCTAGATATGAACTTTTATAAAATTCCAATGATATAAAATTATCTTTATTAATTGGCATTTTAAATTAATAGACTAATGAATTTAATAGAACGTCTACATCGTTTTATTAAATTTTAGGTCCTAATACAAGCAAGCATTATCAAAATTGGCTTTCTTCTTCATTCTTCGTAAAAATATTGAAAATTAAATTAAAAAACCTTATAATTGCTTCATAAACGCCGCTTCTCCTTCTTCTTCCTGTACGAATATTTGATTCCTGAGTCTCGCTGTAAAAAAAATATTAGTATCAAAAAATGTAGCCTGTATCCAGAGATAAACAAAGTCGCTATAATTTGAACAGTATCAGTGTTAAACGTGTTATAGTACAATTCAAATTTACGACTTTTTTAGGAATAATTACATTTAAATAAATAAATAAATGAATACATAACACCCACAGTCACATACATAGTCCGAACCCCACACTAAGATCGAGTCTTGTGTCGTGGGTATCAGACACTCAGACCCGAAAGAAATATTTGTAGGCCGCACAAACATTTCTCTCGATGCGGGGATCGAACCGGCGCGGCGGCCTCTCGTTTCACAGGTGGCGTCTAATCGACTGCGCGACGGAGGCTGTCAAAATTTCATCTTTTAAATTGTTAGATTTTTGCAGAAAAACCTTCTGCTCTTTCTTGATGTGTATCCTTACATATTATAAAAGGAAGTCCCCGGCCGCGTCTTTTTGTATATCTGAACGCGCTAAACTTGAAAACGACCAAATGGATTTTTATACGGTTTTAAAGAAAGAGTAATTCTTGAGGAAGGTTTAGGTATATAATTTACTATGCTGTTAAGTAGAAATACGGCGATAAATATTAAAGAGTTCCCAAAAAATATCGCCAACTACGCTAACGCCGCGTAAACTAACAAAGATATAGTTGAGTGATGTACTAGCGAATTCAAAGTCCATAAAAATGCTACAAAAAAGTCCGTGATAGCATATCTCTATCTCTTAAGATTGACTTACATCCACAACCATTTTCATATTCAAATTTTAATTGCGTTATTTTCAAAGCTATTTTCTTTAGTTCAGTAATAATTCTTGTCAAAATAATATAGTTAGATAGCTTAGGCATTTAATGCAGATTAAAATTGCCCTTTACATTATATCAATCAGATCTTAATCAGATGAATAGTTTTTGAGATATTGACGTTAGAATTAATTAGCATTTTTGAATCGGGCAGAACGGGGCGGAGCTACTAGTTGTAAATAAAAATTATAAATTGCAAAAAAGTAGGACTCTCAGATGTTAGAGGCCGCTTAGGCAGGTGCTACCGCAATGTCTATTTCTCCCGCTAAACAGCAGTGTAAATGATTACATTTACGCAATATTATTGTGTTTCGGATTGAAGGACATTGTAGCCAGAGTAGGTAGCTACGGGACATATTGAGACTTAACATCTTATGTGTCAGGATGGCGAGCGCCATGGAATGCGAAGCATTGCTCTATAATTTAAGGTGTTGTTTGGTTTTGCTACTGTTCATGAGCAGTCGTATTGCTTACCACCAGGCGAAAGGCAGGCTGGACTCACCATTCATTGCAATAAAAAAAACAATTCAACCACATAAAAAAAGCAAATACAAGTGGAATAAGTATGGGTACTTGTCTAATCAGTGTCTGCAATCAATGTATCATACAATGCATAAAATCAATGATACCTTGAACTTGGCAAATCTGTCGCATTTTGATCCAACTGTATTTCTATCGGTTTATCAACATTCGATTTCTCCTTCAAAGCAGCTGTGCGACGACAACCTAAAACATTAAGAACCAAATCATTTGTGGACAAAAAAAATCATTTGATTCACAACAGCTAGGACAAAAATGTCAAAATTCAAATCGTTCAAGCAATCGTATTCTCGATTGTAGAGGAGGTCCATGCCCTGCAGTGGCACGTATAGGGCTGATAGGCATACTTATTATCGAAATGTAAGCAGAGTGACTATTTTGTGGCCATTCTTACCAGCCATGGTGATGTTTCCAAGTTTAATGCACAGAGTATTGGCAGTGCCGTTGCTACTGCCGATAGAGAGGCCGATTTTCATACCACTAAGAGTCGAGTCGATCAGATCACTCACGAAGCCCCGGTCTAGTAATCCTGTAGAACATCATTTTATTACATAATAAATAAATAATAATAATTACACACAATTCACGTACAGGGTATATGAAGAGTGCAACAAAAACGAAGCCAGGTTTTAGTGACTGCCGATACAATGCACGTAAAATTTCGCCAAAAAAAAAGCGACCACTTACATTGTAAATTTTTTTCTATCGTTGTTTTCGGTAGTACATACATCGTTATTCCTAAAATAAGAATCGACATCCTTTTATTTTTAAAGATGCAATGGTACGCTAAAGTTTCAATTATTATTTTTGCAAAAACTATGTCTACCACCCAAACAAGATCATAGGTACTTCAAAATGACAAAACATTGGTGTTTCTCTTATCACCAAAACTACCAGCTGACTTCGTTCTCGGGTGCATGTATACAGGGTATATCAAGACTGCTACCGAAAACGAAGCCGGGTGGTAGTTTAAGCGACTTCAGACACAATGCAACAGAAAAAGCTGCAAAAATAAGCGACAATTTTTTTTTGTAATTTTTTTTCCTATTGCCTTATTTTGGTGGTAAATACATTTTTTCCTAAAATAATAGTGTATACCCTTTAATTTATAAATACTCTAACATATAAGAGAGTTTAAATTATTATTTTAGCAAAAACTATGGATTTACCACCCAAAAATGACGATATTTAAAAAATCATAAAAAATAATTGTCGCGTTTCTATGCGAAATTTTTAATTGCATTGTGTTTGTAGCCACTAAAACTACCACCCGGCTTCGTTTTCGGTAGCAGTCTTGAGATACCCGGTATATCACGTATGTTACCATAGGGTTGTAGTAACTTACCCTTACACTTACGTCGCCCGCATACAAGGTAGGCGGACGACCTGGCTAAGTTTGCAGGAAGTCGCTGGATGCAGGCCGCTTCCAACAGATCGATGTGGAGATCCTTGGGGGAGGCCTATGTTCAGCAGTGGACTTCCTGTGGCTGATATGATGATGATGAAGTAGTCACTTAGTCATCGCAAATATTCCTTACCTTTTTTGTGACCAGTGCTGC
The DNA here is from genome assembly GCA_009982885.2 of Hyles vespertilio. Lineage (NCBI taxonomy): Eukaryota > Metazoa > Arthropoda > Insecta > Lepidoptera > Sphingidae > Hyles > Hyles vespertilio. The sequence continues at coordinate 17,416,059 of CM042817.1, forward strand.
TTTTTACATCACCATCGCCTTTCATTTCTCGTCCATCCCGTATTGTTTTCCAGGCCGTCACAACTTCGTTAAGTTTTAAAACCTCTGGATGAGATTCACTTAAATATTTAACCATTAGATCGTGAAGCATTAATCTTGAGGACCCTGAAATTGTAAAATAGTACTTCCTAGCAAAAAATACAAGGATTATTCTGAATTCTTAAAATAAAATGTATGTGCCTGTATTCTCAACATCCTTGATAGACAGTTAATATTATATATTGTTTTTATAAATGCAGGTAACAGTTACACATAATATTATTTTGATTCTACGAGATTTAAGTCTTTTGTGCTGAGTATCAGATACGAGGGACTCAAATCTATTACATTATCGGTGAGGGATTCGAACCTGCAGCGTCTTAACTCACATCCTAGCGAATACTCCTGCCAATGTCTGATTTATACAAATATAATTAAATCATTTTGTTGAATTATTATTAAAGTGTATCTTCATTTTATCACATAATCTATATGTTTTTGATTTCACCAGATTTTCCCTTTAAAAATTCCCTAGGCATTCATCAAAATATTAACTTCACCGCACCTAAGTAAAAATATTGGAATATGTTAAAGCCTGACCCTCCAAAATATACGAGCCGTTAATTAAGTTTATAAATACTCAAAATATTAGTTACCTGGAGCTGTATAAGTGCAGGATATTAGTCCTAACAAGACGACTAGTCCCACCTTTGCCATGGTTACAAACTGGCCCGACAGCATGCTTAGAACGCTTATATACGTCACAACTCGTCGTTTTATGTTCGGGTCGAAGACCAAGTTATATCCAGGGTCGTCACTTTAACTGGGATGTGATAGATTAATTATACATACATAAACTCACGCCTTTTACCCGGAAGAGGTAAGTAGAAATGCGACCATGCGTCTATTTCGCCCCACCATTTGAAAGGATTCCATCGCCATATCGAGCAATTTATGTCTCCAGGCTGATAATAAATGAAAAACCCAATATCACTTTGGCCGACACAGGATTCGAACCTGAGACATCAGTTTTGTAATTGTACCATATCATAACTGGAGTCACTGAGTTTTATAACTGTACACTCAATTATTAGTACAAATCCCGTGGAGACTCAAAAGTGACAGACGGCCAGTGAAATTTTCGGAGCATAAATTATTTTGTTTGGAATACTGAAAACGCATTGGGCGCCCGCCTACTATGTGGACGACCATGTTAGGGTTGTAGGAAATTTATAATGGACAAAAATATCGAACAAAGGATTTGTCTTAAATTTTGCATTGCCAATGGAATTTCGTGTTAGGAGTCCCTGAGAATGTTACAGGAGGCTTCATTCGATAGAAGACATAATAGAGAATTCACATTGAATAACATTATTAGAATATTTCCTTGTGAATCCTTTCGAGCAAGTTCCGCAGGACCCAACCCTATTTTCACGACCAACGAACTCAGAACAAAACATAAACAAAGGCTATCTAAAACGAGTTTAGTAGGAAGATAGTTACGCATACGGAAGTATAATAAATTTTCGTATAAAAAAATATCAAATGGAAAATTGATATCAATATTAAATTAACTGGTGGTAGGCCTCTCATATGTGAGAGGCCGCCTGGGTAGGTATCAACGCAATGTCTATCACTCCCGCCAAATAGTAAATGCTCTGTTGTGTTTCGGTTTGAAAGCCATTGTTACCAAAGTAATAACTGGATATAAGATTACCTATACAGGGTATATCAAGACTGCTACCGAAAACAAAGCTGGGTGGTAGTTCTAGTGACTTCAGACACAATACAACTAAATTTTGTGCAAAAATTTGTGACGTTTTTTTTTCTATCATCGTTTTAGGATGGCAAATACATAGTTTTTCTTTAAATAATAGTGTATACCCTTTTATTTTTAAAGACGCTATGGTATGCAAGGCTTTAAATAGTTATTTTAGCAAAAACTATGGATTTACCACCCAAACTCAACGATATTAAAAAAATAGTAAAAAAAATAATTGTCGCGTTTCTTTGCGAAATTGTTACTTGCATTATGTTTCTAGTCACTAAAACTACTACCCGGCTTCGTTTTCGGTAGCAGTCTTGATATACCCGGCATAAGATTTTTACGCCATACTGCGCCAAAAAAATCGCATCTTTAATGCGGCGAGTGCGCGGTAGCCCCAACAGTCTAGTGTCTATTGTGGGGCACAGGCTCGACAGCAAATTAGTGTGCCTCTCGATGACAACTCATCGCCTATTTATTATTTACTTATTTATTTATTTAGATATGTGCGATAGTCATTACAGTACCAAATTATTAAAATATGTATTAATTGATTATAAATTGGATCTCCTTCAAGTAAAATTGGTCTCATATCTTATAAGTTTTGTTATAGTGTTCTAAATGTTTGTTTGCTTTTCTTTTTGTTTTAAATGTTATTTTAGTGTATGGGTGGTCTATCTGAAATAAATAATAATAATTATTATTATATTATTGAGACATCTTATGTCTCAGGATGGCGAGCGCTTTGGAATGCCAAGCATTGCTTTGTAATTCAAGGTGTTTGGTTTTTCCACTGTTCATGAGTGGGCGTATCGCTTACCATCTGGCGAACGACATGCTTATCTCGCCATTCAGTACAATAAGAAAAATTATGATGATCTGTATATTATGATCTCAGGAAAGTTTTATGGCAAATTATAAATAAAAGCGTGGTTGACTGTTGGCAACGAACCAGACGCAGTTGCTTACACGTTTACGGTTGTCGCGGGTTCAACTCCCAGGGCACACCTCCGACTTTTTGGAGTCATAATCAATCACCACGCACAATAACGATGATAGAAAACATCGTGAATAACCTGCATACCATAGTGATTTATAAGAATTTCTTTAGCATCGACTCTATGGCCACTCTCAATCGTACTCTCGATTGTAGAGGGGGGCCGTATCCTGCATAGGGATATATATGGGCTAATACAGACAGACAAAATAAAATGTAGCGAATATTCATACTGGGAATTGAATCCCAGATTAAAACCAATGCTTGCTACAAAACCAATGAGGCAAACCACCGAAAATTACAAATTGCTTCCGGAATCATCCGCTACGATTATATTTAAAAGTTGAAGCCATTCTACCAATTTACGACCCGAACGACTTCCAAAGTCGATTTGAAAAGTTTTCAAAATAATCGCCTTGACGGAGATTTGTTCCTTGTTTAAGTATGAGGGTCAAGGGGTAGGGCATGGTGCCCTGTAAAGCGTTTTGTTTCCTATATTGCATAGTTAGGTTATCATAACATACATACATACGTAAACTCACGCCTTTTTCCCAGGAGTAGGCAGAGGTGCCAGGACACTCACATTTCACCTTGTATGTTCCGTCCCACGACGTGATAGGTGGCGAGCCTATCGCCATATCGGGCACAAAATTCTGACTCTGGGCTGATAATGAATAGGAAAATCATATATCACTTTGCCCAACCCGGGATTCGAACCCGAGACCTCAGCATTGTAACCGCACCCTAGTACAACTACGCCACCGAGGCAGTTAGGAAATCATAATATGTTTTTTGGTGGTTATAAGTGTAGGTATTAGAATAAGCACTCACTTCCAGGAACTAACTATTGTATATTTTGTAAATTAACACTTAATACATTCACAGACAGAGTAAAATTATAATTATACGACTCGGAGCGAGATGTGCTCGTGACGAGAGATGGCAGACTGTCTCCTTTCATCCAAATAAACCGACCCTTTTATAGGACTACCCGAATGAGGATCGGTGGGGATAAATCTTCCAGAAAATATATTTAAGCCATAAAATAGGGTCTATCCTTTCAACTAAAAATTAAGGATGGCCCAAACATCTGGCTATTGTCCAAACAGAAAGGTTTACCCAAACATGTGTACTATTGTCTAAAAAACATAAATTTGTTGCAAAGGATTACCGCCACTAAAGAACTTAACTCTATAATAATACAGTTTTATTGCCCCGGCATGAACGGGTCATTACAATTAGGAAACAATAATTTAGAACAGCATCTTTTTAACTAATATTATACAATAAGGTACACAAAAATTCTTACTTAAATAAAACGACTCGCAGATGTTTTATGGTTAAACATCTGCAGTCATATTTTAAAATGAAATGCGTGTTTAAATAATGTTCAAATTACAACTAATAAGCGTGTTATTTTAAAAGCTAAATATAAGTTGGCGTATTGCAACCGCTTTAAAAGCTATATCTAAGTTGGCGTATTGCAACCGCCACAGCACCCCCCTACCAGTGAATGACAGTTCACGAAAATCCACTTTGGAGATAGTCCGGGAAGCGGACGCGCCTTCCGGACCTTGTTCGCTGGTGTGCATCTGTTTCGTGATGTACATCTTCAGTGTCTTGAGTTGTCCGTTGCCTTGGTGCTTGATGTTCGTCATCAGCTGAAGTGTTTTCAGGGTCAGCTAACACATAGGCTGGTTTAAGACGGTCAATGGAAATTGTAACGTCACGACCGCGGACGTTAACAACAAACGTCTTCTCCCCTCGCATGACAACCTTGAAAGGGCCCTCGTAAGGACTCTGCAGGGGCACTTTTGGACCCTCGCGGCGCACGAAGACTTGGTCAGTGGTGCTGAGGTCTTTAAAAATGAAAGTTATTTTCTCGCCATGCCGAGATACTGAAGTCGGTCGCAGCTCTTGAAAGTGTTGCCGTAGCTGTTTCACAAAGTCCGTTGCACTATTGCTGTTGGTGATTGTCGTCTGTTGCACCAAAAACTCTCCTGGAATCCGCAGTGGCTGACCATATACCATCTCGGCGACCGTAGCCTCTAAATCTTCCTTCCAAGCAGCTCGGATGCCCAGCAGCACGGTAGGGAGAATTTCAGTCCACCGTGTATCCTGATGACATTTTATAGCCGCCTTCAGCTGACGATGAAAACGTTCCACCATACCGTTGGACGCCGGATCATAAGCCGTAGTCTTGAAATGCGTCGTGCCTGCCAGTTGATTGAGGTGCCTGAACAGGTGCGACTCGAACTGTCTACCGCGGTCAGATGTGATCCTTAATGGTGTGCCAAACAGTTCTTTTTAGACAGCTATAGAGAACGGTTGCGTCGTACTGTTGCTCTAGCTTGTACTCGGGTAAAGTGCTGACGCAGCAATCACGCCGTCGCGACGGGCTGCGGACCGCGATCGCCGCGATGACCCAGAAAACATTTCTGCAACGCATGCGAAATATCGACAAAAACAACTAACAACTGTTAAGGCCAGGCTATATTAATTAGATCAATTAATATGGCAAAACAGAAAAGCACTATCACCATTAAGACTGAAACGGAACAAGTGTTGTACCAGCTGTACAACGAAGAAAAACATCTGCGTGAAAAATTGGAATGCTTAGTGAATGAGCTTCAAATAAAAGTAGAAAATCTCCAGCAACAACTGCGTAAAGCTGAAGAAGGCAACAAAAAAGAAGCCTGCGTCAAACCAGGAGTCAGTAAAGAAGTCCCCTCTGAAGTTCAATACGAAACAGACGATGAGGAACTCGCGAGAGAAACTGAGTGGATACGACAAGAGAGTAGGAAGAAAAGAAAGCGGAACCTAACACCTTCCCCGTCACAACAAGTCGAGCCCAACAAAAAAGTCCCGGAGAAGCCAAAGGAAAAGAAGGCACTTCTACCACCTCCTATTGTTGTGGAAGGAATCAAGAACTTCCAGAAATTTTATGATTTTCTCAGTGACAGCATTCCTTGTGAATCATTCACTATTAAAATGATGAAAGGCGATATGGCCAAAATTAATACCAAAACCGAGAACTCATACAAGGCCACCACTAAGCTACTAGTAGAAAACAAAAATCACTGGCACTCGTATGAGAATAAACAAGACAGACCGATCAGAGTAATGGCAAAAAATCTTCACCACACGTATGTGCCGGGAAGAATTATTGAAGACCTTAAAACTAAAGGTTTTAAAATAACTGAAGCGGTGAATAAACTAAGCTGGAGGACTAAAGAACCTCTTAATATGTTTATGCTATCATTCCAAAAAGAAGAAGACATAAACAATATTTATAATATCAGCTCAATTCTCGGCTGCAAAGTGGAAATACAGCCAATCAAAACATCTAAACTGATTCCACAATGCAAGAAATGTCAAGCATACGGCCATACTCAAAAATACTGTAGTAAGGAGCCTAGATGCGTTAAATGTACGGGTAAGCATCATACTCGTGACTGCCCAAAACCAGCGGATGCTAAGCCAAAATGCATACACTGTGGTGAACCACATCCTGCCAATTATCGAGGGTGCGTAGTAGCCAAAGAACTGCAAAATATGAAAAATAAGGTGAAGAATAGTAAAAATACAATTAAAACTCCAGACAGCAATAGACCTAAAAAACCAATAAACACTCAAAGTATTAAAAAGATGTGACTTATTCACAAATGGCAAAAGCTGGACAGTTGCAAATACAGCCACAGGACCTGTCACAGTCACAACAGAAACCACAATCACAAGAAAATAACATTGAAGACAAAATCAACAAAATTCTTAATTTATGACTTCATTCGATAATCGCCTGAAAAAGCTGGAGCATAGCACCAAAACTGCTATCATACCAAATACCAAACAATGACTCTTAAAATCATAGCTTGGAATGCCAATGGACTACTTCAACACCTAAATGAAATAGAATTCGTCCTAACCACTGAAAACTTCGATGTCTGCCTCATATCAGAGTCGCACTGTACGAAAGAAACAATAATAAAAATTAAAGGATACAAAGTTTACCATGCCTTGCATCCTTACAACACACCAAGGGGTGGCAGTTCTCTCATAATAAAAGATAACATTTGTCACTACGAACTATCTAAGATAGAGGATGAAGACATTCAAGCTGTGGCGGTTTGTATACAGACAAAACGCTATCCTGTTACTATATCAGCTATATACTCCCCACCTAGGTATTCACTAAAGGCTGAGCGGTATATACATATGTTTAATCAACTTGGCTCCAGGTTTATACTCGGTGGTGACTTCAATGCAAAAAATACCTTCTGGGGATCTAGACTTACGACAACCAAAGGTAGAGAATTATTATCAGCCGCTAGAGAACTCAAATGTGATGTGATATCTACAGGAAAACCTACTTACTGGCCTACGGATACCTCAAAAATCCCAGACCTAATAGACTTTTTTATTTTAAAAAATCTCCCCCTCGATACTCTACATATTGAGGAGGGCTATGACATGAGTTCAGATCACTCACCGATCATCTTAACTCTATCCGCCGGAAAAATTCAAAAGGAGAGCCATCCCTCGTTATCAAATAGATACACTGACTGGAAAAGCTTCAAGTTAGATTTAGAATCTATAATTGATCTAAAAGTTCCGCTTAAAATTTAGAGCAACTCGAACAAGATTTGAGACAGTTTATAGTGAATATACAGCAATGTGCCTGGCGCAACACACCTGTGGTGAAGTTAAGAGCTAGAGGCAACTCTTACCCACTAGAAATCAGGGACCTTATAGCTGAAAAAGAAGACAAAGAAAACAATGGCAAACAAACAGATTTCCTAAGGACAAACAAATTTATAACACACTCGCAAAAAGGGTCACAAGAGAAATAAAACGCTTCAAAGACGAATCAATGAATACTTATCTTCGTGGGCTATCTAGCGATCGTATGTCAGATTATTCTCTGTGGAAAGCCACCCGAAATATTAAAAAACCAATTATGCAAGTCCCTCCCATCAAAACACCGAATGGAAACTGGGCCATAAACAATGAACAAAAGGCAAATATATTTGCTGAACACCTGGAGCACATATTTAAACCAAATGAAGGTACTGTATTGGACTTCAGCCTAGACTACGTATCACAAGACAACCATCCAATAAAATTCGTTACACCTAGGGAGGTTACAAGTGAAATTAAAAAATAAATCAAAAGAAATCTCCGGGTTACGATCTGGTTACAGGAGAAGTACTGAACAATCTACCGCGCAAAGCAGTTGTCAAACTGACTACTTTGATAAATGCCTCGTTCAGACTGAAATATGTACCTGACATTTGGAAATTTGCTGAAGTAATTATGATACCTAAGCCTGGTAAACCTCCTCATGACGTGAAATCCTACAGGCCAATTTCCTTGTTGCCAGTAATGGTTAAGCTTTATGAAAAATTACTTTTGAAAAGGCTTAAGCCTGTTATAGAAGAGCGGAAATTAATTCCAGATTACCAATTCGGATTCAGAGAAAACCATTCAACAATAGACCAAGTCCACCGGATAACTAATTTAATCGAAAAGGCTCTAGAAGAGAAAAAAGTTTGCTCAACGGTATTTCTAGACGTGGCACAAGCATTTGACAAGGTTTGGCACCACGGCCTCATTTACAAACTTAGGAAAATGCTGCCTAAGCAGTTTTCAGACATACTGGAATCTTACATTTCTGATAGAATGTTTCGTATCAAACATGAAGATTCTTATTCAGAAATTAAGCATATAGAAGCTGGAGTACCACAGGGAAGTGTACTAGGTCCGGTCCTGTACTTATTATACACCTGTGATATTCCTAAAATAGAAAACAATGCCATTGCAACTTTCGCAGACGATACGGCAATTTTAGCCACAGGATCGACCCACAAAGAAGCAGTGGATAAAGTGCAAACAGCTGTCAATGTCATCTCCAATTGGACTGAAAAATGGCGTTTGAAAATAAATGAATCAAAATCAGTTCATATTGACTTCACCAACAAAAGGCCAAAGTATGAGCCTGTGTTCATTAACGGTAAAACCATACCATATGAAAATACGGCTAAATACCTTGGCATGACTCTGGACGCAAAGCTTCGCTGGAAGGCACACGTCAAAAGAAACGCGACGAGCTAGAAATTCGCTGTAGGAATATGTATTGGCTACTTGGTAAACACTCTTCGTTGTCAGTACACAACAAAGTACTATTATACAAACAAGTCCTTATGCCTGTATGGACTTATGGTATACAGTTGTGGGGTTGTACCAAACCAAGCAATATGCAAATAATACAGCGATTTCAAAACAAAGTACTGCGGAATATAGCAAATGCCCCATGGTACGTAAGAAATGAAGATCTTCATCGGGACCTCAAGGTAGACTTCGTTAGAAATATTGTAAAAAAGTATGCCGAAGCTCATGAACATAGGCTTCACCATCACGTGAACGTCGAGGCTATCCAGCTCCTCGACAACACGGACTTACTGAGAAGACTGAAAAGGACAAAACCTTTCGAGTTAGTGATGAACAGTTAGTGAAAAATAGTGCAGTGAGTGCTAGTGAAAAAGAACACGCGAACATTGTGTCTTCCCCTTAATAGAGACAATAAGAAACGTGTTATTGGACATATTCTTAGTCGTAGTCTCTTTAGAAGTTTAGGTTAAATTTAAATAACTTATTAGTCATAAGGCTAGATCGTTATTAAAATGAAGTATTATGGCAATCACCATAACACAACATTTAAAAAAAAAAAAAAAAAAAAATCGTGAGATCCAATGGTTGTAGAATGCTTTAGCCACCGTTGTTGCTTCCTGGTCTTAGAGTGGTATTGCTTCTGGCCAACGAGTGAAACGATCTATCATTGTGAGACAGTACCTGTAACCTTCAGATATAGACATTACGATTATGTCTATATGGATATGCTCAAATCTGGATGTCGGTGGAGAAAATGATCCAACAGGGGCAGATACATGTCTTGAGATCTTCGCACGTTGACAATCGATGCAGCTGCGAGCCCATTTTCTGCAATCGGAGTTTATTGACGGCCAAATATAACGCTGAGTCATAAGTTTGACCGTAGCATTGATTCCGGGATGCGAAAGTCGATGGACGGTGTTAAATGCAATTCTCCTAAACGGCGTGGTGATGAATGGTCGAACAGCTTGTGTAGATACGTCACAGGTTACGGGGATATCCGTGCCTGGAATCAGTATACGTTTCAATTGCAAAGACGTATTTTCTTTTAGCAATTTTCGAAGTTCTTCGTCGTCCGCCTGCGAGTCAGCGAGTGCCTTGAAGTCTAGAGTTGTTTCGAGCTCTTCTACGCGAGACAATGCATCAGCGACAGGGTTATCTTTTCCAGCAATGTGACGAATATCCGTTGAAAACTGGCTGATGAAATCTAAGTGTCGAAATTGGCGTGGTGAGCATTGGTCTGATTTCTTCCAAAATGCGAAGGTAATGGGCTTATGATCAGTATAAATAGTGAACTTTCTCGCTTCTATCATGTGTCTGAAGTGTTTGACAGCAAGATATATAGCTAGTAGTTCGCGGTCATAAGCTGCATATTTCTGCTCGGTGGGGCTCAATTTCTTCGAGAAGAAGCCCAGCGGTTGCCAATGATTCCAAATCCACAAACTGCTGCAGCGCTGCGCCGACGGCGTAGTCCGATGCATCACACATTAATGCTAACTGTGCGTCGGGTTTAGGATGAGCAAGCAAGGTAGCCTCCGCGAGACTCTCCTTGCACGCGGCGAAAGCCTTTGTAGTAGCTGGTGTCCAGGGCACAGGAGCATTTCCTTTAAGGTTCCCCTGGAGTAGGTCGTTAAGCGGTGCTTGAGTTGCGGCTGCACCTGGTATGAACCTGCGGTAGAAATTAATCATACCGAGAAATCCACGTAGCTTTTTGACTGTGTCCGGTAATTTGAACCGTTGTATATCGACAACTCTATCTGGAAATGGTCGAGTACCAGTTGCAGTTACCATATATCCCAGGAAACGAACTTCTTTCTGACCAAAAATACACTTGCTGGGGTTGATGACGACGCCATATTTCTTAAGACGATTAAAAACAATTTCCAAATGCTTGAGGTGCTCTTCATGTGATGATGATGCAATTAAAATATCATCAATGTACACGTAACAAAAGTCCAATCCCAGTAGCACTTCTCCCATGAAGCGCTGGAAGGTTTGGGCTGCGTTACGTAATCCAAAAGTCATGTACATAAATTCGAAGAGTCCGAATGGAGTAATGATGGCTGTCCTAGGTATGTCTTCCTCTGCGACTGGTATTTGATGGAATGCTCTTACTAAATCAAGAGTGGAGAAAATGTTCTTCCCGTGCAGTCCTTGTGCAAAATCCTGTAAAAGTAATGTGACGTACTGGGTATTTATCGGGTTCTGTCCGACTATTGAGTGCCCGATAATCTCCACAGGGTCTCCACTCATCTCCTTTCTTGGGAACCATGTGTAGTGGAGAAGCCCATGGACTTTTTGATGGCCGACACAATCCTAGTCGCAACATCGCCTCGAATTCTCTTTTAGCGGCGGCCAACTTGTCTGGAGCAAGACGACGGGGTTTGTGCGCAACTGGTGGGCCTGGAGTCGTAATGATATGGTGTTTTGTGCTGTGGCTTACTGTTTTGGGTGCGCCATCCGGACGAATAATATCTGGGAACTCCTGCAGAAGCTCATGGTATGGTGATGAGCCATTAATGACTTTGATGCTTGGTTCCTGACACTCTGTTATCTCCGCCTTGTAGGTAAGCAGGGTGGAGGAGTATATCAAACGTCTACGTTGCAGGTCTGGTAGGAGTCCATAATATGCCAAAAAATCAGCACCTAAGATTGGCTTGGAGACATCGGCTATTATGAACCTCCAAGTAAAATCTCGTCTTAGGCCAAGGTCCAACGTTAAATTAGCAATTCCATATGTAGCGATCACAGTCCCGTTGGCTGCAGAAAGGTCGTAGTTTGACTTTTTATGCGGGCCTTGGATACGATGACGAGGAAACACGCAGATGTCAGCTCCGGTGTCCACGAGGAATTGGATTTTGCTGGCTCGGTCACAGACGAATAAACGGCGTGATTTCTTAGGGCAGGAGTCGTTAGCCGTCATTAACGACTGCCCGGAGCGTTTCCCGTAGCCTTGCTGCATGGTGGAACACATTTTGTTGCCTTCGTATCAAACCGCCAGTGATACCAACACAAATCAACTGGTGGTAGGTCTCTCATATGTGAGAGGCTATCTGGGTAGGTACCACCGCAATGTCTATTTCTTCCGTGAAACAACACTGCTTAAATGCACTGTTGTGTTTCGGATTGAAGGACATTGTAGCCAGAGCAACTACTGGACATATTGAGACTTAACATCTTATGTCTCAGGATGGCGAGCGCAGTGGAATGTTGTTACTGTTTATGAGCGGTCGTATCGCTTAACATCAGGCGAACGGCTTGCTCGTCTCGCCATTCACTGCAATAAAAAAAAAAAAATCACGTGGACGTGGACCGCGGCTTCTGAAACGTGAGCGAGATCGTGATCTGTTTCTATCTCGCACAAGCGCACGTGAAGTGGGATCGTTGATTTCTCGACGTAGCTAAGCAATCTCGTCCTTTAAACTGACGTACATCTTTTTCATGTCTTCCGATACCGATTCCTCTTGTTTGGTGGAAGTAGGACGAATTCCAGCCTCTGCAATAGCTGGACGCATTGGCAAGTATTCTAATGCTGCATCTGCAACTTCCGCAGCTTTCTCAACGGTTGGTCCTTAACAGTTGCTAGGATGGGCTGTAAGACCGTTGGCAATCGTCCTTCCAAAGTGTACGGACAGTAGATTCCGACATATTCTCACCAGCTAGGTTTCGTAGACGTCGAAGAAACTGTGACGGCTTATCATCTCCCAGGTCCTCGCGTTCCAGCAGCTGACGTGTTCGCTGACTCTCCGATGTACCACAACGCTTTGTCAAAATCGTCTTGAACGTTGTATACGGAGCGTCTTCGGGCGGGCTTAAAATGACATCACGCATTGTGTCTATGATTTTAGTTGGTATCTGGCCACAGTTTTATGTGAATTTTCTGGTGGTGGATCTCTGTGAGAGGCCGCCTGGCAACAACAGTCTAAATGCACTGTTGTGTTTGGTTTGAAGGAAAATGTAGCCAGAGTAACTACTGGACATATTGGAATTTAACATCTTAAGTCTCAGTATATTAAGCAATTCCTGGTGTTTTTAGGTTTTGCTACCGCTCTTGGGCGGTCGTATCGCTTACCATCAGGTGAACTTTATGATCGTCTCGCCATTCATTGCTATAAAGAAATAAGTCATCCCAGCTGGAACTAGGCAAAGCAATGTTTTATTTGGTTCCTAAAAGCTTTCATTAAAGGAGCGTTAAATTTACTAATAATAGCTATCTAATAATTATTTCAGCGTTCCTAAGTATTCATTGTACGCCGTTGGAAGAACAGGCATAATTATTATCTTTATTAATATTGTATAATTAAATGCATTAATCGCACGTTAACCAAAATTATTTCCATCACTTGATATTATTAGCATTTGAAATAACCAAGGTTTTTAAATGTATTGAAGGAAAGCGTACAGGTATTATTATCCAGCCTACACAATGTAGTTTGTTCAAATCAGGATGTTAAGCGAGGTTTATGGGTTCGAATCATCAAGACAAATGAATGCCCCACAAAATATTGTTTCGGCTCTGCTGTCTATTAGATTAGCTGAGGGAAATATTTTAAGGCAAAAAATATCTATATTTTCATTGTTTTTATTGACTCGTACTCTTAATAACAATATTATTCAGAACACAAATCAAAATACAGCATCAAATCACATTATTCCGTGGGCAAAGTTATTGTAAAATCATACATTGCGTTTTTCCCCGATTTGATTACTTCTTTATCATCATCAGATTTCTTCTTATCTGGAGAAGCAGTGCGGCGACATCCTGACAAAAAAAATACAGTTTAAGAGACTGTCTCACCTTCATACCTATCACTGTGACTTTTGCAAGCCAGGATCAACAGTGGCACGCATTGTAGTCACCGAGCATTGAAGCTCGGCGAGCCACGGAGGGAAGTTTTACGATTAAGAGATATACCGGTAAATGAAAATATCATGAGAAAACCAGTATATCATAGCTATTGGTAAGAATTTCTATGGTGTGTAAAGTCCGCCGAACCGTATTAGGCCAGCGTGGTGGTCGGTGTAATCTAAGGTAATGTAATGTAAGCTAATGGTGGTCTAAGGGAGCAGCCCTTCAATAATATCTATTGTAGATTGGATCCGTGTCCTACAGTGGGAAGTATGTGAGCTGATACAGATGGTCAACTACCAATGAACATCAGTTTCCCATAAAATAAGCATTTTTTGGAAACGTCTGCATCTAGTGAGTTCCTAAGAACCATTTCGCTCTGGTTTCCAAAGCAGTGCGTTTTATATGGGCACGGCAATGTGTACCATAATCTCTTTCTGTATCAGCCCATATACGTCCCACTGGGCACGGGCCTACTCTATAATCGAGAATACGATTGAGAGTGGTTAGGCCATATAGTCCACCACGCTGGCCTAGTGCGGGTTGGCAATCTCTTTACTGTAGTCAAAATAGAGTATCCGTTGTGAGATGGATACCTCTCGTCATTGGTAACATTTATGTTCACCTGTTTGTATTCAGATCTACACAGAACTAGCCAGAAACCGGTGGTAGGTCTCTCATATGTGAGATTCCATCAACCTTAACCGGGTCCGATTTCCTGCAACCTTAACCGGGTCGTCAAAAACATCTTTGCTATAAAATTTATTTAAGAATACTTGTGTAACTTCAAAGGGTGTTGGGAATCAAACGAGTAACCTGACAATATACATGTCACTTCTAAATATCAAAAATATTGGTCAGGGATTCGAACCAACGACCTTTTAGACAATCCGAACGTAATTACTTCACTACAAATTTTGATTTCATTGTGCTAATAATTGTTTTATCCTCAAACGGCTATCCTGTGGTCAAGAATGATGATGAACTTGAAGATAATTATGATGATAATGAAGCTGATAAGGGAATTGATGATAATAATTAAATGATTGATTATGAAGATGTAAAGACCTTTACCAGCCATGGTGATGTTGCCAAGTTTGATGCAGAGACGGTCGATCGTGCCATTGGCGTTACTTCCAATAGCGAAACCCAGGTGCACACCACTTAGTGTTGACTCTATAACGTCACTCACCAGCCCGCGGTCCAGGCCACCTGCAAACAAACAAAAATCAAGGCATTGACAAATTATTAAATACACCCACGTCTTCTTCTCTAGTCAAACAACGATGTAAATGCACTGTTTTGTTTTGGTGTGAAGGACTTTGTAGCCAGAGTAACTACTAGACATATTGAGGCTTAACATCTTATGTCTCAGGATGGCGAGCGCAGTGGAATGCCTAACATTGCTTAGTAATTCAAAGTGTTGTTTGGTTTTGGTACTGCTAATAAGCGGTAGTACCGCTTACCATCAGGCGAACGGCGTGCTCATCTCGCCATTCATTGCAATAAAACAAAAGTCTCATACATAGTCCTGACACCTACACTAAGACAGAGCCTTGTGCCGTGAGTATTAGAAACTACGAGAGATTTTGGTCTCACTAACACCCAGACCCGTAATCAGATCCAAGGATCACACAAATATTTCTTTCGGTGTAGGGATCGAACCCGCGGCCTCTCGTTTGAAAGCTGGCATCTAACAAACTGCGCCATAAAGGCTGTTAACGTTTTCTTACGTAATCTTTAAGAACGCATCTATATTCTTACACGAGTGCAGATTTTTAGATACTATAATTTTTAAGGCATTAAAAAGACGGTATTAATAAAATGAATTGAAATTGCATTACTTTTATTTAAATAAGTGTCTAATTTATTTTATTTGCCTATCAATAAAAATATCCAAAAAATTAAGGGCTGATTTTAAGAAGTCGAATAGACTACATTGATAGAATTCAAACACTAACTACGCGTAAATTGTATTAATTTCCGTATTTTAATGGAAATCCTGACTCCTCATTAGCTAATTAAATCTAGTGTCGTGAAAAAATGTTCAGTCGGACAAACACCTAGGCCCGAAACACACATTTGTCACAGTGCGAGAATCGAACCTGTTTTCCGTTTTCGTCTAACCAACTCCGACACTCTGGCTGTCGAATCGCAATTTTTGCTTTACTTTAAAAATATAATAAGGTGGGTTTAGAAAAATAATACAGTAAATTTCTAACTCACCAGGCTTGCCTCCTACGTTCCCACTGCTCTTCTCAGCTCCAAGATCACTGACATCCTCGCCTTGGATGCCAATATCCTCATGTTCTGCTTTATTGTCTTCTTCTATTATTACCACCGGACTAGAATCACTCAGAGCCGCTGTAGCTACGATATCTTGAAGAACTGGTCGTGCGGACTCTGAATAAAAAAAAATACATACATAGGGTGTTCTGGCAAGGACACCCACATTTCGCCTTGTATGTTCCGTCCCACGATGTGATAGGTGCCTATCGCCATATCGGGCACAAATTCCTGACTCTGGGCTGATTATGAATAGAAAAATCCAATATCACTTTGCCCAACCAGGGATTCGAACCGAGACCTCCGCTTTGTAACCGTAGGTACCCTAGTACAACTACGTCACTGAGGCAGTCTAGAATAAAAAAAATACTGTATTTATAAAGAATATGTATTAGTTAGACTTAGAATGAAAGAAAAATTAAAATAGTTGGAGCTGAAAGGTTCTAGAATGGAGGCCACGGTCTACAAGGTGGACAGACGCCGCTTCCAAAAACCAAGAACCAGTGTGCAGCAATGGTCCCGGTAGAGGCTGGAGCGCTCCTGGGGCCCTACTATACCGGGTATATCAAGACTGCTACCGAAAACGAAGCCGGGTGGTAGTTTTAGTGGCTACAAACACAATGCAATTAAAAATTTCGCATAGAAACGCGACAATTATTTTTTATGATTTTTTAAATATAGTCGTTTTTGGGTGGTAAATCCATAGTTTTTGCTAAAATAATAATTTAAACTCTTTTATACCTTAGAGTATTATAAATAAAAGGGCATACACTATTATTTTAGGAAAATATGTATTTACCACCCAAATATGGCTATAGGAAAAAAAATACAAAAAAAAATTGTCACTTTTTCTGTTGCATTGTGTCTGAAGTCGCTTAAACTACCACCCGGCTTCGTTTTCGGTAGCAGTCTTGATATACCCTGTATAAATCCGAAACGAAGTTCGAAACTTCGTGACGTTTTTCGTTTCGAAACCTACTCTGTAACACGAAATTCGAAACTTCGGATCGAAGAACGAATTATTCCAATATATCGGCAATACGAACATTTACAGAGTAGGTATATGCGTATCGTCACAAACTTCGTTCGTCTGAAGTTTCGAACCTCGTTTCGGATGAATATAGTAAATAAAAATGTAAATGTTCGTATTGCCGATATATTCGAATCATTCATTCTTCGATCCGAAGATTCGAATTTCGTGTTACAGAGTAGGTTTCGAAACGAAAAACGTCACGAAGCTTCGAATTTCGGATTTATATAGTAGGGCCCCTGCTTCGGGTTACCGGTGCCGTTCGAATTGTGCCAAAGAGGGCAGCGCGGGGTTTTGCTTGGTATGCCAATCGGTGAAGCCAACATAATCGCTCTATTTTTCCTCGAGGTGCGGTGGTAGTGCTAACCCGGTTTCCGCGAGTCAACAAATAAGAAGGCCGCTTCCAACAAGTTGATGTAAAGATCCTTGGAGGAGGCCTATGTTCAGCAGTGGCCTTTCTGTGGCTTAGATGATGATGATGATGAAAATAAAATAATATCTGATTATAATGATTAAGGACAGGGAAAATCACTAAGTTTTTATAGCCAGGGCATCTCAGCCGGAATCGAAAATTTAGTTAATATTTTTATCGCGCCATCTTACTGTGAACTATCCCATAATTCATTCAGTATATTAAATAAGTCGTAATAGTAAGAAATAAACATATATTTATTTATCATTCAACAAAGGGTGTTCAACATAGCTCCGTCGGAAATCGAACTCGCGGAATATTGTGTTACAACCGGTTTTTCACTGACTGAATATTTAAAGGGGCAAAATAATCTCGAGCTTTTTGTAAAAGCGAATTTTGTAAAGCCTGAAGGCAGTGTATTGAGCACATTTATTATAAGATACGTAAGTGCCACTGAATGGATATAAGTAAATCAATAAAACTGAGAATTATTAAAACAAAAAGATCGTCCTATTTTTTTTGTTTGTTTTTTGATTACCAAGTAGTCCACAAAAATAACAGAAATCAAATTCAAAACTATTAGATATCAAAATACATTAGAACAAAATAATTAATAATTAAATACCTGGCGCTGTATAGCAGCTGGCTACAAGGCCTAGTACCACGACGAGAGCTAGCGACACCATGTTGTCCAACTGGCTCGACCGCATCCAGAACTAACCTATTTATATCAAGTCTTATCCTTTTTTTTATTAAGTGAGGTCAAAGCCCATGTTATATAGGGTTGGCTCATAGTATAATCGGTATTTTAAAATGCAATTATTGTTTTGAACCTAGACACCGCAATTTAGTAACTGTTCTCAATTCAACTAAGCAGCGACTCCTTTATCACTATTGTAAGCTTGTTTTAAAAAGAGCAACGCTTAAGTTTCTTGGCCGTTCTTCTCTGGTGAAAACAGCATTGTGAACCGGGTGGGAGTGAAAAAAGTGACTGAATATAAATTATGTAAGTATAACATTTTTAAAGGTCCAATTATATATTTATATTTTATTTTTTTTTATTGCTGTGAATGGCTAGACGAGCAAGCCGTTCGCCTGATGGTAAGCGATACGACCGCTCATAAACAGTAGCAACATTCCACTGCGCTCGCCATCCTGAGACATAAGATGTTAAGTCTCAATATGTCCAGTAGTTGCTCTGGCTACAATGTCCTTCAATCCGAAACACAACAGTGCATTTAAGCAGTGTTGTTTCACGGGAGAAATAGACATTGCGGTGGTACCTACCCAGATGGCCTCTCACATATGAGAGACCTACCACCAGTTATATCTATTCATTTTCCTTCCAATTCAATTAAAAATAGCATCATTTAGATTTAGTACTTTTTTATTATTCTACCGATTTCCTAGAACAGTTTTCACTTGAGAAGAACAGAGAACAAAATTGTTTATACTTACATTCTACTTATTAATTATTAATTATTATTAACCGATTTCAACATAGAAGAAAATCTGAACCTTTTGTATTTTATGTAATTTATTGTCTTTCTGTTTCGTATTCCAACCTAACAAATATTTAACTAAAAACAGATGACATGCTATAGCCACCCCTACAAGTTAAAACTTAACAAGAACAACAAATTAAAAATTCCGGGATAAGTTGTGTGTGTGACTAGACACTAGACGTACTGGATACTTTACGGCTAAGACGATATAAATATCTTATAGTAAAAATATTAATTATATCTATCCAACGATAATCTTATTTTTTAACCGACTGCGAAGAAGGAGGTTTGTGTTTTTCGCGTGTATGTATATCGAGTAATCGGTGAAAATTTTAAGTCGCTTAATAAGAGGGCGGCAAAATTATCTTCCGCCCCGGGCAGCCATATGCACGCTACGCCACTGCTAGGAGTCCGCTCTGATAACCGTCAGTTATTGTTATCATCATCATCATCATCATCTCAGCCACAGGAAGTCCACTTCTGAACTTAGGCCTCCTCCAAGGATCTCCACATCGACCTGTTGGAAGCGGCCTGCATCCAGCGACTTCCTGCAACCTTAGCCAAGACGACCGTCTAGCTTATAAATAGTTATTGTTATGTATTTTTTTTATTATGTACATAGGCAATTTTGCCCCGTCTAATATAGCCCACATTGTACATTACTATACAATTGTAAAATCTTTATATCATGTGATGTGTAATAAAGATATTGAGTTTTAATGTAGGTATCATTTTTTATTGAAATAATCATTTTTTTTTAATTTTATTCACTGCTGGTAGGTCTCTTATATGTGAGAGGCCATCTGGGTAGGTACCACCGCAATGTCTATTTCTCCCGTGAAACAACACTGCGTAAATGCACTGTTGTGTTGCGGATTGAAGGATACTGTAGCCAGAGTAACTACTGGACATATTGAGACATAACATCTTATGTCTCAGGATGGCGAGCGCAGAGGAATGTTGTTACTGTTTATGAGCGGTCGTGTCGCTTACCCTCAGGCGAACGGCCTGCTCGTCTCGCCATTCATTGCAATAAAAAAAAGCTTATTTATAAGCAATATACAGGGTATATCAAGACTGCTACCGAAAACGAAGCCGGGTGGTAGTTTAAGCGATTTCAGACACAAAGCAACAGAAAATTTTACAAAAAAAAGCGAAAATTTTTATTTGTTATTTTTTCCTATGGCCATATTTGGGTAGTAAATACATTTATTTCCTAAAATAATAGTGTATACCCTGTTATTTATAAATACTCTAAGGCACAAAATAGTTTAAATTATTATTTTAGCAAAAACTATGGATTTACCACCGAAAAATGACGATATTTAAAAAATCATTAAAAATTAAAGTCGTGTTTCTTTGCGAAAATTTTAGTTGCGTTGTGTTGTGTTGCAGTGGAAAATATATTTTTTCGTAAAATAATAGTGTATACCCTTTTATTAATAAAGACTAAGTTATAAAAGAGTTTAAATTATTATTTTAGCAAAAACTATGGATTTACCACCCAAAAATGACGATATTTATTTATTTATTTAATGCTTCATATACACAAATTGTATAAAGGCGGACTTAATGCCTGAAGCATTCTCTACCAGTCAACCTTTAGGTGGTGCAGAGAGAGAGCACGGTAGTATTTAAAAATGATAAAAAAGAATTGGCGCGTTTCTTAGCAAAATTTTTAGTTGCATTGTATTTGTAATCACTAAAACTACTACTCGGCTTCGTTTTCGGTAGCAGTCTTGAAATACCCGGTATGTATACTTGTGTATGCACGCTTATGCTAAGGTTCACAGGCACTCGGCTGGCGATCGCATAGATTAGTATTATATACAGAGAACGTGCATTCCTATCATCCTATTTGTTATGTCAATATTACAAAATTTGCATCTTTTATAAATACCTGTAATTTTAACCAGTACCAAGTTGACATTGGTTAAATTTACTGAAGTTTATAATATCAACATACATAACATATTTCTTGGTTTATAGGCACACTTCCGGCATTTAACAATTCTATTTAAATACCAGAACATGGCGGTAGAATCGAATTATCGTTTTCTATATTTTTTCATGTACGAAGTCGCCCACTTATGATTGATCGTGGCCGAGTCAACAACTCAACCGTAGAATGCGGATGGGAATGCTAACCTAACATACACCTCGGGAACTATTTCGGGTATAATACTAAAAGTATAACAGGTATCTGTATCTGTATCAGCCCATACACGTCCCACTGCAGGACACGGGCCTACTCTACAATCGACAGTACAATTGAGAGTGGTTAGGCCATATAGAACACCACGCTGGCCTAGTGCGGGTGGGCGGAGTTACATACCATAGAAATTCTTATAAATCGTTACGGTATGCAGGTTTCCTCACGATGTTTTCCTTCACCGTTTTAGTGCATGGTGATTGACTATCAATACACACATGATTCCGAAAAGTCAGAGGTTTGCCCTGGTATTCGAACCCACGACCAGCGTGAACATGTTTGCAGCCGCGTCTAGTCCGTTTACCAACAGGCCACCACGCACCTATAATATATAACAGGTATAATCTGAGTTATTTAATCAATCGGGTCACTGGTAATAAATACACGTCACCGTCACAAACACAGTCATGTCCATGAGAAAATAATCCATAGAGGGTATCTGAAACTGAGAGAAACTTTTCAGTTTCTCAAACGCCCAGAACAGAAACAAATATCTGTATGTATTATTATTATTTAAATTTTTACTTTTCAGTATCTCTCTTTTCAGAGGCTATACTCTTTACTCCGCGGGCTTTTGGCCAAACGGAAAGAGGGAAATGATCATAGCTTTAGTTATTTATAGACAAAAATTTACGGACAATTCGGCATGTATTTAAGATAGCTGCTTTTTGCAACTGCGTGTATGTGAGATGGGGCATATCAAGAGCTTTTAAACTAGTATGGAGTGTGTGGGGAATGACACCCGTAGACGAGACGATAATTGGTATTGTTTTAACGGTCTGGGCCTGCCATTGTGTCTTAAGTTCTATTGCTAAATCTGTATACTTGGCTAACTTATCGGTAACGTAGTAGTAAGATTATGCGTGTTAGGGATGGCAATGTCTATTAAATACCGGGTATCTCAAGACTGCTACCGAAAACGAAGCCGGGTGGTAGTTTTAGTGACTACAAACACAATGCAATTAAAAATTTCGCCTAGAAACACGACAATTTTTTTTTATGATTTTTTAAATATCGTCATTTTTGGGTGGTAAATCCATAGTTTTTGCTAAAATAATAATTTAAACTCTTTTATACCTTAGAGTATTTATAAATAAAAGGGTATATACTATTATTTTAGGAAAAAATGTATTTACCACCCAAAAATGGCCATAGGAAAAAAATAACAAAAAAAAAATTGACGCTTTTTTTGCAACTTTTTCTGTTGCATTGTATCTGAAGTCGCTTAAACTACCACCCGGCTTCGTTTTCGGTAGCAGTCTTGATATACCCTGTATACTTCTTTATTTTTCTTATCATATAATGTGATGTCCGGTCTATTACAATTAATGGTTTTATCTGTTATTATAGTTCTATCCCAGTAAAGCTTATAGTTCGTATTATCTAATATAACCTGGGGTTTATATTTGTAATAAGCTGTTTTTTCTTTAATGAAACCGTATTTTAGTGCAAGTTTTTGGTGGATGATGGCAGCTACTTGATCATGGCGGTGTTTATAATCAGTCTGTGAGATTGAATGGCAGGCTCCTGTTATGTGCTGTATAGTTTCAGGTGAATGGTGGCAGTGGCGGCATAAATCGGAAGCAAATCTGTTATCTTTTATTATGTATTTTCTGTAGTTTTTAGTGTCAATTACTTGATCCTGAATGGCTAACATAAATCCCCCAGTTTCCGGGAACAATTCACCTCGCTTGAGCCATGCGTTCGACGCAATTAAATAAATATATAAAATAATATAAATAACACCCAACAGTCACATACATAGTCCTGACCCCACACTAAGATCGAGTCTTGTGTCGTGGGTATCAGGAACTACGAGAGACTTTTCGGTCTCACAAACACCCAGACCCGGAAGAAATATTTGTGGACCGCACAAACATTTCTTTCGGTGCGGGGATCGAACCCGCGGCCTCTCGTTTCACAGGCGGCGTCAAACCAACTGCGCCACGGAGGCTGTCAAACTTTTGTCGACGTTACTGCTGATCAAGTCGAGGTAATGCCGTCCATGTAGAGATTTCTGTTTCCATCGGTCTATTTTTTGTTGCATATCTATGACAGTCTCGTTTTTTTGTAGTGTCAAATCACGTAGGTTAAGTGGGGTGACTTTCTGGTCAGTCTGTACTATAGATAGGTGTAGCTGGGAATTCATCGAGCGGTTATGGAAAAATGATCTTAAACTGTTTATTTGTTTATTATGTAAGTTATTTATGTCGATTATACCTCTTCCTCCTTCGCTTTTGGGTAATGTTAATCTTTCTATGCATGATTTGGGGTGGTGTTTCCGGTATTTAGTCATATGAGTATTAATAGTGCGTTGGTGTTTCTTAAGATCTGTTTGTGACCATTGAATAATCCCGAATGAATAGGTAAGTATTGGTACTGCGTATGTGTTTATGGCTTTAATCGTGTTTCTAGCATTTAAGTGCAGTCTCAATATATTGTGTAATCTAGATTTAAATTTCTGACTGAGAGTGTTTTTGGTTTCTTTTTGGTGGATCTGTTGGGTCTGTTGATATCCTAAATATTTATATCCGGTAACGGAATCTACTGGATCTACTTGTTCAGTTTCATTTAGTTTATAAAAATTATTTTCTATTCTCCCCGCGTGTACACTTTGAATCTTACACTTATCTATACCAAATCTCATGCATATATTATGTGAAAACTGTTGGGTAATGTCGGCTAATTTATACAATCCTTTTAGGCTACTGCTGTATAATTTAATATCGTCCATGTACATTAGGTGGTTAAGGAAATATTCAGAATTATCGTATGCTAGTTTGTATCCGGAGTTGGTATTATTTAGGAGATTTGATAAGGGATTTAGCGCGAGACAAAACCAGAGCGGGCTTAAGCTGTCTCCTTGAAATATGCCTCTGCGAATTTTAATCGGTTCTGTTTCTATGGTTTGATTACCTTGCTTGGTCTTAAGGACCGTACAACAGTTTGACATCGTTGTTTTTAAAAACTCAATTAATTTGGGATGTATTTTGTAATGCTGTAGGATATATAGCAACCAAGTATGTGGCATCGAGTCAAAGGCTTTTTGGTAATCTATATACATAGTGTATATATCATTTTTATTACGGAGCGCGTGCTTGGAAACTACTGCGTCTATAGTGAGCTGTTCTTTGCACCCTTGACTCTTTCTACGGCAGCCTTTCTGTTGTTCAGCTAATATTTGGTTGTTTTCTGCGTGGTTGTATACTAATTCACTAATACATGAAGTTATAATTTTATATATATTTTGTAAACATGTAATCGGTCGGTATTTTGCAGGGTTATTGAGGTCTTTATTATCTTTTGGCAACATGTAAGTTGTTCCTTTGGTTATATAGTTTGGTAGGGTTTCCGGTGATTTTATAAATGTGTTAATGTGTGAAAGTAGTATAGGATGTAAATATGTAAATTTTTTGATCCAGTAGTTGTGTATATTATCAGAACCAGTGGCTTTCCAATTGTGAGTTTTTCCTATTACAAACTTTAGCAAATCTAAATCTATTTCTTCAAATTCCATGTTCGGTAACTGTGCAAGTGTTTCTTTATCTGATTGGATCCAGTCAGCATCTGTAGAGTGTTCTATGGATTGGACCATATGTCGGACCAATATTTATGAAGTTTTTCTGGTTCAGGGCATGATGTTTCTATATGTTGAGTATTATCAGTGTGATTGTTTACGAGGGATCTATAAAAAGCTTTTTCGTTATTCATAAATAGCCTATTTTGAGTTTTTCTTAGAGTTGTGGTTTTGTATCTTCGCAGTCTACTTGCAAGTGCATTTAATTTCTGCTTTAAAGTATCAAGGAAGTGTATCAATTCAGTATTTTCATGTTTTGAGTGTATTTTGTGACGCATCATTATGTCTTCTACTGTTCTCTTTAATTTATCGCTATTGTTACCATTAATATATTCGGTGAGTTTTCCTATCTGTGACCTTAAGATTTCTATACGGTTTTGCAACCTACGTTGCCAGTGTGGGATGGAATTTTTATGGGTTATCTGTTCTGAAGCTGTTCGAATTTTGGATCCGTTGTGCTTTGCTGCAGTAAGGGCAGCACAATATAAGGCTGTATGGAGGGTTTGAAAATTTGTATCTGATGTTATATACTTTGGTAAGACTGTCTGGTTTAGAAACTGAACTACTGATGCAAGCTTTTTTGTTGTTTTCTGTCTGGGTATATATGGTCTAGTTGTGGGGCATGTATTCTGAACGGTTACGTACGGTATTTGAGTTAAGTTTAAAATATTTGTATTAGTGTTTTCTACTTCGTCTGTCTGTACGGACTCTAATGACTCTAATATGTTATTAATGCTAGTATTGTTTGGAATAGTGTTTAGTAAGGATAATTCGATGGCTACTTTATCTTTTATTATTTGTATCTGGTTTTCACTCAGTAATTTATTATTTTTTATGACTCGTAGTTGATCGGATATTCTCTGCTCAGATAAATGGGATAGTTCTGGAAATTCTGTTATAAAAGCATTATGTAGCAGTGGTCTGTATCCTGTTCTGTTACTTTCTAAGTTAGTTATTTTATAATAATTATATAGTATACTTATATTATAGTTTTGTGTCCACCTTATCCTTATTGGGTAGTATCTATTATATTATTATGTATGGGACTATTTTTTTTCATTACTATTTATATGATTGAACCTCTTCTTTAATTTCTTTAATCTTTTTATCAGTTAATAATTTACTTCTAATTATGGCTCTTCTTTGATCCCCTATTCGCTGTCTACTAACTTGCATATTCGGAAATTGTTTGAAAATAGATCATGCAGTTGCCCAAGGTATGATGATGTATCTGTTTCAATTGAAGTAAGAATAAAGTATGATCGCAAGATAAATATGTTCATTTCATCAGTCCATTTGTTGCGTTTACGGGACGCCTCAGCGGGTACAGGTTGTGTGGCGTAATCTGCCTCCTGTACAACATCTTTGGCAGATAAACAAGATGAAGTTGGTGAATAAGCGAGATATGATGGAGGGGAAGATGGTGTTGATGGAAAAAGGGATTTAGGTGATGATGATGATGATGATGGTGGTGTAGGTGAATTATTCTCGTCGGCTGTAATATATTCTTCGACGGGGGTCCGCCTGTTCAACCCCTCGTCGCCGATGGTCCGCATGCTGCTACATCCAACATCGGCTCTAGATGCACCCCGGTGACCCCCGGGTAGCGACCGTAAATTGTACCTTCTATTACTCATGTTCATAAGGATTGGGTTTGGGACCGTTGGTTTGGGAAAGGTATATTCACTCTGGTGGTTTTGAGTGTTTTGGAGTAGTTCCTGCATCCCGTAAGCCCCCCCACCACGACAAGGTGGCCCCATGGGGGGGTTATTATTATTAATATTTATATCCTTTCTTTTTTCTACCAGCTCTCGGCTAGTGTTGATAACTTGCACCTGCGGACCAGAGTCAGCCAAGCAAGTGCAATTTATGATGTGATAATATTTATAAATCTTAATATATATAATTCACGTGTCACGTTGTTTGTCCGCGATGGACTCCTAAACCACTCAACTGATTATAATGAAATTTTGTAGATATGTGTTATTTGTTCCAACTTAACGGTGGGATAGTTTTTATCTCAATTGAATATACGAAAGTATAAAAAAAAGGAAAAAACATTTTGCCATACAAAATGTTCATGGGTTTGTAACTGTCAAAGATTTAATGTTCATAGCGTCGATACGGTAAACTCTTCCCTAAAATTAAATAACGTATTTAAATAAAGGTTTCGAATCGACAACATATAGCCACAATATTCGATTAATGGCGTATTTTAGATTTTAAAGATGTAAATTAATGACAGTAATGAAAAGCGATTGACATTTAAATTGGTTGTCAAATATTTATGCATGCGTTCAGAAATTTATTTTGTGTAACCTAAAGAGAATATATTATGAAGCTATATAAATATAGGACACTAAATGAATAATATTCACACGTAAGAAGTTTTACTTCTTTTCAAGATAGAATGTCACTTGAAAATGAAAAATCTTTAATAAAATAACACATGAAAATAAAAACTGAACTGAACTGAATAAAATAACAATTTTATATAATTATGGAGACTTTGCAGGGATTTTCAAATTAGGCGTTGCCTGTGTCTTGAGAAACCAGTTAAATATAATTGTTAAATATAATTGTGTGTGAGTGTGAGTGTATTTTCTATGAAAAATTATATTTCATCTCTTTATTACTAACAAAAAGTAATGGCGTAATATTTTTGGAAAACAGCATAGTGCGGGTGAAACAAGGGATGGAATATTGCATGCATATTAAAAATCGCTAAAGTGTTTAATGACAAAATTTATAAGGCACACTATTTGGATATGGAGAAACGGGATATGATAGATGAGGTAGGGGATAGGACTGGAATAGCTGACAGATTTGATAGGACGAAATGTAAATGCACGATATAAGACGGGATGGTTCATGTAGAGAAAGGACGGGACGTATCGGGAAGTGACTGAACAGACGGGATGGGACGGAATTGAGCAGGACAGTAGAATAGCTAATTCATGTTTAGGTATACAAGAGCTTATACGAAAAATAACATGTATTTGGTGTGGAGTAAAATAAAAAAATATCTGCATCCAGGCAAACGTGGGTCGGGCTTTTTCTATACTAAATAATTGAATATAAAATATTAATAATTTAATAACTAAGTCATAGCGAAGCGTGGTCGGGTCAGCTATGGTATCTTTTAATTGATTTCAATGAATGTCGTCGGAGTAGTAACAGTGTTATAATATCTCCGTAGCAAAATAATGATTTGAATCTGGAGAGATGGGATAGAATAGAATATAAGGTGGATAAAATGGGACATAAGAATAGGTACAGGATGGGATTGGAATAGGATAAGCAGTTTAGACAACGGCTGTCATATTGATTTTAAATAAAATATGGACTGGAATCTGTATTTGCACCCAGGCGAAGCCGGGCCGGGCCGCTAGTAATTATATATTTTTAATTATATATTTATTTATGCGATAATACTTACTTTATAGGTGCTGTCTAATTTTCGTCTAGTTGCAAGAACTTTCTCACTATTCTGCAAGTATTTAAGATTGCTGCTTTTTGTAGGGTAATGTAGAGAGATTCATTTATTTTAAGCTATGGTGTAGGTGCTTCGGGATAACTCCTGTAGTGGATAAAACTATGGGTACTATGTAAATAATAATAATTATTATTATGCACTATTATTTATCTGTTATTATAATATTGATAGTTCAAATCCGGATGTAAAGCGAGGGTTCATGGGTTCGAATCATCGAGACAAATTAATGCCCCACAATATATTCTTTCGGTTCTGCGGTTTAGGATACCAGCTCAGGGAAATATTTAAAGGTGAAAATATCATTATTTTTTACTCATAATAACTACATTATTCACAATAAACAAATCAAAATATACGTACATCATCCAAACATATTATTCCGTCGGCAAAGTTAGTGTAAAATCATACGTTTTTCCCTGATTTTATTATTATTTTGTCATCGTCAGATTTCCTCTTGCCTTGAGTAGAAGTGCGGCGACAATCTGATGAAAAAAAAATTATTTACTATTTAGGAGACTGTCCCGCCATCACACCCACCACTGCAACTCCTGTAAGCCAGGATCAACAGTAGCACACATTTTAATGACACCGAGCATTGGAGCTCAGCGAGTCACGGAGGGAAGTGTACGAGTACAATATTTTACTATTAAGAGCGTTTACACCTTGCGCGTAAAGTCAACTATAGGTATTTCTTCATTAATTTCACGCACACATAAGCGACCAAAGCTGTGTGCGTAGAGCTGCCGCGTCGGCTCGCTATACAGTCAGCGCAACCAACTTTGATCCGTGCGCTTCAAAACTTTAATATTTAATTGTAATGTAACTTATGATTTATATATTGGTAATATTATATCATAAAAATATTTTATTTGCATTATAAGTAGACAAATATTACTGTGCAAGCAATGAACAACACAAATTTAGATACTAATCATATTTTCGTAATTATTACATTGTTAAGTTGCATTCAAATCAATGTTCAATCAGTAGACACTACGGACGTTTTATTAATTTATTTCGTGTTCGAACACATGAATAGAGTTAGGGGCCTTACAACCCCTTACAATTACGAAATATATTTAATTTTATATTACAATACATAACATAATTTAGCCTCGGAATTACATCCCATTATATTATCTGAAACATAATTTATAGTCACTACAAAATCATAGTAAGTAATAAAAAAAGAAATATTTTTCTACCAAAGTACTAAGATGTGGCAACCGCAGACCGCGCGTGGCTATTTTTACTACGAACGGCAAAAATCGACTGCAGCCAAGCCGGAGCGACGAGCGATACGTCCTCCCTCTAGAAGGCCTTGCGGCGGTCTGATTTGATGCAGGTCGGACATCGTGTTTTATAGTGGTTTTTAAAATTGAAATATAAAAATGGTAATTTATTGATAAGATGTTCTTCTATTATAATATGCAATTACTATAAAAAATTATGTACGATAAAATGGTGAAAAAAAAAAATGTTCTTGACGAGAGTTTCTGAATAATTTCGCATTGTTTAAGTTTTTATTTTTCAGAAACTAAACACTTAAAAGATTATTTTTCTTAGCAAAATCCCTCCATAAAGGTCTTATTAGTCTGATAATATTTTTATTTTCATCTTATATTTGGTGATTTCGGATATCTTAAGCTTCTAATTTGCCATTTAAAGCCTAAATAACGAAACTTGTGTTCAGTAATCCTTATAGTACTCACAAATTATTCATCACTCTATAATGTTTTCCATCAAAATCCCTAGATGACAACCTTTTCTAAACTGAGTACTAATTATTTTTCCTTTAAATTCTTTATTGGTGGCTATTAACTCGTTTGAAGTCCTGTTTTAAAGCCAAAAAGGACGCGGAAGGTATAAACGCTCTTAACAGATATAATGGTAAATGAATAAATTTCGAGGAAACCTCCACCCAATAGCTATTTGTAAAATATTCTATGTTATGTAAGTCCGCAAACCTGCAATAGTCCAGCGTGGTGATTTATGGGCTAAACCCTCTCAATAGCATTGTCGATCGTAGAGGAATGCCCCTGCAGTGGAAAGTGTATGGGCTGATACAGATAGCCAATACCTACTGCTGGATCTGGTCTTTCGAGGCGGCTTGCATTCAACGAGTTCTTATCAAACTATGAAATTTTGGGAAGTGGTAATCAAATCAAACATTGCGCGCAATAGGAATCTTTTATTTAAATAAATTTAAAAAATGTTACAAATAAAATGTCAACTTAAGTTTTGATCTAACTTAGGCAATCAAAATAAACATTTAGACTTTAATATAATATTAATCAACAGAACACAAAGTAAGTCAACAATTGTTTTGCTTAATTTACATCGATATCATGTTACACAATATAAGTCAATGTTAATTTAGCATATAAATCTTTAAACTTATAATAATAATTATTTTTATGATTGACATAATTAAACAATTATCAAACAAAAACACTTTTTATGATGTTTAAAAAGATAATACTTTTGGTACCCACGTCCAATCAAAATGAATTCACCGTAATTAAATAGCTCTTTTCGAGAGACGAAAAAAAATTGTATGACGGCAAACCTATAGGAAATTGGCTATACCGAGGGTAATAACAAGTGCGCATTTTATTTCAAAACCTACCAAGAATGCATTATATCTGCATTTATTCAAGAAAATGCTCATTGAGGGGCGGTGGTACCGATTTTTACGTATTTAAACATCTACAGATCTCAAACAAAATCCGGGCATTTTAGAAAAATTGGGAGATAAAACAAGGATCTTGTAAAGCAAAAATATAAATTATAATATTCATATCAATGAAAAATCATTTCACAGATGGCTCTAATCCATATTTCAAACACGTACATATATTTCCAAGATATTCTATCAAAATCCTCCTTGAGGTTAATTCTCAGTGAACTTTTCAATTTTATTCCTTTGTTTTTGTATGTGTTAGGTTGATTAAATTATATACTGAATAATCAAAACGATTTTAAAATTGTAACCTAAAATTAAAATTAGTAATGTTAAATTAAAAGGAATTTAATCGAACGGATGAAGGTATAAAATTAAGAGTTGTTTTGACATTTGAAAAAAATTTATAAAAATGAGCGGTTCTTTATTAGATGGCATTCTGGATTGAACACTGAACAAGTGTGGATCTCCGAGGAAGACGGGAATACTGGTGAACGAGTGAGTGTGTGCCGAACGTACTAAGATTGTGATTTCTGGAGATATAAAAGTAAGTGCTAATTTAAATAAATTATAATTATATACACCTGAAATGTGAGTTTTATTACATATGGGTGCATACATACGGCTCATACAAACTCACGCCTTTCTCCCAGAAGGGGTAGGCAGATGTTATACCAGGACACCTACTTTTCAGCTCGTATACACCGTCTCATGATGTAATAGACGGCTAGTATATCGTCATATCGGGTACAAATTCATGATTCCGGGACAATTTAGGCCAAAAAACTTCACTAAGCAATGCAACTTCAGATTTGACAGAAATACTTACTTTAAAATGCAATGAAACACTTGAAATATTGTTAAATATATCAAGAAGAAAACCCGAACACCAGTAGGCCGATGCAACAGAGTGTCTTAGAACTGGCAGGGTCGTGCTTCACCTAAGACTCGATCAAGTGTGCCCTAGGATTGTAATTGCTGAACAGTGTATACCGATTCCGCGGTCTGGGCGACCACACTTAACTTAGCCGTACAATATAATTATTATTATGAATAATTTATGAACTGCTCTAAATTTCAACTCCTGTATGATCACTGTATTGTAAACTTATTTTGAAAAGACCAACGCTAGAGTTTCTTGCCCGTTCTTCTCTGGCGAAAACAGCCTTGTGAACCGGGTGGTAGTGGAAGAAAAGTGACAATCTAAATAGTGTATGACATTTTATGGATTCAATAAATATTTTCATTTCATTTCAATAACAGCATGGCAAATTTAAAAAAAAAGGCAATAAAAGTATATGTTTTTAATAAGATGTAAAAAAGGGACACTATAAAGTGCGATTTCCTCGATTGGATAGTGATACAAGTCTAGCACTATTGATATTATTAATCTGAAAAAATACCTTTCCAACGGTGTAATACTCATTCCGCTTGGTGCTGGTACAAGGTTTGATATAAATATGTTCCCATTATCCAAATTTATGTCTGGACGGCTTCCTAATTCGCGTCTTGAGCTTTTGTATGGTTGGCATCCTATTTCGGGTCTTGACCTTTTGTATGATCGGCATCCTGTTTTGCGTCTCGACCTTTTGTATGGTCGGCATCCTATTTTGCGTCTCGACCTTTTTTATGGTCGGCATCCTGTTTTGAGTTTCGACCTTTTGTATGGTCGGCATCGTATTTTGAGTCTCGACCTTTTGTATGGTCGGCATCCTATTTTGAGTCTCGACCTTTTGTATGTTCGGCATCCTATTTAGCGTCTCGACCTTTTGAGTGTCCGGCATCCGATTTAGCGTCTCGACCTTTTCAGTGGTCGGTATCCTATTTAACGTCTCAACCTTTTCTGTGGTCGGCACCTTATTTAGCATCTCGACGTTTTGAGTCGTCGCCATTTTATTTAGCGTCGCGACCTGTTTGGCTGAAGTTTTGTCTTCTTTTGTTATGCCTAAAATAAATAAAATAACAGTTAAAAAATATTTTAGGGCCATGTTAACCTGTGAGGCAAAGTTGAAATATTTTACGATGATTATAATAATAATGAAGCTGATATGAAGACGTCATTATTATTGATTATGATATATTTCTTTGTTATTATGATGACTTTTACCAGGCTTGGGGATTTTGCAGTGTTTGTTGCAGGCACAGTCGATTTTTTCATTGATACTTCCAATAGAATCAATGACGTCACTCACCACCTCAGGGTCTAGACCACCTAGAAACATTCAAGTGTTTTGTTTGTACACACATACACAATGTAACATATCAATATTATTTCAGCAAGGCGAATTTTTTATCAAATAATTCAAATCATTTGTGGAATAAAATACTTCAACAAATAAAAAATGTGGGAATTAATTAAGTTGTGTGAAATATGTTACTCATTATATTTAACGACGGTTAAAAAATTAACCGTCGATTTTTAATAACTCGAGCGCATATAAATTGATTAGATTCGTTTAATTAGATTTGAATTACTGGCAATGTGTTTTTTTTTACCTTCATCATTATGATTTTAAATAAATAAATACATTCGAAAGTTACGTGGGTCGGTATATAATCCTAACCCCACATTAAGATCAATTATAATCTTTAGTGTCGTGGGGTTCAGTACAAATATTTGTATCTTTGTGGAAATCGAGCATGTTTCTAACTAACTCCGCCACTGATCCGCCACTGGCTATCGAAAATAATTGTCTCATCGATTTTATTAAAATAAAGGTGGGTTTTGGAAATAATCCTGTATATTTCAAAATCATTAGGCTTGCCTCCTACGTTGCCGCTGCTTTGTTCACCTCCAAAATCACTGACGTCCTCAGCTTGGTTGTCAATATCCTCATGTTCTGCTTTATTGTTCTGTTCTGTTATTAGGAACGAACTAGAATCACTCAGAGCCGCTGTAGTTACGGTATCTTGAAGAACTGGTCGCGCGGACTCTGAAAAAAAAAAGAATACTGTATTTGTAAAGAATCGGCATTAGTTCAGAGGACCTAAGAGAATAAAATAAAAAGAAAATGAAAGAAAATTAAAATAGTTGAAGCCGAAAGGTTACAAGACTAGAGTGAAGGCCACGGTCTACGAGGTGAACGGACGATCTGGCTAAGGTTGCAGGAAGTCGCTGGATGCAGGCCGCTTCCAACAGGTCGATGTGCAGATCCTTGGGGGAGGTCTAAGTTCAGCAGTGGACTTCCTGTGGCTAAGATGATGATGATGATGTAAATAAAAAAAGACCTGAGTAGAGATTATAATGATCAAGGATAGATAAAATCACTAAGAGTTTTCATAGCCAGGTCAATTCATAATCGCAGCCGGAACCAAATAGTATTTTTACCACGCCATCTTGCTGTGAAAGTGACTGCCCTATCCCGTATTTCTTTCAGTATTAATCGAATTAAATGAAAATAACTTAAAGAATCCATTAAAATGTTATATATAATTTATATTCAGTCGTTCTTTTATCAATCACCCAGTTTGGAAATCAGTTTTCACTTGACAAGCACAGGCAAGAAACTCCAATGTTCTCTTTACAAAACCAGTTTACAATTTACGGCCGATGCCAATAATCAACCGAAAAAATTAGATTGAAGTCAATCTGGATTGTTTTCTACTTTTCGATTTGTCATTTACCATGTTGCCATAGTCTTTTCACTACTGAGATTAATTATTGGCAATATAGTATCAGAAAAAAGATTGAGTTGTCAATGGTTCAGAAGTGGTCAGACATAGTTTTATTCGCTGACGACACCTCTATAATATTTAAAGTTAATCGGAAAGACGATAATCTAGATACACCTAACAATATTCTTAATTTAATTTCGGATTGGTTTTCTGCTAATAATCTACTATTAAATGCTAGTAAGACTAAATGCGTCCGTTTTGCTTTACCGAACGTGGCAAGCGTAAACACGCGTATCGAATTAAATTCAGAAATTCTAAATTTAGCTAATTCCACATTTTTTTTAGGGATCACTCTAGATAAAAAATTACAATGGGGTCCACAAATTGAGAGATTATCAGCTAAACTTAGCAGCGCAGCGTTCGCGGTCCGAAAAATAAGACAACTAACTGACGTTGCAGCGGCTAGATTGGTATATTTTGCTTATTTCATAGTATAATGTCATACGGCATTATTTTATGGGGATCAGCGGCTGATATCGAATCCATATTCATCTTACAAAAAAGAGCAGTCCGTGCTATTTATAATCTAGCAAGCCGCGATTCTTTGCGATCTGTTTTTAAAGAAAGCAATATACTAACCGTGTCATCTGAATACATCTTTCAGAATATAATGCACGTTCGTAAAAATATTAATAAGTTTTATAAGGTCAGTGACACCCACACCATTAATACGCGGAATAAAAATAAACTAGCAATACCCTCGTTTAGACTAGAAAAGTCAAAAAAAATCTTTCTTGGGTAGTTGTATTAAATTTATAATAAACTTCCCAATAGGATAACGCAGCTACCGGACAAACTATTTAGGGCCCATATTAAAAACAAACTTATGACTAGGGGTTATTATAATATTAAGGAATATATTGAGGATAAAAAAGCCTGGGATTAGGTGTTCTCTTGCACATTGCGACCTCCTGGGGCCCTGAACTATTCGCTTATTACACCACCTAATTTAAATAATTAAAAATATCTAAAATTGTGAACTCAAAAATTAAGCTATATACAATCAAATAAATCAATTAAATTATATGACGACCGATCGAAAAAATCATATAAAAATAATAATTAATAAGGCAAATACTTGTAAGACAAGTCACAAATACTTATTTTAGTAAATTGACCAAAACCAAGCCCACTGAGTTTGACTCGCTGGATCTACTCAGAAATGGGTCGCGCCGCGTAGTATCCAGTGGTAAAGTAAAGCCCGCTGAGTTTGTTCGCCGGGTCTTCTCAGTCAGGGCCGCGTTGGATCCGGCAGTAAGCCTAAACATACGGGACGTATCGGAAATACTTATGGTCGTTGTCTTAAGTTGGACCCAAAACAAGCCCACTGAGTCTTAGTCGCTGGATATACTCAGGACTGGGTCGCGTCGCGTAGTTCCAGTGGTAGTGTAAGCCCACTGAGTTTGTTTCGCCGGGTCTTCTCAGGAAGGGCCGCGTTGGATCCGGTGGTAACTATAAACCGCTACGCACCGTTGTAATATTTATGGTCCACAAATAATATAATTTAATTTGACTAACGTAAATAATGTATTTCTTTGACAAATAAATTACTATAAAGTAAAAACTAATACTTTAAATAAACTATTAATAAAAACTAAATAAATAAATAAAACTAATTATAAATAAAAATAAAATTAATTTAAAAATAAATAAAATTAATAATATAACAAAAAACGAAATTGACTTCATTTTATCCTCAGACATAAGCATAATAAAAGATGTAGGTATCATTAACAAATTCAGCTGTAGCTCGGATCATAGACCTCTTAGAGCTAAAGTCAAATTTAATTTCAAAATTCACAGGGCGAAGCAGTTTACTAAACACTTTAAAATATCTAAGCAAGCCCTCCTTCAAAATTGTGAGCAGTTTAATATAGAACTATCCAATTATTTCAAAGGTTTATCAATTGATACGGACGATACAGAAGAACAATACAAGAAAATTGTAACCAGCATAACCACAACCAGCAAAAAATTTGTTACGAAGAAAAATAAAAAGAGTATATTAAAAGCTTCAACCTTAGAACTAATTAAAACTCGTACTAACATGCAAATAAACACAGATGAGTATAGACAGATAGATAGAGAAGTTAAGCGTAGTATCAGAAGAAATATAAGAGATCATAACTGCCATTTAGTGAAAATTGCTTTACAGAAAAACACATCACTGAGAGTCGCCAAATATGGTGTTACTAAAGGAAAAGCGTCAATTAACAGCTTACAAGACCACACAGGAAGAATAAACTATAGCCGGGATAAGATCATGGAAATTTGTACAGACTTTTATAAATCTTTATATTCCGACAATTACGAACCACACATAGTTTCATATTATTCAATGTCAGATACAACCCCAGGAATTACTAACCTCGAAGTTCACAAAGCACTTAAATCAATGGCTTTTGACCGCAGCCCCGGAGGAGATGGAGTGACTACGGAAGCTCTCAGAATAGGTTCTCCAATACTACTGCCTCACATCACTAATCTTTTCAATTCCATATTAGAAACAGGTCAAATTCCCAAAAACATGTGTCACTCTAACATTATTTTATTACATAAAAAAGGAGAGAAGTCCGACGTCAGCAACTACAGACCAATCAGCCTGCTGTCCCATATATACAAACTGTTTATAAAAGTTATTCTAAATCGTATTGATGGGGATTTAGATCTCCATCAACCACCCGAACAAGCTGGCTTTCGCCGTGGTTTTTCAACCACTGATCACCTCCATACTGTCAATCAAGTTATTGAAAAATACCTAGAATATCGAAAGCCTCTGTATTTAGCCTTTGTTGACTATGCAAAGGCTTTCGATACCATTAAACACACTGCAGTTTTTTCCTCTTTGACAAAGCAAAATACCGATCACCAACTGGAAGCGGCATCGCAAATAAACTTAGTGGATCACAGCCAAACCTGTCTTGCTCCATACAATCCGATACGAGTGGACATGTGTCGCTCCGCAATAAACGAAAATACTCGGATGATGACGTGAAAACCGAGTTGGGTGAATTGAGAAAACAAATGACTGAAATGATGGCAATGTTATCTTCTTTAACTACAAACCAAAATGAATTTATTGCAAAAATATCAGCAGATGTTACCACTATAAAGAAACAAATCAATGATATTAAAACGACATCAGAAAGATTTGCTACGGAACAAAACAAAATTAAGAATGACGTTAGCAACTTATTTGAGAATATATTTGCAACAGATAAAAAAATTGAAGCGCTAGAGGCAGATATTAATACCATAAAATCAACTCCCTCAGCTTCATCTCAGTGTCTTAAAGATGAAGTTCAGGAAAAATTGTTGGTAGAAATAAATGAGCGAAACATAAGAAGCAAGAATATCATCATAATTGGAGTACCTAAACCAAAAGCTAATAACCGAGACGAAAGGAAGGAGTTAGACAAAAAAGAAGTAAACAAAGTAGTTGCTCTGATTAATCCACTTTGCCCTGAACCTCAGAACTTGCTTCGTCTCGGAAAGTATATTCCGAACAAATCACGCCCACTTAAAGTGTGCTTCCAATCAACAGATTCAGCTAAATCCATACTACGTCAAAAAAATAACCTACAAGATAAAACAATAAAAATATACTCAGATCAGACACCTCAACAAAGGGCCTACTTAGAGAATGTGAAAAAAGAATATGAAGAACGAAAAAACAAAGGAGAAAATAACCTCGTTATAAAATATGTCAAAGGCATACCTACAATAACAGAAGCTGCACCAAAAAACTCCAATTAACAAGAATAACCAGTAAAAATGTTCCTGCAACAAATATTACCTATCAAATTGTTGAAAATCACTCTAAAATTAGTACTAGCAAAAGCTCACTGAGATGTTTATATGCCAACGTGCGAAGTATTGTAAAGCCAGGGAAATTCGATGAATTGAAATGCATCATACAGTCTTTTTGTAAACCGCTGCACTTAATCGTTTTAACCGAGACATGGTTAAAATCAGATGACGAAGCTAAACAATTCCAGATTCCAGGTTATACACATTATTATAACTTCAGACCTAATGTAAGAGGCGGTGGAGTTTCAATTTTTGCATACAACAGTTTAAAACATACGCTAATCGAAGAAAAGCACCACAATGATAACCACTACGTCTGGATCCACCTAGAAAACTACGCTCTCTATATAGGGGCTATATACATAAAACCAGAATATACAAATATTAAACAATTTCTTGATATTTATCCAATGCAGCTAAATAATAAGCAGAGAATATTAGTTTTCGGCGATTTTAATATTAATCTATTAAATACAGATCAAGTAGTATTAAAATATAAAGAAACTCTAGAAGAAAATGGTTTAACAATACTTAATAAAACAGATAAACAGTTTTGCACTCGAGAGACAAATAAAACTAAAACTATCATAGATCATGTATGTTCGAACCTTTTTAAAGACAACTTTCACTTAGCACTTATCGAGTCACCAATGTCGGACCACAAACAAATCTACTTGGAACTAAAAAATACCAAACCAAATCCCTCAAAAGAGTCCAATACGAAGCCTTCAATTACGACAAATTGTATGAAAATATGGTGGCAATTATGAAAACTAATGAAATTTCGGATTATGTACAACTAGAAAAGAATATATTGACTAGTATGAATAAGAGTAAAATTACAAAATATAAAATTATTAACCCCCCTAAGCAGGACTGGATTGAAAAATCAATTATAGACGAAATAAATATCAGAAATATGCTATGGAAAGATTATAGGAACGACCCTCATAATAAAGAAAAAGAAGAACTGTTCAAACAAAAAAGGAACCAAGTAACACAATCTATACAAAACAAGAAAAGTAAATATTACTGCAAAGCATTCCGTGAATGTGAACAAAACCCGGCAAAAATGTGGAGCCTTATTAATAACTTATGCTATAATAATGTAAAAGAAGCAACTACTATAAACAAACTTCATACATCGATTGGAACTATTACCGATCAAAGAGAAATCTGTGAATGCTTTAATAATTTCTTTGCCACTATTGGATCAACTTTAGCAAATAATATTCCAAATAAATTTCATAATAATATAGTGTATACTACTGTAGCACGCTCCATTGACGTTGGCACCACCACACTCACTCGTTGTCTCCAACAACCACTGATGAAATATTAAAAATTATAAACAACCTTAAATCTAATTCAAGTTCTGGACTGGACGGAATAAGCTCAAAATGTATTAAATGTTTAAAACAACTTCACAACCGACCTAACTAAATGCATAAACAAATGCTTAGAACAGGGATACTTTCCAGATACCCTAAAAATTGCAAAAGTCACCCCAATTCATAAAACTGGAAGCAAAACTGATCCAAATAATTATCGTCCGATCTCGGTCCTACCAGTGCTATCTAAAATATTTGAGAGAGTACTTTACACGCGCCTTGAATCATATTTACTGTCAAAAAAAATGTTGTACGAAAAACAGTATGGGTTTAGACAAAAATCAAATACACTTTCGGCAACAATCGATCTAATTAACAAAATTAAGCTTAGCATAGATAAAAAACAAATAGCACTTGGAGTATTTATTGACTTGAAAAAGGCATCCGATACTGTCAGTCATAAACTGTTACTAAAAAAACTTAAAGATATAGGGATTAACGGAACGGCATTTAATATATTTCAATCTTATCTCACAAACCGTTACCAAGTAGTTAAAATTAATACATATCAAAGTACATCGCAAGAAATTACACACCACAAGGCTCAATATTAGGTCCCCTTCTATTTCTCATTTACATAAACAATATCCGGGATATAGGCTTAAAAGGAGACATTTCTTTATATGCGGATGACACTTGCCTTTTTTACTTTGGTAGCTCTCTCGACTCCGTTGTTGTTGACGCACAACATGATCTTGACCTGTTGAACGTCTGGTATCAGTGCAATTTATTGACTATCAACATAGCTAAAACTAAATATGTAATTTTCGCCGCGAAGAATAAAAAATTAAAAATATTGTACCTTTAACGATCAACAACCAACCAGTCAGCAAAATAGACCATGATAAATACCTTGGACTAATCATAGATAGTCAATTAAATTGGGGCCCACATATTAAAAATATAAAATCTAAATTAACTTCTCTTACCGGATTATTACGAAGCACCGTACGTTGCCTTCCACGCAAGGTACGATATATTATATATAACTCTCTAGTGAAATCACAAATTGACTACCTAATAGAATTATGGGGTACTGCAGCCAAAACAAATTTAATGATTTTGCAAATAGCTCAAAATAAACTAGTAAAAATGTTGTTCAATTACGATTTCCTTACACCAACTCAACAAATATATAAAGAGACAAAAATACTTAACATTGAACAAACCTACATTTATTATACATGTATACTTATACACAAAATGCTAAACAAAGATATACATACACAAATTACTTTTACTAAAAAACATCAAGTGCAAAACATCAGATTGAGAAATGCTAATAATATAACACTAATTACTCCACGAACTAATTATGGAAAAAAATCCCTTATGTTTGAGGGTGCCAAACTTTATAACAAACTGCCAAAAGATATAAAACACGCAAAATCCTTGTACTTGTTTAAAAAATTACTTAAATTTCATATTCAGAATGCATCGTCTTTAAAGCGTTAGTGTCACTTCCAGTGGAGCGTACTCAGTGGAACCATTTTTTTTTTACTTTCTGTTATTCGATATTAGTCAGTACTTAAGTTGCAATTTTGTATAGATCTACCCGCGTATGATTCGATCATTTGAAATATTTTTTTTATGTTCTGTCTTTACGTAGTCTTGTGTTTTTTATTTATTTTAAATGTTACAAACTTTTGCAAAGCCCACGAAATGTTGTATTTATAAGTTAATTGTTTCTCGTTTAAGTGAATTGATGTATTCTTTAGAGAAATAAATGAATCTCAAACCTCAAAATATAAATAAGACCTATATCGATCTTCTTAAAACCATCTATGGCAATAGCACAGCTGATGTTAGGCTCCATTCCTCCGGGCCAGCCTTTAAAATTTGTAAAGGCGTGAAGCAGGGCGACCCATTATCGCCATTATTAATTGTTCACGAGCACATTACAGGAAATTTTTAAGTCCTTAGCAGAACTTTGGGTAGAACGCGGTATCGTCATCGATGGGCAGAGGCTCTCCAACCTTCGATTCGCGGACGATATTGTCCTTTTTGCTTCTTCGGCCGAAGAACTCCAATGCATGCTCGATGACCTGAGCAGGGCGAGCCTTGAGGTTGGACTAATGATGAACCGGTCAAAGACTAAGGTCATGACCAATAGCACAACACCGAGGATTGTGGTGGATGGAGTCGAGATACAGTTTATATATTTGGGCCAGATAGTCTCTTTCGACAACAGGCTAGACCGAGAAATACAGCGTCGAATAGATAACGCCTGGAAGAGCTACTGGTCATTAAAGAAATTTCTCAAGGGTAATCTTCCTATTTCCCTTAAGCGTAAACTCGTCGACATGTGTATCCTGCCAATCCTCACATACGGTGCTCAAACCTGGTCTTTGACTGAACTCCAGAGGTC
Organism: Hyles vespertilio; assembly: GCA_009982885.2. Lineage (NCBI taxonomy): Eukaryota > Metazoa > Arthropoda > Insecta > Lepidoptera > Sphingidae > Hyles > Hyles vespertilio. The sequence goes on from CM042817.1 coordinate 17,458,301, forward strand.
CAGTCTCGGGGTTTGTCAAAGAGCTATGGAGCGCAGCATGCTAGGCGTAACACGTATGGACAAAGTGCCCAATAACACCTTGCGCTCCATAACTGGAATTAGGGATGTTGGGAGAAAATCGGCCGAATTGAAATGGGATTGGGCGGGACACGTCACCAGGATGCACCCGAAAAGGTGGGCGAAAATTGCCACGCAATGGACGCCCCTGGATGGGAAGAGGCGAAGAGGTAGACCTAGGAAGAGATGGCGCGATGACCTCGACAAATTCAGCTGTGTATGGACGGCAACGGCAAAAAATAGAGACAAATGGAAGGAGTTGAGGAAGACCTTTGCCCAGCGGTGGGACACTACAGGTTCATAAAAAAAAAACATTAATAAAAAAAATTGATAAAAGCAAGAAATTAAAATAAGAAATAATAAGTATAGGAAATATACTGTAAATAGAGATTAAGTTCTATGTGTATCGACTTGTCATAAGAGCTCCTTAATTGCCTACGTGATCAATAAATACATTTCATTTCATTTCATTTCATTTCAATCTCAAAAGGCAAATTTTGGATTGGGGTTGTTTATTGGCAGCGGCTGTTAGTGAATATTACAAAAGTAAGAAGTTGTTTAAATCAGAGCAGTTCATTATTTTGTTATAACATTTTATATACGATCATGTTTACGTTACATGGCTGAGTGAAGCGAATCGGAACGGACGAAAAATCAGTATACTCTGTTTATTAAAGAAGGAGTAAAAGTAATAAAATAAAATGTAAAATTATAATTCAACTAACGGTGTTCAACATAGCTCCGACGGAAATCGAACTCACGGAATATTGTTTTACAACCGTTTTTTTCTGAGTACACCGCGATCACGGTCTATTTTAAAAGTGGCTAAATAATCATGAAGTTTACAGTGCAGTTACAAGACTTCCACTTTCAATGCTTCAAATCCAATATAATTATATGAGGGTTATACAGGGTATCTCAAGACTGCTACTGAAAACGAAGCCGGGTGGTAGTTCTAGTGACTAGAAACACAAAGCAACTGAAAATTTTGCAAACAAACGCGTCAATTTTTTTTATCATTTTTTAAATGTCGTCATTTTTGTATAGGAAATCCATAGTTTTTCTAAAATAATAATTTAAACTCTTTATATCTTAGTCTTTATAAATAAAAGGGTATACACTATTAATTTAGGAAAAAATGTATATAAAAAAATAACAAAAAAAATTGTCGCTTTTTTCCAACATTTTCTGTTGCTTTGTATCTGAAGTCGCTTAAACTACCTCCCGGCTTCATTTTGAGTAGCAGTCTTGATATCATCATCATCATATCAGCCACAGGAAGTCCACTGCTGAACATAGGCCTCCCCCAAGGATCTCCACAATGACCTGTTGGAAGCGGCCTGCATCCAGCGACTTCCTGCGACCTTAGTCAGATCGTCCGTCCACCTTGTAGGCGGGCGTCCGACATTTCGCTTGCCTGTACGTGGCCTCCACTCGAGAACCTTTCGGCCCCAACAGCCATCGGTTCTACGAGCTATGTGCCCGGCCCATTGCCACTTCAACTTGCCAATCCTATGGGCTATGTCGGTAACCTTGGTTCTCCTACGGATCTCCTCATTTCTGATTCGATCTCGTAGGGAAACACCGAGCATAGCCCGCTCCATGGCTCGTTGAGTGACTTTGAGCCTTTTAACCCCTCAACCGTCGGAACCTGAAGCCGGTTCCTTCCGGTTGCAAGCAATAAGCAACCTAATGTCATTGAAATAGGGTCTATATTAATACGGCTCATCGGATTTCAAGCAAAAAAGCAACCTAACGACATTGAAATAGGGGCTATTTTTGAATCAAGGTCAGTAGGCGGCGCTTACGACAGGCTAAGGGTTAATGAGGCCCACAGTGAGAGGCCACGTCTCGGTGCCGTATGTCATCACTGGTAACACACAACTATCGAAGACTTTCGATTTTAGGCACTGAGGTATTTTGGACGAGAAGACGTCGCGAAGTTTCCCGAACGCTGCCCAACCGAGTTGGATTCGCCGATTGACCTCTCTCTCGAAGAAGATATAATATCTTATTTTATCTAAATATTAAATCTATCTATCCAAAAATAATCATTTTGTTTTCTTGGATGGACCGGGAATATCTCCCGGTCTAAAACCCGCTGCAATATCACTATTAATTATTTAGGATAGAAACAAGAACACAGGAAACATTTTTTTATAACTTGACATAAATGTTATACATACATTACATTGAGAACACAACTACAAACGAGCTATGATTGCATTTCTTTTATGTTTTATTTATTGGGACAAAAAACAGTTGAAAAATACAGGTTAATAAAAAATAAATAAATAAATATTAAATTATTTATTTAAGGTTAATAAAACATAATAAAATATCACTACATAGTATAAAACAAAGTCGCTTTCTCTGTCCCTATGTCCCTTTGTATGCTTAAGGCTGCGGGCACGAACTAGCGATGGCGGAGCGGTGGCGGGGCGATGCGGCGGCGGAGCGGCGGCGATGCATTCAAAAGCATGGACAGTATAGGTGACGCGCACGAAACACGCGACAGCGGGGCGGGGCGATCGAGCGTTGCACAGGCGGCAGGAGGGCGACAGCGGCGCGAGTGTGACGAATAAGATTAATGTTACGGACAAATAGGTAAAATCGAAGTTTTCGTTTATTTACATACATTGGGAATTGTAAATATATGTTTAAATTAACCATATTTTTTTAACAAAAGTATAATCTAATAGCGTGGTGGATTATACTTATAGCCTAACCACTCTCAATCGTACTGTCCAACAGCCCGTACCCTGCAGTGGGACGTATATGGACTGATGCAGATATTCTAGTAGAATACATCAATTATAGGTACTGTTGTTTTTAAAATCTATCTAATGTTGTAGCCTTAGAAATAATTAAAAATTTATAAGTTGTTAAACATACATTATCATATTTTGTTTTTATATTTTATTTTACATTATTCTGAAACAGTAGGTAGAAATGTAACAAATATATGATGTGTAGTATCTGCAGCAATGCCGACTTGATCTATATTTCCCTGTCATAACTAATAGACCAAGAGCCCGTGGCCGCCAGACCTTCGTTATTTTATAAAAGCTGAAAGTTTGTGGGCGCATGCCTCGGACATAAACATCACACGATCAGCTATTATGAAGTGCCGATCGTGGTTGCTTTGGAAGTTATGAGCTTTAATGTTTCTGGCAAGATGAAAGAACCATCAAAAGTATCTGAATACTAAGGAAATATTTTTTTATAGTTGTTTTAACAACATACCGGGTATCTCAAGACTGCTACCGAAAACGAAGCCGGGTGGTAGTTTTAGTGACTACAAACACAATGCAACTAAAAATCTCGCAAAGAAACGCGACAATTATGTTTTATCATTTTTTTAATATCGTCATTTTTGAGTGGTAAATCCATAGTTTTTGCTAAAATAATAATTTAAACTCTTTTATACCTTAGATTATTTATAAATAAAAGGGTATACACTATTATTTTAGGAAAAAATGTATTTACCACCCAAATATGGTCATAGGAAAAAAATAACCAAAAAAAAATTTGTCGCTTTTTTTTGCAACTTTTTCTGTTGCATTGTGTCTGAAGTCGCTTAAACTACCACCCGGCTTCGTTTTCGGTAGCAGTCTTGAGATACCCTGTATATAAAATTCAGCTTTTATACTACAACGCTGACAAAATTGCATTATGTTAAAGTTTGAAATAGAGTAATATTTAATAACATGTAATTTTGCCGAAATATATTATAAAAGCCGAATTTTATATATGTTATTAAGGCAACTACAAACAAATATTTCCTTGGTATTCAGACATTTTTGATGGTTCTTTCATCTTGCCAGAAAAATTAAAGCTCATAACTTCCAAAGCAACCACGATCGGAACTTCATAATAGGTGATCGTGTGATGCCTATGTTAGAGGCATGCGCAGACAAACTTTCAGCTTTTATAAAATAACGAAGGTCTGGCGGCCACGGGCTCTTGGTATATAAGCGACTGATCGACCGTCATGTTTCGTGCCCACGCGAAATACTACTCTTCATCGCCCCGCTCCGCCGCCGCATCGCCCCGCCACCGCTCCGCCATCGCTAGTTTCGTGCCCGCAGCCTAAATCTTTAAAACTACGCAACGGATTTTAATGCGGTTTTTTTAATAGATACAGTTGGATACAGTGATTGAAGTGGAAGGTATATATGTATAATACGTACATATTATTGTACAGAAATCTATTTGTACCCGTGCGAAGCTGGGCCGGGCCGCTAGTGCTGAATATACAAATCTTCAACGAACAACATTGTCCACAAGTTATTTAAACATAATTATTCTATATACAAATAGTGAACAAACCATTGTACATTGCATCCACTACGTGACTAATTAATTTATAAAAGTGACTACACAAATTATTTCATTTAACAATTTTTTTTACATCGAACACGTCGTTTTATTAAATCTTCATCGGTTGCATCTGCTTCGTATATTTATTCGTGTAAAGTATTTTCTACTTAAACAATTTTCCTAACTAAGTGAAGTACGGGATAACAGCGTAGTGCTGTGCCGTACATAATCGATATTAATTCAGATGACACCGGCTCTCGTGTCGATCTAATAGAGTCTGCACCGCTGCACGATCGTAAATAGGGAGATTGCCTTACAAAGGTGCTAGGGATGTATGTGTGTTATCGATATTGTCGATAAAGTATTTTTGTTGACAAATAAGTAGATTCACGCTTACATTTGATTAGTGTAGGTGGGTTAATGAATACTCTGTTTAAATTGACATGAGACTTTGAATTCAAAAAGGTTCATTAAAATTTGAATGGATTGCCATATTCCAGACACTAATACCGTACATTATACACTAAGGGGCTTATTAATAAGCCCAGATGAGCAAGGAATTAACTATAGCGATAATTTTGTTCATTCTTTTTAATTTAAAATTATTTTTAAATTCTTAATTAATTACATTAAAAATTTAAGTTACTTAAAGTAGTGAATGCCCATTGAATACCTATGATAATAAAATGATCAACTCAATTCTAATGCCTTAGGCCCATTCTAAGACCTAACAGCCCGGCCGAGCTTTGCCCGGCCATATTATTCTTCAACTACATACCAGAAATCCTGGGGCCCTACTATATTCATCCGAAACGAAGTTCGAAACTTCGGACGATCGAAGTTTTTTATACGATACGAATGTATCTACTCTGTAAAAGTTCAAATTTGTATAACGTACATCGTAACTATAAGTCTGTGGTTACAACCATAAGTCAAAAACGACAATAAGTATATGTAGGTACATTCGTATGGTAGTTTATATAGGTCTACCAGAATCTCATGGCATAAAATTAAAAAAAAACATAATGATTTTTATGTGGCAATACCATCGGTCAACAGCTGATTCAAAATTTGAGTTATGTCATTCGATGTGAATATTTTAAGATTTCTATCCTTTCTTAGCGAATACGTACAAATTAGTTCTACAATCATAAGTGCGACACATTGTTTACAAGGTTTATCGCCAAATCCATGAATAATTTGGTCAAATTTAAACAAAATCGTCGATTTTAAAATCGACGTCGTTTTAACAAGTAAGTCGGAGTGAATAGTTTTGATACTTCATTTTTTTGGTTAGTGTTAGATATGTGCATGTGTTTTATCGTATATACTTTGATATCATTTTTTGAAATTAAACAGTAATGAAGGAGTTTCCAGAGATTTTAGATAAGGAACGGTTTATTATTATTCCTTTATCTTCATCGTCTTCATCAGAAGATGTACAGGAAGAGTATTTAGAAATAAGCTATGACTAAAGTGTTAATGAAATAAAGAACACTGAAAATAAAATTATACGTTTTTTATTTTACAATGTTGCATCTTTCATATAACATTTTTGGAATCGAATAATTATTTATATAAAACCGACTCATAATCAAACTACTTACAATTTGGAAATTGAAAGTTGTTTGATTAAGTGAGAACTAATAATAAGAAAGAATTAAAACGAAACTGGTAGCTCGGTACCACCATTTTTATCTACGTTTTGAAAGTATCAGCGATCCCTTATATTATAAATACTCGTAAGGCAAGTATGTATATTATGATGTAAAACTGAAAAAATCTTATTTGCCTATTTTAATTGGCTAAAAATCTAAAAGTACAATTTTGTAAAGTACAAAGTAATCTCTGTGTTTAAATAACCAATATATTTTCACTTAAAACATTATGTACTTTATTTACAAAGTTGTTCTAAAAATAATAATGTCAATTTGAAATAATAATTAATTACAATTATTGAAAGTATCAAAATATATATTTATCCCAGTGTTGCAATGCGTAAATTCAAATTTCCCAAAATGCCATGAGATTCTGGTAGACCTATAACTTCGATCATCCGAAGTTTCGAACTTCGTTTCGGATAAATATAGTACGGCCACTGGGTTTAGCATTATTTTTCATTATTCTCCTCTCTTATGGATCATATCGTGAGAGCCCAAAGCTTTCCTCAAAAAATGGGCCAAGTATCGAAATACTTGTGTCCGAAGTAAATTTGTAATTTATTAATGCTTTATCGATAAGCGACTGGCAACACTAAAAGAACTTGAGGGAATCGGGCCGTAATGTGAGTATATTGGAGGAAAATATATCCCGGTACAAAGCCGTCAGCGCTACAGCGGGAGACTTGTCCCACAATACACGCGTATTGCGGGATTTGGCTCTTCAATGTTTACAATGTACATGGAGACATGTGGCTTATGTAAATAAATCAAAGGAGACTACCTATTTTACTATGAAACTTAGTATCGGTGCGAAGCTTTTGTCCCTCGATGAAACCTACTTTTTGTGTAGGGAAAAAAATATATTTTCAATAAATATAAACATAATTGCGACCAGGCCCGGAGTTCTTGGAGTAATTTACTTGAAGAAGAATAAAATATTTTTTGCTTACCACTCTGTGAACAAAATGTAAAATGTGATATTTACATTATTTTAAAAAATCTGTCGATCGGAAAAAAAATAGAAAAGCATTTAAGGACAAACCATAAAAAAATTATAACAAATTTAGAACAGTATCAGGATCGGGGGTCTACGATATTTTTGACCGATACTATGAATGGGAGGCATTCACCTTTACCAAATATTTTTTTCATTGCATTCATTTTCTTAGTGTTGGGTGTATTTAATGATTTCGCTACGTATACAAATACTAAATAAATAGGTCCATATGTGTTGTACTAAATGTAATCAAAATAAACTTCTCTTAATTGACCACATTTTATTCTCATCATCTATGGTCGAAATATATAAACAACAGAAGTTGTTTTTATAATAAACCCGAAAGTGCTCATTTATTTTTAACTACTCGTTTATTATTTACAACTAAGATTGGCTCAAAGATTAATCATTTTGATTGGTATATTTATACAGAGATCTTTAGATATGGATTAGCACATCTTAGTGATTTTGGCTTTCGTTATGTGTATATTTTTTGTAACTTTTTAAGCACCTGGTGTTTAGATAGTAAATACATATATTATTGCTAAAATAATAACTTAAAAATTTACGTTCCATTGCATCTTTAAAATTATACATAATTGTTTAAGGGTAAACATGAAACATTAAAAAAATCATCGCTTTATTGTAAAAAAATTAACGGCATTGTGTTCGAATTTATTAAAACCATCACCTGGCTTCGTATATCGTATTTCGTTCGTGTTGGGTCGTAGTCTGGTATATATTTAAGACCAAATAAAAAGGAGCCATAAGAAGCATTAACTACGTTAAGCATATCAAAAACATTAAAATTAACAATCTAATTCAGTCCTCCAATTTCCCCATCACACATTCAAAAACCGATTCTCAAAATATAAACTCCAAAAAACAAAAAGTTAAGCAACTTAAACGAAATTCCTATCAGAAGTTAGCTAAAGAACATTCATTTAGAATCACACATGGACGCCCTCGTCTTCGCGTCAAAATGGGTAAAATGGCACATTTCCGAACAAAGTTTGATTGGGCCGCCATGTTTTTGCCAGCTACCGGAGTCTAACGAAAAACGAAACGTTTGCCAAATTGTCTGTGGATATTAGAATTTTATTTTCTAGATGGTTAAACATAGATATAAAATAAGTGCAGTTCAATAAATATTTAATGATAGAGTAAATTACTTAGCATCGACCAAATTACCAAAAATTCTAATCTTAATATATATATTTCTTGTGTGCGTGTGTATGTGACTGAACTCCTCCTAAACGACTGGACCAATTTTGATGAAATTTTTGTGTGTGTTCGTGGAGATTCGAGAATGGTTTAGATTTACAGTTTGGTCTACTGGAAAATGTTTTTTCAATTAATTTCTTATTTATAAGGAGTTGTTGATTTTGGTTATACCATACAAAATGTTCATGGGTTTGTAACTGTCAAACATTTAATCTTCATACCGTCAATACGGTAAACTCTTCCCTCAAATTAAATAACGTATTTAAATAAAGGTTTCGAATCGACAACATATATCCACAATATTCGATTAATGGCGTATTTTAGATTTTAAAGATGTAAAATAATGACAGTAATGAAAAGTGGTTGACATTTAAATTGGTTGTCAAATATTTATGCATACGTTCAGAAATTTAATTTGTGTAAACTAAAGAGTATATTATGAAGCTAAATAAATATAGGACAATCAAATAAATAATATTCACACGTAAGAAGTTTTACTTCTTTTCAAGATAGAATGTCACTTGAAAATGAAAAATCTTTCATAAAATAACACATAAAATAAAAACTGAACTGAACTGAATAAAATAACAATTTATATAATTATGGAGAATATTGCAGGGATTCTCAAATTAGGCGTTGTCTGTGTCTTGAGAAACCAGTTATATATAATTGTTACTACCGTTACTCAATGACCGTTACTACATTAATTGTGTGTGTGAGTGTATTTCTATGAAAATTTATATTTAATCTCTTTATTACTAACAAAAAGTAATGGCGTAATGTTTTTGGAAAACAGCATACTGGGGGTGAAATAAGGGATGGAATATTGCATGGATAATCAAATCGCTAAAGTGTTTAATGTCAAAAATTTATAAGGCACACTATTTGGATATGGAGAAACGGGATATAATAGAGTGGGAGGTAGGGGAGAGGACTGGGATAGCTGACACATTTGATAGGACGAAATGTAAATGCACGGTATAAGACGGGATGGTCAATGAAGAGAAAAGACGGGACGTATCGGGAAGTGACTGAACAGACGGGATGGGACGGAATTGAGCAGGACAGTAGGATAGCTAATTCATGTTTAGGTATACAAGAGCTTATACGAAAAATAACATGTATTTGGTGTGGAGTAAAATAAAAAAATATCTGCATCCAGGCAAAGGTGGGTCGGGCTTTTCTGCTATGCTAAATAATTCAATATAAAATTCATCATATAATAACTAAGCCATAGCGAAGCGTGGTCGGGTCATCTATGGTATCTTTTAATTGATTTCAATGAATGTCGTCGGAGTAGTAACAGTGTTATAATATTTCCACAGCAAAATAATGATTTGAATCTGGAGAGATGGGATAGAATAGAATATAAGGTGGATAAAATGGGACATAAGAATAGGTACAGGATGGGATTGAAAATGGATAAGCAGTTTAGACAACGGCTGTCATATTGATTTTAAATAAAATATGGACTGGAATCTGTATTTGCACCCAGGCGAAGCCGGGCCGGGCCGCTAGTATACTATATAGATTCTCTTCGTATGGTCTTCGTCAAAATTATGATCCGTGATCATCATATTTTTAAATACACCCATCAGTCATATATGTACGTAGTCCTGATCCCACAATAAGATCGGTTATAGTGTGATGTAGTTGTAATAAACTCAGTGGCGTAACTACCCCATCGGGGGCCCGTGGCAAATTTCATCAAATGGGGCCCTTCGTATATGTAAAAAAAACTTAACAGTGTAATTTCGTTTTTATGAATCTTTTTTTAACGCGGCCTATTTGTAAGCGGACCAGACGCGGTCGCCAACATGTTCATGCTCGTCTCGGGATCAAATCCCAGGGCACACCTCTGACTTTTTGGAATCATGCGTGTATTGATATTCCATCACCACGCACTATGACGGTGAAGGAAAACATCGTGAGGAAACCTGCATACCATAGCGATTTGTAACAATTTCTATGTTACATTAAGTCCGCCAGTCTGCACTAGATATAGCCACGCACTTAGTTAATATGAGCTTATACAGTACAGTACAAACTTTTTAATGATGGCCTCATATTTATCATCGGATTTTGAACATAAATCATTTCATGAAATTTCATCGCAGTTATAGCGACTCTAAGTTGTCTAACGTATCATTGATATGCAGAATAAACTGGGTGGGCGACAGCACCGAGCCTTGAGAAACTCCGGCATTTACCGACATGAGCGCCGAAGCGTGTTCATCGACGACGACACGTATTCTACGCCCATGCAGAAAGCCGAAAATCCATAAAAACAGGTTGTCGGGCAGACCGTATGCCGGAAGTTTAGAAAGAAGATCACGATGCCAGACCCTATGCAACTCCTTGGCTATATCGAGGCTCACAGCAAGAGCCTCGCCACGCCGGTCTAATCGCCTCACCTCAGCGATGCAGAACAAATGCTAGAAGATCACCCGTTGATCGGTTTTGACGGAATCCGTATTGTCTGTCACTGATCAACGAGTGATCCTCCAGGTAGCGGATCAATTGAGCGTTTATGATCCGCTCCATAATCTTACAAGTCACTGAGGTTATAGTGATACGGCGATAATTGGTAGGGTCTGACCGATCACCCTTTCTGGGGATCGATTTCACTGATCGCTTTCATTGGCCTCCGTCCAAGATTCAGGCACAACTCCTGTGTGGTAGGACGCTCGAAAGAGACGAGTCAATGCAGGAGACAGCTCCGCTGCACAAGCTCTTAGAACCACAACCAGTATTCCATCCGTACCATTGGTTTTCCGCACATCGAGAGGCCGAAATTTATTCATCTTGATCCATTTTTTCTCTACTATTGGACATAGTCTTCTTCCAAATTGCGCCATTTCACCTTGTCGTCAGCTTGTCGCATCCAGCATCAGGCAGCGACCTTTTGCAAATCGTTACTCCACCTAGCTGGAGGGCGTCCTACACTACATTAGCCAAGACGCGGTCTCCTCTCAAAAATAATTAAACCCCATAGGTTATCGGTTCTTCGATAGATGTGGCCAGCGCACCGCCTACTTCAGCTTGCTAATCTTGTTTGCTGTCTATAACTTAGGTTCTCGGACGGATAAGCTCATTACTTATCTTATCCTTCAAAGAGATACGGAGCATAGCATGCTCCATAGCTCGCTGAGCAACCTTGAGCTGGTTAAGCAGTCGTGCTGTGAGTGTCCAAGTCTCAGCACCGTAGGTTATGGCAGGTAAGACGCACTGGTTGAAACCTTTTTTTTCTAGCTTTGTGGTAAAGGTGACGTGAAGACTGGACGTAGTTTACCAAATGCTGCCCAGCCCAGCTGGAACCTCCTCGTAGCGTCTTTCTCAAAGTTGTTTCTACCTTCGGGGTCGGCCCCAGGTAGGCATATTCTGAAACAACTTCCAGCTGGTGGCCACAAACAGCAAAAGGTTGGATCAAGGTGGTGGTTGATCATTACTTTGGTTTTGTCGAAGTTATTTTTATGATCTATTCGCAGTGAGGCTGAAGCCAGGTCATGCAGCATCTGTTGAACTGACTGTCGATTTCTACGTTCGTTTATTATTTTATTAATTTATTTTCACTGTCTCATAAAAAGAGCCATTGGGCTTACAGTGACTTTTCTCAATCACAAATAGTTTCACATCGCATTTTTTTTTTAAATTACATGTGTGTGTAACATATTATGGAGATTTAATATCTTCCACTCCTATAAATATGGTTCAATTTTATTTTTGTTCGTACTTGATTGTGATTGTTTTGAGTCTGAATATTCCTTATCGCCGAGATTTGCTATAATGGAATTTTTAGTTTCATTCATTCGTTCGTTTCTGGGACTCTGTTTACTCGCCTTTTCATTAATGAATTGGTTCCCAAAGTATTGACTTATTTTAGGTAACCTTTTATTTATTGCTTCAGACTCTTCTTTCTCTTTCGGTCTTCGCTACCACTGAAATAGTTTCTTTAACAAGACATGTTTATATTTATTTGGAAACTATTACCTTAATATTCATTAAATTGTAATTTATTGATTTCCAACTAATATTATACTGTAATGAAACAAAACATTTAATTCAAATATTATCGTGAAATGTTTGTCATTATTGTATTAATTAATTTCGTTATTGATTTACATTATTCTCTGCTTGCACCCAGTCGGGTTTGGGCCCGAGGCCCTATCGAACCGGGGCCCTGTCGGGCCTGAGACTCTGTCGGGCCAGGGTTCTGCCGGGCCGGGGGCCCCTAAGGCCGGGGGCCCGTGGCATTTTGCGCACTCTGCCACCCTATTGTTACGCCACTGAATAAACTATATATTAAGGTGTCTTTGTAATAATAAAGTCAGTGTATTCTCGAACTTCAAACGTTTCATTTCTCTCTCTCTCCCAAACACCCGACCTTACATGGCGACCCTGCCAGTAACAAGAGTCGGATCGGGCTCGCGCGCGTGTACTCCATATAAGGACTAAGTATTCTAAACAATAATTAGCGGAAAGTTACTGTGGACTTTAAAATGGACAAGAGTACAATAAGTAGTCCGTCGCATAAAACGCGTCTCGTGATCGTGAAAAAAGTTCTTCCGGACGACTGTTGTGAAAATGGGTGGTTCTAGCTCAAAAGAAGAAGTCGTGATCGCCCAAACCGCCGGAGTTGGTACCAATACGACCCGCACGCAACAGCTACAGGAGAATACAAACACTATTCTGGTGGTAATATGTACCATATTGGCGATTGGTATATTAATCATCGCATACAAGTTGTATAACCATTGCCATAAGAAACGAATACAACGTGGCATTAATGAAATAACATTGAGGCGATACTCTAGCATCTTGCGAAGGCGCCAGGCGATCAGGGGTGCTGATCCACAGGTTGGCAAGACCGAAGTAATCGACATATAGAGGGGAACGATTATATTCATAAAATGTCTACGGCGTGTAATCCAGCTAAGTGAAAGCAGTGATAAGTGGTATCCGAGAGTGGTATAGTGCGGAAAAATCAAGCGGTAGTGATGTGCGTGATCGTATATACCTATCTACCTATATTTAATCATATGTTATAGGTGTGTAACAGTAAGTAAATGTATGCAGTGTAACCTTAGTAATGTAATAATCAATGTTTAGATATCTATATTTATCTAATTATGTGTTTTAGATTAAAATTTTGATTAGTTGCAATAAGTGAAGTCGATATAAAGATATGACGGGCATCTATTAAAGTAGGTACTTATTGACATGGTATGGCCGAAGATTTAGCTATAATATTAAACGAATTAAAAGCTATAAGAACTTATTTGATAAAGATCGGTCCCAGCCGTAGATGCGGTCAAATATTAGAGACGAAACGAAAAGAGGTAAGTTCCGTTTTATTCAAATATAATAATTACTTAAAAATATATAAAGAAAATTTAGGTAAATTTTCAAATAGTGAAATATCTCTGACTACAAATATTGTCGAGGAGATCGAAAGTTATTTTTAAATATTAATTGTTTGTGTGAAATTAGAGGGGGCGAACTGTCATCGAACACTATGGCTACGGATACATTCGATTTAAAAACGGCGTTGTATTTATTGCCTGTCATGAATGATAGTATTGATAACACCAAGCAACTAATCGAAAGTATCGAATACTATAACTCTGTGTTAGAGAAGTCGATGTGTAAAAATAAATTAATTCAATTTGTCTTGAAAAACAGGTTATCTCAGCATACTAAGTTATTATTGTCACCGAAATATGACTCTGTTGATGAGCTTATAAAGGATATGCGTAAATTATTAATACCACAAAAAAGTTATACGGCTATCCTAACAAAATTACAACATTGTAGACAGAATAATAAAACTGTTTCAGATTATGGAAAGGAGATATCGGAACTCTTCGTAAACTTGACTATCTCACAAGCCGATGGTGATTCAAACAACTATAATGTTCTGAAACCAATAAACGAAAAGCTGGCGATTAAGCGATTTGCCGACGGCTTGCGGGATCGTCGCCTAAGTACAATTATTGCCGCGCGTAATTTTTCTTCTTTAACAGAAGCAATCCAGGGGCTCAAGATGAAGAGTTGCCCGTTCAAAGTAGTTCAACGGAGTTATAGGTATGTATGGACAATCTCATTATTCAGGAAGAAGAGGTCAACGAGGATATCGAGGTCGGCGCAGCTTTGGAGCAAGGGATCATACGCAGAATGCATACACGCACCAACAACGAGGTCAGCGGCCACAGGTACCGTATAATCATGCTAATAATATAACCATCGTAGAAATGGTAACAATCGTTTTCGTTTTGTTAATAATAATTTTCGTAACACAGTGTACCGACAACAGGGTAATCGAGGCCGAGGAATCGGGTTACAAAGAAACATGAATGTCATAACAAGTGATAACCAGGTAGCAACAGACACTTCGAATAATGAATCATTGAATCATTTTTTTCGTGACTGATGTCATCCTATCATGTAACAATTTAAACAAAGTATCATTTGCTATTCGTAATCATAATCATAACTGGCTAATTGATACCGGTGCATCTATATCGGTAATAAAGGTAGAGTGTTTGGAGCGTTTACAAATTCCTTACCATAAAGAGAGAGTCAGCGTGAAAGGTATAGGTGGAAATATACTGTCGGAAGGCTATGTTTACTTAACCCTTAATTATAATTCGTTTACATTTCCTCATAAATTTGTTGTATTTAAAAGTTTACCGTGTAGGACAGATGGTATTTTGGGTCAAGATTTTTTAATTCGTTATAAAGCTGTTTTAAATTTTGAAATTAATAAGTTACAATTATTTACTAATGACTCCGAGTCGGTTAAAGTGTCGTTCGATTATTATCTTCCGAATCGGACAAGTTGTTATTTAACGGTCCCAGCACGTAGCGAGTCAATACATTATATTGAAATCGAATCAAAAGAAGAGTGTGTGGTGTCAAATCAACAGTTATGTGATGGTGTGTTCTTAGCTAGCAGTGTAAATAAACCCAAAGATGGAAAAATACCTATTCGTATTTTAAATACTAGAGACACTGATGTTAGATTAAATTATTTTCAAGTTAACACTATTAATTTAAATGATTATTTTGTTTGTCAATTTAATAGAACTACGGTTGATTCTGAAAGAGTAAAAACTTTATTTAATCTATTAAATTTAAGAGGGTTGAATATTGAAGAACAAAAATCGATAGAAAATATTTGCGCAAAATTTCCGGACATAAATATTTTATTTGCCAGGTGATAAATTATCCACTACATCTGTGTATGAACAGACAATTGATTTGAAACCACATACTACTCCCATTTACACTAAACCCTACCGACTGCCTTATGCTCAGCAACCGGAATTAGATAAACAAATTAGGGATATGTTAAGCGATGAAATAATTGAACCATCTCGAAGTGCATGGTCTAGTCCATTGTTATTAGTCCCGAAAAAACTTGATGCAAATGGTATTAAAAAATGGCGTGTCGTTATTGACTACCGTAAGTTAAATAATACTATACAGGACGATAAATTCCCTCTACCCAATATCACTGAAATACTGGATTCATTATCAGGAGCAATGTACTTTACTCATTTAGATCTGTTTCAAGGATTTTTCCAAATTTCATTGAAAAAAGTTGTAGACCGTGTACGGCATTCAGTACAGGCAAAAATCAATATCAAATGACTCGAATGCCCATGGGGTTAAAATCAAGTCCCAATAGTTTTAGTAGAATGATGACTATAGCAATGTCTGGGCTAAATTATAAAAAATGTCTCATATATCAAGATGATTTGGTTGTTATGGGAAAATGGAAATCTAGCTGCACATAATCAAAATTTACTGGATGTTTTTGCTAGATTGCGAAAAGTAAATTTAAAATTTGAACCCCGCTAAATGTAATTTTTTACAAAAAGATATACTTTACTTGGGTCACATAGTTTCGAGCACAGGCATTTTGCCAGACCCAGAAAAAATTAAAGTTGTAAAAAGTTTTCCCAGGCCACAAGATGCGCAACAATTAAAGCGTTTTGTCGCCTTTGCTAACTACTACAGGAAATTTATTAAAATTTTGGTGACCTTGCGTTTCCTTTAAATAAACTGTGTTGCAAGAACGTTAAATTTGTATGGTCAAAAGAATGTGAACATTCTTTTCAAATGCTAAAATCAGCATTGATAAACCCGCCAGTATTGCAGTATCCAAATTTTTCAGTTAACAATGAATTTATACTACAGACTGATGCTTCAGGTAAAGCAATCGGTTCAGTATTATGTAACGGGGATGGTCGGCCTGTGGCTTACGCTAGTCGCGGTTTAAATAAGGCTGAAATTAATTACCCTACTATTGAAAAAGAACTTTTAGCAATAGTCTGGAGTGTTAAGTATTTTCGACCTTATTTATATGGAAGACGGTTCAAGATACAGACTGACCATCGACCTTTAGTTTATTTATTTTCTATGAGGGACGCATCCAGCAGATTAATGAAGTTAAGACTACAATTAGAGGAATTCGACTTTGAGATAGAGTATTTAAAGGGGCAGTCAAACTCTCTCCCTAACACCTTACAATAGTACCGTTTGTATCAGGAACTACGAGGTAATTTTGATCTCACAAACATCCAGACCCGAAACAAATACCTATGGTACTCACAAATATTTGTTTCCTTCAGGGATCGAACCCACGGACATTCGTTGTACAGCCGGCGTTTAACCAACTGCGCCACGGAGGCTATTAATAAATAAGTATCCAGCAGTCAAATACATACACCTGACCCCACACTAAGATCGAGTTTAATCGTGGGAATAAATAAATAAAAAATAAATAAATAACACCCAACAGTCACATACATAGTCCTGACCCCACACTAAGATCGAGTCTTGTGTCGTGGGTATCAGGAACTACGACAGACTTTTCGGTCTCACAAACACCCAGACCCGGAAGAAATATTTGTGGACCGCACAAACATTTCTCTCGGTGCGGGGATCGAACCCGCGGCCTCTCGTTTCACAGGCCTAACCGACTGCGCCACGGAGGCTGGAATCGTTTAAAAATATCAATAAGTAAAAACTAAAAATAAAAAAATATTTTCTTGTTACTTTAAAGCAAATTCGACACGTCCATTAATTAATTATTTTCATATTAAACGGAATACATTCAATGATTCATACATAAATGTGGATTCTCCGGAGTTAGAGACTAAACACACTCATTAGCTCTTTTATTAGAGGTTACAAATGTAACGAATAAGCAAAATAAATTTACAAGATATTTAGTATTATATTTATTTATTTATTTCTTTCTTTCTTTTAATTTTATTCTTTTTTGTACACCAAATAATTCTTAAACTAAAACTTATATTTAACATAAGAGTACAAATGGCAGTCGTATCCCTCAAGGCAATCTCTTACCGACTACCATGGGATGGACATAAGTGAAGTAAAATGAAGATAGGGCAGACTAAAGTGTACTTTTAGAATATAGCTTGAATGATAAAAAATAGGAAATCATGAAAATATTTAGCTTGATAGATAAAAGGATACAGATATATAAAATTAAACAACATACCTACATGGATTTACTTAAAAATAAACATACACATAAAGATATAAAAACCAAATATTATAATAAGTACACACATACGTGCACATTGCTCGCCAATATTTGATATACATAAGAGCGTTTACACCTTGCGCGCAAAGTCAACTATAGGTATTTCTTCGTTAATTTCACGCACACATAAACGACCAAAGCTGTGTGCGTAGAGCTGCCGCGTCGCCTCGCTATACAGTCAGCGCAACCAACTTTGATCCGTGCGCTTCAAAATTCTAATATTGAATTGAAATGTAACTTATGATTTATATATTGGTAATATTATATGTATCATAAAAATATATTATTTGCATTATAAGTAGACAAATTTACTGTGCAAGCAATGAACAATACAAATTTAGATACTAATCATATTTTCGTTATTATTACATTGTTAAGTTGCATTCAAATCAGTGTTCAATCAGTAGACACTACGGACGTGTTATTAATCATTTCGTGTTCGAACACATGAATAGAGTTAGGGGCCTTACAACCCCTTACAATTACGAAATATATTTAATTTTATATTACATTACATAACATAATTTAGCCTCGGAATTACATCCCATTATATTATCTGAAACATAATTTATAGTCACTACAAAATCATGGTAAATAATAAAAAGAAAATATATGTTTTACTACCAAAGTACTAAGATGTGACAATCGCAGTCCGCGCATGGCTATTTTTACGACGCACGGCAAAAATCGACTGCAGCCAGGCCGGAGCGATGAGCGATACGTCCTCCCTCTAGAAGGCCTTGCGGCGGTCTGATTTGATGCACGGCGGACAGCGTGTTTTATGGTGGTTTTTTAAATATATGTACAAAACACGAAAACTAATTTTATTGAAATATAAAAATGGCAATTTATTGATAATATGTTCTTCTATTATAATATGCAATTGCTATAAAAAATTATGTACGATAAGTTGGTGAAAAAAAATATGTTCTTTACGAGAGTTTCTGAATAATTTCGCATTGTTTAAATTTTTATTTTTCAGAAACTAAACATAAAAAGATTATTTTTCTCAGCAAAATCCCTCCATAAGGGTCTTATTAGTCGGATTATATGTTTATTTTTATCTTATATTTAGTGATTTCGGATATCTTAAGCTTCTAAATTGCCACTTAAAGCCTAAATAACGAAACTAGTGTTCAGTAATCCTTATAGTACTCACAAATTATCCATCAATCTATAATGTTTTCCACCAAAATCCCTAGATGACAACCTTTTCTAAAATTAGTACTAATTATTTTTCCTTGAAATTGTTTATTGGTGGCTATTAACTCATTTGAAAAGTCCTTTTTTTTAGCCAAAAAGCGCGCAAAGGGTATAAACGCTCATAAGCAATCAACCATTAGTTTTTAAAGAGACAAGTAGTGTTCTTTTACCATTCTTTTGAAGGACAACAGTGTTCTTGCCCGTCTCACAGCAACAGGAAGTGCATTTCATAATCGGACCGCTTGGACAGTGAACGATTTGTCCATAAAGGTTGTTGAGTGCACGGGCATTTTAGGTTCTCCGACGATCTCAAGGATCTCGAATGTGAATCATGTATAAGTATAAAACGGTCTTTAAGATGCGAAGGATTGAGAGGATTAAACAAGATGTTATATAGAAGAAAAAGAATATGAGTATTCCGACGAAGTCGTACGGGTAACCACTTGAGCTTAACACGAAACTCGGAAACATGGTCATATTTGCATTGCAGAATACATCAGCACAGAAGACGATAAAGTCAGTCGGCAGTGGACAATGTAATCCCGCCCTTACGTATAGGCCACCGCAGACTTCAGTAAGACCCGGATGCGGTCTGTTTTCTTTAATTTTCAATAAGAAAACACAATGCTCTTTGTTTTCCCCCGTAAGCCTTTCATGCACATATAATGAGCCAGTATTTTCCGTTTTCATTGCGAGAAAACATCCAATACTTTGCCCATTCATATCTTTAATGCAGAAATTGTTTTTCCATTGCATAAAACGTTTTTTATATATAAAAAATAGTTTTAATCTCGACTTAGTGTGCTTAGTCTAGATTTTTCTTCTTTTCTAGAGCTTAAGTTAATTAGCTGTTGGTGTTTGTTGTTCGATAATTAGCTCGGGCCGATGTGCTGTGTTGTTATAATTTAATGTTTTAATTGTGAGTTGTTTATAGCAAGTAGATTGACATCAGAATCTTTGGTGTATTGAGAGTTCTAAGAAATTAATTGTAAATCATTTAATATTTACTAACAGGGTACATTTTTACCAAAACCCAGCAAAGAATTTTTTATTATATGAATTTTGTTAACAATTTAGGTACGTTTTAAATCTTGAAATAAAAGAATAGGGATGTAAAGCAAAACTAGGCTCCTTTTCATTTAAAATACTGATATTTACCATACTTATACGCAGGTTTCCTCACGAAGTCTTCCTTCACCGATATAGTGCGTGGTGATTGACTGTCAATACGCACACAACCTAAAAGTCAGATTTATGTCCTGTGATTTGTACCCGCGATCATCCTGAACATGTTGGCAGCGTCTAGTTCGTTACCAACAGGCCACCACGCACATTACAACCCTGATATTACAAAACTTTAGTTAAACAAAACAAATAATTCTAGTTTCAGTTAATTCGTTTGATTCGGAACAAGCCCATGGCAAACGTTTGTTCAATGCTTGCTCGTGTACCAGGCTGCGTCTTTACAACAAATTGGAAACAAAGTACGGGTCGCGCTTGAGAGAATTATGGTGATAGGCGGCACCGAGAGCGGTTTTATCCAGGATTTTTATGATCATTAAAAGCAAACTTCCAAATCTCCGCATTGCGCATCGTACTTATGAGAGGCATCGCATTAAACTGATAGTAGTATCCTTGCATAAGAATTGTTACAAGTGCGTCCAGTGATCCGCATGGAACGGATCGCAGAAATCTAAGAAAGCAAGGAATACTGGGAGAGATACGTACGATGCGAATATGTGGACGCCTGACTCAATAATAAATGATCCTAATACAAAAAAATCATTGAACACCCAATTTTAAGGATTTCTACTCTCCACATCCGAGATATTCATCAGGTCTTTACAATTTTTTTTATGGGACCACCTGTGAAGTATACGCTTCCAAAAAAGATTTTGTTTTTCCAAATCTGTTCACGTGTCGTCGAGTAATCGGTGAACGTATACATAAAAAAGTTTCGGATAAATTAAGAATATCCTCTTTTTTTGGAGTTAGTTCATAAATATAGTTAGACACCGGCTATGAAACGAGAGGCCGTGGGCTCGATTCCTGCACCACGACAAATGTTTGTGTGATCCACAGGAGTTTGTTTCGAGTGTGTGTGTTTTCGTATCTACAAAATATCTCGAAGTTTCTGATATTCATGACACAAGAACTTATTTATCTTAACATGGAGACAGTTGTATGATTGTGACTAGTATGTGTATTTTTAACAGTTATACATATACATCAACTCAGGCTTGTATGCTCGAATGGAAAAGCAGAGGAAAAATTATCGCCCTCAGCTGGCAATTAAATCATAGAGAAGTTTACCTTGTGGCGGTTGCAATACGCCAACTTAGATATAGCTTTTAAAGCGGTTGCAATACGCCAACTTATATTTAGCTTATAAATTAACACGCTTATTATTTGTAATTTTAACATTATTTAAACACGCATTTCATTTTAAGATATGACTGCAGATGTTAGACCATAAAACATCTGCGAGTCGTTTTATTACAGTAAGAATTTTTGTGTACCTTATTGTATAATATTAGTTAAAAAGATGCTGTGCTAAATTATTGTTCCCTAATTGTAATGGCCCGTTCATACCGGGGCAATAAAACTGTATTATTATAGTTAAGTTCTTTAGTGGCGGCAATCCTTTGCAACAAATTTATGTTTTTTTAGAATAGTACACATGTTTTGTAAACCTTTCGGTTTGGACAATAGCCCAGATGTTTGGGCAGACCTTAATTTTTAGTTGAAAGGATAGACCCTATTTTATGGCTTAAATATATTTTCTGTAAGATTTATCCCCACCGATCCTCATTCGGGTAGTCCTATAAAAGGGTCGGTTTATTTGGATGAAAAGACAGTCTGCCATCTCTCGTCACGAGCACATCTCGCTCCGAGTCGCATAATTATAATTTGATTCTGTCTGTGAATGTATTAAGTGTTAATTTACAAAATATACAATAGTTAGTTCCTGGAAGTGAGTGCTTATTCTAATACCTACACTTATAACCACCAAAACCTTTTAAGGAGGGTCCCTTTAAAACGTTTGCTTTGTTCGTCACAAATGAAAGCCACCCGAAAAAATATTTTTACAGTAGGTACTCGCTCCCCGCTTTGCCCACAAACGTAGACGTACCCTAACTGAATGGGTGTTTCTGTATGCGCCGGGAGCAGGTTGAACAAACAGGAAACCAAGAGATGGGTTGTTTAATATTGTACTCCGGAAATAAAGTTGTTCGCCCAACTTGGAAACGTTCCTATAACTCGCTAATAATGTTAGTACGAACCGCGAGCGGGAATTTAGAGAACAATATTGTTACTAGTAACATAGATATACGCTCGCTGAACTAATAGAAATAAATAATGATAAAAATAATCATTATTGTACTTTGTTATTTACACAATTTGGAAATTATTGTGACGCCCACACTCTATGTGTCTGTGTCAATACTCACAACTGTCTCTTGACCATCGAGATTAAGAGATTAATACAATGTTAAACTATAAAAAGGAGAATTAAAATTTAACAATTAGCAAATAAATTAAAAGTTAACATTTAAAAAAGTTAAAACATAGAAATAAAACTCGAGCTATAACTAAATAACCCGCACTAGGCCAGCGTGGTGGACTATATGGCCTAACCACTCTCAATCGTACTCTCGATTGTAGAGGAGGCCCGTGCCCTGCAGTGGGACGTATATGGGCTGATACATACATATAACTAAATAAAGACATGAAAAGGACTTAAATAGTTACGAAGATTTTAATTAATTTAGGTTTGCTAACAAGGATGGATGACCTGGTTAAGGTTACAGGAAGTCACTGAATGCAGGCCGCTTCTAACAGGTCGATGTGAATAATTGGGGGAGTCCTACGTTCAGCAGTGGACTACCTGTAGCAGAAGACGAAGAGAGAGCTTTAGCTTAACAATCCATTCACGTCTTTTAACATCAAGTGTATCGTGTGTACATTGCTGACGTCTGAAAGCATGAAAGGCAAAGTTTGGAAAATAATGGACGGAAGTTGAGTGTCCGGCAATCTCAATTTAATCGAAATAAGACATCAAAGCCGTTGGCACACGTTGGTTTTTTATGCGGCTATGTGTCGATCCGTGATATTTACCTTGTAGTCTAGGCGGAATTTTGGATTCTCTTTTTGAAGTCGATTAAATTCTACAGAGCCACACACACCAACCACAGTTAGTTTAGTATTCTGTGTAATAACGAACAATACAAATCGAAACCTTGACCTACAATTTAAAGCTTGTCAGTACGCTACCAAACATACGGTAAGTGTTACACGGTCTAAATTGGAAACTACTAGAAATTCCGAAATGAAACACTTCTTGTTTTGTGGCTTATTCCAACTATTCTAGGTTCCGAGAACAATTCTAATGCGCCAAAATTGCTTCTTGTAAAATTCAAATTCAGCGTTAGATTTCCCTGAGGCGTGGTGGCTGTGAGTTCGATTCCTAGTGTTCTAAGATTAATTTCATTTGTTTGGGGACTAAAATTTCAAAATCAAAAATCTGCTTTTCACGGCGAATTCCTGTGATACTGTGGTAGCTATAGCAGGTTTTTTCTTTATTGTAATGAATGGAGAGACAACCATGCCGTTCGCCTGATGGTAAGCGATACGACCGCTCAGGAACAGTAGCAAAACCAAGCAACATCAGTTCTTTTTTCAGTTTTAAAAGGTTTTAAACCTATTTTAATTAATGAATGTTTTGTCCCTCTCAACCTACTTTTAAATCCAGTTTGAACAAAGAAGCTAATACATTCGATAACTAATATAAAATAGGTTTATAAACTGACTGTCAATAAGGCCGTCAAATTGTAACATTAATATTGGAACAATACATTTGAAGTGTTGGTGGTCCCAATACATATTTGTATATTCTTGACTGGCCTAAAACTTCTTATAAAGCCCACTAGAACTGACTAGATCTAATAAAATCTAATGATGATTGATGCCATACGGGTAATATTTTTTATCATTATCTCGTAATTCTAAACAGGAAGCACTTAAGTGAATATTTGAGATTAACGCCATCTACCAACGTTCTTGCGAACTATTTAGTTCACTAGTTCGCGTCTTGTTTCTCGTTAAATAAGACGTTGAATAAAGAACCTGTGTTCTTATGTTTATTTATAAAAATATATATCTTAATGCATACAGAATATTACAAAATCTGGATTTCCAGTCATGTTTAATTTTATTGTTATAAACCACAAAATATTTCACTTTATAAGTAGGCCATTAATAATTAAGCAATAGAATATAATGATTAGATTATAGGGGTAAAGTTGAGTCTATTAACGGTTTATATGACTGCCAACAGGAATGTTATATTGTGAATATTGTATAGTTTTATTCACCTCTATGTATACTGAAATTCTGGAGAAATGTAGCGCCATACGTTGCGCCTACAGCGCCTCTTACGAAACCATTAAGAACTAAAACTCTTTGATATTATTAGTCAACTAAAATAATGTAACTTAGATGAAATTAATGCACCCATGAAGTAGAAAAGATAACAGAAAAATCAATTTATAAAAGCACACAAAAGTTGTAGACATTTTCTATTCTTAATTACTTTAATACAGTGCAAAATGCAACATGAAGAAAAGGCGTAAATTTTATTACCTTCATTAAATAAAATGTGTCTGACATCCATAAATCAGAAAAATCAATCAGAACCTATTACCAAATACTAAATACTCGTAACTTCGAGACATCAAGTCTTGCCAATACTTTAAGAGCGTATACACCTTGCGCGCAAAGTCAACTATAGGTATTTCTTCGTTAATTTCACGCACACATAAGCTACCAAAGCTGCGTGCGTAGAGCTGCCGCGTCGGCTCGCTATACAATCGGCTCAAACAACTTTGATCCGTGCGCTTCAAATATTCAATTGAAATGTAACTGTAATATAATATAAAAATATTTTATTTGCATTATAAGTAGACAAATATTACTGTGCAAGCAAAGAATAATACAAATTTAGATACTAATCATATTTTCGTTATTATTACATTGTTAAGTTGCATTCAAATCAGTGTTCAATCAGCAGATACTACGGACGTTTTATTAATAATTTCGTGTTCGAACACATAAATAGTGTTAGGGGCCTTACAACCCCTTACAATTACGAAATATATTTAATTTTATATTACAATACATAACATAATTTAGCCTCGGAATTAAATCCCATTATATTACTTGAAACATAATTTATACTCACCACAGAATCATTGTAGGTAATAAAAATAATTAAATATTTTACTACCAAAGTACTAAGATGTGGTAATCGCAGTCCGCGCGTGGCTATTTTCACTACGCGCGGCAATAATCGACTGCAGCCAGGCCGGAGCGACGAGCGATACGTCCTCTCTCTAGAAGGCCTTGCGGCGGTCTGATTTGATCCACGTCGGACAGCGTGTTTTATAGTGGTTTTCAAAATATTTGTAGAAAACATGAAAACTAATTTTGTTGAAATATAAAAATGGTAATTTATTGATAAGATGTTCTTCTATTATAATATGCAATGGCTATAAAAAATTATGTACGATAAGTTGGTGAAAAAAAATATGTTCTTGACGAGAGTTTCTGAATAATTTCGCATTGTTTAAATTTTTATTTTTCAGGAACTAAACACAAAAAGATTATATTTCTCAGCAAAATCCCTCCATAAGGGTCTTATTAGTCTGATAATATTTTTATTTTCATCTTATATTTAGTGGTTTCGGATATCTTAAGCTTCTAAATTGCCATTTAAAGCCTAAATAACGAAACTTTTGTTCAGTAATCCTTATAGTACTCACAAATTATCCATCAATCTATAATGTTTTCCACCAAAAATCCCTAGATGACAACCTTTTCTAAAGTTAGTACTAATTATTTTTCCTTTAAATTGTTTATTGGTGGCTATTAACTCATTTGAAAAGTCCTGTTTTTAAGCCAAAAAGCGCGTGCAGGATATAAACGCTCTTAACCAGCAATACACATTTCACATTTTCAATTCAAAACAATAGCAAACAGTAGCTGAAGTGCTCACGAAAACGAAAAATACAATTTCTTGAAAACGAATTTTGTTCAAATCGGACTCAGTTGCGGATGTTGGCAAAAAGTCTCTCCAATGGTTTGTGAATTAAACTCAGGTGGCAGTAGTGTGACGCGCAACGGTACGAATACGTGCGACTGTATTCGAGGTACGAAAAGGTTTTAGTGACTTAGTTTTGGCTGTATTTATTTATATTAGGAAAGCTTACATACTACTTAATAATTTAATAAAAAATAATAACAATATAGAAGCAATATAGCTAATTACAAGCCTTCACATATAGCTACTAATTACAGTTACACCAAAATAATTACGTTTAAAGCAAACAGAAACATAAAATAATACAAACACACCACTAAACTAAATCTCATTGAGGGTATAACGGTGAAGGAAAATATTTATTTTATTTATTAATCTTTATTGTACACAAACAAAGTTAACATAACAACATAAAGAAATAACATCTTTTAAAGGATAAATGGCGGTGTTATGCTCCTAAGCGATCTCCTTCAGACAATGTTTGGATGGATACAAAAGAAGGAGTAAGAAAGAGCAGTGAAAAAGTCAAAGATAAAGCATCGTGTGGAAAACCTACATACCATAGCTATTTGTACGAATTTCTATGGTATGTAAAATCCACCAACCCGCACTAGACCAGTGTGGTGAACTATATGGCCGAAATCTCAATCGTACTCACGATTGTAGAGGAGGCCCGTGCCCTGCAGTTGGATGTATAGGCATTACGTATAGGTAGATACAGATGTTGCGAATTACGCAACATCGTTGCTCGAACATCAAAAAATTTTCCGAGATAGCAATATATCAGGAATATCACGCTATAACACCTTAAGATTCTGATACTGTTGTTAAAATCGGTCTCAGTGTAACCAAATCCAACACCGTAAATTGTGAACGTCATATTGTAATTCGTAGCTCGACATGTATCAGAGGATTCAACGTAGAATAATCGGAGCGTGAATATCGACGCAGTGAGCTGGCCTGCAACATGTTGAGCCGCATATTGTGTCTGTGTAATGGGACCCAACTTGATCGCTTACCGGTTGTCACAGCACTGGCCAGTATATCAGCCACTTTTTTTGACTTCACTGCACCTGATGCACAAGGCAAAAACGCAAATGCTGTCCAGACAGAGTATAGACCATCAAACGGCGGTCCTATACAATTCGATACAATTATTCTGGCCTGCTGAGATCCAGTTACGGATAGACCCAGGATTATAGCAAGGCACACGTGTGACGGCAAACTATTTCACAGATTGACAGTGTGGCACAAAAAAAGGACGAATCTTTTGCTTCGTGCCTATGTGGTTTGACCAGCCAGTGACGGTGACATGCCCCTTTTTGGCCTTTGGCTTCCTCCAGGGTACTGAAAGAGAATCAGTACACATTTCCCTGCCCTTTCTTCTCTGATGCAAATTACCATCCCAACCTGGTGGTAGAGAACGACTGGATCAACATGAATTTTGATATTTTATGGATTCAATAAGTATTTAAAAAAAGGTTTTAGTAAAGCCGAAGGTGTCAGTGAAAAAAAATTTGCGTCGAGAACTACATTGACTTGAATACAAAAAATACGAAAGTAAACTAAAAATACTAGTGTAATCTTACGTTACATTGCAAGAAACAGAACACGGCCCAAAAACATTTCAGCTAGTAATAAAAGTGTAACCACCTACCTCGCTTTAAATTGTATACGTGTTCTTACACACGAAATACTTGCTAAAGTTTTTGGAGTTTTAGGAATATTCCTTAAATGATAGAGCCAAACTGGAATTATTGTATGAATATGTTGACTCAAGTGGTATTAATATCTCACACAAAACTAAAGGTAAAGTGACACATTCTTATTGGTGGTAGGCATAGATAATACACTATAAAGTGGTAGGTCTCTCATACACAAGAAGCCGCCCGGGTAGGTACCACCGCAGTGTCTATCCCGGCAAACAGCGGTATAAGTGTACTGTTGTGTTCCATTTTAAATACATTATAGCCAGAGTAACTAATGGACATATTGAGACTTAGCATCTTATGTCTCAAGATGGCAAGCGCAGTGGAATGCCAAGAATTACTACATGAGCGGTCGTATCGCTTACAAGGTATGCTCGTCGCACAATTCATTGAATAAAAAAATTACCTATCGTTTGATGAGTTAGATTACCAAGGCTGTATTTTTTTCTCGTGCAATTTATTTTAATTTCTCGTGTAATTGTATTTTACGCTCGTGCAATTTTCGGAGGTTGTGGTGTCAGGACTATGTATGAGACTGTTGGGTGTACATGTGTATACTTTCTTTCTCCTTCTCATAAATTCATTTAATAGTTGTCTGCTAGAGATTGCCTTAGTATGATAAGAGCGCCATTTAGACTTTGTTATCATATTATCTGTGTATACTATTATGTTTATCGTGTACAATAAAGATTAATAAATAAATAATTATGGGCAGTGGTTGTTAAGATTAGATGGCTACTACCTTGATCCGAACCGGAAGTTCACCAATTCTTATCTATTCGATGCGATCGTCATGAGACACAAGAACTCCACTGGTGATTAGATTTATTTAACTACAATACAATTTAAAACTACAATACAAGGCCTCAAATACCCGATACATAAAACCGCAAGAAAATTTCTAATCTCGAAAGATATTCTTGTACACTGACATTTCGTGTTGTCGAGGGAATATCTCGGGTTTGTACATCTGTAACTCATTCCAAGGCAGTTCTAATATTCTTATACGATTTAAAACATATTTTAAGATTGGACTAAGAATATTTTGAAGGTTTTTGAAAGTGATTGAATAGAAAAATGCGGCTGCGACTTATATTTCATTTAAAATAACAATCGCTGGGTTAAACGCTATTGACTGAATATTTAACGTAATATTAGGTAATCTAAAAGATTGAGAGAAAGTAGAGATTCTTTGTACCCGCGGTATTTCAGTATCAACGAAATCAAACAGCAAAATTGATAGTTTTACCACTTTTGAAAAGTATTGATAAGATCAACTACAATAAACGGGCCTTTCTAAACTCAGTCCCTCTGGCAGCCGTCTGCCAGAACTAAAAAGAAAAAACTGACTTCTCCGGAACATAAGGGACTTTTCTACTGTCTCAAATTCCGTCACGTATTTAAGTCGAAGCAAGATTAGCTAAATATCTTATTGGTGCATCTGCTGGCCTTACAGAGATAAAACCATGATATCCTAAATAATGAGCTAATGAGAGCGCGTGTTTAAAATCCAATCAGGGTAATTGAAGGCTGTGGAGGTCGTAGCGTGCGCAGTGCTGCTCGACCGCGCAACATCTGCGCACGCGCATCGCGTGTCATACTTTATAGTATATTATATTAGTCTAGTGTTTAGGATATTAGGTTTAAGAGGATACCCATAATATTCCGTGAGTATTATTGTTTTTTTATTATTTATTAACGATTTGAATAAAATGGCTAAAGGCTTTTTTTAGGAATAGTTTTTTGTGCAAAAAATGTGTGATAAATTTGATTCATTCGTGATGGTTTTTATGTGTTGTTCGTGATAAATTAATGCTGGTTTGTAGTGAGGATAATTGTTTCATATGATGTTAAACAATAAATACTTAAATATGATACTGTCCTACGTTCTACTGACATTATTTATTACATTTATCTTTTATTTTATGTGAATAGATATTTTTTCGAAATGATCATACCAAGAATTTACTTATTTTTATTGTTAGAAATAATGAAATTCAATAAAATGTCGTGAAACACAAGCAAAATTGTAGAGTTTAACAAAACCATGTTTAATATTGCAGATATAAAGTTATATTGACAACACATTAAATATTTATTATCAAATCAAAAACAAAACTATTACTTCATTAAAATGCCATTTAAAAACAAATATATCAAAGTGACGCAACAATTTTGATTTAAGTATAACTAAAAGTTATAATACTATATTTCCGAGTGTCGACGACGATAGAATGAATTAAAATATATACCGGGTATCTCAAGACTGCTACCGAAAACGAAGCCGGGTGGTAGTTTTAGTGGCTACAACACAATGCAATTAAAAATTTCACATAGAAACGCGACAATTATTTTTTATGATTTTTTAAATATCGTCATTTTTGGGTGGTAATCCATAATTTTTGCTAAAATAATAATTTAAACTCTTTTATACCTTAGAGTATTTATAAGTAAAAGGGTATACACTATTATTTTAGGAAAAAAATGTATTTACCACCCCAAAAATGACCATAGGAAAAAAATAACAAAAAAAAATTGTCGCTTTTTTTGCAACTTTTTCTGTTGCATTGTATACAGGGTATATCAAGACTGCTACCGAAAACGAAGCCGGGTGGTAGTCTAGCGACTTCAGACCAATGCAACAGAAAAAGTTGCAAAAAAAAACGTCAAATTTTTTTTTGTATTTTTTTTCCTATTGCCATATTTTGGTGGTAATACATTTTTCCTAAAATAATAGTATATACCCTTTATTTATAAAGACTCTAAGGTATAAAAGAGTTTAAATTATTATTTAGCAAAAACTATGGATTTACCACCCAAAAATGACGATATTTAAAAATCATAAAAAAATTTGTCGCGTTTCTAGGCGAAATTTTTAATTGCATTGTGTTTGTAGCCACTAAAACTACCACCCGGCTTCGTTTTCGGTAGCAGTCTTGAGATACCCGGTATAGTCTACTTTTCGTGTTAGTGCTAACTATTGGTTCGATGATATATTTTTGTGTTGTATAGCTATTACCAATAGGAGCTGAGCATAATATATACTTCCAATGAGAAAAATCGAAACCTTGCAATTTTATGTTTTGTAACGATTATCAGAAAAATGTGTATAAATAGAATTTGTATTTAGAACATCAAAATTAAAAATAAATATAATAAATAGAATTTGAAAGCATTATTCACTATTATACGACATTTATTATATATTCCTAAATATACAATATTTTTTCATAATCCTAAGAGAACATAAACTTTGCGAGGAATTACGATTTTTCTTATGAGAATTTTATATACATAAAACAGGTTTTGCCATCAAAACTTATCTGCAACCGGACGAAGCCGGGCCGAGCCGCTAGTTAGATATACTTGTTTTACAAATGCGCAATCATTATTTCATATTTGCAGTTTTCCTTCTCAGTGCAAGCGTAAGAAATCACGGTTCTTTTTATTTTCCCTCAATTTTATCTCATTTACTCGGAAGCCATGTAGTATTACTTTCAAATAAATGTTTATTAATTACTCTTCACTACATAGTATAAAACAAATTCGCTTTCTCTGTCCCTATGTCCCTTTGTTTGCATAAATATTTAAAACTACGCAACGGATTTTGATGCGAGTTTTTTAATAGATAGAGTGATTCAAGAGGAATGTTTATATTTATAATACATACATATTATTGTACAGTAATCTATTTGCAACCGGGCGAAGCTGGGCCGGGCAGCTAGTATTAAATATTTGACAGTCTCCGTACCGCAGTTGGTTAGACGCCGTCTGTGAAACGAGAGGCCGCGGGTTCGATTGCCACACAAAGGACAAATATTTGTGTGATCCATTATTGGTTTTAGTCTATAGGTAGGGTGACTTAAATGGAAAAGGAAGAGGATTTTGCTATTTGATACAACAACTTAACTAAATCCCGATATAATTACATGTGGATCACACAAAATTTGTTTCAGTGCGGGATTCAAACCTCATGGCCTCTTGTTTTCCAAACGGCGTCTAGTTGTTTGCGCCACGTAGCCCGAAGTCCTTCAATAAAAGGATATTTTTAATCATAAATTAAAATATTTGACTAAATAAATCATGATGAAAACCATTACGATGAATTTGTTCGAATCAAAATTAATTATTTCAGGCGGTCTGGATAAGTTGGCTCCAAACTTTCTAAATATTCATTCGTCTATTGAACTAGATTAATTTTTTAAATTGAATTTGGATTGCCGTTAATAGCTGGAGAGGTTAAAAGTACAACTTATAATGAAAAATGTTGATGTGTTAGATTAACTTTGTCAGTTATGATTGAAATCTTCTCAAATCGCGAAAACGCTCGCCTCAGAATTAATGGGGCGTTACATCCATATGCCCAATGTGAAAGAATGATAAATCATATTAGGTATTACATCTATTAAATTATGATATTTGTTGTTTTTTTGTACATAACTGGTGGATCATTAGTTTTTTTGTCTTATTTAACTTTCTTGTCATATCTTTCCCATTTTTAACCGACTTGAAAAAAAGGAGGAGGTTCGACTGTATGTTCTTTTTTTATCTTCTTCCATTCAGCCCATCACATCCAAAGGTTGTCTGGAAGATACCACCAAAGGTGATAAGACCGCCAATTATATTACATATGTATAAGTAATGAGTTTTTGTTTGTGTATTTTTCAGTTGTTTTCATGTACAATAAAGTGTAATAATAATAATAATATATTTTATCTTGGACATTATAAATTATTGAGGTATTAATAATAATCCCACACTAATATCGAGTCTTGTGTTGTAGATATCAGAAACTATGAGTAATTTGTCGATCACACAAACATCTAGACCCGAAAGAAATACCTGTGGGTCACAACGATATGTGTCTTAGTGCAGGGCTCGAACCCACGGCATTTCGTTTCCCAGCCGGCGTCTAACCAACTCTGCCACGAGGCTGTCACTTGATTATCTTAAGAGATATAAGCTACCCGGTCAGTACAATTATGCCGACTCCTGTTTAGAACCAGATATACAAGCCTCCTCTGTGGATCGCCACATACGCCTGAAAATACCACATTCACTAATGCACTACCACCAGAAATTTTCATATTTGACGGAAGACTACGATCTACTCTCCTCGATTTATTTCAGAGCACTTGATATTACAATTGTAAAAATAATTTACAATCTTCCAAGTGAACTCACAAAAATGTTGAAAAATAGATGCTTTCCGCTTCCAACAGTACTATTTAAGAATACTTGGAATAGACCTATGTTCAGTTCTTCCTGTGGCCGATGAGAGAGAGAATAACAAACGAGAGATATGTATATAAACAGAAACAAAACCGCGTTATATACTATAGCATAGTTCACGAACTAAGGTCTGTAGTTGATGATATTTTGTTCAGCCTTGTGGACACTTCCGCCTAACACCTCAAGTTCACTCCGATAACTCGTTGCCACGGGCTTATCTCGTAAATAACTTGACACACTTATTAATGTGGTTCTCATGGTTTTTTTTTTAATTATCCGGCAAAGGCAATAGATTCGGTTTACGTGGTAGACTGAATGAGTAAATTTAAGAATGCATAGCATTTTGTGCATTAAATAATATTCAATTGCATGTGCCAATGAAATTTATTTAAAGAACAAATACTAAAAATCATTTTCATCGTATAGTGAGGATTAGGCAGCATTTCTATCCCTCAACCATTTGTCCCCGCTTTTTACCGCACCGCATCCCCGTGACAGGCCTCATAGCAGTCGCCAGTAAAAAAGTTATGGCTCTTTAAAAACTGTCTTTTAAAATGTTGTAAATTGTAATTTTTGGCTCTTTCGACTTAAAAGGTTACCGACTCTATAGGAATCAAAAGTTTATGTATTAACTTTTTGTGTGCCATTCTTAAAGACCAGTTATACCAGCATAAGACTATAACCGCTTTAAGACGATAGCCATTAACATTCCTTATAATAAAAAAACGGGCGTAGTGATAAAAGTTATCTGGGGGCACGGCAGTGCCCCTTCCAAGTCGAGCTAAAAAGCGGCACAGCCGTACTATCCTTTTCTCGAAGCAATTCAGACCATTTTCAACCCCTCATAACTTCGTTGTGGTTAAAGCAAAAAGCCTGAATTTTCAGTTACTAATTAGGCATTGTGTAAACGCGGTATATTTAAAATTTCATTTAATTTAAACTAGTAGTTTAAGAATTATAACTTGTCAAACTTTCGCAATTTTGTTACTCACTGACTGACTGACCGATCATCAAAAGTCTAAGGCACTTCTAGCAAATATAGAACCTTTCAAATTTAGAATATAATTAGTGTTTAGTGTCTAAAGTAAGGAAAAATTCAAACATTTCATAATTTCTGTGTATTTTTCTAGATACACCAACTGCGTGAATAACTTTGTAATCCCATATAAATGTATAGGATTACAAAGATACATTTGCAGTTAATGATTCGTTGTACCCGTATATAATGGAATAATAGTTGTAGATTGGTATCTATATATATTATATATGAGGCATAACAGGAGGGGGGTATAAAGAGGAAAAGGGTGTATTCAGCCCTTTAAACTGTACAACATTCCTCTAGAAAAACATGACAAAGATAACCTTGCAAATAAATAGACTAAATAGCTCGAAAACAATCACCATGAAAGATAGAACACTAATAATCAAATCCGCTATATTTGTGATAAATTGATACCTACAAAAATAAGAAAAAACCATAAGACAGAGGCTTTAAGAAAAATCATTATATATATTCTAGAAATAAAAAGTACCGAAAAGGAATAAAGTAGGACTCTACAAAAAGACGTGAGATCCCATCAAAAACATCCTGTAAAAAAATTCCAAGTCTCGCAGCTCAGTAGCATTATGCATAAATTGTACGATACATTATATTTTCATGCGATGGCCAAGTCGATCTATTTATTTACAACGTAAAGAATTTTTAATATTGATATGATAATAACTTACATAATAACTTTATACAGAACGTCCCTTAATCAAGGACTAAATAAATTAATCGACTTGGTATTACATGGATCTCACAGGTTTTTGCGGTACATAAACTGAGCTGCGAGACTTGGAATTTTTTTACAGGATGTTTTTGATGGGATAGTGGATTTATCCAAAATATTTTAATAATTTTTTTTTAGTTATTGCAATGAATGGCGAGACGAGCAAGCCGTTCTCCTGATGGTAAGCGATACGACCGCTCATAAACAGTAGCAACATTCCACTGCGCTCGCCATCCTCAGACATAAGATGTTAAGTCTCAATATGTCCAGTAGTTAATCTAGCTACAATATCCTTCAATCCGAAACACAACAGTGCATTCACGCATTGTTGTTTCACGGGAGAAATAAACATTGCGGTGGTACCTACCCAGATGGCCTCTCACATATGAGAGACCTACCACCAGTAGATATTTATTCTTGATCACCCTAGGCACGGCTATGATTATAACAAAAATAATAATAATAAGTAAAGTAAGCATTATATAAGCTACATTTTACATAAGGCAATTAAAAAAAGAAACAATAAGCAAAAAAATAAAAATAAGCAAGGATAACAAATGTAAAAATAAAAAAAGAACATTACAAATAAATGTAAAACAAAGTGTCGAAATTGTGTCGCGCTATTAGATACAGTTAAACCTCTAAACTACGATAAAAATGTATATTAAGAATAATAAACTTAAGTACGTAGTTGTACTACAGTACGATTACAACGCCGAAGTCTCGGGTTCGAATCTGGTCGGGCAAAGTGATATTGGATTTTTCTATTCTGACTCCGGGAGTCAGGAATTTGTACCTGATATGGCGACAGGCTTGCCCTCTGTTGCATCGTGGGACGGAATACACAAGCAAAACGTGGATCCGAGTTGCAATTCTACCTTCCTAGTTGAAAAAGGCGTGATTATATGTATGTATATTTGTATGTACGGTGAAGGAAAACATCGTGAGGAAACCTACATACCATAGCGATTTATAAAAAATTCTATGGTGTGTAAGTCCGCCAACCCGCACAAGGCCAGCGTGGTGGACTATATGGCCTAACAAAACTCAATCGAACTCTCGATTGTAGAGGAGGCCCGTGCCATGCAGTGGGACGTATATGGGCTGATACAGGATATTTGTATGTAAAAGTATACTGTTATTTTATTTTATTAGTCCATATACGGCTTACTACAGGGCACGGGCGTCCTCTGTAAATCGTGAGTACGGTTGAGAGGGGTTAGGCCATATAGTCCACCACACTGGCCTACAAGTAAAGCAAACGAATATAGCAAAAACACTATCAATGCATACACGTGACGAAGTCAACATTAATTTGATGATACTAAAAAGTAATAAACTGAAATAATTAAAAACGCCGATAAGGAGAGTAAGAATCAATTAAGAATGAATACAGTATTGTTTTTGAATTACTGTTGCGTATATTTATATTCGTAGTAATTTAGATTATAGGTGTATTGTTTTTATTATACTCGCTTAGATAAAAAAATATTTTTTAAACTACAATACAAGCATAAACATAGTAATAACACTTCAGCTCTGTGGCACAGAGGCACTGAGGATAAGCCACGGGTTTGAACCCCGAACCGAAACAAAAGTTTGGTTAACCTGAAGTATTTGTTTCTTTGTTGTAACACCGAAAAGTGTCCCTTAGTCAGATTTCATTATGAAGATTTATTTAGAGAACATTTAGACAGCGTTTTAGTGACTACAGAGACTCCGTGCGCTCCTGGGCGGTCGCCCGACATACCCTAAAACTGCTCCTGCACAGAGTACAAATACACAGTCAGGTCATAAGTATTGTCACACAGTAAAAACTTTTCTTTTAGAATGCTGGCCACAAAAAAGTTTATTGAATTCGAATTTCAAATTGTCCATGAAAATAAATATGTATACTTTTTAGAATTTTACTCATTTGTAAATATGGAGTGGACGCTTAAAGAAGACCGTGTTGCAGTTATTGCGTTGCATCGTTGCGGTTACGCGCCAATTAAAATTTTTGACATATTGAAAAATTTGAATATAACTAAAAGATTCGTTTATCGTACCATCAAACGATACAATGAAGAAAGTATCTAGTGTAGATGACAGGTCAAGAAGTGGTCGCCCTCGGTCTGTTAGGACTCCAGCAGTGATAAAAGCTGTGAAGGCGCGAATTCAAAGAAATCCCAAACGTAAGCAGAAACTGTTGGCCCTTCAGATGGGGTTAAGCAGAACCACGGTGAAAAGGGTGTTAAATGAAGACTTAGGGCTTCGGGCATATCGAAGAAAAACAGGACATCGTTTGAATGCTCGTCTAATGGACCTGAGACAGAAGAGATGAAGCGCTTTGTTGAAGCGGTACGCGGGAATAAGAATCTATGTTTTGTTAAGTTCATTTTGGTATATAAATGGTTACATAATGAATAAACTTGTTTCAATTATTTTATATTAAACATGTGACAGAATTTATGACCTGACTAGGTATAATGCAATGAAAAATTGTCCTAAAAAATAAACATTTTTTGCGGATAATTTAAATATCATGTGTGTGGTGGTAAGTCTTGGATGTAAGTTTTTCCTAAAAATAAAAATTAAACCATAAAGTATTCAAAAATAAAAGGATGTACATTATTATTTTAGAAACGCTATTTACCACCCAAATACGATGATATGAAAAAAAATAAAAGAAGTTTATCGTCGAATTGTGTACAAAATCCAGTTCTGGTAAACTCGTACATATTTTTATACCGGGTATATCAAGACTGCTACCGAAAATGAAGCCGGGTGGTAGTTTTAGTGACTTCAAACACAATGCAACTAAAAATTTCGCAAAGAAACGCTACATTAATTTTTAAATATCGTAATTTTTGGGTGGTAAATCCATAGTTTTTGCTAAAATAATAATTTAAATTGTTTTATACCTTAGAGTATTTATAAATAAAAGAGTATACACTATTATTTTAGGAAAAAAAATAATTTACCACCCAAATATGGCCATAGGAAAAAAATTACAAAAAAAAAACGCTTTTTTTGCAAAATTTTCTATTGCAATGTTGCAAACCACCTGGCTTCGTTTTCGGTAGCAGTCTTGATATACCCTGTATAAGAAGTCATAAAGCCGTTTACGGTACCTGGGAGTCGAATCTAGGAGCTCAGAAATGTGCACAAAACAAAAGGCTGCACAACACTGACCACAAAGATAGTCCGCAGTTATTGTAGGTAATAATATAATATGTATAATCAATGTCGATCATTAAATAACTATGTTTTTACATCTCGAAGAACGTTAAACTTGATTATAAAACACAAGGAAACCCGTATAACTTGTTTAATTTACCGTTACGAAGGACAGGAAAAAATTGCGAATTTAAAATAAATAAAAAATCTTTGCCCCGTCATTATCTTTGTAAGTGAAGCCTCAATTGTCAGTTTAAAGGTACAGGAAATTATTATGAAAAATCCTGCGTTTAATAGCCTTTTATACAGGGTGATATTGACACATTTTACTTAAATTAACCCACATGTTTCTCATCACCCCAAGTGACATTTTACATAAGTTGAAAAAAATATGAGAACATTTTTTTGTCCAAAATTGAGATTTTCATTTTCACGATTTTTAGACTTCCCATGTAGATAAGAGTATTTTTACCGCTTAGATGAACTTTAGTTCGGTTAAGTAACTTATCTGAACTAAAAAATCTCAGTATCTATAGGGGTTGATCAACAGCCTTTGAACCTAAAATCGTGATTTTTGACAAAACTATCAGGTAGTTTTTATTCAAATTTGGCACAATAGTACTTAGGGGGATTAAGGAACATGTGTTTTAAATTAAATACCATATGTCAATATCACTCTGTATACTGATGCATACATACATAAACTCACGCCTATGTCCTATTGCACAGATTATATTTGTTTCCATAGTATTTATTCTTGTTTTTTTATTCTTTAGTAATTTATTCTTAACTTTTTTGGATCTAATGATGAAATTGAATGATGCCTGCTGAGCGAAACGACCGCTTACGGACAGTAGCGAAACCAAACAACACCGTGAAATAAAGCAATGCGTTCGCCATCCTGAGACATAATATGTTAAGCCTCAATATGTTCAGTAGTTGTACCACTGTACGACTGTACCACTTCTTATTTTAACCCCGCGTATCAGTTTCGTACACAATGAAATAATCTATTCTTCATGATTCACGCAAAATAATATGGTCATACTTTATTCACCTGTAAATTTTGTTTTTTTTTTTGCGTAAATTACAATTAAACCAATCAGTTCACCTGATGGTAAGTGACCTTAATGAACTTAACACTTGGTGTCAAATAAGCCGACATTATTTTGTCGATAGATATTTGGATTTTGGACCGATTTTCTGCGATCTTTTGGCGTCCGAATGTGTTGTTGTCATGATGTAAAATTAATAAATTAACTCACCCAACAGACCCAACAAGAGACTTTTTGGTGTCCTCAAACACCTAGAACCGAAACAAATACCAATATTTGTCTTCGTACGGAGATCGAACCGGTGGCCCCACGTTTCACTCTCGGCGTGTAACCAACTGCGCCACGGAAATTACATTGAACATTTTAATATTATTACTCCTAGATAAGAAGTATAAATGCAGCTAATTGTCTTGCCAAAAAAAAACTGACGATATAAACATGATGAACTTAGCAAAAGCTTATAAAATAGCAAATCAGCGAAATAATAATTGTAGAACATCGCAACGCTAAGTAGGTCGACTATTTTATCGATTTTGGCACTTCACACGTGTTTATTGAGCCAAAAATATCGAGACGAAAGTTAGAAATAATAATTCAGTTTTAAGATATTGGTTCTACAATAAGCTAAGTAGAACAAACTTTGTTCTGAGTTAGTGCGACTATAAATAAATACTAATAAATAAACCCAATAGTCACATACATAGTCCTGACCCCACACTAAGATCGAGTCTTGTATTATGGATATTGGATACTACGATAGACTTACGATACGATAGACAAACCTCCAACCTTGCCTCGGCGCAGAGATCGAACCCGCCGCATTTCATTTCACAAACAGCGTCTAACCAACAACGCCACAGAGGCTGTCCCAGGAATTAATGTCTCTTTTCTTGTTATATATTTTTGATGCAATTTGTAGGGATCTTGTATATTTTTCTGGGTCCAAAAATCCACTACTGAACATCTTTCCAGAGAATTTTCACAACGATGCTTTAGAAAATTTACATTCGGCTTCCTGTCACGTATATTAGACCATCTTCCCATCTTATCTTAGAGAATATTTTGTTTAATCTAAACAAACTGCATAATCTAATTTGGTAATCGAATTCAGCACCACGGAATATAAACACTGCTTGACTAATAACTCGGCAGTATATTTTATCTAGATTAATGTTACGTAAAAATAGAATAATAATTATTAATACGATCAAATGTCGAGCAAATGACCTCAAGTGTAAAGTTCTCGAAGATTCCGCGACTGCTAAAAATATCTGAATAGAACACATCCTCCTTTCACTATGACGATAGGTTTTGTAACTACCAGGCGCCTTTCAATATGTTGTGAAACTGAACAAAGGCTCAATATTATGTTTCTAACAACATCTAAATATATTTGTATAATTATATTTATCTAATTCGATATATCTGTATATGTATCAGCCCATATACGTCTCACTGCAGGGCACTGGCCTCCACTGCAATCGAGAGTACGATTGAGACTGGGTTAGGCCATATAGTCCAAAACACTGGCCTGGTGCAGGTTGGCGGACTTGAGATGCCATAGAAACTCTTTAAAATCGCTGTGGTATACAGGTTTCCTCGCGATGTTTTTCATCTCTATTATCCATCCATCCATCC
Organism: Hyles vespertilio; assembly: GCA_009982885.2. Taxonomy (NCBI): domain Eukaryota; kingdom Metazoa; phylum Arthropoda; class Insecta; order Lepidoptera; family Sphingidae; genus Hyles; species Hyles vespertilio. The sequence continues at coordinate 17,499,007 of CM042817.1, forward strand.
ATCAGCCAAAGGAAGTCCACTGCTGAACATAGGCCTCCCCCAATGATTTCCACAGAGACCTGTTGGAGGCAGCCTGCATCCAGCGACGTCCCGCGACCTTTACCAGGTCGTCGGACCATCTTGTGGGTGGACGTCCTACGCTGCGCTTTCCGATACGCGGCCTCCATTCGAGCACTTTCCGACCCCATCGGTCATCAGATCTCCGCGCTATGTGCCCTGCCCATTGCCACTTCAACTTGCTAATCCGGTGGGCTATGTCGGTTATTTTAGTTCTCCTACGGATCTCCTCATTTCTGATTCGATCTCGTAGGGAAACCCCGAGCATAGCCCTCTCCATAGCTCGTTGAGTGACTTTGAGCTTCCTAATAAGGTCCATAGTGAGAGGCCACGTTTCGGTGCCGTAAGTCATCACTGGCAACACACAACTATCGAAGACTTTCGATTTAAGGCACTAAGGTATTTTGGACGAGAAGACGTCGCGTAGTTTCCCGAACGCTGCCCAACCGAGTTGGATTCGACGATTGACCTCTCTCTCGAAGTTGGACCTGCCTAACCGGACCACTTGTCCTAAATAGACATATTCGTCAACAACTTCAAGAGTCGAGCCCCCAACACCGATGGGGGTGGGCACAACATGGACATTCGACATGATCTTCGTTTTGTCCATGTTCATTTTAAGACCCACCTGTTGGGAGACCCGATTGAGGTCTTCGAGCATAGTGCTAAGGTCTTCCAGCGATTCTGCCAAGACTACAATATCGTCGGCAAACCGAAGGTGAGTGATATACTCGCCGTTGATGTTGATGCCGAATCCTTTCCACTGCAAGAGCTTGAAGGCATTTTCCAGCGCGGCAGTGAACAGTTTCGGAGATATGACATCTCCCTGTCTCACGCCTCTCTGTAGTGGAATAGCCTTCGTACTCTGATCTTGTACTCGGACCGACATGGTGGCGTTGTTGTATACATACACCACGCTCCTGCTCCATGCCTCTGGCGTTGAGCCCTCGAGGAGAACGGAATTGAAGAGCCTCTGAAGGACTTTCAGTACCGGCGTTCCGCCCGCTTTCAGAAGCTCTGAAGTTATTCTGTCCTCGCCCGGCGCCTTGTTGTTTTTAAGTTGCTTCAGGGTCATCTCAATCTCACACAGGCTGATGTCCGGGATATCATCGCTAAAGTGTCGGATCAACTCGGCTCTCGGGTCTTCGGCCGAGCTAACAGCAGGTTGGGCAACCGAGGTGTAAAGCTGTCCGTAGAACCTCTCGATCTCTCTTAATACCTCTGCCCTCGTCGATACCACGCGGCCGTCGTCCGTCTTCAGCCTAGACAACTGGCTTTGCCCAATAGACAAGTCTCTTGCAAACACTTTGGAGCCTCCGTTCCGCTCAATTGTCTCCTTAATGCTCACAGTATTGTGAGCACGGACATCGTGTCGCAAGGACTTCCAGATCTGTCTATTGAGCCGCCGATATGCTTCGGCGTCAACGGAAGACTGCAGCGCTAAAGATCGACGTTCGGCCATGAGGTCAAGAGTGTGGATCGAGAGTTTTTGTGGTCTATCTCTACGGCGAGGTCTAAAATACTTAGATCCCACCGTACTGGACAGCTTCTACCAAACCGCTGTTTAGCTCGTCCACTGCAAGGTTTTCTCCTAGACAATCAAAGCGATTTGTCAGCTCGAGTTGAAAGCTCTCGGGGTTTTGGATGTGGGCGCGAGTTAGGTCGGAGCGTAGATTTCATCAAGCGACGCCTTTCCGATTGGACATTGATATTCAGTGTGCCCCTAACCATTCGGTGATCACTGCCGGTTTTCACCCTGTTGATCACAGAGACATCTCTGAATATCCGTCTATTCGTCGTCAAGATGAAATCTATCTCGTTTCTCGTAGAACCGTCAGGACTCAGCCAGGTCCATTTCCTGTGAGACGGCTTCTGGAAAAAAGAGTTCATCGCAAAGAGTCCCTCTTTCTCCAGAAAGTCGGCCAGCCTCTGACCCCTGAGGTTCCGTTGCCCATGTCCAAATTGCCCCACTTTCAACTCTGCATCGCTTCCCTTGCCCAACTTTGCGTTGAAGTCTCCCATAACAACATTGAAGTAGGTTTCGGAAGTATGTATGGCCCGACTTATGTCCTCATACATTTCCTCCACTTCTTCATCTGGGTGTGTCGAGGTCGGCGCGTATACCTGTATGACCTTCAACGAATATCTTTTAGATATTCTGAGTATAAGGTATACTACCCTGCTCGACACACTTTCGATGGATACGATGTTGTTGATGAGAGACTTGTGGACGAGAAATCCGACACCTCCTAGGGACTGTTGGTCGTCCCCCCGGTAGAAGAGCAGGTTACCAGACTTCAGGGTTATCGTATCCTCCCCGATTCTTCGGACTTCCGATAACCCCAGAATGTCCCAGTGTAACCTGCTCAATTCTTCTTCCAGTTCGACAATCTTCTCGTCTGTCCTCAACGTGCGTATGTTGTGTGTTACCAGGGCCAGTCGTCGTCGGGGGTGGTAGCCGGGGCCAACCCGGGGATTCTTAGCACCCCCTGCCCCACCGTAACCTTGACCGCTACCATAGCCAGGAATAGTGGGGCTGCCGGGGACTGGGGGCCTGGTCTCAATTTGTGTCGCCATTAAGGGGGTATTTGCCAATACTCGCCACGCTTGGCAGGCGGGTTGGCGAGCGCAGTTGGGGACTGGCGTTAATGACGCTGCTGCCCGCCATTAACCGCGGAAAGGAAATAGGATTTGTGGGTAGAGGATGTTATAGGAAAGGAGAGTATGGCCTGAGGGAGTGGATATTGCAGTCACGGACGGGAAGTTAAGGTGACTGCAGTAGCTCGGGGGCCGAGGTCGCGTACTCGTAGCACCTATATTAGGGCAGGCCATGACCACTAGATAGGAGCATCCCTGACCGTATCTCTATTATAATGCGTGGCAATTGACTATCAAAACCCACATGACTCCGAAAACTCAGCAGTGTGCCCAGGGATTTGAACCCGCAACGACATTGAACATGTTAGAAGCCGCGTCTGGTCCGTTTACCAACAAAAGGCAAATATTTTATGAAAATATTTTATCGCCTATATTTATCAGGGTTAATGTAAGATTCTAACGACGACAGAATTATTCAAATCGGTTCAGTAGTTTCAGAATTCAGAGCCTATTCAATGTAAACAAACAATCAAATATTTCCTCTTCATAATATTAGTTTAAATTCAAAGCATGACTAAATTAACAACATAGCCTTTTTTCATTTTACCGGTTCACTATTACACTACGTAACGTTTGACACGCTCAGTCTGGGTTTGAACCCGACACCGCGCGGACACAACATCCACTCACGTTACCTCTGTGCCGCACCCACAGCGCCGTGTCATTAAGATACTGTTACACCTCAAGCCTCGGTAATCGGACAATAATTATTATTTAGTATGGTAAATAGTCATGTATATTGTAAACTAGCTGTCGGGCCCGGCTTCGCCCGGGTGCAGATAGTTTTTGAGTCCAATCCACATCAAGAACATATTATTTCGCGTGTCTACTAACTATATTTCCCGCGTGCCGTCGACTATATTTCCCTTCCGTAGGAGAGGACATCCCGTGCCAACAATTTGAATTTGAAAGAGTAGAAAATATGTATATTTGGTTTCCTGACTCATCCCACGGGAACACTACATTTTTCGTGATAAAAAGTAGCCTATGTGTTAATCCAGGGTGTCAGCTATCACTATACCAAATTTCATCAAAATCTGTTGAGCCGTTTTTTCATGAAAGAGTAACAAACATCCATACATACATACAAACTTTCACCTTTATAATATTAGTAAGGATTACTGCTGTTAATATAAAAATCTCTTTATCAGATTAAGATAATAAATATTTGAAATATTCTGATGTAGGACGTCCGAAGTAAATTATAGGTTCACCACTTCTAAAAATCAATACTATTACACTGGTCAACATGAAAATTGCCTTTTACTTGAAACTGCATTACATCTTTAGTATTCGACCCCCTTAATCTAAAAATGGAACTTAAAATTAATAGTTAGCTCTTATTATTAATTTATGCCATATTTCAGATAATACCAGGTATCTTGGTGGATGTCACTTTATATTATGAGATTTCAAATAATTTAGTGAGAGTATCCGCGTTAATTTTATTATTACGCTTTCGTTTAATGTGTCTTATAGTATTAGCGTTTCATTTGTTTGTTATAACGCGAAATTTTATAAGTTATTTATCATTTTCGACAAATTTCTGTTGCCAAAACTACAATTTGGAAAACTACGGTTTGGTGGGTCTGCAAATGGGCTACACCAAGTGCCGGTGCTTTTTGCGTGGGTGGGATAGTCGGGCTAGATCGTTACATTACTTTAAAAAAGATTGGACTTGAAGACAAAGTCTGTGCCCTAGAGAAAAGAACGTTAAATATCTTCCTCTAGTCGATCCTCATAAAATCCTTCTCCCTCCATCGCATATGAAATTGGAATTAATGAAGAACTTTTTAAGACTCTCACAAAGGTTGGTCCACCTTTGTTCCACCCACTTTGCAAGTAATTGATTACTTGCGAAGTGAATTTCGACATTTATGCGGCGCTAAAATAAAAGGGGGAATTTTCGTCGGGCCTCAAATTTGAGAGATTTTTAAGAACCAAAACCTTGATCCGATTTTACAAGGCATCGAAAAAGAGGCATGGGAATCTTTTAGAGCAGTAGTAGTTCATGTTTTTTTGGGCAATAGGAGATTTGAAAATTACCACGAGCTTGTGAACAATCTTCTGCAAAAGTATCAGCAAATAAGTTGCAATATGTCCCCAAAAATGCACTTTCTTCATTCTCATCTCGATTTTTTCCTCCTAACTGCGGTAATATGAGTGACGAACATGGTGAACGATTTCTAAGACATATTGACAATGGAAAAGAGATACAACGGCGAGATGCGTCATTAGCGGATTACTGCTAGAACTTGATAGAAGATTTTCGTAAAGATTACAAAAGGAAAACGAATAAAAGAGAAATTCTTGAATAGTAAAGGTTAAATACTTAGTAAATATTTTAAAATACTCAGTTTCATGTAAAAAGTTTATTAAAAAGTAATAAAAATATCTTTAAGAAAAACGATTTATATTCTATGAATTTTTACTCTTACGTCATATGTTTCGATACCAGTAAGGATCCCAGCCATACTTTTAAATAAGATCTAACTTTCAAATTTGGTTTATACTTTCTTATTCAGTGACCCCAAATTAGTAAAATAACAAAGCATTTATTTTAAAGGCAAACAAAAAGTTACATTTTGTAGACCAGTGTTATCTATGATTTTATAAACATACATACCTACTTGTTTATTCAAACATGCACGCTTAAAAGAGTCAACTAAACGCGTCAATTTTGTGAATATTTTAATTTAAATAATAGAAACATAATATTCTATTCAAGTCTTTATTTTAGATACCGGAAGCTAAATTATATTTGATACTAATTTGACAATTTGATGCATAGATAATACACGATATACATTTGATGTTCAAGTTTAGTTAATAATTTTGCATTAAGTCCTGTTTTCATTAATGTATTAATATTTGTAAAAAAATTGCCTAAAATCCTTGGCGTTTAATATAATCTCAATTTAATATGAACTCGTTTTACATATCACAACCACAGCAAGCATGCAAATTGATAATTATATGAAAGCGATAATAATATTACGTAAACACCGTTAAATAAACTAGTTATATATTTTACAATATTCAAATTGTGTTTATGATTTCACTATTTTAAATATATCTAGTATTAGTCTCGTTGATAAGACCGAATATTTGAAGCCTGAAAATCGCATATTTCGTCGTCAAAAAAATACATACATTTTAAACAAACAGTCTTGTTTTGACGCCTATAAAAACGTTGGGATTTTTGTATTACATATTATTAAATAAAAACAAAATATTTTATATTCAAATAATATAAATATGTTTGTTCATTTATCGTTAAGGCACTTTGGTAAGAGGTAACTCTCTTTTGCTGGTCGATAATAATATATAAAGACTGCATTACACTAACTGGTTGCATTGAAGTCAGTTTAAATAAATCCAATTTTAGTTTGTTCTCCCGATGGACTATATGACCTAACCCCTCTCAATCGTACCCTCACTTGTAGAAGAGGCCCGTCCCCTACAGTGGCACGAATATGGACAGCTACAGTACAATAAATTCCCGCCTGGTATCGAATCTTTGACTCTCCACTGCAATACCATTACAGCCATATCAGTTTAATTTAACGTCGCAATTAGAAAAGCGCATAGATAATAGAGTGTAATTATAAACTTGACATTTGACTATTCAGAACTACGATTATAATCAAGCTTTGATACAGAGTGTTTCAGACACAATCAATTGAATCCTTTGACCATTGGCGGTACGTATGGGTATTTACTGAGCTTGTCGGTATGGTTATCAGGTCGGGAAATGCAGTTTATGTATTTAGTATTAGCGCATATACCTCATACTGCAGGGCACGGGTCTCCACAGTCGAGATTGAGTACGATTGAGAATTGTTAGGCCATATAGTCCACCACGCTGGTCTAGTGCGGTTTAATGGACTTTACTTTTTTTCTCACGACGTTTTCTTTCGCCGTTATTGTGCGTGATGATTGCTAAAATTCGATGTTAGTTAGTATACCTAACTAACATCAAATTTTAGCGGCTTTTTGTTATTGTAATGAATGGCAAGACGAGCATGGCGTTCGCCTGATGGTAAGCGAAACGGCTGCTCCTGGACAGTAACGTATACAAGATGTCATAAGGCCTTTATTTTTAGCAATGAAAAGGTTAAAGATAAAAATAGCCAATTACTCAACATGTATAATTATCGTTAAGAAAAGGTTATCAGTAACCGTTTGTAGGCGCCACGTGCCCTTATCTTCTATTTTTCGCACAAACCTCACTGATACGAATGTACGGACAAAGTTCATTTGATACCGAAACGGTTTCCGTGAAGACACGGGTTTGGCACGTGTTTGTCGGCTAAGAGTATTTATTATTAGGTATTACTGGCAGTCCAACCCGGATTTGCCTGGGGCAGATATTTTTTGACCCCAATTTACATTCAACGCAGAATATTTCTTGTACTGTTTGATATTTAAACTCAACGTAACTATCGTCTTTTAGGCTTTGTGCTTTTCCCGCCCCATCCCGTTCTGTCCCGTCTTATTTCTGTACTATGACACAAGTCATGCAATCCTGACCATCTCTAACTGTCCTGACCTATCTGCCCTTTCAATATGTCCTCTATTCTCTCCCATCACTTGGACTTTGAAAGAGTAGCAGATATACAAAATACTACATATGTATATTTAATTTCTTTGCTCATCCCACGGGAATAGCACATTTTTCGGGGTTAGTATCCTATGTTTTAAATCACGGCATCATTCATACCAAATTTAATCAAAATTAGTCCAGCCGTTTGAGCGGGAAGTAACAAAGACACAAACTTTCGCCATTGTGGGCCGGCATAATTGTATCGAATGCCATGGGACCGCTGTCTGGTGTAGGACAGTCACTTCACCAGAAATAAAAATTATTGTCGTTATAGTAAAAAATCCGTATTAAAACATACATACAACATCAAGTAATATTAATTATATCCTTTGTAATAAGAGTGACACAATATGCACTCTATTTTTATATTTACATTCACTATGTAAATGTCAGTGTTAATGACATTTAGCTCGGAATTACAAAGATAATAATGAGCGTGGATAAATAAAATCATAAGATCTTTTTAAAATCACAGATACCTGCATTGATACTCGATTATTACAGAAGATAATACTTTTACGGTTAAAGGCAGAAGCTTTGACGCGTGCATAAATAAATACAAAAATAATACCCAAAAAAGTATTATTTAAGAAAACATATCGAACTTTTTTTCTTTCTTCTTCTTTTTTCTTAGCTTAGCACGTCTAAACACTACGTAAAAACTACTACTATCTACGTATAAATCACAACTATATCGAAATTTCAGATCGTTACCATCAAACATGGTCATTTCAGATTCAAACCCACGTCATTACAGTTCAAACACATACGAGATCAACGTTCTACTGAACCCTGAATAAATACTTGCATAGATAAAAAAAATGTTTGTACGTTCATTGACAATACTACATTTAAAAAAGTGTCATTTGATTTGAGTGCAAAATTAACTAGAAAACTTTCCCAATATGTCTGATAATCCTCCAAATATTTACAGACAATTTAGTTTTCGACGTAAAAAGCAGAGACTTTTTGAACACTTTTTTGTGTGGAGGAATTTAAACAAAATAAAACATAATAAATTGTAACCAATGTCCACAATTATTTTCTGTATAGGAAGCGGTTTTACTACGACCGTGGCATTGACAAAGTTCACGAGCGATGTTAATTGTTTTTCATCGACTTTAGATCAAAATATACATAGGTAATCTGTGGAACTTGTTGCCAGCATTACCCAACAAATACGACCTAGCGACCTTCAAAAAACGAGCGTATTCCCACCTTAAATTTCAAAATATCAAGGATTTATATTTTGTGTTGTTTCAGAAAATGTTGCAGTACCTGTTCTTTGTGTGCTTGTTAGTATTATCCTGCCAGTCAAATGGAAACATTATCACAAACGAAATAAGTGCGGATCAAGAATTGAAGCTTGCTATTGTGGTATATATTATTTAATTACTTAATGATTTAGAGGTCGATACAACAATACTTAGACGACGCCTATGTTCAGCAGGGGAGTTACCTAAAAGTATAATTCTTAAAGCCAAACTGCAATTACCTTGGACAATTTTAAGAAAGCTGGCTCAATCATTAAGTGACACACAGCAAATTGACTTGATGCGACGGCTTTTCTGCCAGCTTCGTTTGTTGAATGACAATTGCTGGAGAACCAATTCCAAATTTCCCAATACATCGGCTGTATGTAGAGCTAATATGTCACAAATATGACTAACATTTAAGTATTTTTCCAAAATGAAATACTTGGTATCCTGTTGGTAAACAGATCAGACGCAGCTGCCAACATTTTTACGGTGGTCGCGGGTTCGAATCCCAAGGCACACCTCTGACTACACCTCAGTTTGTAAACCGATTTGTCCGAAATTGTTTGTGTTTGTTTATTATGAATGTAGGAGGGGCCCGTGCCCTGCAATGCGACGTATATGGTCTGAAAGAATACAGAATCCTTCACACACCTATACAACTACACTACACCTGATCTCACAGTGTCTCTCAATTTTGCCTATGCTCTATATGGCGACTGTTGTAAGACATTACTGGTGGTAGGCCTCTCAAATGTGAGAGGCCATCTAGGTAGGTACCACCGCAATGTCTATTTCTCCCATGAAACAACACTGCGTAATTGCACTGTTGTGTTTCGGATTGAAGGACATTGTAGCCAGAGTAACTACTGGAAATATTGAGACTTAACATCTTATGTCTCAGGATGGCGTGCGCAGTGGAATGTTGCTACTGTTTATGAGCAGTCGTATCGCTTACCATCAGGCAATCGACTTGCTCGTCTCGCCATTTATGCAATAAAAAAAATTGTTCACATTTGCATAAGTTAATTGCTGTATGTCTTCCAGGTAAACAGGCATGGAGAGAGGGCGCCGGATGAGGAGGAACTTTCTCTCTCGGACAAGCAAGAGCTGATCAGGAACTTGACGTATATCGAGGGTCCTGAGGGACTTACCAATGTAAGTACATATGTAATAGATAGTAGTTCCAGATAGTAGGAAAACACCAACACACAGTGTTTTTCATACGTCGTTCGGTTCAGCGAACGGACAAAGAAGTCAAATGGTAAATGAGCACTGCCGCCCATAAACATCCACAATATTTGGATCATACAAGTTTTACAAGCCCATCAAATCACAAAGGGAGCCTAAGAGAAAAAGCATAAGAATAGAAAAAGAGTAACCAGCAATAGCACTCGCCGAGCGAAACGCTAGTAAAATTGTCCCTTCACGTCGATTTCATAAGAGACAGTGGTACCGCTCCGGCCGAGCCTGCTAATTCATGCTGTGTAACTCTACCATACACAAGAATAGTACGCAAATAGTTAAATATTACGTGAAATTGTGGAATTTTATGGTTTAACAAAATTACCCGCCCATGTGCATGCATGCAAGGTTCGGCCTAGTCTGAAATACTCAACTTTGAATGATATAAACAGCTGAAAGCACGAATATTATATGGCCAAACTTTGCAGTATCGTTAAATGTTAAGATGTAAACGATTCGTATCATATACGTCAAATTTTAACTACCCCTATCTTGTAATTATCATCAGCCTATACTATTGTCAACTACTGGACGTAGGCCTCCTCCAAATTCAACCTATTTCACCCTGTCTTCGGCTTTTCGCATCCAACATCTGCCAGCGATCTATCGCAAATCGACACTTCAGCTAACTAGCCATGTAACTAGCTGCCACTCCATCTTGTAATGCTGACAATTAAACCGTCACATATATACGTCACGACGAATATACTACTATTGTTTATTTTCATATACGTAAATCTCAGAAAGTTGTTAACCGTTAAAAAGATTTTGATAATGCTAGCATTCATGGAAAGAAAGATATTTTATAATTTGTACACATACTGTGTATCCTATTCATATTTGCTCAATTATCAAAGTTTTTTCTTCTCAAAGAAGTTATTAAAATCTATTTCATAAGTACTACCTCAACCGTTTGATATAACTAGAAATAATTTATGACAAATACGTTGATTTGATAGTCTATTTATTGAGGAAGACAGGATAAGCGTCTGTTTAGAACATAGAATAATGCACCCGGTCGAAGCAAGGTTAGAACTCTAGTTTATTATTTATAATACTTTAAAACACCGTGTTTAGAAAACGTTTATTTTAAACAGTTATTGAACTCCACACAACTCATGTTTGTTCTAAATGCCCGGGTACGTTTTTGTTAATGTTTCAACGATTTACTTATTAGCATACCCAAGACAAAAATCTTATTTATATGTAAAGCAATGTTTTTGGTACATTATAGGTAATGAACTTGTGGTAGCAATGGCCTTGTTTTAAGCATTTTTTTCTGTCGCACCGAAAACCTGTACATACATAGGTATATTATATCTTCTTTGTTTGTTTTTGTTTCCTTATTGTGTATGCAAGCTCAAGTAGAGATAGCCACAACGAAAGTCTCAGGTTTAAACCTAGTGTCTCTACCACTTTATTTTTTAGTAAAGGCCCCTTAATTGGCTTAGAGAGAAGTAAGAAACCGGCGGATTATACCACCGTCTCTTACAAAACCTAGCAAATACAAAAAGCAAAAGCAGACTCGAGGGCCCCCCGATTGTAATTAAGCTAAATATCATACACAATGCAGAACAAATGTAACAGAAGAAGTAATGTACTGCATCAGCATTTATACGTCCCACTGCAGGGTACGAGTCTCTTCTACAATCGAAAGAGGGGTACGGCCATATAGTCCACCAAATTGGCCTAGTGCAGGTTGCCATAGAAATTCCCACAAATGGCCATGGTATGCAGGTTTGCTCACGATGTTATTCTTCACCGTTATAGTGCGTGGTGATCGATTTTCAATACACACGAACTCCGAAAAGTCAGAGGTGTGCCCTGGGACTTAAACCCGTGACCACCACAAACATGTTGACAGCCGCATCTGGTCCGTTTACCAACAGGTAACCACGTACTACAGAACGCACTTAGAAGTACTAAACGTAAAATATAATAGTTTATGAAATGTCACAAGTAACTTAGGGCGTGCTTTATCATTAATTAACGGTTCAAAGTAATATGTAACATACAATGTTACAATGTGAAGCTTATTTAACAATTGAATTATTGTATGTATATCTAATATCGTAGATGTAAATTCTGTGATGTAAATCACCTAATTAATAGTTATTTATAAAATAAAAATAATAAAAAAAATTTTTTGATACAGAAATAGTTCAACAGCTTCGGTGGCTCAGTTGTAGTACGGTACGGATTGGCCAGCCTCCTATCACACCATGGGACGGAACATACAAAGGGAAACATGGGTGTGCTGCATCACGTGGTTCCATCTCTACTTACCCCTAATCCAAACATTCCTTATATAACTCACTAGCGGCCTAGCCCGGCCCACTCGGGTGCAGATGCTTTTGTTGAATTGCCTATACAACAAAAAATATTTTTCCATTTCGAATCAGTAGTTTCTGAGATTAGCGGGCACAAACAAACAAATTCTTCAGCTTTTTATATTAGTATAGATTATATACAAACTAATTATGTCAAGGACAAGGGCCTATTCATAGAGAAGTTGTAATAGGAAATTAAAAAGCAAATCCTCCCTTACGTTTGCTGGAATGCCGCCAAAAATCTTCGCGAATTATAGCTTTTCTGTCCTACTTTGATTTTCCTGTTTACAAAGTCGTTAATTTTTAGCGTTCCCGGGCCTGAAAAGCGAAGATAGGACCTTGTTGATGTCACTATTTCATTTAATATCATATTATACAGGTTCAATCTAGACTACGACTTAAAACTAAGTCAAGTGACTTTAGTGACTACAAACACCATCCATCCATCCATCAGCCAAAGGAAGTCCACTGCTGAACATAGGCCTCCCCCAATGATTTCCACAGAGACCTGTTGGAGGCAGCCTGTGTCCAGCGACGTCCCGCGACCTTTACCAGGTCGTCGGACCATCTTGTTGGTGGACGTCCTACGCTGCGCTTTCCGCTACGCGGCCTCCATTCGAGTACTTTCCGACCCCATCGGTCATCAGATCTCCGCGCTATGTGCCCGGCCCATTGCCACTTCAACTTGCTACTACAAACACAATGCAACTAAAATATGGAAAAAAAAATTTTTTTTTTCGATTTAAATGTCATCGTGTTTGATTGGTAAATCTATAGTTGTTTCTATAATAAAAAAATAAAAACAGACTTCAAAACAAAAAACCGCTAAAAACCAAAAAATAACTAAATTATAAGTACCACTGCAAAGCAAAAAAATAATATTTGTTTCATGGAACTTGCGCTTGTTGATTAATTTGCTTAATGACTTGATTAGCCAACAAATCAAAATATATGTATGCATAACATATCGAAGGCGGGCCGCCAAGTACCAAACATGTAGGACCTATGCCTTATATTAATTTAAATATCTATATGTTTGGTACTGGGCGACCCGCCTTCAATATGTTATGCATATATTTTGATTTGTTGGCTAGTCAAGTCATTAAGCAAATTAATCAACAAGCGCAAGTTCCATGAAACAAATATTATTATTTTGCTTTGCAGTGGTACTTATAATTTAGTTATTTTTTGGTTTTTAGCGGTTTTTTGTTTTGAAGTCGGTTTTTATTTTTTATTAAACATTTTGGTTATATTTATCTTTTAATTATTAATCTTATAATTATTTATCTTTTAATTAATCAAAATGAAGAAGATTTGGTCCCCACAAGGAATATGTTCTTTCCGATGATAATGAAATGGCTAAAATCGGCTAAAAGCTGCCAAAGATATTGGAGTATTCATATGTTTATTATTTTTTCTCCCCCCCCCCCCCCTCCATTTGCCCCTACCCCCTTTTCCCACCACCACTGTAGCTTAGCTTTTATACTGAACCCAATGCAAAAAGAACCATTGGAATCCTACTAAAGTTTGAAGAGTTCTACACTCCAGGTCCGAAAATGATCATCAGATCTCCATGCTGTGTTCCTGAGATCAACCTGTCAATACATTCTTCCCAATGAAAAAGAAATCACTAAAATCGGTTAAAAGCTGCCGAAGATATTAGAATTTATGTGTATTTTAATTTTATCACCTACCCCCCCTCACCCCCTTTTTTCCTCTCTCACTGTAAATTAACTTTTATAATGAACCTAATGCAAAAAGAACCATTGGAATCCTACTTAATTTTAAGGAGTTCCCCTCTCCAGGCCCGAAGATATTGCTCAGATTTTCACCATATTTTTATGGGACCAAATGACAAGCATCAGCTTTCAATCAAAGAAAGAATGGTCGAAATCGGTTCACACAGTACAGAGAAACGAGGTAACAAACATAAAAAAAAAAGCAACATACAGTCGAATTGAGAACCTCCTCCTTTTTTTAAAGTCGGTTAAAAATATACGGCGATAGCGATAGAAACCAAAAAAACAATCGCTGCTTTCTTTTTGCAAAATATTTAGTTGCATTGTGTCTGAAGTCACTAAAATTACTTCCTGGCCTCATTTTCGGTTGCAGTCTGGGTAAACCCTGTATATTTAATAAAATACAATATAATATTCTAATAAAATATGAATAATGAGGTTCTACTTACAACAATCTACAATGAAATCGCAGTTTCTGCGTGTGTTCAATGCTCCTAAACGATACAAAGAGAATATAATGGTTTACGTAACTTTTTAACTTATGAATGCTACAAGAACATCCCTTTTTCTCATATTTTAATTAAATAAGAAAACATCTAATGAATTATTTTTTAAATTACATAGTACCAAAACTTAATGACTTGCATACATTTCTCGTCATTCCATTTTGGTGCCAAGGTGACACTTGTATCAACTAATGACGTCATATTTTAATTAAATCAGCATAATATTTAACAAACACCTGATTTTGTTTTCATAGTAATAATTATGACAAAAAACATGTACTAATTTCATTCGATAACCTATTTGGATATATAATCGGCATTAACTTAATAATGTAAAAAATAAAAATACTATATTCTTCTTACAGTTTAAAATATAATTAAATATGTATACCTACCTACATTTCTTTTTCTATTTTAATAAATATAAAACCGGCTTTGCTCCGTTTCTACTTCATCCAAAGGTAGACGGACGTGTGAGAATGCCTCTGGCATTAAGTCCACTTTTCGTTATAGTGCTATAATGTTCTAGGTATATTTAAAGAAAATAAAACAAAATTATTATTTCAATTCTTCACACATTCGCAAATAGCGCCATCTAGTCAGTAGGTACTACAACGCTAAGCCAAATGTTTCCTAGGCGCTTAAATAAAACATAACCTAAAAAATGTGTGTTTCAAAACAAAAGGATATAAATTACAGGAATTAACATAAGCAAACAAACGACTGCAATACGGGTAGGAATGGTTGAAACGCAGACGAAATCTGGCGAGCTAGGCTGGTGGTGTTGGAATGTTTTAATGAAATATTATAAGCGGCCGCGGTTTCAGTATCGACTTACGAGAGGCTAACTGCGATGTTATGAGAACTGAAATTAATAATGTTCGATGCATTTCGGACATTGGGTTTGACAAGCACGTACTCTGTTTTTTTTTTTTAATAGGTCCTTTGTTTTTTCGTCACACAAAGCATGGTATCGTAGGTAAAATCTATGGACAGATTCTTTCTTTTCTTCCACCTAGTACCTAAATATAGTTTTTACGTTTAAAAATATCATTTGAAGGAAGACTCTACTGATGGTTGATTTTTCATATATGAGGAGCCTGAGATATTGAAATATTATGGTAATTGACAAATGAGAATAACTACTGGACATATTGAGACTTAACATCTAAAGTCTGAGGATGTCGAGCGCAGTGGAATGCCAAGCATTACTTTGTAATACAAGGTGCTTTTTGGTTTTGCTACCATTCATGGGCAGTCATATCGCTTGCCATCAGGGAAATGGCAGCCTCCTCTCGCCATTTATAGCAATAAAAAAGAGAATTATGAACAAAATGTAACAGAAAGTACTGTACCATACAGCAATTGCTGTTTCTATCTCTACCACTCGTATAGGGTCGCACTTTTTTCCTTCTTGGTCACAAGTACCACTAGACATACAGCTTCCTAAGAATTTCCATTCCGACCAGTTGAAATTGAAACATTTCCCTTATCCTACAACAGAACAACTCCCTGTGCTCTTGAGGAAGGTCCTTGGGGAATAGCTATGTTCAGCAGTTGACTTCCTATAGCCATAGAAAGAGAAGTCTACATATCTAAAACCAAATATATTTTTTACAGGAAGGAAAGCGCAGAGCGTACCAGATTGGCAAATACCTACGTCACAGGTATGGATCTCAAGGCCACAACCTGATTTCGGAAGTGTACTACCGGGACCAGATAGCCATCAGGAGTACTGACAAGGAGCGCACCAAGATGACTATCCAGGTGGCAATGGCAGCTGCTTACCCGCCCAGGGCTGAGCAGCAGTGGAACGACGGCCTCGGCAAGGTGTGGCAGCCAGTACCGTACTCTTCTGTGCCGCTATCTGAGGACTTCGTAAGTTGATTTGGTATTACTTACATCAAATAATGATTAGTATGATTTTTTTCAAGCTTGATTTCCCGGTTGATTATACGGTCCGCTATTTCAATCAGTGTTTGAAATTTTGCTGGGTCTTTGTCAACCTGACTTATAAGACCAGTGACTGTCACGATCCACGATAATATGTTATGACGATCATATAATGAAGATCATTATCGAAATCTGGTATAACTTTATTAAGCGAGAGTCCTGCAGTTTATTTGCTACATTGCGGTTACCAAAGCTGCTCTGGATGATCTTATATTAAACAAAATACCCCTGCAGTATTATTTTAATATTCTGCATTTTAAACACATGCATAATTTTCTTGGTGTAGCAGCTAAATTACAATAAGCGAGCGTAGCGCCCGGTTTATGAAATAATATGAGGAAAACAAACGAATACACTCCGGAAATGGGAACTGTTTGGTCCTGCCGGCGCAGGAAGTGTAGCTTGTGTAGAGATATTTGATGTGTGGAAACGTTGTTTTGAAAGCTATCTTGATGGGAATGTTAGATTCAATTTATTTAACGTAGGTAAAAGAACAGATGAATGGATTTCCCGTTTTAAAGATCTTTGTAAGATTTTGTATGCAACAAAGAAAAGTGGTCTAGAACACAGAAGAAAGAAAAACAATGTTTTTTTTTTATTCCGTGGTTTAGAATGTAGATGCAATTATTGTGATCTTTAAGCTATGAGATCACGCAATAACTTTGTTTTTCCAATTTGACATTTCTGGTATATTGCGCTGGTCTGAAATTAGTACCCACCTACTTGGTCTTAATCACATATAAAAACTCAGGGATTGTGGATGGCCCTAATGACACATCTGCCTATCATTTCATACGGCTGAGAATAGATGTAAAAAAAGAAAGAAAAATCAGATTTATTGTAACAAACAATACATCGCGCACAACTCACACAACATTAGGTAATATGCAAACAAAAAGTAGAAAGGAGTTAATGCGTCGCATTGCTGTGACACTTAGGTGACCACTCAGAATAATGGGCCCTACTCTATAAATCCGAAACGAAGTTCGAAACTTCGGACGATCAGATTTTATATACGATACGAATGTGCCTACTCTGTAAAAGTTCAAAATTGTATAACGTACATCGTAACCATAAGTCTATGGTTACGACCATAAGTCAATAATGACCAATAGTATATGTAGGTACATTCGTATCGTACATAAACTTCGATCGTCCGAAGTTTCGAACTTCGTTTCGGATTTATAGGGTAGGGCCCAATGTAGGGATGGTACAATAGCCTAACCTGTTACCAGACAGTAAGTACCTAATTGTAGTTGTAATATCCGTTACTGGATACCATCTAGATAGAATATCAACAACCGACTATCCAGAAACAATTATCTCACTTTTCGCCGTAATTACACTTGTCTGCTCAATTATTTTTTGATAGACCGACTGCAGATTGGATATCACTACATAGTATAAAACAAAGTCACTTTTTCTGTCTCTATTTCCCCTTGTTTGCTTAAATCTTTAAAACTACGCAACGGATTCTGATGCGGTTTTTTTAATAGATAGAGTGATTCAATAGAAAGGTTTACATGTATAATAACATCCATTAAATAGTGGAGAAATATTGTTATTTTTGAGGTTTCTAATGTGATGTCGTTAATTATCAATATTTTTCCGCTTACATTGCAAACGCAGGCTGAACCCTACGAGATTTATCAAAATAATGTACTACATATTTGTACACATTGAAAAGGTCTACAGAAAACTCCGCGATGGTATATGTCTATCACTTATGGATATCCCACAATAACATTTTTTGTTATTTACTTTTTACGACAAATAATGGCTAATTTTCGAAGCGATTTTAACCAATACAGCATTAACCCTTATCCAATTAAATAGCTTAAATACATTGTTGATTTAATATAGATCTATGTGGTCCTTTACAGCATGAGATTTAAATGAAGATATTACAGATTTAAAATTGCGGGACGTAGCGCTTGCGGCGGTACTGGCCGGCCGGGGCGGCGGCAGCGTGCATATACAGGGTATATCAAGACTGCTACCGAAAACGAAGCCGGGTGGTAGTTTAAGCGACTTCAGACACAATGCAACAGAAAAAGTTGCAAAAAAAAGCGACATATTTTTTTTTGTTATTTTTTTCCTATGGCCATATTTGGGTGGTAAATACATTTTTTCCTAAAATAATAGTATATACCCTTTTATTTATAAATACTCTAAGGTATAAAAGAGTTTAAATTATTATTTTAGCAAAAACTATGGATTTACCACCCAAAAATGACGATATTTAAAAAATCATAAAAAAAAATTGTCGCGTTTCTATTTTTAATTGCATTGTGTTTGTTGCCTCTAAAACTACCACCCGGCTTCGTTTTCGGTAGCAGTCTTGAGATACCCGGTATAGGAATGTTTATATGTTTAATAATAAAACGTACATATTACTGTACAAAAATCTATTTGTACCCGGGCGAAGCTTGGCCGGGCCGCTAGTTCAAAATAAACGTCTATTTGAAAAAACGAACGTTATTTAAAAATTTGGAATAATTTCATAAAGGCCCGAGTTGAAATAAAACTCATTATCATAGGCTTGCGTGTAATACGTGTTTGGTATTTACAATTTCCATTTTACTTCACTACATAGTATAAAACAAAGCCGCTTTCTCTGTCCCTATGTATGCTTAAATCTTTAAAACTACGCAACGGATTTTGATGTGTTTTTTTTACTAGGTAGAGTGGTTCAAGAGGAAGGTTTATGTGTATAATACGTGCATATTATTGTAGAGAAATCTATATGCACCCGAGCGAAGCTGGGCCGGGCCGCTAGTTATGAATAAAATACTGTTTCATTATCTAAAACTACTGGAAATTATCGGACGATCTGTATTCATTTCACATTTGTAACCGTAATTCATGTAATTATGTACTATATCTATTTATTTTTACTAGCTTTAATCAAGCATTAACAATCGTACCTTCCCGACAGATGTCGCTAATTTAAATATTCATAGGATTTAGACTTTTATAATATTTATGTTCTTGTATCAAGAGCAAAGTCCGTCGGTTCAGTTAATTTGTTTATAAACTTACAAGTTACAGCGGTATAAAACAATCCCGTATCCTATTATAATAAATGCCCCTGATATGGTCAAATGATAATATTATCTACTACAGAGTTCAAGTTCAGAATTACGTCTCGTTACCCCGTATCTGCTTTATCTAATGTTTAGGTTTCATTGATTAAGTTTATAATTAAATAAACATTACAGGAGTTACGTAAGAGCGTGCACTTCTTTATTGGATCGGATGTTTATTTCCGGGAAGGTCGTGAGTTCGAATCATAAAAGCCAGGACTTCAAATAACTTTAGGACAACTAAAGATGTAGAAAAGTGACGTGAGAAAATATTTATAGATATAGTCTAAGAGACGTTTAAAAAAAATATAAAACCAAACTGCTAGAAGCCAGGATGGTGGAATATGGCCCATACCCAGAACGCCCAGTAAGTTTTCCGGATAAAGACGATAACCTGCGTCTTCAAAATTGTATTGGACTCCTATAATATGTGCTCATATCCTGGTATATCGAACCACTTCGAGTTTTGAACCATGTCCTATTTACAGTGATGACTATCTAAGCGAATCATTTATTTATTTATTTAGGTGTATGGTTTATTGTACACCAAAGTGAAAGACGCTTACAAAAGATTAAAATTAAAGGCACGGTTACAATAGGCAGTCTTACCGCTAGCTGCGATCTCTCCCAGGCAACCTTTGGATGGACTGGATTATTGTAATATTGAATTATGTGGTGGTGCAAATAATGAGAAAAGAAAATTATAATTTATGTACTTGCTATATTAAATTACATAATATAATTTATACGTATGTAATGATATGCACCTGCAATATAAATACATACTAACACATATTATTGTGCTAACTATAATGATGATATTCATATAAATAAGAATTATATCATCATACCAGCCACAGGAAGTCCACTGCTGAACATAGGCCTCCCCCAAGGATATTCACATTGACCTGTCGGAAGCGGCCTACATCCAGCACCTTCCTGCAACTTTAGCCAGGTCGCCCGTCCACCTTGTTGGCGGACGTCCGAAATTTTGCATGAAATACAGGGTATATCAAGACTGCTACCGAAAACGAAGCCGGGTGGTAGTTTAAGCGACTTCAGACACAATGCAACAGAAAAAAAGCGACAATTTTTTTTTTGTTATTTTTTTCCTATGGCCATATTTGGGTGGTAAATAATTTTTTTCCTAAAATAATAGTATATACCCTTTTATTTATAAATACTCTAAGGTATAAAAGAGTTTAAATTATTATTTTAGCAAAAAATATGGATTTACCACTCAAAAATGACGATATTTAAAAAATCATAAAAAAAATTGTCGCGTTTCTAGGCGAAATTTTTAATTGCATTGTGTTTGTAGCCACTAAAACTACCACCCGGCTTCGTTTTCGGTAGCAGTCTTGAGATACCCGGTATATGCCTCTAAGAAAAATAATACATAGAAAATTAATTAAAAATATCGATCTCTAAATATGATATTTGTTTTATCCGTTCACCCATTGATACGTCTCCAGTGTTTCAACGTCCGAATATCCTTCAAATTATGAGGGGGAGTATCGAACCCGTCAGATGTCAATTTCGCTCCACTTAACACCCGTCGCATCAAAATATCAAAACAAATATCTAGTTTTTTCAGTTTTTTCAACCTTGAGAATATCACGGTTGAACGACCTTTTATGGTAAGTGTCCATTGAGGGTAAATTTTTGTGAACAAGTTTTTTGTGACTAATCGTGATTCTACCTTCTAAATATAAAATCAATGAATAACATTTGGCAATGTGAATAAAATATGTATGATAATGTCATACCTACAGTACCTTTATTAGATTTTTTATGTGTTTTATATATATGTTATGGGCCAAGTGATTAATCGGGCATTATTCATAACTCCCGGGCAATATGAATAATGCCCAATAAGAGCGGGCAATGTGATTATAGCCAATCAATTTATCACATTGCCCGGGCATTATGAATAATGCCAAGTGCCTATTGGGCAGAGTGATGTAAAGCGAATCAAAATCAAAACAATGAGCGGAAGTATTTTACTGGTGGTAGGTCTCTCATATGTGAGAGGCTGTCTGGGTGGGTACCACCGCAATGTCTATTTCTCCCGTCAAACAGCAGTTTAAATGCACTGTTGTGTTTCGGATTGAAGGACATTGTAGCCAGAGTAACTACTGGACATATTGAGGTTAAACATCTATATGTCTCAGGATGGCGAGCGCAGTGGAATGTCAAGCATTGCTTTGTAATTCAAGGTGTTGTTTGGTTTTGCTACTGCTCATGAGCGGTCGCATCGCTTACCATCAGGCGAATGGCATGCTCGTCTCATCATTAACAGCAATAAAAAAAAAGTGTTAAAATTTAGAATAGGGCAGCACGAGGGGGTGGGTTGGGAGGAGTGGAGGGGGAGGGGGAGTATCGCACCTCCCCTGGTACCACTTGTTTTCAATACAAATTAGCTTCTGCATTGTCTCCGGCGCTACGGGAAGTTCAGCCCCTTCGCCCTTGCGTAACAAAAGATAGGCAACCGTGCGAGCCGTAGCGGCTGAGGCTGGTCGCCGGAAGCGACCAGCAAGCCGAAGCTGCGGAGGTGAGCAGGTTACAGCGAGCGGGGGCTTCTCTCCCTCCGCGCCTCCGCTTTTTTATATACACTCTAGGGTCGGTAGCCAAAAGACTACGTGAAGTCGGGGTGTCCCGCGTCGGTTTTGGGGCACAGTCGACCTAACAGATCCATAAAGTGGGTACACTAATTTTCTTCTGAAGATAATATTTCGGACGTTAAAAAACAACTAAACATAAGCAGGCCAATTCAACCTGTCTTATTTATGGGTCTATCGCAGATGCGACAATGCGGCAGCCCACCACGTAAAAAATCACCTATTTATCACATTGCCCGATCATCATGTAGCCATATTCATAATACCCGGGCTATGTGATAAATAGGTGAGTTTAGATTGTAATTAATCACTTGGCCCGATATGGCTCGGCAATATTCATACTGCCCGGGAATTATGATTACTGCCCGCATTAATCACTTGGCCCATAACATATATACTACTTTTTGATGTACGCAAGTGAATAAGCTGTTGTTACCAATTGTTTGTTTAAAGTTAGCATCTAGTAAATATCTTCCCAATTCGTTGATTTTCGGTGGTGGGGGATTACTCTGGCTTATTGGAGTTTTAAAATTGAAAAAGTGTACGGAATATTCTTAGCTGGTACATTTTTGAGATGCATTAAGGCAACAAGAAACTCACCGGGCGCTTAATGGACACACAGCATTAAAGTGTGTCTAGATGAATTCTATAAAAATCGCTCCGTTGCATCCATTGGCGTATTAAATGCAACCATTACTGGATAATGGAGAATCGATTCCCAATCCTAAAATTTAAGGGCGTGCGACAGATACTTATATAGAATATTTCATTACTTCGATGGAAAAATACTTTCGTCGAGTCCACATTTACGATGTATCTTTTGCTTCTGACTTGTCTTGGGATGAAAGTTACATTATTACTGATGGAGTGTCATATATTCTTTGGGCACTCATGATACCAGAGAAATTGTGGTCGTATTATTAGAATTATTAGTGGTCGTATGTATAAAAAAATGTAAAAGGTGGAATTACATGCTAAGGATTTTTGGGAGAAGCCTGTGCAAGTGGAAATTTAGTTGCTTATGATGATGTTGATAATGATCATAGATGATAGAGTCCTGAGGAAAAAGTAGTTATTATAAGCCTATCTGCAATATAATTAACCAATTTAAACATGACAACAAACTTCATTAAAGTTTTAGATGAGACTGCGGTTTAACCCAAGGCAAATCGCAAAGCTATGGACACTACTACATAACTTATAATAATATATTCTTAAACACAGTAATGCCCGAATACTGGAACGTATCATATAATAAGTTGCTCTTAACAGCGCACGGCCCGCTTAGCCAGTACATTTAATCGGGATTAACGTAGTTAAGCGCAAGTTATATTTAAGTTGCGTTCCAGTATTTGGGCGTAAGACATTTTATAACTTAACAGACAGGTGGTATTAGTACAGGTAAATATTTTACGCGACAAGCAGCTGTCCAATATCCATCACATCATACCGATGTACAATAATGTATTACACTATTCTACTCAATATATTATATTATTTTGTGTTTTATACGATCCTGTAAATTACATACAGTTGTTCCAAGTAAAAAAAGTCTCAAACTAAGTTATTATTGCTAAAACTATGGGGACTTTTGCCACTAAAATCTGTAGAAGAAAGCTATTGCATCAAAGGAATTAACTCATCATTCAGAATTTAGACTATAAATTCTAGGATGTTGAAATTCCTATTCTAGTAAAGACACAAATATAGGCTGCATTTTTATTACAATGAATTGTGAGAAGAGCATGGCATTTGACTGATGGTAAGCGAGACGACCGCTCATGGACTGTAGCAAAACTAAACAATGGCATGAACCAAGAAGCAATATTCGGCATTCTGAGACATAACATATTAACTCTTAACATGTCCAATAATTACTCTAACTGCAATTTCTTTCAAACCGGAACACAACATAGCGTTTACACAGCTGTTTGGTGGGAGAAATAGACATTGCGGTGGTATCTTCCCAGACGGCCTCTCACATATGAGAACCTATACCTACTACCAGTAGAATATCACCTAGGTATACAGCTTTATCTAGGATATTATGTCGACTTAGAAAAATACATAGTTATAAATGCGAATCAAAGATTTGGTACATCGCTGCCCAAATTTCTGTCACTACCATAAACTTTAGTGTCGTTTATTCAATTGAACACTTTTATTTCCGAAAGTGCAGTTTCTTTGGTGAATACATGCTAATTAACAGAACCTTCTATGGTTCAGAGCACACCGTAATTGGGAGCTGAACGTGCGATTGGTTAATTATTCAATCTATGAATACGTTTCAGAAACTGCCTGTATGAATGTCTATAACTACCTGCCTGTTACTTTAGTATCATAAACTTTTCTGTGAAATTAAAAATAAATGGAATTTCTATTAGCTTTTAAAGTGATACAAATGAAGTCCACTGTTGAGCTGAAGTCACCGTCAAAGTTTCCAATTTTCCATTAATTATATTATATAGGACTTACGAAATGGTGCATTGTTGTTACCACGGTTTTCACTGTACTGATATGATGAAGAAAACCTTAAAATACTGAATTGTTAGAATTTACTAAATCTAAACCATCCTAGAACATAAACTTTTCTTTTTTTATCTAGGTTTAGCTGGTAGAGAATGCCTCCTAAAAACAGATAAATCAACTCTATATCTGATAAATCAATTCGTTTCCAGCTCCGCTACTATACCAACTGCGAGAGATTCGACGAACTGATGGCTCAGGCGAAGGATGAGGCTTTGTCCCAGGAGTTCGCGTCCTACGAAGACCTGGCGCCCTTTCTCTTGCAAAAGACTGGCAAGAACTTCACCGAGAACCCCCTGTACTACCAGATGCTCTTCGATCTGTTCAGAAGTTCGGTAAGTAGGAAAAAATATTTATTTAATTCATTAGAATTAAATGGACCCATACCCGCAGAGAATTCATCTTTTCTTCAGACATCTTGAGTTTGATGGTAGTAATGGATTTATGATAAATAAATGCACCTAACAGTTACATACATGGTTCTGATCTACATTATGATCAGATAAGTTTTGTGTCAGAAACTAAGAGTGTCTCACAAACAACCAGACACGACACAAATATTTGTGGGCCTCACTAACATTTGTGTCGGTGCGGAGATCGAATCCGCAAACTCTCATTT
This sequence comes from Hyles vespertilio, assembly GCA_009982885.2. NCBI lineage: Eukaryota > Metazoa > Arthropoda > Insecta > Lepidoptera > Sphingidae > Hyles > Hyles vespertilio. The sequence goes on from CM042817.1 coordinate 17,524,209, forward strand.
CATATTCGGTGTCTAACCAACTGCGCCACGCAGTCTTTCTAATAGTCACCTGCTAGTTAATTGTCTATCCAAGCAGGCATAGGATAATTATCATTAGGTGCTGACACAATGTCGCGCGAGAAGAAAAAAAAACATTAATAGAAAGAACTGCCATTTTATTACTAATTCAAAATTATGTTGAAAATGTTTTTGGATTCATCAATTACTTTCATTTTCAGTTATCGTTGCTAAAGATGATAATTATGTACTCAATCATTTTGTTAATTGCATTATACAGTTATTTTGCTTACCGGATTTCATGTGGACCAAGATAAGGTCATTTAAAATGTAAAAACAATATTGTATAACTTCAACTTTTGTTTTATAAAATTAATTGACCGTTTACATTAAATATTATTGAATGTCACAATGAAGAGTACCCGTATTGTGTAACGTGTGGTTTTATCACCCGCTTACCTTCACTTTCAAAAATAGTCTCCAAGGCAATTGCATTCTTATTTGATGCAAAACCTTCTTTGGTATTTTCTGGTTTATTTATTATTGCAACCTTTTTATGGCCATTACTTGCTCATATCTACATTATGTGCCAACCTTCGGAAAGTTAATTTGGATGGTAAGTACAAGGAGGCTCGAGGGGTGGATCAAATTTAGTTAAATTAACTAATAAGTAACAATTCGTCGAGTTTAAATATATGACAACATGTCATAGTGTTAATCAATCTTTATTCAACGAGTTAAAGTTAGTTAAAGCCCGCACAACAACCACATTTTTGATTCCCTCAGTGGTGCATAAAGTATTTGTCAGGTCTGGGTGTTTATGAGACCGAATAGTCTATCGTAGTTCCTGATAGCCACGACACAAGACCTAATCTTAGTGTGGGGTCAGGCCTATATGTGTGACTGTTGGGTGTTATTTATTTATTTATTCCTTTCAACGTTTGAAGATACAATCAGTATACACGTATTTTATCTTTTAATTAAACAGATGCAACAGATATCGTGCAATATAAAACGTTTGCACGACAGGGTACAAAGTGCTGACTAGGATTATAGTCTCGTTTAATAAAAACTCCGCTACAGCATTTTGTTAATTAGTTTAGTAGTTTTTTGCAGCACAGTATTATGTTTTTTGCTAAGGTATTCATGAAAAATTATTATGCAAGATAAGTTTAAGAGATGTAGATCCTTATTTAGGTAAAAGGTTGGACAAGATCAATGTTGAATTCAGGGAAGGCCTGATATTGTTTAATCTTGCAACTAAAATGGCATTATTTTCCCATCTATCATCTTAAGTAGTGTACTGGCACTTCTAAAGATACTTCATTATTAATTATTTAACATGTTTTGTCTCATAAGTAAATATTTAAAAAAAAACAGTAATCACATTCAGATGTTAAATGTCGTTGCTTGCTCTGAAAACAATGATAAACAAGACATAAGTATTAATTACAAACTCCGTTCAGAACCGAGTTGAAGTAACAAAACTGCAAAGTATTTACGTTATTTTACTTGAAGTGCCTTTGTTACTTGAAATCGCTTGTATTTTGTACGTATTTTCCATCATATTTTAAATTCACATAAATAACAAATGCATTTTATCAGAGACCAATTTTATTCATTGTTTTTAACAGATCGGCTTAGACCTAGATATTCCGGAGTGGTCCAAGCCACTGCTGGCCAGGCTCAGTGAAGCAGCCAGGCTGGCCTACAGGATGTACTTCCGAACCGATGAGATGAAAAAGCTTGGTGGGGGTGAGTGAAACAAATAACTTTTATCATAATAACAATGTCCGCCACTGTTCACACTACTAATAAAATTTTATAAATAGTGATTGGGATTCTGAAAGTGGTAAAGATACACTGTTATCAGTTATGACTTTTCTTTATACATAGCACAGGCAAACGAGCAAACAGGTCAACTAATAGTAAGTGATCACTATCGCCCATAAACATACACGTATCCAGGACCACAGATACGTTGTATATCAGTTCGTGAGAGGGCCGGGAAGGAAACAGGATAGGAAGATGACCTAGGGGTGTTGGGAATTCGGCCATTCCACTCACAGAAAACTCTGGTTAAGTCATGGAAACAGTTCCGCGTTTTTTCATATCCACGAACCATCTACCATAGATTTATTGTCTTTCCAGGAGTCCTCCTAGAGAAGTTCATCAGTCTATCCAAAGACATCATGTCGAACCGGCCGGTGTCCCAACGGCTGTACCTGTTCTCTGCCCACGACTTCAACATCGGGTCGCTGATGGAGGTCGCTAATGTTAAGAGTGACCACAGCATCCCCGAGTATGGAGCAGTCTTCTCCCTGGAGCTGTATAGGTCTAGGACCACAGGACAGTATAGTGTTATGGTAAGTTAACTTATATAAAATAGCGCCTCACCCTAGCTTTGCGCAAACCGAAACTTCGGTGGAGTTCTAGAGCAGAATCCTGACATTTCGAAAGGTTTGCTTCGCACTAGTTTAGCAATAGCTGAGTGAAAAAGTTATGCTCATTTCTAGCTCACTGAAAATGAGGTAACGCTAGAAATAAATCCACAATGCGCCAGGCTTGTTTTCGTCTCATGATTCCTGTTTTTTTTTTATTAAGAGGCTATTGACTGCTGTCCCACAAGCTTAGAGAATGATGGCGAAATAGGTACGTCGAAGTCAGAAGACGACCCGGGCTCACCGCTATCACTCTTTCTCTCTTTAGCCACAGAAAGTCTAAGCCGCCCAAGCGCAAGGCTTTCAAGTGGTCTAACAACCTGGTAAGACCGCGGGACGTCGCTGAATGCAGACTGCCTCCAACAGGTCACTGTAGAAATCATTGGAAGAGACCCATGTTCGGCAGTGGACTTCCTTTGAAGGATGGATGTAAGATTACCACATCAACGTTTTAGAAGGGCCCTGAATCTGAAGTTTTTCTGCAATTTGAACTACTGCCTTGAACTACAGTCTGCTGCCCAAGCTGGCTATCTATTGTAATGACAAGTTCCTTATCCAAAATAAGAAGTCTTTATTGATTAAACTTCTTTTCTATTCCAGCCCGTATATTTACCTCAAGCCGGTGAGTCGTCACCGCAATCTCTACGCATCTTAGGCTGTGAATCGTCTCCTTACTGCGAGTTCGACAAATTCCACCAGCAGTCCAGAAAATTCATCCTTCCCGAACGAGAGTACTACAGAATATGTAACATTAACACCGAGTTATAGTAAAAATCTGCTAATCTATAAACAGTCTTATACGAATTTATAAAAATATTTATGAAACACTGCTAGTGTTGTTCTAAACTTCTAATGCCTATTTTTATTGTCTACTTAAATTGGTTATATTCTCATCCTGAAAATGGAAGTTTTGTACTTTCTCAAACTATGTATGTTTTATGATGTTCATTATTTAAAGTTTAAGTGATCTTGTGTATGTCTCCGAAATTATGCTCTTTGCGTCTTGGATGAATAAATTTGTTCAGGCTGAGCTAACTGCACCTCAAAATCTCTTTTAATGTCCTTGTGGTTGGTTGGTTGCGCAGTTGGTCGTGAAATAACTAACTAGGGATTTAAATCCCACAACTATATTAATGTTTGTCTAAACCACAAATATTTGTTTCGGGTCGTTGGGTTCAAAATACATAGTTTCTTATCATCGCTGATAACCACGTCAAGAGACTTGTGGCCGTATATAGTAGTATTTTGGTAGGTCTCTCATATGTGAGAGGCCATCTGGGTAGGTACCACCGCAATGTTTATTTCTCCCGTAAAACAACACTGCTTAAATGCACTGTTGTGTTTCGGATTGAAGGACATTGTAGCCAGAGGAACTACTGGACATATTGAGACTTAACATCTTATGTCTCAGGATGGCGAGCGCAGTGGAATGTTGGTACTGTTTATGAGCGGTCGTATCGCTAACGCTCGCCATTCACAGCATTAAAAAAAAATAACATTTTTAAAAACTGTCTATCAAATGTTTTGTCTCCTTCTCTCTGACTGAATTCAATAGTCGTTGGAAAGGGACAAAACATCTGTAAACTTAATTAATCTGTGAATAATCCGGTCTGTATCTTACCGTGGGGTTAGTGTTCTACATGAAACTTTTTATTACAATGAATGGCGAGGCGAGCATGTCGTTCGCCTGATAGTAAGCGACACGACCGCTCATGAACAGTAGCAAAACCAAACACCTTGAATTATAAAGCAATGCTTGGCTTTCCACTGCGCTCGCCATCCTAAGACAAAATATGTTAAGTCTCAATATGTCCAGTAGTGACACTGGCTACAATGTCCTTCAATACGAAACACAACAGTGCATTTACACTGCTGTTTTACGGGCGAAATAGATAATGCGGTGGTAACCAGTAAAAACTGTTGAAAGAAAACACACAATAGAATATACGTTTCCAAAACTCCCAAGTAGGAAAGTAAATATAATACAGCATTCTATGATAGAGAAAGGTATTCTCTTAAGTTTTTTTTTTTTTTTTTTTTTTTATTGCATTGAATGGCGAGACGAGCAAGCCGTTCGCCTGATGGTAAGCGATACGACCGCTCATGAACAGTAGCAATATTCCACTGCGCTCGCCATCCTGAGACATAAGATGTTAAGTCTCAATATGTCCAGTAGTTGCTCTGGCTACAATGTCCTTCAATCCGAAACACAACAGTGCATTTAAGCAGTGTTGTTTCACGGGAGAAATAGACATTGCGGTGGTACCTACCCAGATGGCCTCTCACATATGAGAGACCTACCACCAGTAAGTGTTGTGTAAACAAACTAGTCTGTGATAAATACCGAATTTGAATAATGGATGTAATATAAGCTTAATAAAATATTGAAACAATTACTTACGTTTTATTTACATGTTTTCAATAATAACATATTGTTGTTAGCACGTACTTTCAAAAAGCAGAGAAATTTCCAAAAAAGGTTTATGAAAAATGTTATTGTTATTGGCATTATTTTTATTATCTTCTTCAGCCATAGGAAGTCTAGCATTGCGTACATGTACAATTTCACAATAACCTTGGTATTATTAATATTTATTTTCATCGCAAATATTATGAAGTGGAGGGTAGTTAGTAGTTTATTTCGCGCTGAATGTACCCCGCACTCCGCGACTCATGGCGTGTGTTCGGCCGCGGAGCTGGGTTTCTCCCAATTCCTACGTTTTATCGTGGACTATTTGGTGCAAAGTGGTATTTAGTGGGTCAATTGACCGGTGGTATCGTCGGCGCTGACCATCCTTCGGGAACGAGATTCCAGTAAGTTAGCGTCACATATTACTTTCGCCTAAATTATCGTTTATAAGCTGTCGTTTCTTTGAACGCATTTTGATTTGCGGATTATGTTGAAACATTATTTACTGTATTAGTCCATATACGCTCCACTGCAGGCCTCCTCTGCAATCGAGAGTACGATTGAGAGTGGTTAGGCCATTAGTCCACCACGCTGATTTTACATGCCATAATTTTACAAATCGCTGTGGTATTTCCTCATAATGTTTTGATTGACCATCATAATATACACATGACTCCGAAAAGTCAATGTGTCAGAATTGGTATTTGAACCTGCGACCACCGTGAACAGTCATGTTGGCAGCCGAATCTAGTCCATTATTAAAAGGCCACCACACAAGTATATACAAACACAGATTATTTTTCTTTTGTCTCATAATTAAGTAGATAAAAGCTTATTTTCGTCTCAAACATTTAATACTATAATGCTGTTATATATCGGGTATCTCAAGACTGCTACCGAAAACGAAGCCGGGTGATAGTTTTAGTGGCTACAAACACAATGTAATTAAAAATTTCGCCTAGAAACGCGACAATTTTTTTTATGATTTTTAAATATCGTCATTTTTGGGTGGTAAATTCATAGTTTTGCTAAAATAATAATTTAAACTCTTTTATACCTTAGAGTATTCATAAATAAAAGGGTATATACTATTATTTTAGGAAAAAATGTATTTACCACCCAAATATGGCCATAGGAAAAAAATAACAAAAAAAATTGTCGCTTTTTTTGCAACTTTTTCTGTGCATTGTGTCTGAAGTCGCTTAAACTACCACCCGGCTTCGTTTTCGTAGCAGTCTTGATATACCCTGTATAATGGTAAATACTAGTGGTAGAAATCCTTCAGAAATACCATGTGACAAGCATTCAGGTTGATTTTCACAGAAACGGGCCTTTTGTTCGCGGAAAATCTGGGTTTTTCAATTATTGTTATGTTCACAAAAGACGTGACCGCTGAAAACGTAATTCCAAAAACATAAATTATACGACCAGTTCAGTAAAAATGTGTTTCTGGAAAAGTGCTTTGGATTTCTAAAATAGTTATTTAATTTTTGTTCACGGATCATGATGATGAGGGAATGAATTAATTACTTAAATATGTTCTTCATACAGCATATTTCAGAAATTTATGTTTTACGTTCGTTCCGTGTTACTTTCGTCCCTGGTCTCCCGTATTGACTTGTCATAAGCGCTTTTTAATTTCCTCTGACCAATAAAGCAATATCATTCAGTTTTTCTTTGCACTGAAAAAACGTCATGCTAAAACCTGTAAAAAAAACCTTTACCAATATACATAATATGTATATTTTTGCTTTTTCTTTTTTCAATCTTCAACGAGTGGAGGAAAATACATAATATATCCATTTTGCAGAGCAGATTTGTCGTTAGTCTATTTGACAGGTAGTCTCTCATACATTCTAGCAGAAAACTACTAAATCTCCTGCGAATTGAGGTTTCCTAATTAAACGACTTACATAAAATAGATTGCGAGGTGATAGAGTTTATACTAGGAACTTACAATCCAATATATTATACTACACTGCTCTTTAATAGGAATCTAGAGCGTAAACCATATAATAAGTTCATTACCAATTATAATAAAAAAATAAAAAAATATTTTAAGTTAAACGGTTTTTTATTGCAGATAAATGTACTAAAAGCTAAAACATAATTTTAAACATATGCATTGATTAAACTAAAATAAAATCGTTTAACTTAAATTAAACTTTAAATGAATTCTAACCACTTTAAATATTGGACGTGCTCCACGATTTTATTTTAGTTTAATCATGCATATGTTTATAATTATTTTTTAGCTTTAGTACATTTATCTGCAATAAAAACCGTTTAAACTTGTAATATTTTTTTACTTTTTTATTTTAAGTTTTAGTTTTTATTTCTCAGTCTATTCAATTCGTTGAGTTCTTGACTTGGGTGGGAGATTCATATTGTAATTTTGTATAGTATACTGTATTATGCTTACCAAGCCCTTGAAAAATACATTATCCGCCATTTTGTAGCAGTGGCCATCTTTGATTTTGATTTTGTATAGTGCACTGATTCTACTTGACAAGCCCTTTCATTTGATACCAATTTGATGGGATTGAAAAAAACTAAGTTGTCCGCCATCTTGTAGCGGCGGCCATCTTGGATTCACAATAATATTGAATATGATAATTGTATTGGCACCAGAGAATAAAAGGGAGTATACCAAATTTCAGATCAATCGGTTAACGAGAACAGGGTTAAATTTCAATTACTAAATCTGACCCAAACAAACGGTGTGAGCTAAATAAAACCGTTTAATAGGATAAATAAATCCCTATTTTACGTAAAATATGATATCATAAAGAATTATACCTACTCTTCAATCAGCCATACATAACTATTATTCATTGTTCAAAAGGCTGAAAATTATAATGAAACAAAATCCTAATGGAATAATCCACTTGTTGATCCACGTGCCCTTAAAATCTAGTCTAAATAACTGTAATACTCGTTATTAACGTTCACATAGACTGATAAAGCTAAAAACTTTTAATTAAATCCTCTCATTACCAACAAAATACCAGTCAACAAAAGAAACAGAATTCAGTGAAACTTCGGCTTTAAATTAAACACGCTCGGCATATTTATTTCGTCGCATTATTTTTCTGTGTGACGACCATTTTGGGTATTAAACAAATACATTGCAGATTATAATTTAAACGATCGTTTTATTTGTGAATAGTATTTTTAACCTTTCGAAGAATTTAATCGCACTCATTATTATTGTTTATGTATCAAATTAATTTACTTTTATGTATCAAATGTAATCCTTATATATAGGCCATAATAACTATAGATAGCCTTACCTTTAGACGCCTACTGAAAAAACCACTCAGTATTACGCTAATTGTAGCGTTGCTATTATAAATCTGGCAGGCGCCAAGACTGTTATATTAAAGTTCGCTCTTTTTCCAAATTTAATTGATTAAAATTGTGTATTTTATATAAATAAATAATAAATACACCCAATAATCACATGCCTAGTCCCGATCCCACACTATATTCGATTTTTGTGTCGTGGTATCAGGAACTACAAGAGATTTTCGGTCTCACTAACACCCAGACCAGAAACAAATACCTTTGTTCACACAAATATTTGTTTCGGTGCGGGGATCGAACGGAGGCTATCTATTATTAACAATTACATCTTCTAAATTGGTCTAAGAGGAGGCTCATGCCCTGTAGTGGGACGTATAGGGACTGATGCATATATCTGTATCAGCCCATATACGTCCCACTGCAGGGCACGGGCCTCCTCTACAATCGACTACCGATTGAGAGTGGTTAGGCCATATAGTCCACCACGCTGGCCTAGTGCGGGTTGGTTGGTTGGTTGCATATACCGGGTATCTCAAGACTGCTACCGAAAACGAAGCCGGGTGGTAGTTTTTGTGACTACAAACACAAAGCAATTGAAAATTTCGCAAAGAAACGCGACAGTATTTTTTATGATTTTTTAAAATATCGTCATTTTTGGTGGTAATCCTAGTTTTTGCTAAAATAAAAATTTAAACTCTTTTATACCTTAGATTATTTATAAATAAAAGGGTATACACTGTTATTTTAGGAAAAAATGTATTTACCACCCAAATATGGTCATAGGAAAAAAATAACATAAAAAAATTGTCGCTTTTTTTTTGCAAATTTTTCTGTTGCTTTGTGTCTGAAGTCGCTTAAAACTACCACCCGGCTTCGTTTTCGGTAGCACTCTTGATATACCCTGTATACATACAGTATATTCTTACGCTCAACCACTTTATCAATAGATGTCGCTAGTAGTAAAACATAACTTCTTATGATGAAGTAATGTTAATCGAATATCGTACAAGGTTATTTCGAGGCGAAATTATAATTAAATGTCACGTGTGATGTGATTATTGTTATACAGATTTAATTAGCTAGTTATTAAACTCGTGGTTGGATTATATAAACTTGATTTGGCCTTACAAAATAATGTCGTTAATTAACATGTTTTTTTGTCAAGAGTAGCAATTTATGTTGCGTAGTTTACAGTTAAAGATTATTAACTTGATTTTATTTGAACAATATTTAAAATTCCCTAAGTGAAGAATATAACTATAGGTCGGTAACAGTCGGAGTTACTTAATTTAATTCTTTAACACATAATTAAAACTTGTTCACGATCATTGTTTTCGTTATATTCAAGGTTGGTGTTATAATAATTATTATAAATGTAATTTCTTCACTTGTGTACATTATAATTTTAATCACCAAAATCCTACTAAGGCAGAATATTTCTTAATTCTGGATCTGTTCGTGATATACTTTGTATTGGAAATATTGGCAATTTATGGTAAGCTATAATCGCCCCAATGACCTCATAGCAATGGAATAAAATTGCACGAAGCTTTCGCAAAACGAGTACTCTTAGACTATGTTCTATCGATCTGGAAATACCGCAAAGGGTAAGATGTAATTATTTTGTTATGAACTGCAATCACCCCGGGATTTTTATTAATGCATTGACTCACTAAATAATTATGTTTCTTTTTATACCGACATGCTGAACACCTGGAACGACAAAAATAATAAATTATATAAAGTCACATACATAGTGCCGATCCCACCTAAGAAAGAGTCTTTTGTCGTGGTGATAAGAAACTACGACATATTTTCGGTCTCACAAAACCAATCACGATACAAATACTTGTGGCCTCACGAACCTTTGTATCGGTGCGGGAATCGAGCTCGCTGCCTCTCGTTTCACAGCCGGCGCTAACCAACTGCGCCACGGAAGCTCTCATTGCACATTATTGGATATTTTATTAGTACCATTACAAATCTTCGGTCACGTGTTCTAATCCTGGGTCCGCAGTGATATTGGATTGTTCTATTCATTGTCAGCCCTGACTCAGGAATTTCTGCCCGATATAGCAGGATAGCTCGCCACCCTATCACATCGGGGACGGAACATACAGGTGAAATGAAATGTTGGTGTCTGGCCCCCACCAATGCCCCTTCAGTGGGAAAAAGGGGTGAGTTGATTTTGTCCGCGCATATAGTGTATGCGAACAAATTTACGTACTAGGTTTGCAATATACAAGCGCATTGCAAATCCATGCATCTGTGGTAATTACCTCATTTCCCATACGGTTTCGCTATATACCAGTGTGGACGAGTGTGTGGAAGAGTCAAACACTGATAATATTCATATTTCATGCCAATGCTAGCGTCCGGGCGACCACGGCAATATTTCGCGTCCACCACCAGCTAAATATCAAAATATTAAAAGGTAGTTGGGGGTGATTTGTTTTTCACATGATGTCGGCTAATGACTCCATAGGTTGGGTATTATTGAGTTCTGAAATGCGTTAATTGCTATGAATGGCGAGACGAGCATGCCTGATGCCGTTCGCCTGATGGTAAGCGATACGACGGCTTATAAACCTGTGTTTCCCATTCGTATAGTTATAATAATAATATATGAGTTGAGTTGCTTCAGTTTTACACGTGTTCGCGGTTACTATTTTGTAAGGTTTGTAATAAAAAAAATATATAGCCGGCTTATTAAGTCCTTTGTATTTCAGATGGAAAAGTGGCTGATAGTCGCCAAAAGGTTGGCGTGGTATCAGGCAATACTGAACAGTCACCTGACAATGATGTGTCATCCTCTACCAGTACCTCCGACACAAGAAAAAGAAAACTTGATAACGAGGAATCGTCTCTCAAAAAAAGGAAACAGTGATGATAGTTATATTCAGTTTGGTTTTACCAAGCTCTGGAGATCCTGATTCTCCGTTGCCACAGTGTGTCGTTTGTGCAGAACGCACAAACCAAACGTCAATCATTCGTTTAAAGCCGTCTTTACTACGTCGACATTTAGAAACTAAACATGCTAACTTGAAAAACCAGTCGGTATCCTTCTTTCAACATAAATTAAAAGATCTCAAACAAAGACAAAATCTATTGCGGCGCTCTTTCAAACACGAATGAGAACGCTCTGCAAGCCTCCTTTAGAGTGAGTTATTATAAGCTAAGCAAGCGAAACCTCACACTATTGGGGAGAACCTTATATTGCCTGCAGCAAAAGAGATAGTGAAATGTATGTTTGGAGAAAAATGGCACGAGAACTTGATGTTATTCCTATGTCAAATAACACTGTCTCTTGTTCGTATTGTAAACATGTCAGAAAATCTGAAAACCCACCAAATAACGGATTTTAGAAAAGCGATTACTTTGCCATACAACTTGTTGAATCCACAGACATAACAAACTTGGCTCAACTTTAACGTAGTTCGTTATGTTCATTCCAAAAAGGTTTATGAAGAATTCCTGTTTGTCGTACCCTTTCGATTCGCACCACCGGGGAGGATATATTTCATATGGTCGACAGTTTTGTAAAGAAAACCAATTGGATTGGTCAAAATGTGTGGGAATATGTACTGATGGTGCCAGAGTAATGACTGGTCGTTTTTCAGGACTTGTAAAGCGGATACAAGATATAGCCCCAGAAGCAAAATGGACGCATTGTGGAATTCATCGAGAGGCACTGGCTTGCAAAAAATTCCAGCCAGCTTAGATATTACTCTCAAAAATGCTGTAAAATTGTTAATTTAATCAAGGCCGTGCCACTAACTCTAGAATTTTTGCAGCTATTTGCAAAGAGCTTGGCAGTGAACATGAGACCCTGTGTTACATACTGAAGTGCGTTGGTTGTCCAGAGGAAGAGTTGTTTCGAGAATGTTTGATTTAAGACATGAAATTTAATTATTTTTGGTCGAGCAGGGACACGATGAGTACAAACAGATGTTGACTGACTCTTTGTGGGTGCAAAAATTGGCTTACTTTGTCAGATATATTCACAAAATTAAATGAGTTGAATTTGGGACTACAAGGCCGTGATACAACCATATTCTCTATGCAGGAGAAAGTTGAGTCCATCATAAAAAAATATCCCTTTGGACATCATTGATTGACAAGTGTAAATATGACCAGTTTCCGAATCTTAAACTTTTTTTGGATGCAACTTCTTCGACAGTAAATGAAGATTTAAAATCGGATATAAAATACCTTAAAAACTAAACATCGTCACAGACTTCAACTTGAAGACGATTTAAGATTGAAACTAACTGAAGGACAACCAGATTTTCAAGAGCTGTGCAAAGAAAAACGTGCACATTTGTCACATTAGTGTCTTCGCCAATACATCATATTATTTTCATTTTCACTATTGTACTGTAATTTGAAGAAAATAAATGTTATTTAAACTGACTTTTTTTTTATTTATCACTAGCTGTGCCCCGCGGTGTTACCCGGGGTTAAGTAGCTGTTAATCCAAGGTGTCGACTACCTGTATACGAAATTTCATTAAAATTGGTCCAGGCGTTTGAGCGTGAAAAAGTAACAACATACACACACACTCACAAACTTTCGCATTTATAACATTAGTATGATTGCTCCAATAAGGGGTACGCAGGTTTGAGGTCTTTTTGAAGTGTACGCAACAAAAACTAATTGGGAACCACTGTTATAAACAATAGCAAAACCAAACAGCACCTTGAATTACAAAGTATTGGCATTCCACTGCGCTCGCCATCCTGATGTTAAGTCTCAGTATGTCCAGTGGTTACTCTGGCTACAATATACTTCAAACTGAAACACAACCGTGCATTTACACTGCTGTTTAACGGGAGAAATAGACATAAGGTGGTACCTATCCAGGCGGGCTCTCACATATAAGAGACCTACCAGTAGCCTCCTACCTACCACCTCATGTAAAATATGAAGTATTTTATAATCAACTTATTTTAAACCAGTAGAATAGTGGCTGTCATTTCATTCGTTACAACTTAATGGCTTATTGTAGATTTGATTCTGAACCAACGATCGACAGTGTGAGGAGTACTCTATTAATTTTATTATATTTCGACATTTTATAGCCGACAGGGAAATGAGAAGTCGCATGTTAGAGTTGCATGAAGACAAATCTGTTTACCATTGATTTAAAAACTAAGGATAGGCCCTTCAGTGCATTGGGTACGTCAAAAGATGCCTGTGAAAATCGCGCCATCTGTTAGAATGTTACGTCAATGGCGGCCATTAAATCGTTTTTCAATAATGCTAAAATACATGTTAAATTGACTTAAAGTGATATCATTTTACTTAGCGGTAATAAAAAATGTTATAATTTTTTTGTGAACTTTCGGTCATCTTTATTGCACCCACGCACGACACAATTAGGCATTTGTAGACGACTTACAGACCGGTGCGCTGTGACGTCACAACCGCTGCACTGGTGCAGGGGACCACTTTCGTGACAACACTTTTTCTTGCTCTCCGTCCCGTCCATATATTTTATGTCAATGGTTTTTACAAATATTTTTTTCGTGTTTGGAATCATATCCAGATTCCAGTCCAGTCGGAATAAAAAGTCTAGTATAAAAAAATATATATATTAAACATAAATACATTTCTATCATAAATACATTTCATTGTCCGCCAACCCGCACTAGGCCAGCGTGGTGGATATGGCCTAACCACTCTCAATCGTACTCTTGATTGTAGAGGAGGCCCGTGCCCTGCAGTGGGACGTATAGGGGCTGATACATACATACATTTCTATCATTTACTTAAATCTAAACTTATGAACTCTTAAGCAAAAATAGTTTAATAAATTACCACAAGATGTCGCTATGATGATCACTACGCTAGGATTGTATGCCTTTTTCAGTTTTAAGAATCTAAGTATAAATCTTTTGTTACTTATACGTTCCCCCAACTTTGCTTATTGATACTTTCTTGGCCCTATTTTTAAATTATTTCGATAGAATATTTTGCAGATTATCCAATCGGATAACCTTCTCATCTTTTTAAAAATACAAATTTTATTTTCTCATTGGGAATTGATCATAACACATCGGATTTCAATACCCATAAACAACCACTCGACTAATGATCCCAGCGTGTGTACGCATTGTACATTAATTAAAATTGCGTATGTAAATCAATATCAAGTTAAATTTCTAAAAATAAACAAGAACAAAGATAAACAAACATTACTTATTTAGGAAAGCCCGGGGAAGGAAGGGGCGGGAGTGGTTTCAACCCCGACACGTGAGCAAACATCAGACCGATGTAATTATGATATATAAATACTTATTATATTTTATTGCTTGCTTTTTGATAAGAGCTTCAGATATAATGGCGTTGTAACTCGATAGTGATGTGCGGTTATCGATTTAATTATTATATCGATGAAGATAGCCACGGTTCCCATTATAGCTAACTGCTTTAGATAAAATAAACATAAGAGTATGCAAATTTACTACACGAAAAGGTAATTTAATTTTTATCTATATATAAATAAAATTGAAGTGTCTGTTGTAAAGCGAAAAATTAAAAAAATGACCAACTACATATCGTTATATATGTTATGGCCAAGTGATTAATGCGAGCAGTATTCATAATGCCCGGGCAGTATGAATATTGCCGAGCCATATCGGGCCAAGTGATTAATTACAATCTAAACTCACCTATTTATCACATTGCCCGGGCATTATGAATATGGCTACATGATGATCGGGCAATGTGATTTATAGGTGATTTTTTTACGTGGTGCGCTGCCGCATTGTCGCATCTGCGATGGACCCATAAATTAGAAAAGTTGAATTGGTCTGCTTATGTTTAGTTGTTTTTTAACGTCCAAAACATTATCTTCAGAAGAAAATTAGTGTACCTACTTTATGGATTAGTTAGGTCGACTGTGCCCCAAAGCCGACTCGGAACACCCCGACTTCACGTAGTCTTTTGGCTACCGACCCTAGAGTGTATTTAAAAAGCCGGAGGCGCGGAGGGAGAGCAGCCCCCCGCCCGCTGTAACGAAGGATAGGCAACCGTGCGAGCCGTAGCGGCTGAGGCTGGTCGATGCAGAAGCTAATTGTATTGACAACAAGTGTTTTAAGGGTTAGGTTGCTATAATAGATATTTCTCGGGAATGGTGCGTTACCTTTTCATGGGAGTGGTACCAGGGGAGGTGCGACACTCCCCTCCCCCTCCACTCCTCCCAACCCTCTCGTGCTGCCCTATTCTAAATTCTACCACTTCGGCTCATTGTTTTGATTTTTAATCGCTTTACATCACTCTGCCCAATAGGCACTTGGCATTATTCATAATGCCCGGGCAATGTGATAAATTGATTGGTTATAATCACATTGCCAGCTCTTATTGGGCATTATTCATATTGCCCGGGCATTATGAATAATGCCTGATTAATCACTTGGCCCATAACATATATACGATACCTATAACGAAAATGACCTTAGATTTTTTTTGTCTGTCTGTCTGTCCCTCTGTCTGTCTGTTTGTTCCGGTTAATCTCTGAAATGGCTGGACCGTTTTTGACGGGACTTTTTTTGTCAGATAGCTGATAAAACAAGGAGATTTAGGCTACATTTATTTTAGAAAAAATATTGTATTTTAGAAAAATAATGATTTTGTTAAATTCCACGTGGACGAATTCGCAGGTACAGCTAGTTTATAAATAAAGTTGATTAAAAATTTGAAGGTTTCGGCTCAGTTTGTTTAATGCATATTTACGGGTTCAAATCTTAAATATAAAGTGATCATGTTTGAACTTTGATTGCATATCGCTTAATTTGTCTAACAGATCGTTAACCCATAAGGGTTATTTTTATTTCGTAAGGGTAATTTAAAAAGTTTGTAGCATCAGAAACCTTACGGATGACTTAAAAATATAGACAATGAACTAGTCAATAATATTTTTTTTAATCATCAACAAAGTTAAGTCTGTTGCAAGACTTAAACTAATCCTTATTTTCCAGTAAATTCGTTTGTAATAAGACGCATATAGACGATGACCTACAAGTGTTTATGATCGGTTTAAAAAAATAAAAAAAATATTTTAATGTATAAGCAATCCTTTTTAATCTTCTCTTTTAAGGAAACTAGGACACGTCTAAGTCAAACACAAAATTGATATAAATTATTTATAAGAGAGAACGCGACTTAACCTAGTTATTTCTAATTATCGACGGATTGGTGTCATCTGCTTTGCATATATCAATTATCTTCCGTGAGCTCTAATTCCGATCGTAGAGTCAATGACTAGTAAATTAAGCCTATCATCATTATATTGAGATCAACAATATTCTGACGTGCGTCTGATACAAAATACTTTTAACCATCTTATTTTTAAAGTTTTAAATGTAGTATTTAAATTACATATTAGACGTCATATACACACACGTTATAGTTAGTTATACATAAGGGCATGATGCGATAAAAAGTTCCCAGTCTACGTTAAAGAGGTGCAAAGTTGGGCTGCTGTACAATATTGTGCGAATACTAGAAAATTAATTGTATTTTTACAATAATTGTCATTGTAATAATACTAAAACATATTATGATCTAGATAAAGATGTATACATAGCTTTATGACATAAAACTGACACAATGATGAGCCTAATTCTGATACTTACAGTCTTATGACGTCATATTATTAGCCGTATTAGAAGAGACAGAACTAGCAAGTATGCTAAGAAAATACACGTATTAAACATTTACATCTAGAATCTAACACGTTAATATAATATATTATAAATACGATTGACATCCGAACACGGGAGTTTTGTAAGAATTTGTTGGTGACGGCTGCGAGTGGCTTGTCAAGCTACATGAAGCGTATTCAGCGCTATGCCTGTCACGTTTGCTCGAGTGTGCTGGCCACGCTCTCTGCACTTACATTTGAATTTAACATTATTTGTGGAAACAGGGAAATAGCCTTTGTAATGTTACAAACATACAGGGTATATCAAGACTGCTACCGAAAACGAAGCCGGGTCGTAGTTTAAGCGACTTCAGACACAATGCAACAGAAAAAGTTGCAAAAATAAGCGACAATTTTTTTTTTGAATTTTTTTTCCTATTGCCATATTTTGGTGGTAAATATTTTTTTTCCTAAAATAATAGTGTATACCCTTTAATTTATAAATACTCTAAGATATAAGAGAGTTTAAATTATTATTTTAGCAAAAACTATGGATTTACCACCCAAAAATGACGATATTTAAAAAATCATAAAAAATAATTGTCACGTTTCTATGCGAAAATTTTAGTTGCATTGTGTTTGTAGCCACTAAAACTACCACCCGGCTTCGTTTTCGGTAGCAGTCTTGAGATACCCGGTATATTTGCTTTGATTTAAATTTGCTAGTGCAGTTTTAAGTTACTAATATAGTTGAAACTATTTTTCTAACATAGTCATACTCAACGTGTCTCGCTCAGCTCAGCGTTTGTCAAGTAAAAAAATATTTTTGTATGTATTCTAATCAAAAGACAGAATATAACAAACGAAAGCAAACAGCCGATTAGTTAAAAATCGTAAGCAAAACTATACTTTAAAAAATATTCGCTTCTATATATTCAGTTAAAGTAAGTGCTGTCAAGGAAATGATTTAAAATGATTAAATTTTTACCTTGTAACATTGGTCGGTAAGAAGGAAATTCATAATAAAACAATTGCAGGTGCAGCGATAAAATTTCGCCAGGTAATAGATTACCTCCCGGAAGCCATTTAAATGGAATTAACTTCTCTCTTTTCCAGTTTCAATTTCATACGAAAGTAAAAGAGATTGCTAATAGGATTTTAGGGACCGTACAACTGTTAGATCATAAAGCACCCTTAGTTATATATTTCCTTGAATAGTAATTATAGAGCATCATTTCAAAAATAAATTAAATTATAATTATTGGTCAGGGGATTACTTATAGAAACTAATCTACTTGTAGTATAGATAGATAAGAGTATTTTAAATGTATTCTTAAAATAAATATTTCTGTTTAAACAACTAGTATCTACTGTATACGTTATCTTTACATATTCACATTTTCACCTCTATCAATCTAGTGTGGCAGGATATGGGATATATGGGATTAGAGCTTTGGTTAGAATCTCAGGCCCGTCAATTTATTTTGTGTGAGATTTCGACTTAAAAAACTTTTTATAACTTATCCGGGAATTGGTATTTGCGTCCCGCATCTCGGTAGGCTTACATTTATTTTATTGGGGCGAAAGTAAATTCGGCAATACAGCATTGCTCTGGCAATGCTTTCAGAAATATACTTATTAACATATTAAGTATTAAAATATTAGATATATATTTAGTCAAACAATTAGATGAGGCGTTTTTTTTTATTTATACCTACGTAAGATATTAAGTTCAATACATCAATTATGTTTATTACATTATTTACATAAGTCGCAAATTTTCTGTACAAGCTGACTATAGGTATTATTTATAAATTTATTTGCTCAGAAAACAATGTACCTATTTAGTGCTAAGAGTATACTGTTCGTTGTTTCAACCCTTTAATCGTTTTTGATGTAATACGACCATTAAGTAAGGAAAACAATGAGTATTTTCAATTGATATTACTCCACCAGTATCTTGAGTTATTTATAAAACTGGTGATTTATATAAAAGTTTTCCTCATTTCTCGTCTTTACAACGTTTCTTACAAGACAACAAATTGCCTCCATTTATAATAAAACTAAAACTGGATATTCCATTACATTATATGACTAGAAATTGCGGCTATTACATTTATCCTTAAAAATAATCTTCAAAAGGGCAAAGGCGTAAAAAGGATATAGCAAATAATATTTTACAAACATAGGGATATTTTCGGGCAATATTATTATGAATTGTATTTTGACATAATCCCTCTATTCAAGTTAGCGACTGCACGCTTTTCTACGTATAAACCCACAGCTACTATTTTAAGATCATTTTAAAAAATACAAAAGAGGCACGACTAACTTTCTAAGTAACGTCGAGCGTTTCGAATTCATCAACAGACGTTTTAGGTTCATTATTGTACAAAAGAAGCTTGCCAAGTACAATACGAAAAAAACGAGCGCAGGTCGCAGGTAGTGTCCCCTCCCTATCAAGGCGAACGAAGTTAGTCACGCTTTCAATGCAATTGCAAATGTAGACGAACGACAACTAACTTCAGGCGCGTGCATTGCACGCAAGTAGCGTGTTCTTGTTTAACTCCGTGACTTTTAACTTAAACAAAACGTTTATTGACGTTCCAGACCAAGTTTTAAACACGCACAGCCATGTAATTTAACAACCAAACCCCAAACAAATGTAGTAACAGTGAATTGTAACGTTACAGCAAAGTTTTTTGACTTTTGTTTATAGTAATCGGCGCCTACAACCTGGCTAAGTTGAGAAGCGCAACAGTTTGTTTCGCGCGTACTGCCGCGTGGGCTCCTTTCTATTTAGTGAGGTTATACTTGTGTGTCAGGCGAGCAGTCATTCTCGGGGCACTGCGTCGTGTTCTCGCGTCTCGTGTGTTATTTCTTCGAAAACTTTTGTCTTTAAATCGAAAATAAACGAATAATCTTGTGTTTACGGTTCGAAATTCGACTTTTCATAGAATAAGTGTTGTTGTAAAGTGTGTGAGTGATTTTTTGTGGATGTTTTAGTGCGTAATCCGAGTGCATTCTTCGGTGATTCATCTCGGGGCAACAAGAAATTGTTTGTGTCGCTATGTGTATGTATTGGTCATAAAATAAAGTGTATCGAAAGTTCATTGTGAACGTTGGTTATATATTTTGCGGGGAATGCAAAGGAATAATTCTGTGGAGCTATAGAAAAAGGTAAGTTTAGAATAGTTTTGAGAATTGTTTCGGCGCCCGTGTCATTTTTTATTGTTTGTAATTTAGTGTGATTATAATAAATGCGGCTGACCGTATTCTCTGTTATTGGGTACAGTTAGGCTAGATAACATTTCAAATAGAGTTCCATTTGAGTTCACAATATTTAGAGCGCATACATATTTTATTCTGTATTCTGACTTCACTCGCCTCGGGCCTTAGTATTTGCTGTGAATCTAGAGTGTAGACAAAAGCCAGAATATTTCAACTCAAAATATTCCGTATGTACATGACTAAAGATAACTAAAGGATTTCTCGTACAAAGATGTTACGATCTACGAGGCTTTAAACTTAAATGTAAAGAGATATGCAATCTGGAGACAAAGAATTTACTTGTTAGTAATACCTAGAGTCTACCCAACTACATATATGTTTGAATTTAGATAGATGTGTAATGAATTTGTGATGTAATGTAATTACTATAATTAAGTTAGCAAAACAAAAAACACATTCAAGAGACCGTAAGCAATATAAAATTCACTTTATAGTAAAATATACTGGACCCAGTGTAAGTAATTAAATTTAAATTGAACTCTTAACCATTTACGAACTTTATATTGAACTTTACGTATTAATACGTATTAAAAATGTTATGGGTTTTTAAATCAGTAAAGGTAGTACCTACAATAATTTCATGAAATATCCAAGCCATACGGTTTCCAATAAAATGTGCACATACGTGTTTTCAACTAAAATGAATACGTAACAAGTAAAATTCACTGGCACAACATATCCGCTAAAGGTTAGTGAAAAAAACAAATAAGTACTTATTATGTTTTTCTACGGATATCCGCGGATACGGATACGGATATCCGGCACGGCACATCTAGGTAGGTTATTTTAGGTAATTTAAAATCGCGCCGAATTGAGAATATCGTTTTTGAAGTTTACCCGATTAACAAGGCTTCAAAAATAAACGTTTTTATTGCCAATAACACAAGGTAACAAAAACATTGTGCCTTATTTATATCTTTATTGCACACACAAAAAATACAATATATTACAATCTTATTATAGTTTCAATTACTTTCTCTGTCTAGGCTGTAAGTTGTGATGGACGATCTCGGAACCTTAGCCTCAATTAGGACTAACAATATTGGTAGCAATTACAAAATTATAGCCATTACGGACACCTGGCCGCTGAAGTTACCTAGAGGCTAGATATTGCTAGGTCGGCCTAAGCTGGCGCTTTATTTAATTAAACTATCAATTTATTAATATGGCTTATTGAAAGCCATTGTATTTGGGATTATTGTATGAGTGAATGGAAGTTAGTAAAGTAAGGATTTATATTATTTTTTTTGCCAATACCGAAACTATAGGTATAAATGAAAATTTCAGATCGATACAAATAATTATTAAGCTGGGGGTTCTCGACCGTATTGCCATAGGAACCCAACTTAGCTTCGTCGTTTCACGAACCATTCACAATAATGCTTAGTTTTAAAGAATCTACTAAATATCAGCACACTTTTATGGTATTAGTCTGGTCGTTATTTCGAAAGCTATTTTCAGTTCTTAGTTTTAAGATAATCCATAATAATAATATTCATAATCTAAGACGTCGCAAACTAATTTTTTTTACTGTGGTGATGCATCAGATTGTATGTTGTTTATTCAATCTCTCTTGACAGTTTGAATGCCGTTTTGTTAATTCAAGACAGGAACAAATTGCTTTAGGAAAATGTGGTGAAATGGTTACGGACATTTTACAAACAAATCAATGACTTATAAATAATTTGTAAGCCTCCGTGGCGCAGTCGGTTAGACGCTGCCTGTGAGATGAGAGGTCGCTGGTTCGAATTCCGTACCGAGAGATATGTTTGTGCGGCCCCCATATATTTCTTTCGAGTGTGGGTGTTTGTGAGACCGAAAAGGCTCTCGTAGTTCCTGATACCTACGACATAAGGCTCGATGTTACTGTGGGGTCGGGAGTATTTATGTGACTGTTGGATGTTGTTTATTTATTTTTATTAAAAAATAAACTGTGTACAGTTACGTACGTATTCCTCAACAGACAGTGACATACAAGTCTTGTTTCCTGGACATGAGAAGCATAGAAATATTTTTCGATCTCAATTCTTACAAGAGCCACCATCGAATCAGTTATACCTCTGGATTTCACAAACATTTTCCTCGAAGCTTGCCCAAGCACAGTCTCATAACCGCTACTTCTTAGCCTGACATAATTTTACGAAAAGAGCAAAAAATGTTGTGATAAAACCTCCATTTGCACTTTAAAAAAAAAGGATCAATTCGTTGTGTCTATACTCGTGTATAATAAAAACAAAAAAATAAGTAAGTAAATAAATAAATATATAAAAAAAAACATTTTGTCAATGCCCACTTAATATGTAAGTAATTCTCCCCTCGCTCCATTGATATAGGCATCGCGCGCAAATTTCGACAAATTTTAGTCTGCATGTCATGCAGCATCTTAACTTAGAGTTAGTCTTTGATCGCAACTACTAGAGATAGAATATATTCCGAGTGTAAGTAAGAATCGATTGATGGATTCTCAGCGTCCATTTGCTAGGATTAATGTTACCCGTTTGGATGGCAATCTCCAATAAATCTATATAAATAACGATAGTTTCACCGCAAAAACTACAGGATTTACCTACAGTATTCTTTAGGAAATTCTATACTGAAATAGAAATAATGTAGGTATTTGTATATTCACGTACTTAAATGAGATGAATATTTTTTATAATCGCTATGACACTGTTTTTATCGTGTAAATACAGGGTATCTCAAGACAGCTACCGAAAACGAAGCCAGGTGGTAGTTTTAGTGACTTCAGACACATTGCAACAGAAATTGTTGAAAAAAAAAGCGACAATATTTTTTTTGTTATTTTTTTCCTATGGTCGTATTTGGATGGTAGACCATTTTTTTCCTAAAATAATAGTGTATACCCTTTTACTTATAAGGACTCTAAGGTATAAAAGAGTTTAAATTATTATTTTAGCAAAAACTATGGATTAACCACCCAAAAATCACGATATTTAAAAAATCGTAAAAAAGTATTGACGCGTTTTTTTGCGAAAATCTTAGTTGCATTGTGTTTGTACTTACTAAAACTACCACCCTGCTTCGTTTTCGGTAGCAGTCTTGATATACCCTGTATAAATATTAATGAAATCAAATTGTAAGTATTGTCTTCTGCCTGCTCATATCATACGACATACACTAATTTTATGTTACATATAGACAGCCGCCATCAAACTGGAGAATACAGGACCGTCCTTTCCCATCAGACGCGGGGTGAAACAAGGAGACCCACTTTCCCCAAAACTATTTACAGCCGCTCTACAAGAAGTTTTTAATAACTTACCATCCAGTTGGGGAGGGAAGGGCATTATTGTTGGTGAAAAAAGATTAACCAATCTACGTTTTGCCGATGATATAGTCCTTTTCTCTTCTTCGGCATCGGAGCTTGAAACTATGCTCAACGAATTACATACTGCAAGCGTCGAGGTTGGATTGAGCATGAACATGTCGAAGACGAAGGTAATGTCGAACGCCAGACAATTAAAAACCAATATGGGGGTGTGGAGATTGCATACGTTGATGAATATTATATCTAGGCCAGATAGTATCCTTCCAGAATAGGCAGGAAGCTGAGGTCAAGAGACGTATTGAAAACGCCTGGAAGAGCTACTGGTCTATGAAGCACTTGCTTAAAAGCGATCTCCCACTCGCTCTTAAACGAAAACTCATGGACGTGTGCATTCTCCCCATCCTTACATATGGCTCTCAGACCTGGTCCTTGACTAAAGTGCAAAAGTCCGATCTCGGGGTTTGCCAGCGAGCTATGGAGCGCAGTATCCTAGGTGTTAAATTATGCGACCGTATAAGAAATAGAGATCTGCGCTCCAGAACGAAACTTCTGGATGTTGGGCAACAAACAGCCAAATTAAAGTGCGACTGGGCAGGCCACGTCTGTCGCATGTCAGGAGAGTTGTGGGCTAAGACTGCTACTGAATGGGCTCCCCAAAACACCAAAAGACCACGTGGTAGGCCGCGTAGAAGGTGGAAAGATGACCTAGATCATTTTAATAAGAACTGGAGGATGAAAGCCTTGGATAGAGACGGATGGAAGAAGGAAAGGGAGGCCTTTGCCCTGCAGTGGGACAGTATAGGCTAGTAAAAAAAAAAAAAAATAGACATTGTAGTGTGTCCTGGAATTGAGACTGGTGTGTTACCTCGATTTTATATTAAATATGTATCGCTTCTCTCTCTCTCTGTATTACTTAAGCCACAGAAAGTCCAATTCTGATCTGTCGCTTGTTGAATTAAATGGTACCAACAAATTCGCGAATGCAATCATTATGATTTTGAAGCACTAGTTTCTAGTGTAAGTAAACACAAAGAAAAACAAATAAACTTCCCCTATTCACATGTACAAGAATCTACAAATACCCCTTTAATTGCACCCCGATATTTATTAAATATTTCATCCCCTACAATAAAGCCGGGGTGAGAACTAAGGGGTGAATATGAATTAATACCCTCGTCGGCAGACGTCGAACAAACGTGTCAGTCAATAGATTTTATTTAAAAAATCCAATAACTTCCTATCAATAGAATATTGACTTTTATAGAACCTTAGGGAGTAATTCTGTATCTGTAAGAAACAAGGAATTTTAACCAATTTTATTATTATTATTGTTTATTAATTTGAAAATGTTAGTTGTATTGGAATTAAATCAAGGAAGGAAAAAAAGGAAATTGAATACGTGTGTTAACATGTTTAAAACAGAAAGAAGTTTATAATAACAACACCAAACTGTAACACATAGTACCTAAGCTGCACTAAGATATAAGTCTGATGGATATCAGAACTTGGTAATTTTTCAAATTTCGGACAAAAAGACATCTGACAGTGTGATGTTGTAATTTGTGGGCGAATCTAGTCTTTTATTTCACAATCAGTTTCACAGAATATTAATATAAATAAACCTAAGACTCTACGATGAATGAAATAATTTGTTATCACAAATAGTAACAAGTGTTGCACGGAGTATACAATGAACTACCTATTCTATTGTTTATTTTACGAGGCGACCGTAAAACGTTGAGTTCTGACTACACCGTCCTTGCACAGTAGCTGTCGTTAAGACAATTCATAAGATCTATTTTATTGACGGTAGATTAGTCACATATACATATAAACTATTTGCTTTTGTAGTTTTATATCAATGAGTTGAGCATTCGCTGCAATTAGTACTAAGCGATATGACCGCTCATGGATAGTAGCAAAACCAAACAACACCATGAATTACAAAGCATTGCTTAACATTCCACTGCGCTCGCCATCCTGAGATAAAGATGTTAAGTCTCAATATGTAAAGTTGTTACTCTGGCTACAATGCCCTTCAAACAGGAACACAACAGTGCATTTACACTGCTGTTTAGCGGGAGAAATAGACATTGCGGTGTAACCTATCCAGGCGGCCTCTCACATATGAGAGACCTACCACTGGTATTGTACTGGCATAGCGACTACTAACCATGGTTAAATGATAAAAACATACATATTTTCACGCATAATATAAAATATAGATACTAAAAGATAAGCAGGTGCAATTAGTGCAAACTGCAGTTTAATGAGCTCATTTCCATCTCATGATATGGAAGCAATTACACTATTCTGAGCAAAAATTTCAATCTTATGTTATTTTGCGCCAGTTTGGATTATCCCAAGACCACACATATTCTTCACTAGATTTTTTAAAATTGTAAATCTATCAAATCTTTGGTATTGCACGGTTCCACGGTATGTAAAGTCCGCTAATCTACACAAGGCCAGTGTGGTGGACTATATGTATAGCATAACCACACTCAATAGTACTCTCGATGGTAGAGGAGGCTCATGCCCCGCGTGGGAAGTATATGGGCTGATACAGATACAGAAATAATATCATAATTCAGGGCAACGAGTTTGCGAGCACGTTTTCAAGATGTCACCATGTCAGTATCGCAGTAGTAACCCAAAATATCGCTTCATCATCCGATCTGTAACTTATCTATAAATACAATTTCGATAAAACTTATGAAGCGTATATTTTATAGCCTCAGATAATAATAACATTACCTCATCGTCGATATTAAAATTGAGTCTTATACCACTCTGCATATTCTTTAAAAGTGAACCGTGGGTAATGTAATATGAAGGAGGGTTAAAGGGGGCTCTAGTGGCCACCTAGTTACATAACTAAGTGGAAGTTCGGAGGGTTTAACAGTTATTGAAAATTGAATTTCTCCAATCAGACCTTTGAAAAAATATACACACGGCCTCCAATAAAACGTACGAGTTTTGCGGAGTGTACGCGCCGGTGAATTGTAAATTGGATGCTTGTGAAGGGTTAGGAATTGTGAGAATGAAACTAGTTTGTTTGAATTATAATTTGAAGTTAGTAGATAAAAGTTTTTTGTGAGTTTATAGTTTTTTGTGAGGCAATTGTCGATTTTAAAACTCAATTATTTTAGCTTTTAATTTCTAGCATGTACATTTATTTGTAAGTTGCAGATGTTTTTTGATTCCATTTCACACTAAATACATGTTATTTTCTTACAAACTGGGACTCTTTGTATATGCATTATACATTTAATAAACGTTCCTCTTGAATCACTCTATCTATTTAAAAAAACGCATCAATGTCTGATTGCAAGCTATTTTTATATTTTAAACTATGTAGTGAAGTTCCAAGCAATAACACCTTTCGTGTTAGCAAAGCTGGCTCCAGACTGGCAGAAATTATTAATTATCTTGTTGATAAGATTTATATATACAATAAATTCTTTGTATGTCGATAAATAACGCAAATAAGCGTGTGTGTGTTCACAAATCACGGCGGTAACAAACTTTAAAAAAACATTAGGAATTTTAGTATTGAAATCGTACCCATTATTCTTACATAAATATGTGACCCCCGTCTGGCTTGAAAGCTTGATCCTCCATTGCGTCTAACGTATACCGCCTTACAAGCATAGCATATTTAATCTACGTATTAAATCATGCAAAGTTGGCATTCGTAACACATATGTGTATACTTGGACAGTCCAGTTATGAATGTTCAGTCAAATATCGAATAAAATGTTTGTGCATTCTAAAGCCGACATTCTTAAGCCGATATCATATCGAATTTGCAACAATAATACTCCCGATTCCATTTCGCCGTCCATCCAGAGCGTCTTTATGAATTTTTAACTCGCCATCAAAGATAGACCTGTTTAAAAACGATAACTTGACTCCGAACAGGGATCACACACTCTGGTCATCGTAACTGTATTGGAGTAGGATATTGTAGAGGTCTTGTCTTTACATTAATATTTCGACAATATTTCATCCACTAGGCACCGATATGAATTGCCAATTTTGAATGTTCACAATATTTTTATGGAGTTTTCAGTTTTGTATTTCTAAAAGATGGATTCGGAGAAAGATGTTTTTATTTTCTACAACTACTATGTACTCGTAATACTTAAAATGCATACTAACGTTTAAAATGCAACAATAAATAAGTAAAGCTTGTAAAGTATATTCTTTGTTGGAGATTATAATACATCAAAATAAAATATATACCAATATTAATACGCGCAGGAAATGAATCTAAAACCTTTACGACAGCAAGCTACATAGCATCCCAGACTATTCTCACCTTCAAATATATTTAATGCCAAATAACGGTTAAATAACTGGTAAAAGCTTAAAGCGCCAAAATACATTACGTCAAAGGTATTGCCCATAACTTCCGTATCTCACTTACCGCCCATTAAGCAGTATCTTCTACTTCTTCGGAAGTGACCATCGACCTCAATAAAATTGGGCCGAGACTCCCAAACGGTTTATGATTGGGCCATATCGTGTTAAAGGGAACAGTCAAGATTTCGCCTATAAATTGACAAGTCGTCAAATATATTGCAGTTTTATGTTTTATTATAATACATTATGAAGTAAGAAAGGATTTTTATGGTTATTAAAAAATAAAGAACATAAAATGTATTACTTAGCTTGTTGTTGATAGAAGAATCACGGCTTAGGTAAAATTAAAATTGATTTAGTCCTCTACGGTGGCTTAGTGCGTGATAGTATCAATAGTAGCAATCTTATAGCATCTGAATTCTTATGAAGAACTTTATGATATGAAATTAAATGAATAATATTAATTATAATCATACATTGTTTTGATTCAGTTAAGTACTTTTTCCTTTTCTCTACCACCCGGTTCGCAAGGCTGTTTTCGCCAGAGAAGAACGGGCAAGAAACAGTGTAACAAATATACTATACAGTGATTACACGAGTACAGGAGTTGAATTCCACCCATGAAACAATTTATATAATTATAAACTACCTTTATTCGAACCTACATGCAATGCAGAGACAAGTTGATTGATTACCACATATTGTTATCTTAAAATGATAGTCCCAGCGGAACTTCATTTAAAGAGCACATCAAAATATTCAGAAGTATCAAATGAGTTTTAGAAGCATTAAGTAAATACAAACATAGGTAAACCCACGCCTTTTTCCCAGAAGGGGCAGGCAGAGGTTCTTCTGTTAGCAACAAGGACACCCACGTTTCGTCTTGTGTTTTTCGTCTTACTTTGTGATAGCGGGCGACCCTATAATACTAAATTAACATTTACAACAAACAATTTATCAATTGCGATACTAAATTTAGCATTAGACTATTATAGGAATTATTCAGATTTTACTTATGTAACCTTAACCCCCACACAGATTATTAAAATAAAATAAAAATTCAAATTGTAACGACTTACAATACCGGCCATTCCTTAAGCGTTGCTATCCGAATATAAGAGCCTCATTAAAATGCGTCCAGCGGTACGTACGTGACTGACATACTGGACAAACGAAAACAAGAGTATGTACGGATTTAACTTCATAAAAACATGTTTAGGAGAATGTCTTAAAGGAAAATACCCATTTGCTATGAAACTTAGTATCGGTGCGATGGTTTCTGTATCTCAATGAAACCTACTTTTATGTAGGGAAAAATGTATATTTTCAATAAATATAAACATAATTGCGACCCAGGCCTGGAGTTCTTGGTGAAATTAACTTGAAGTCCAATAAAAAATATATTTTTGTCTTCTGACTATGTAAACAAAATGTAAAAAATGATGTTAATTACTTATATTATAAAAATCTGTCACCCGGGATAGATCAGGAATATGTTTAAGGATAAACCATAAAAAAGCCAGGATTAATTTCAAATCCATTGTACTTACTTATAATTTTACCAACAAGATAATTAATACATTCCGTCAATCTTGAACTAGCCCAAGGGAGGAGATCATGACCCCCATGACCTTCCTCCTTGATCCGCCGTTGGAAACATCAAGAATACTTTTACTATAAAAATACGTACCCCTCCCCTTCATTCCTCTGACATGTATCGTTATCAATGTCAACGCGTTTATGATTTATTCGGTAAGTCCGCTGATAACACTAATTTCTCTACAAATATGTAATGATAAGCTTCGGTTCAATACTATTTGTTTAGACATTCCTTGGATGTTAGTGATTCATATTTGGAAGAATAAAAATTTTGTGGTTAAGTTTAGCTTCTAGAATTTTCGTAACCTGGTATTAAAAATAAAATAGGAATACGTCCTGTGAGTGTGAGACATTCTAAATTTTTTTTCGGTTTCAGCATGTGTATACCTAGTTTCGACTGGGCCGGCATAATTGTTTATAGTAGATGAATGTCTCTTGTCTTACATTGCGCGAAGCATCGGGTGTAGTGGTTACTAAACCGAGCTAGCAAAATGAATAGGGATTGCTTTAAATACTTTTTTTTAAATATGTTCACCTACAGTCACATTCATAGTCTTGACCCCACAGTTACCCACCCCACTACTTTATAAAAATAAAGATTCGGGCGAATAAAGAAT
Source organism: Hyles vespertilio (assembly GCA_009982885.2). Taxonomy (NCBI): domain Eukaryota; kingdom Metazoa; phylum Arthropoda; class Insecta; order Lepidoptera; family Sphingidae; genus Hyles; species Hyles vespertilio. Next base: position 17,554,174 of record CM042817.1, read on the forward strand.
CTCCTCCTTTTTTGAAGTAGGTTAAAAAGGTAATACAGGACCATTATAATCTTAAGCCAAAGAGAGTCCATCGCCAAGCAAATATTATTTTACTAATTAAAATGCAAACAGAATTTTAGTAATTAAAATTTTAATTAACAAATGAACCTAGTGCATCATTCATAGCACCCTACCTATTCCACCCTATCAATTAACTCGTCACACAAAGATACGCAATTCCATCCCCCGAAGCACCCATAAACGTCCCCAAATCAATTCACATCTTAAAAAATAGTGTTGGAAGTCGGTAACGGCATCCTGCTGGGGTTGACTTCTTAAATAACATCCCCTTAGTTTATTTAATGAGATCTGTGTACGTGTAATGCGGTGTCCATTACTGGCAAAGCATTGTTCGACATTACGAGGTAGCTATTTAAAACTATATGTTCCGCCTATTTTGAGAATATAGATTAGCTAGTAGTTCATGATGCATACTTTGAATGAGGCGTGAAGAAGCATGTTATTTTATTACAATGAATGGCGACAAGAGCATGACATTCGCCTGATAAGCGATATGATCGCTCATGGGTAGTGGAAAAAAATACAAAGAAATGCTTGGTATTGCTTTACGCTCGCCTTCCTGAGACATAAGATATCAAGTATAAATATGTCCAGTAGTTACACTGGCTACAATGTACTTCAAAGCGGAATACAACAGTGCATTTACAGTGCTGTTTGGCAGTAGAAATAGACATTGTGATAGTACCTACACAGACGGCCTGTCAGGTTTGAGAGACCTACGACCAGTAATGTGTACAATTAAATATAATTGATAGCGTTTATGGCCCAATCTGTTGGACGTTGGCTGTGCGAAACGAGATATTGCGGGTTCGACCGCGCACTGAAAAAAAGTTTCTGTAACCCATAAGTATTTTATCTTAGGTCTAGATGCCTGTGTGTGTGTGTGTGTGTGTGTGTGTGTGTGTGTGTGTGTGTGTGTGTGTGTGTGTGTGTGTGGTGTGTGTGTGTGTGTGTGTGTGTGTGTGTGTGTGTGTGTGTGTGTGTGCGTGTGCGTGTGCGTGTGCGTGGTGCGTGTGCGTGTGCGTGTGCGTGTGCGTGTGCGTGTGCGTGTGCGTGTGCGTGTGCGTGTGCGTGTGCGTGTGCGTGTGCGGTGCGTGTGCGTGTGCGTGTGCGTGTCGCGTGCGCGTGCGCGTGCGCGTGCGCGTGCGCGTGCGCGTGCTCGTGCGCGTGCGCGTGTGCGTGTGCGTGTGTGATAAGTGCGTGGTGGCCTGTTGGCAAACGGACTAGACGCGGCTGCCAACATGTTCACGGTGGTCGCGGGTTTCGAATCCCAGGGCACACCTCTGACTTTTCGGAGTCATGTGTGTATTGATAGTCAATCATCACGCACTAAAGTGAAGGAAAACATCGTGAGGAAACCTGCATACCGTAGCGATTTATAAGAATTTCTATGGTATGTAAGTCCGCCAACCCGCATTAGGCCAGCGTGGACTATATGGGCCTAACCACTCTCAATCGTACTCTCGATTGTAGAGTAGGCCCGTGCCCTGCAGTGGGACGTATATGGGCTGATACAGATACAGATACAGATGCCTGTGACAGAAATGGTTTATAAATAAAGTAGATATTATGATGAGTTACGAATATGTGGGAATTTCTAAACATTTCAATCAATATGGGAGTGATGACTTTTGTTGCCATGACTTTCCATTCCAATTTCATTATTCTCTGAACTATCTGAACTGTTTTGTACTATGTCGGCCCATATACGTCCCAACGCACAGGCTTCCACAATCGAGAGTATGATTGCGAGTTGGTAGGCCATATATTAGTCCACCACGCTGTATTTGCCTAGTGCGAGATGGCGGACATAACATACGATAGAAGTTCATACAAATCGATAAATATGTAATTGCAATATATGTACGAAATTACAAATTACGTTGTAATACGTTGTAAATATAGTCTGAAATTCCCGTTCATATAGCAAAATCTGTGACCTAGATATCTCATGTGTAAGCGAATGTAGTTCCTAATGAAAGGCTAATTTTGGAATTCATAGTGATTGCATTATCCCCGTCGTCATACAAGTTCAGTCATTAGTAATGGTATTGTCCGGCACAGCAGAAAATCACTTGTAACATTTTCTTTCCAACATTTGGAATATTATCTCGAATATTTTCCAACTTCGTGTCGCCAAGTCAACGTAACTTTTCGCTTAAAATTTAATGAATTCTCAGATACATTAATTCAGTTTCATTTGACGTATTTATTAAACCTGTTTTTAATTTTTGCAGAAGATTATCATACTTTACTGTCACTTATGCTTTGATTTAAAGGGAGTTTTTTAAGTTTTCTGTATAATACTATCAAACTATAAAAACAGGGTAACCACAGGACATATTGAGACGAACATCTTGGGCCTTATTAATAAACTCGGATGAGCGAGGGATTAAATTTTAGCCCAAATCTTTAAAATTGACTAATTTATTTGACCGTACTTTTTACTTTTAAAATCAGTGAATTGCCATAACAGGATTATCATGTTAGGCTGAAGAATATAGATTTTTATTAATACAGTCATTACTATCTAGCTATACATAATAATAGATTGAATTCTCTAGCCCAATGCCTAAAGTTAGTCCTTCGCTCATCCGAGTTTAATAATGAGGCCTCTTATGTCTTAGGATGGCGAGCGCAGTGGAATGCCAAGCATTGTTTTGTAATTATTAGTGCTGTTTGATTTTGCTACTGTTCATGAGCCTGTCGTATCGCTTACCATCAAGCTGATGGCAAGCTCGTCTTGCTACTCATTGCCAATAAAAAAAAAATAGTAATGAATATCTTCTGTATCTGTATCTGTATCAGCCCATATACGTCCCACTGCAGGGCACGGGCCTACTCTACAATCGAGAATACGATTGAGAGTGGTAATAAATAAAATAAAATATCTTCATAATAATAAAATATAATAAAAAATAGTAATAATAAAATATCTTCATCAATGGAAATTTCCAAAACTAATACTAAGTATGTCAATTGAATAAACTATTTGGCTTTGTAAGCAAATACTCATAGACTGAGTGTTGACGGCTGAATATAACTTTGAAGTTCTAGCTAAACTTCTCAAGTTTCGCTCGGTGTTTATTTGCCTCGTTATGTGTCGTATGTTCGTTTCACGCCTGTTAATCAACGAGATAAATTATCATTGTAGACGCTCTTGCCTAAATCCCTGAGGGGTAAGCAGAGGTGCAAATCGTGACATCAACATTCTGCCTATGTTAATTCCGAGCCAAGATGTGATAGGCAGAGAACCTAACATCTTACAGGGTGCAAAACTCAAAATCGGATAACATAATTTTTTCTTTAATCGTACAGTAACAAAGTGCCCGGCCTGGAAATCGGACCCAGTTCGTCAGAACAAATACAAGCTGGAATTAGGTTGATAAGACGCCTAACAACTAGTAAAATATATTTTCTGCTATAAGTCCACACTTCATACGTATTTGATTACCTTCAGGGTAACTAGTTTAACCACACAGCATTAGCTAACACGAAACCAACAATAGAATACGCTAAAAAAACATTAAAGCGCGGTGACAATTTATCTTGGACCAATCTAGGCCAATCGGAATCCTCGTCGCCACTTTTAAGAGAAGCCCGACAATTCAATCTAAGTAACCATGTTAGAACACTTCCCTTTTACTGTTCAATTTCTGGAGATGAGAGAGAATGGGGAAAATCTTACCTTTTTCCTATTTAATTTATGTTCAGGAATGTCATAGGCAGAAATGCTGGTCAATTTCTCAAATTGATGTCAGCCGGTGATTTCTATAATTCGATCGATTAGGAATTATAATTTTATACTTATATCTTCAGATATTTCTTGTTTTGGGTTCCTCAGTTATTAAAGGAAACACTTATATGATAAATTTATTTATTTACTCTTTTTTTACACACAGAAAAAATCACAACAATATACAGAAATAACAAAAAATAATAGTACAAATGACGGTCTTTTCGCTGTCGGCGATTTTTCCCGACAACCTTGGTATGGATATCAGATATATACAGCTTATTATGTTTAATAGTTAATGCAGTACACTATAGATATAGTTATGTCAGCCTGCTTTTAAGAGGAAGTGCATTATTATCTTGCAAAGCGATACACTGGCTTATGTCAGAATGGCCAATGGCGGGCCCTTTAGAAGTCGTCCATCAGCTCTATGAACTCAAATTAGCATTGTCAATAAGCTGATTGATTATATTCATCATACATTACTATTCCAAAGAGGTTACAAGAAATATTTAATAGCGTACGAAAATGGTGGTAATAAATTGAAATCCCGATTTGAGTCTGTTGCTAAGTTAAATATATTTGCATATAAAGAACTCGTCCTGTACTTGGTAGCCGCTTTTCTGATACTATTTTTGGAACCTGACTTCCGTTGTATTTTGATTTTGTAATGTAACGGATGTTTGATATAAGATTTTGTTTATGGCAGCTTAGTAATGAGTAAAATCGATTCTGTGCTCCATAAACTGTTAAATTATTTTGTAATGCATAAATTTAACGTAAGGGCTACATTAGAATTTAGTCAATTGATCAAACAGGGTCTGTTAATCCTAAGCCTTTGATAAGGTTAATCATACTATACTCTGTCGAAAACTGAATGAATTTGGCATCCAAGGTAGCTTGCTAAGGTGGATAAAATCGTATCTTGCTAGAAGAACACAATTGGTTGCCCTTAAAAGTGCAAAGTCTGCTCCTGTCCTTATAACTTCGGGTGTACCTCAGGGTTCTCACCTAGGCCCTTTACTCTTTATAATTTTTATCAATGACCTAATTAACAACCTAAAATGTCCTTGCCTCTTATATGCTGATGACTTAAAAGTATTTAACACAGTAGGAAGCATTCGGGATGCAATAGATCTGCAAAGCGACTTGGACGTAATTGTGAAATGGTGTGCCGAAAACAAAATGTTTTTAAATGTGCAAAAATGCTTCATAATATCTTTTACTAAGAAAATAAACAAAATTTTGTTCACGTATTCCTTAAACAATCACTATCTCGAGCGAAGAACACTAGCAAAGGACCTTGGGATACTATTCGATGATACACTCTCCTTCCGTGCACATTATGACCATATAGTCAAGAGAAGTTCACAAATATTTGGTTTCATTGTTCGAATAACAAAGAATTTTAAAAATCCTCTTAGTCTTATTTACCTTTTTAATACTTTGGTTAGGACCATTTTGGAGTATGGTGCAGTCATTTGGTCTCCATTTTATAAGGTACACATAAATCGTATCGAAAAAACTGCAAAAAACTTGCCTCAAGATATTATGTTATAGATATAACTTACATCGTAAATTGAAATCGTACAAAGATCGGTTGACTCACTTTCATATTCTTTTTCTGGAATCCAGGCGTTTAATTAACGATTTTGTGTATTTGTACAAAATTATTAATTCTCTCATAGATTCTCCAGCTTTGTTATCTGCTATAAATATTAATACGAATTATAGATGTCGTAAACCAAATGTTTTCTCACTCAAAATATTTCGTAATAATACATCCTATTTTAATCCTGTCGTGCGCATTTGTCGGCAATATAACGAGCTTGTTAGCAAAAAATCCTCTATAGACCTATTTAACGGCAATCTATTAAGCTATAAGAACTTAATCCGAAAATTCCTCTATGATCTGGATTTTAATTTGTAGGGGATTTTCTGCTGTACTTAATTCATTCTATTATCTTTAAACTCACATCAAACATTATTTTCAAACACAATGAATTAATCATGTCAATCGAAAAATCAACAATGAATTGGAACTATACATTTTTTGTACCGTATTTTATTTTATTTTATCATGGTTTTTGTATTGTAATTTCTTTCTTTCTTTTTTATTATTGTATGTCCAGTATATAGTTATATAGCAGTATATTCGCCTCGTAGTATAATATTGTTCGTGAAACACAAGTTTTGGGTTATATTCAAGATAAAAAACATTATTGTAACTATTTAGCAGCTTTAAGATTGTAACCTGTTTTGTGTAAATAAAAATAAATAAATAAATAAAAGTCCTCACATTAGTTCGTCACAGAGATTGGGTAAAGTACCATAAAAGTTAATTCGTGATTGGGATTTAAATAACCACTATTACTAAAAAAAATATTTTAACGAATAGTTGTAAATCATTAGCCAATCTTTGTGAAATAATAGATTTTACATTATAGTGAACTTATATAATATATTTAAGTGTTAAGTGTGTTAAGTGTTATGAGCAGTTTTAGAAATTAATACTCAAAACACATCTAGGCCAAAATGAATAGGTAATATACTATATACGCACTTACCTTGCTTACTATTTCATGCTGAGTTTTATGCCCGGAAAAGTGTATCCAGTTATTACACTGTCAACCCTGAATATTTGTGGAGAGTACGTCCCATAAAAATGCCGGCAGCAGCGAGACTAAAATATAAATAATAATGTAACAGGCGACGTTTACACGCCGAAATAACGACCCTTCAAAAAATACTCACCAGACATTTTTTTAATAGACGTCGTGACATCAAGCCCGTAATAAGCAGTACTGTATCAGCCCGTATAAGTCCCACTGCATAGGCCTCCTCTACGTTTGAGAGGACGATTGAGAGTGGTTAGGCCATATAAGTAGTCCACCACGCTGGTATGTTGCGAATTGGCGGACTTTTACAGATCATTTATTTTTAGGTAAGGTTTGCAGGTTTTCTCACGAAGTAATAGTACCCTGTCCTGAGAATAGAAAAGCTTTTTATCTTAAATGAATCAGTCTTGTACTGATGTAGTGATGTAGATATTACTATCTGAATATTAAAGTATAAAGGAACAAAAGAAACAACATTTCTACAATCTAATATATATATATTTCGGGTAAAATTTTTCTCACAGTTTTGTGAAAAATGTATAATAACATTACGAATTATAGCTATGCAACGAATTAAAAACAAAAAAGTGGTTTAAAATTAGTTTTTTTAATACTAACACTCATTTCAGCCCTATATTATGTATCCTTTGTTTATCACCCGGTATTAAAAGTATGTCTTAAGTCACAGCTAATAGGGTCACGACCTACCGACTTCTCGAGTGCATTTTTTGTAGGTTATTAAAAAGCCCTTATCTGGCGGTGATCATATTCATGTCTCATGTCACCCTGTTATATCAAGGGGTTCTTGACAGTCTTCGTGCTTAAGTGCTGATTTGATACCGCCATCGGCTATCCGACACTCGACAACCCTAAAAAACGTATGATGTCAAGTTCTTTAGACATGGATATATTGAAATCACGAGCGATATTTTATTGCAGACTCGGCCCGTGTTTAAAAAAATAAGTATTTGTGTACTGAGTGTTAATTACGATTTTTTTATTTTATTTTATAAGGTAGTGTAGGAAATAAGGTAAATATTAATGAACAAAAATGGAAGAAATAAGATTTTTGTAAGTGCGGAAGTTTCTTGCGCCGTTTCATCTTCAGAGCTTCATTTTCCGAAGAGTGGTAGCATAAATTAATAATTCAAAAGATCTTTTAACAGAAAAGCTTATTTTAATTCGAATGTAAAGTAAAATACTGCAATATAAACAAAATATAAATTTGATTACAGTTGTTTAACAATTGTTCGCGAGCTGGACGCGGTTCGACAACTTTCGGTTATTATCGCAGATACGAAAATTCATTGTTAATAATTAATTGCATTTATTATTCAGATTGCAATACATATTACATTTAAGAGAATACACAATGTAAATACGAATTAATTTCGATCGTTCAAAACGTTATTTATGTATTTACACTTTATCAGCTTTAAAAATGGTATTAAAAGTAATGTGAGTTTTTATTTTAGTATTTTTTTACTTGTAGTTCTCTCATATGAGAGAGGACGCCTGTGTAAGTACTACCGCAATGTATATTTCTTCCACCAAACAGCAGTGTACATGCACTGGTGTGTTCCGGTTTATAGCCAAGGAACTTGTAGCCAGTAACTGCTGGACATAATGAGACGTAACATCTTATGTCTCAGGATGGTGAGAGCAGTTGAGTGCCAAGTATTGCTCTGTAATTCATGGTGTTTGGTTTTTCTACTGTCCTAGAGCGGTCGTGTCGCTTATCATCAGGGGAATGATATGATCGTCTCGCCATTTATCGCAATGAAATCAAAATTATGGGTGTGGGGGAGTGATTTTGGGTGTCATCACGCTAAATCAATATGGTTTGGTGACTTGTTAACATTTTTAAGACTTCAGAGTGTCTTATCGAAATGGTGACCTTACATATTATTAGCTTACATATATTATTAGATATACACTGGTATTTGTTTCGGTTTGGGTGTTTGTGAGACCGAAAAATCTCTCGTACCCCATGACAAAAAAATCGACTAAATGTGTATGTTAAAACAACTTTGGTCAAGCCCATTATAGAATTGAAAATGTCCACTAAGCTAAAACATAGTGCACATACATATTAACAAGTATGTTTTAAACTTTTTAACATATATTTCTTTTCATTAATCAAAATATTTTGCAAATAGCATTTATGGATTCAAAAACGTTTTATATTATGTTCCAAAAACCTAAACCTTCGGTTTAAGGCATGCGATGAAAAATTGACTAAATAAATAATTCTCAACCCCTAAAAATACGAGTATAAAAATACACGCAATGGTTAAACCAACACAAATGTCTGAACTTCCTTCTCATACAACTAACTCATCAGGTACTTACCTTACTTCGTAAAATGAATAATAGACGAATGCGCAAACTTTGCCGGCTTACGATTTGTTAGGATGGTGAAAGGTTGCCTCTCACTAACTCACCACCGTTAACAGTTATGTTAAGATTTAACTGGGTTTTGTTCTTGTTAATCCTTTGTTTTTTGGTGGTAAACTCAATATAATATGTAAATAAATATCGCTTATTTTAGGTGATGATGATGTCTTCAGGGTTCAGACGTGAGTTTGGAATAAAGAAGTAATGATTAACCGAAATTGTGTTTTCAGTATGATAATACTTTATTCCTGTTCGACCTCAATCGTTTCCAGATTTACACAAAATCCGTCGGCCGGATATGTATTAAACCCGTATAATTATGTTTACATGCAAAATCTACTTATTTTCAAACTCAATATCGAACACTGTAGGTACACCATACTAATCTTACACCCATATTCTAAGACGTTCCTCGAAAATGACTCGACTCCACTCGGCCTTAACTGGAGTTGAAAAAAGTCTCCTCCACTCAACGTCACAATAGTTTTTCTTTCTCGAGGAAAGGAATCAACTTTCAAACTCAAGGTACGTCGCGACCTACCTTAAGGAATACTTGAGGAAATATTTTCACTATGGAAACATTGTTTATTATTCACATGACAAATTTTGACTGTCACTTTTCAAGTGAGCATAATATTGAAATGTCAAATAGTTTTTGTTAAATCTGTACCTTATTAACACATCAATGACGTATTTCCTCGGCTCAACCTCGAACTCGAGGATCCTCTAGGAAAGATATATTTTTAACTAAGCATACCATTTTCGAGGATTCCTCGAATTCATTTTAAACGTCACGTCGACAGATATAAGGTTGAGGAAGATTCGAGGAAACGTCTTAGAATACGGGTATCAGTCTGCGAGTGTTACTATTAGGCGTCGTATGATCATACTTTTACGTGCCATAACAAAAAAATATGCCTCATTACGTGTAAATTGTATGTACGTTGAGCAGGCGCGTACTAGATTCGATTCCCACATTAAAAAAATCGTTTTAAATTATACAATTCATAAAAGATACGTAACTGTAATTTGAAATCACGGCATTTGATAACAAGTATTTTACCGAATTAGAAATGCATATATTTGCATAATTGTATGCTTGCATGCACGCGTGATTGGGTGTAACGTGCATGCGGTATCTAGCTCAGTTGCTAACACGCAAATTATGCTGCGCTGATGTAGGTTCGAATTCCAGGCAGTGAGAGCTGGGTGAACGTTTGGTACTGATGACGTCACTAATATTATATTAAAAGATATTGTACTAAAATTTTTATCAACTTGCGTAAGATTGACAAAATAATTAAACTTATTATAATTGCGTATTGAAAAATCTAAACCTTTCTACTTCTTCATAATATTTATCGAGAAATCTGCAAAAGTTTGTCCCGTTCTTAAGATTCAAAAATATGACTATAGTTTTGTACCATGTGACATTATTTGGGCTCGGCAGAATACTTAATAGTACGTAAGTACTTACTTATTTTGTTTTGCGAACGATAACCCACTAAATCACTTTCTATCTCCTGTTTTATATCCATCCCATGGGTGCCTGTAAGAGATTACCTAGTGTGATAAGGCCGCCACTTGTAATATTATTTTATTATTCAATATGGCATCTCTGTATACTCGTAGTGCAAAATGGATTAAATAAATTAATAAATGTAAACTCTAACTTAACAATATTTATTGATAAATATCCAAAATGTTTTCTCCTACTTAGACTGTAGTAAAACTACAGTCCCATGCCATTAAAAGTTATACTTGAACTATTGCCGCAAAGTTAAACCATTTTAAACCGTGGCGAACAAAAGCCTAGCCCCAGAAATCTAATCTCCGGATTAATTTAATTCTTTGAATTAACATAACGGCAGTTTATTCTTAATAATACTTACTTCAATTAGGACCCGCGGAGATAACGGTTGGGTGAAAGTAATGTTCGGTATAGGAGAACGGTATGGCAAGTAGTTGTCTGCGCGCTTGCTTATTAGGTGATTTTGGGTGGTATTGTCTTACTGTCCTCTCGCTTATCTGTGTTATTATTTTTATAATTTTGTTCGTTGTAGAACGTTGATTGTTTGAATGAAGAGTAGGTATATTAGAATGTGATAATACACTTCGCTTGGACTCATAATTATTTCATGGTACCACAGCACTAGATTCAGATCTGAGGAACATCACATCTAAAATACTTCAAAAATTGTCCAATACAAGTCCAAACACACAATATGTAAAAAAATATATATATATCATACTCCTAGTAAGAGAACACTTCCACGAAGTGTGGTGCTCGATGTGAATTACTATTATTTCATATTATACAATTAGAATAACTTTTAAATATAACTACAAACATTAAAACCAACAACATTCAACCAAATAAGCGGCGTGTTAAAAGTTGTTACCAAGTTTGTGTAACAATAACGACTCATCTCTGCTCGCAACCCGAATGCTGGCGTGCAGATACCGAAACAATTTATCTCTACTTGGTTACTCTAACATAGTCTGTAACTTGAATGTGTGAGCAGGGTGGTATCTAGTGTTTAAATTATATTCTACTGGGGTAAATAAAATAATTTTAATTTTACCATCTTTTAACTTCCACACGTTTCGATTACTTTACAGTTTTCATGGTCATAGGGTGTAAAGTTAGCTAAAAATACTTGTATTTCAATATGTAACATTCGCTATGTAACTCTCAGAAACATTATGCAGGGATAATCCGTCATATTGTATTGTATGTGTATCTGTTTTTGTACGTCGTTTTAATGCTTGTGGCAAATAAAACTATTTTTCTTTCTTTCTTTCTTTCTTTCTATATTGTTCTCTTTCTTAAAGCTAGTGTTATAATATGGAATATCTTAATAAAGAAGAATACGAATCAGCTGGAAGGCGGACCTTGGCGCCAGCCGGGATATAACGGCTAAGCAGAATGAATGAATAGAAAAAAATAATGAAATTAATTTATACATTTATTTAGTCTGTGAGACAATGTTACAGCTCAGTTTTACAGGGCTACAATAACTAATAAGGCTAGAAATTAAAAGTATATAGTCAAAAGCAAATTAACATAACAGCAATGACCTTTAACAATAGACAAATTAAGGCAGATGACAGTTAGTAAGTGGATTAAATTAAAATTTAATTTAATTATAAAATTATAAGGGTTTGCAATCGTGAAATGGTTATTCCATAGTATTATGAAAATGAGTTTATTTACGCCACGTTGCTCGTCAAATAACCAAAATGGTAATTTATTTAAATATGTTAGATAATGTTGCAGATTTATTTACGTATAACAATGTCACTAGTTTATGTCACTATATAAACTTTTAAAGGTTCGCAAATTCTTTTGTGCCGCACAGTCAAACTTTGGAGTTGTTTGCACATGCTCTTTTCTTATAATTTGTGGTCCCTCGGCCGTAGTGTGAGGAAGCATCTTAGCAGGCCGGCATAATTGTGTCGAATGGCATGGGTCAGCCGTCTGATGCCATTCGATAGTGTATCGAATGAAATTTATGCTCACCGTCAGATACAGTGCATCACGCCTTGCCAGTGTAAAAAAAACTATTGTTATTTATTTGCGGGGGTCATAGCCCCCGGCCTTGAGTACTAATTTAGCCACTAAGTTGAAGTTGTATGAGCTAGTATATGTGGGTGGATCATGTGTAATTCTGAGAAGGCGTATGTAGGCATAGTTCCTAAACTTGCTCGCTATGAGCTCAGCAAGTTTGTACTAAACGGACGATAAATTCTATTTATAGCGAAGTATACTGCACATGCTAATTTCACTATTATAATAATAATAATAACTCTTTATTATAACACCATATACAAAGGATAAACAAAACACAAAAACAAAAGAAAAAGAAGAAAACAATAGTTATAGAAACATAACGTTGGTGATATAACTGGCGGTCTTATCGCTTTAAGCGATCTCTTCCAGACAACCGGTTGGTAAAGGAAAGATCCAATGGTTATGGACGGTGCTTATTATTAACAATAAACTTACATGCAATATAAATATATAAATACCGATATAAAACGAATAAATGCAAGATATGATACACTTAAATACAATATAATACATATACATACATATATACATAACAATAATAGTGAATGGTGATAAATTTAATATCTAAAGGTAGAAAGCTTTCACCCTTGATTTAAATATTTCCAGCGAGGACGATCGCTTAATTGTAAGAGGCAAAGCGTTCCACAGCCGCACTGCCTCAACAGTAAAGGAACGGTCATAAAATGACGTCCTATGTGCTGGAAACTGCAACATCAGATTCTCTGATGACCTAAGAGAATGTGAATTAGCAGTATGTAGGAAATTAAAACGTTATTATTTAAATACAGAATAAATAAATACACCCAACAGTCACATACATAGTCTTGTCTCTACATTAAGATCCATTAAGCCTTGTGCCGTACGTATCAGATATTACGAGAGACTTTTCGGTCTCACAAATACCTGATAAGTACTTATATGTGTATCGATATTACCCATATACGTCCCACAGCAGGGCACGGGTCTGCTCTACAATCGGAAGTGCTATTGAGAATCGTACATACATTTTTTGCCAACCCGCACTAGGCCAGCGTGGTGGACTATAAGGCCTAACCACTCTCAATCGTACTCTCGATTGTAGAGGAGGCCCGTGCCCTGCAGTGGGACGTATATGGGCTGATACAGCAGCAATATACATTTTTACACTTGTGAATGATGCATGTTGTTGATAATTTCACTCGTTATCTTTGCAATATTGTAATTCATTGTGTTAGTATCAATTATTAGTAATTTAGACATTGTAATGATGAGTTTTAAGGCAAAGTGTCTGAGGTCTGTTTTTTTGGAAAATGGTTATTGAATAGTGTTTTTTAACATTTTTGCAAACAGTATGTTAAGGTTAAATATTGTAATAAACGAGAACAAATACTTTCAATCTTTATTTAAAGAGTCCGCACCTACGTTTGACGTGTGAACTCAATAATTTGTAAGTAATTCAAAAGACCCTAGGTTTGCCTCCACCTGAATCTAAACAAAGGCACAATAGAACTCCGAACAATGCTCAGACCCTGAACAAACATCTTATAATGGAAGACTTTGAACACAAACAATAGAAAATATATCGGCCGATTGGTACTAACTGATAAAACTAAGGTTTTTTAATTAAAATAATGATTCAAAAAAAATCGGGCTTTCTTTTGTTGGTAAGTTCTCTTGCTGGTAAATATAGGTAAAGAACATTCATAACCAGTTTGTCCCTTTCGAACTTGTTTTGAATTGAGTATAAGCGAAGAAGACATTAAATTCAACCATATTATCAATGAAAAATGTATCGGTACACACCTAAATTGAATTATAGTGAGATTGAGGGAAACCTGGCCGGTTAGTCTTATGATCCGAATTGAAGCCTGAATGTTGAAACGTCACGTCGTATGTAAACTACTACGAATGTGCCTAGGTACTCCACGAAATGTCGAATCTTCGATCATACTTCATAACCAACATCCAAAAACGAAATCGTAATTTAAGAGGAGATAATCTTCTTAGTACTGAAACATCCAAGACTACATTTAAGCTTAAGAGTATATACTGTACAGCCATAAAAATATATAATAAGCTACCCGACAGCATTAAAACCCTCGACATCAAACGCTTTAAAAAACACCTAAATACACTTCTGGCAGATAAATGTTACTACACAATACAAGATTATTTACAAGACTCATTTATCACTACTACGAGCACTAAGTAATAATATGCTTTTAAGAAAAAAAAGATGGTTATTTGTTTTTTAAATAATAATTACTTTAATAGATTTATTATACTAATTAAGCGTACATTTTTTTTTAAATGTTTAGAATTTTAATATTTGTTATATAGATTTGATTGATTTCGTTTATTGATGTTTCTTTATGTTAACCAGTTAATCAGTTTTGTATTTCACATTATTGTATGCCAATTTGGCGGGCCATAGTGGTCCATACAAAACACAATTGTAACACCTTGTGTAAACCTATGTCCACAATAAAAGTTTTGATTTGATTTGATTTGATTTAACCATAGACTAAGTTCAGAGTGAATGATAAGTATCATCAAGAATTGTGATGATTTTTAGAAGTTGAAAACTTATATTTGGCAGCCTCCGTTGCGCAGGTGATTAGACGCTGCCTGTGAAACGAGAGGCCGCGGGTTCTATCCCCGCACCGAGAGAAATGTTTGTGCGGCCCACAAATATTTCTTTCGGGTCTGGGTGTTTGTGAGACCGAAAAGTCTCTCGTAGTTCCTGATACGCACGACAAAAGACTTGATCTTAGTGTGGGGTCAGGACTATGTATATGACTGTTGGGTGTTATTTATTTATTATTTATATTTATTATAACTTCAGGCGTCGAACATTTTAACTTCCTTTGGGATTATACCTATCGTAAAGCCTTGATTAAACTAATAACAATAAATGTGCTCCCAGGATGCCGAATGTCCTGAAGAGGTCAAAAACATCACGAAGTAAACAAAGCGTTGAAATAATCCAAACGCTGTGATATTAAGGCGGAAATGTCTCGTTACGGATTTAATTTTTGGAGCGGCTCTGCGGGTCGCCATGTCGTTTGCGGTCCTGGAATTTTGAAGATATTTTGGAATATGCTCCTAAATTTGAGAAAAGTGGATGAATATTTAGCTGATTGTATATTTGTTTAAAATATACTGCCTTAGTAAAGATTATACATTTGATTAGTTGACTGGAAGTACACGCTTTTTAGAATAAAGTATTGTTAAATAAGCTTTCTATTAAAACTGTTCCAGTTGTTATTTACTTTAAATCTTTGTAAGACAAGTCACAAATACTTATTTTAGTAAATTGACCAAAACCAAGCCCGCTGAGTTTGTTCGCCGGGTCTTCTCAGTCAGGGCCGCGTTGGATCCGGCAGTAAGCCTAAACATACGGGACGTATCGGAAATACTTATGGTCGTTGTCTTAAGTTGGACCCAAAACAAGCCCACTGAGTCTTAGTCACTGGATATACTCAGGACTGGGTCGCGTCGCGTAGTTCCAGTGGTAGTGTAAGCCCACTGAGTTTGTTTCGCCGGGTCTTCTCAGGAAGGGCCGCGTTGGATCCGGTGGTAACTATAAACCGCTACGCACCGTTGTAATATTTATGGTCCACAAATAATATAATTAATTTGACTAACGTAAATAATGTATTTCTTTGACAAATAAATTACTATAAAGTAAAAACTAATACTTTAAATAAATTATGA
Organism: Hyles vespertilio; assembly: GCA_009982885.2. Taxonomy (NCBI): domain Eukaryota; kingdom Metazoa; phylum Arthropoda; class Insecta; order Lepidoptera; family Sphingidae; genus Hyles; species Hyles vespertilio. The sequence goes on from CM042817.1 coordinate 17,570,255, forward strand.
ATAAAAACTAAATAAATAAATAAAACTAATTATAAATAAAATTTTATTTTATTTAAAAATAAATAAAATTAACAAATAAATTGATAAAAGCAAGAAATTAAAATTAGTAATACTAAGTTTAGGAAATATATTGTAAATAGAGATTAAGTTCTATGTGTATTGACTTGTCATAAGAGCTCCTTAATTGCCTACGTGATTAATAAATACATTTCATTTCATTTTCATTTCAGGACAGCTATGCGGGTGTGCGTGTGTTGCGTTTTGTTTCATTAGTGAAATTTCCAAATGCCCAATAACCCTTTCCTCTCCCCATCCACTTTCCATGCCGCTCTCCTCCCAATTTGATGGGCCGGCAACATATCCAAGATCCAAGCGTTGTCGATGTCCATGGGCGGCAGTGATCACTTACCATCAGGTGACCTGCTTGCTCGTTTGCCGGACATATGAGATAAAAAAAGGATTATACCATACTCCATGCTTGACTAGTGCGGGTTTTTAAACATTATACATAACTTTAATGATATTATTTCGAATTGTTAGGAATTATCAGGTATTCAGATGAAAGCGCAATTTTGTTACCTATAAACGGGCTAAATACTTCAAAAGCACGAGTTCAGAAGTCACATTAGTTGTGGTCAGGGTTCAATTCATGGTCTTTCATTAAGGTATTGCATTCCGCTCTAACTAAGCTGTTCTTGCTTCTAAGTTCTACACATTGAGGATATAATACCTCAAAAGTTCTAGGTCATTCATTCTTCTTATAATCTATTCTAATATTGTGTAAGAGTTGGTTTCTTTGAACCTGCTAATCTAATGAACTACGGGTTAGGATTAAAAAAAATATTTTGAAATTAGACAGCCCATTTATCCAGGAAGTATAAAGGGTATATCACTACACTATGACCAATAGGAGCTCAGCATCAATGGAAAGTGTTGCAAGAACGAGACAGACTTATAATCAAGGATTTTAGGTGTGTGGATTAAAAGATTATCTGCATCTGAACGAAGCTAGGCTGAGTTGCCAGTTATATAAAAACTAGAATTAGCCATATTTGAGTCATTCATGTTTTTAAAAACTGGATTTACTACCAAGGTCGCAGTCGCTCGATGTTATAACAGAGTCGCCGACCCGATGCCAAAAACCAGCTAATTTGAATATTTGCAAAGGAATTTTAGACGTTTATAGTATTGTAATAATAGTTTCGTCGATCGATACGGAACGCGAAGTTTCATTGGAGGGAGCTGGAAATATTTTAATTATACTTATTCTGGACGTGCGTGGTGGCCTGTTGGTAAACGGACTAGACGCGACTGCCAACATATTTACGGTATTCGCGGGTTCGAATCCCAGGGCACACCTCTGACTTTTCGGAGTCATTTGTGTATTGATAGTCAACCACCACGCACTAAAACGGTGAAGGAAAATATCGTGAGGAAACGTGCATACCATAGCGATTTATAAAATTTCTATGGTATGTAAGTCCGCCAACCCGCACTAGGCCAGCGTGGTGGACTATTTGGCCTAACCACTCTCAATGGTACTCTCGATTGTAGAGGAGGCCCGTGCCCTGCACTGGGACGTATATGGGCTGATACAGATATTATTCTACACGAATGTAGTGCGAATGGTTAGAAAAGCCTTAATTATAAATAATGTTTTTTTGTTACCGGAACGGCAAAATGATTATGAGTACAAGGTATGTATAGTAGGTGCAGTTTAGATAGACAGAAGAACAACGTTATGCGATGGCTTTGCGGTTGCGTATCGTTCGGTTGGTGAGAAAGCTGGATGCCCAATACCGCATTACTCTTCCTATCCTATTCCTTCCCGCTTCCGTTGTGGACGTTCATGGGCGGCAGAGATCACTTACCATCAGGTGACCTGTTTGCTCGTTTGCTGGACCTGTGCAAAAGAAATAACGAAATGATCCTATTAGGTTTCCGTTCTTGCTTTTTGTTACCGAGTATTAAACAAGAAACACAACGTTACCAATGTTCATAAATAAATTAGGTAAAAAGTAATTTGAAAGACATTTTAATTTTGGCGTTCACGTGAAAATTATACTATTTTAATATTTCCATTTCTCTTTGAAAACCTTTTTATTTGTAGTGTTTCAACTTATACTGTCTCAGACATTCTCATTACAACAGACGGCATTTCATTACATTATTATTACATAATAATAGTACATAGTACAGCCCGAAGCAATTATGTATATTTAACATACTTTGTCGTTACTTGCCAAAGTCAAACAGCTGTTGCAAGGTCAACGAACCCTTGGAATGAAGATTCAAAGACGCTTCGTGGAAAGATCGTCACGGTATATTATTATGGAATATTTAGTATACAAAATTATAAGGATTTTTCTACAATAACGCCTTTGTTCTCCAAGCGGTTGATAATAAATACAATACAATTTGCTGACGTTGCTCTTCCTAATATTAAAAGCTTATGATAACAAACTATATTCTAAGTTTTGGGATTATGTGGCTTGTACTTTAGTCATCATGAATATTTGTCTTCTCAAAAGTGGCTATACCCGTAGACTTTTCTAAGATTGTTAAAGAATATAGAGAGTAAGATTAATAAAGCAGGAACTGTTCCCATGATTGTTACTCAATCCCGGGCAATTATTATGAAAATTTTTCAAAACATCATACTCAAATATATTGGAAGTCCCAATAGGAACTCGAACCCAGAACTTCACGCTCAACACTCCATACTACCATGTAACTTCTGAACCAATAAGACATACATATTTTTCAACATAAATACTTTCCTCAAGCTAATAAGTCAAGACTCAAGGCTCAGTGCCAACTAAGAAGTTTTTTAACTGGTGGTCGGGGAAATCCGCTGTGACGTCACACTGACAGGCACTGCAATAATAAAACGCAATATTTTTACATGACGGGAACGTAGTTTATTCGCTCATATTTCACTCGGATTTTGGGAACTATTGTGATTTGTGTATGTGTTATGGAATTTCATCGTTTTATTTTTGAATTAATGGCGAGACAAGCATGCTGTTCGCCTGATGGTAAGCGATACGACCGCTCATGGACAGTAGTAAAACCAAACAATAGCATGAATTACATAAATTACAAAGCATTGAGCGAAAGAGACAAAACATTTTATAACTAAATTGAGTTTTAATACTGTTTAAAATAGGGCCATCATCAAGCAATCTAAAAACTTTATGATATAAATACAGTCAAATCAGTCGCACTTATTTTGTGCATCAAGTTTAATTAATAATAACTCGGACGTGTAAGTAAACAGAGCAGGCAACTGCTGTTCATACTGGTGTTAGCTTCAAATCCTTAAAGCAAATAAACACATATAACCATTTAGAAAAGAAGGAGATAATTATGCAATCGAGTGCAATGCAATACCTTATTTCCCTTACAATAATAATATTAATTTATCACCTGGTAAAAAAGTTGTTCCTCCACCGTGTTTCTGGAGAAGGGCGACAGCATGCCAATACGAGTTTATAAGGGTTCTGACCATTGACATAAATATATCGACAGGGCGGAAAGCGCTTTAATTGTTCCGACGTAAGTGGTGCGCGCTCCAGTACATCTCTAGTGGAGCGTTAATGAAATTGAAAATGCCTTGCTTTTATTATGACAGAAAGTTTAATAAAAATAAAAATAATATTTGTTTTCATTGTCTAGATGAAATGTATTAATTACTTATATCATGTGATTTTGATATATATTTTAGCGCGATTTTGACTGTCGTCTTTTTGAAACTCCAAATGTACTGAAGGGCCTATCCTTAGGCTGAGTTGCACAAACTAACTTTGCCAATACTTTTGACCTTGAAAATCTCAATCCCATACATTAGCAATGTCAAATAGATACGTCTCAAATGTATGGGATTGCAACTGAGCCTTAGTTTTTAAATGATTGTCTGCTACTATTAAATGAGTTGTTCCTTCACCGTAAGTCTTGAGAAGGCGACAGCCTGTCGAGACGAGTTTATAAGGGCTCTAACTTTAAACTTGACGTCATTTTATGAAACCATAAAAATACTCCTTTGAATCGTCTGCGCGTTCAAACTCTGAAGATTTTGGATTTAAACTTATCCCAGTAAAATCTTTAGCTACTAAAAGTCATGATATTATGACCTCCACAGTGATTTCTGATACCTACTACACAAGACTCGATCGTAGTTTGGTGAATTATATTTATTTATTTTAATCCTTCAACTGTTGTATTTTCTATTAGATTTTTTCTACACGTTGCAGAAATATCTAGAATATATTTTACACAGTTTTACAACTGGCGGGCGGTCGAACCCTCTCGGGAAATTATTTAGAACCGGCCCAATATTAATAGAAAAACTCCTATATTTAGTAGAATGGAATTATTGCGCCGCAAATATAAATACTAGATTTTGGGGTATGAAGGATTGTCTCTGGCTATTCTAGTTACTCCCTGGACATCATAGCATTTATAATCAGGTGCAATGTATTTTACAGCAGTAAAAAATATTACCCATCTCGGGAATTGAACTCAAGGCCTCACGGACCATCTACGGTGCCATTAGACTAATGGCGCGACAATCGATAATGAACAATGAACAGAAAATGATAAGTTATCTCATCTATTAACCTAAATAGCTCGACAAAGGACTTTCGCAGAACCTTTCAACCCCGATTTCACCCCTTTTGTGGGGAATTTCCGTAATATCCTTTCTTAGCTGATATCTTTACCCTACATGCATGTACATATTGTACCCCTACAAGCATGTACATATTATGTTTCGTTTACTGAGTGAGAATGCCGGAGACTATTTAACTAGCAGAAGATTTTTATCGCGTGGACCTTCGTAAATGATGGTGATTTTTTTATTGCTATGAGTGGTGAGACGAGCAAGGCATTCGTCTAATGGTGAGCGATGCAACCGCTCATAGAAAGTATCAAAACTAAACAGCAACATAAAAATATATAATATAAATTATACTTACTCTGGCCACAATGTCCTTCAATCCGAAACATAGCAGTGCATTTACACTGCTGTATGGCAGGAGAAATAGACTTGCGGTGGTACCTGCCCATGCGGACTCTTACATCTGAGAGACCTAGGACTAGTGGTGGATCCATCATAGTGGCCAACTGATGTATATCGTATTTTGGATTCCAATCCCTTAATATGGATTCCAGTGCATTTTAGATCTTAAACTCAAACATCACGCCTGTTTCCTTGAAGGGTACGTGTCTTGCTAGTAACTAGTACCACCCATAGTTAAGAGAGCTTATTTTCGTTTCATGGTCGTTTTTATCTTCAAACTGAAGACATAGTACAGTCTAATAATAATTCTTACCGATTAATACTACGCAAAATAACATTGACCGTGGGAACTGAACCCTAGATCTCACAATTTAGTCGACACACGCCACTAGAACCACCTGATCCATAATTATGAATACAGCATGTACAATGACGTCATAACTGACGTAACACTAATAATTCTGTCACATCCCAGTATTGATTACGAAATTGACATTAGCTTCTGTACACACAATTATTTGAGGGTATTGAGGTATTATACTAGAACGGACATTGGGAACAAAATTTCTGCGTATTGTGCGTGCACACGGGAACCCAGTGAAGCGAGAGGGAAGATAATGTTACTGCGTAGGCGTGACAGAGACAGAAATAGAAGAAGCGGTACGGTAGCGTTCATTTTGTTTACAGTGTCCCCTCTAGTATACTATCTCAATGTTTGAGGGGTACAGACCGGAATGCTGGTCAAATATTTGGAGATGTTTGTCTTGCGGTAGAATTTTAATTACTCGCGCTTATTACAGGCAAATATTGTGGAAGTGTTTACAATGGAAAGCATTTCGTGATTGTATTTGTTCTGTAAAGTTTACTGGTGGTAGGTCTCTCATATGTACGAGAATACCAAGGTACCTCGAGATACCACCGGAATGTCTATCTCTTTCGCCAAACAGCAGTGTAAGAATGTGCAATGATGTGTTGCAGTTTGAAGGACACTGTAGCCAAGCATTGCTTTGTAATTCGTACTTTATATACTCGAATTGGGATACACAAATGTCCGTCTTTGATCGGACAGGGCTTTTTGTCATACAGTGTATTATAATAGATTCTCATATGAATAGAAAAATAGCGTTTTTATTTATCACTATTTAGGGCAGTATTTTGCAAGGCCGACATTATTCTCTCGGGCCTTCATTGTAAATAGCTGCGGCTGTTTTGATAACAGCCTATTCAGAACAAGCAAGAATAAAGCGATGTATCCCACGGGCTATTTTTAGATGCGAAATTTGGGCAGATTCTGTTGCGAACATGTTTTAAATTAATTATGAATTATTATGATGAGTTTTGATGCTTGTAAATACAATTTTAGAACTTCAACGGACTAGTAAAATGAATCATAATGTTGTGAATCAAATAGCTTTGACTAGATAACTTGAAATAGCAATACTATAACTTTTGGAACGTGTTAGAACTGTGAAAAAGGAATGGTGCAAAAACTTCCTTAGCAACATGTAATTCCTTGTACCCTTATCTTTTCTTTTCTTTTTAAAAGTCTCATTAGATGCTGGAAATATTTATTTTGATGTTATATTACTGTAATAAATGTCAGACTGTGAACAATTACGCAAATTAGCAATCAGTAATTATACTGTATCAGCCCATATACGTCCCACTGCAGGGCACGGGCCTACTCTACAATCGAGAATACGATTGAGAGTGGTTAGGCCATATAGTCCACCACGCTGGCCTAGTGCGGGTTGGCGGACTTACATACCATAGAAATTTTATAAATCGCTATGATATGCAAGTTTCCTCACGATGTTTTCCTTCACCGTTTTAGTGCGTAGTGATTGACTATCAATACACACATGACTCCGAAAAGTCAGAGGTGTGCCCTGGGATTCGAACCCGCGACCACCGTGAACATGTTGGCAGTCGCGTCTAGTCCGATTACCAACAGGCCACCACGCACTTACTTAATCAGTAATTATGTATTATCAAAATAAATAAAAAACATTTAAATGTTATCTTCAGTGTTATTCTAAAAGGTCACGCGTTAAATCATTACTAGCTATCGTGGTTTTATCAATTCAATAAAAAAATGCTTATTGTTTTTCATATAAAAAATATACCGGTAAAATATACCCCAATTTCATAAAACATCTCATCTGAAAACACGGCTGCTAAATTTGTTACGGGTTGTATCCTTATTGCTCAGTATCCGGGTATTGTTTGTCTAAAATTAAGGGTTATAACAAAAGGTAGACAACTTTTGTAATTACGAAGCACGTGGGCCCCGGACACATTGGAGTTGTCTCTCATTAAATTTTAATTATACTGGATTTGTCCTTTCTTATCTCTGATTTAATATTAACCAGGAATTTAGGATTGAAATAACACGGGTACGAAAGACCCCAGACGTCTTGTTAAGGATAATTGGCCAACTAGTTAGCTTACAATGTCTGTAGGACGGGTTATGTTCAATTGTTTCACTAAATTTCGGTTGGATATTTGTTTGTTCTGACATATTAATTCACACTAAATTGTATCATTTAGTTAAATTAGGATGGATTATCTAGTCGCCTAGCGTTATGTTGACATTGCAAGTAATTAGTAATGACTAACGCGTTATCAACTCATTTACTGTGGCAACTCTGTAGATAAGATTTTTTTTAAATTTTAAATACATGTTATCTTACAAGGTATCCATATATTGTCGATATGTGAGAGGAGTGCAGAATAGATTAAACCATCGATTCTATATAGCGTTGGTTCTGTAAGGTCTTGATCTCATTATTTTAGCGAGATAATTCATTGAGACGTTTCTCAGTATAAACAAGACCATAATATACCTGCTATTGTTCGTCCGGGTTGCACCTCTGCCTACCCCTTCTGGGAAAAGGCTTGAGTTCATGCATGTCTGTATTATTCGACCTTTGTCGAGAGTTCATAGTCAGTAAGCAAAGGATTTAATCAAAAAACGTGCAAAATTATTATTATAATATTCATTATAATACAAACCAAAGCAGCTATTAGCATCAATCGAAACATATTTCAAGACACAATATTACTTCGTCGATACAATAAGAGATTGATAAATCTGTGAGGAGTCCCTACATTCCCTCCGATCCCTGCGGTATGATTGATTGCGTTGTGTCCCTCCCAAACAGCCCTCATCTCGTGCAAGATGACTACTGGCGTTTGGATTCCCCATATTAATATTCATTCTTAGCCTGAATATTTATTATTTTGTGCTTTTCCTATGTAATATGTCATGTAGATGAGTTTTTTGTGCAATTCAGATGAGTTATTTATGTATTTATTTAAACCTTGCACTGAACAGAGAAGACAAAGACATCACATAATAATAATAGTACAGTCAGCAACATAAGTCGCTACATTCACGAGATTTGGAACTGTCTTATCATCCAAAATAATAATTATTTTCAATATCGTATGCCACTTCTCGGCATAGATGACTTTACTTGGTTATATTTTACGACGACTACAAATTTTAATTCATAAAAAGGTTATCAAACAATGTGAAGTGTTCAGCGACTTATGTTGCTGACTGTACAAGTGGCAGCCTTATCACACTTAATTTCATACCCTACCATGGGATGGATATTTAAGTAAGAGAAAGAAAATTTAAAAGTTAAATAAATTAACTATTTAACACTCAATATAAGGAATGCACAAAACCTCGCTAAGAATAGAATAAATTAGGTACTTGTGGTCTTACTTCTCTATTTCTCTAATAGTTGTTCTACCGATAATTATTATTAAGATACCCGTCACTATTCAAAACAATATATAAATCAAAGTATTGTATGAAAATAAGAATGTAATTTAATTGTATTTTGTTGTAACGGCATGGTATTTATGAAGGTTGTTAAACATGTGGATCAAGGCGACACGTAATATACGTAAACAATTCATTCACAACTATAGTTACAATTTGTAATTATTCGCTGATACAGAATAGTATATCGTATAAATATTTTATCGCTTTGATTAAAAATTACCATCTGTATCTGTATCAGCCCATACGACCCACTGCAGGGCACGGGCCTCCTCTACAATCGAGAGTACGATTGAGAGCGATAAAGCCATATAGTCCACCACGCTGGCCTAGTGCGGGTTGGCGGATTTGCATACCATAGAAATTCTTATAAATCGCTATGGTATGCAGGTTTCCTCACGATGTTTTCCTTCACCGTTTTAGTGCGTGGTGATTGACAATCAATACACACATGACTCCGAAAAGTCAGAGTCACGCACTTATTAAAATTATCATACCAGTCATTAATTTTTGTGTCTGGCATTGTGCTCTAGGGCCCTACTATATGCATCCGAAACAAAGTTCGAAACTTCGGATGATCGAAGTTTATATACGATTCGAAAATACCTACATATACTTATGGTCGTTATTGACTTACTGTCGTAACCATAGACTTATGGTTACAATTCACGTTACACAAATTTGAACTTTTACAGAGTAGATACATTCGTATTGTATATAAAATTCGATCGTCCGTTTTCGAACTTCGTTTCGGATTTATATAGTAGGGCCCCTAACCCTATGTCATATAAGTAAAAGGGCATGAAGTCCCTTAATATTTTTTATTGTAATGATTGGCGAGACGATCATTTCGTTCATCTGATGGTAAGCTATACGACCGCTCATGAACAGTGCCAAAAGTCAAAACCAAACACTTCAAATTACAAAGCGATGTGATTCCAAAGTGCTCGCCATCCTGAGAAATATGTTAGGTCTCAATATGTCCAGTAGTTATTCTGGCTACAATGTCCTTCACACCGAAACACAACATTGCATTTACACTGCTGTTAAGGGGGAGAAATAGCCATTGCGATGGTACCCAGGCGGCCTCTCACATATAATATATCAACCACCAGTAAAAAATAAAAATAGACAAGGAGTGACAATATCGACGCAGGAAAGCGATTTTGTCGTATCTCGAAACAAGCAATTTTACACCAGAAACAGATTTTTTAAATGAATAAACTTTAAACTAGAAAACTTAGGAATACCATTTCTTTAATAATGACATTTTAAAATAAAACCTCACATTTTCACGAGGAAATTCAATGCGGTATTTTTTTTATGAATAAAATAATATACAAAATGCATATACACATTTTTTGAGATACGACAAAATCTTTTTCCTGTGTCGATATGTTCTATTTAGTACTTAGTATTTTGTGCTGTATTATAATATAAAATATCATATAGTTTGTATAATAGTTATAGCCGAATGAAGCCAGTCTATAGTTATATTTATTACCAAAGTTCACTTAATCGTAGCGAATCTCAAGTCGGTCCGTATTAGTCCAAAATGTAGCATTGGCCGACATTCTCGCCACTAGTTTGAAAGTTACTCGACGGCGCTGGCTAAATATAAACTAGTCAACACCAGCCAACTTCCTATCAATAGGGCCGAAGAGCCTTCCTTTTACTTGTAATGGTTTTCCTGCTTGGTATATTAGTACCGATGTTTGTCTGTACCAATCTGTACCAACTTGTAAAATATTGAGGGTAGTATAACATTTTAAGAATTTTTATACCGTGTCCTTGAAAAGTATAAGATTTTGTAGTATTAAAAACTACTCCGAGTTCCGACGCATCTAGTTTGATCTAAATTATTTTTTAAAGCAAAAGTGTTTTCTTTTTGCAAAAAGCCGTCGAGAGTAAGTCTTCCATTTTATTTTAACGCCATTGTAGTGTAAATTCGAGTTATATTTAAAATATTACAAATAATATAAGTAGTTTATAGAAATTGTTAGGTGAAATGCTTTGTTTTAGGCTTGAGCTCAAGTATCTAGTCGTTGATATATCAGAGAAAGTATGAATCACCTGAGGCATAAACTGACCTTAGGATAAACTTTAGAGTTGCGAGGTACAGACCCAATATAACGGTAAATATTTCATAAATTATAACTGTTTATAAGAGCTATTTTAACAGATAATAGATTCCATTGTCCGTAGCTACAAATACTAAAGTTAATTGACTTTTAAAAGGGTACATATTTAATTCAGCTTAGATAGTCCCGACATTGAAACGTGTGGAAGCTAGAATCAACAGTGGCACAGAATAAAAACGGAAAAATGTTAGTAATCTAACGCCCGAATACTCAAACGTCATTTAATTATTATGGTGCACTTAACTAAAATGTATGTAGGTAAATGTACTGACTAAGAAGGAAGTGCGTAGTTAAGTGCAACTTAATAATTGAGTGGCGTTGCATTATTCGGACGTAAGATAAATAATGACACAAACAGTCACTCACATAGTCTTGACCCCACACTAAGATCTAGTCTTGTGTCGTGGGAATCAGGATCGAGGCTTTTCGGTCTCACAAACATCCAGACACGAGATAAATACTTGTGGGCCACACAAACATTTGTCTCAGTGCGGGGATCGAAACCGCGCCCTCTCGTTTCACAACCGGCGTCTAACTAAATACGCCACGGATGCTGTGGCTGAGAGATTATCTTAATATAAGTACACCGACACGCAATCCCAAGTCCACAACAACTATTAAAGTACAATCCGGCTCGAAGGACCAAACATGTGAGTTTTATCGATAGCTTTTCTAAGTTAACTTGTACATGTAATAATTGGAGTTTTGTGTACTTCGTGATCACGTAACTGACTTTTGTAGATAGTATTTTTTATTATATTTTCCTCCTGTTAACATGCTGTCGTTAGCCATTACAAGATAACTTTCCTCTGAAATTATTTCCTGAGTCACTTCCTCTTAGCTACTAAATGTAAAATCCGTTGTTATTGGACCCCTGACAATTTCGCTTAGAAATGGATTTTAATTATTTTTTCTGTCAGTAAACACTTAAGGCGAGGAGCTTAAATAGTTCATTGCCTCGGTTTTTCGGTAGACTCTGAGCTTACCACGGAAGCTTCTCGAAATTGAATTTAAAGGAGCCTGCGGAAAGTTTTGTCTATTTTATATTTCATATAAAAGAATATACAAGCGCTTTATTTTTATCTTATCGGTTAAGTGAAAGTTGACTATGTGAATAACAAGATTTTGGGAGCTAATTCCTTTACCATAGAATGATTAGCGAATTATCTATAGTAATAAAATTTACGCTATATTTCTTCACTGACCAGCATGCTTAAATATGCACAGGTAAATAATGAAATAATAAGATAACACTTCCTTTCATTAATCTTTTATAAGACGAAGCAAAAAAATTACTCTATGATACAATGAGTCAGGAGCTAGGTTACAGAAATATAAAATTCGAAGGCTGCACGAAGACAAAGATTACTATGGCGTCGAAATATCCCTTCTAATACCTAAGATGCAGGATGAGTTTTACTAGGACAGTATATCCACTTTTTGCCGTCTACTGTTAGACCTAGGTCACCAAAAGCGCCAATCATCCCGGACTTGATCCCGCATCGGCCACTTTGTTCAAGTTGTCTACCTAAGCTCGCCTATCTGTCTATGTAATTTAATTCGAGCCCAATACTTCGCACTGCATAAATACACCCAACAGTCACATACATATGCATTCGGCATTGAGACTTGCCTTAGTCCACCACCTTGGCCAAGTGCGGTTTGATAGTTGTTAGTTTGATAGTTGCCTATGAGTATTATTATTTGTTAAAACACCCAAAGTTCACAGCCAATAGTCATATACATAGTCCTGACCGCATGAAGTTCGAGTGTCGTGTCCTGGGTATCAGGAACCACGAGAGACTTTTTGGTATCGCAAACACCCAAATCCGGAACAAATACTCGTGATTGATACAAACATTAGTCCAAGTGCGGGGAACGAGCCCGCGGACTCTCGTTTCACAGCCTGTAACCAACTGCGCCACGAAGTCCAAATTAAGTAAATCAATTTCAGTCCATATGCTTCCCATTGTAGACCACAGGTCTTTACTAAAACCTAGAGTATGATTGAGAGGTGCCATAGTCCACGATGCTAGCCGGGAGCAAGTTGGCGTTTTTGTATGCCTATGCATAATATTATTTCCCATACAGGGGTACGTGTTACAAACAATAAGAATCATAATACGAATGATGGCTTTGAATATAAATACGTTTCAAGTTCACACATCATTGTCTTCTGAGAATAATGACGAACGAGTGTGTTTACAGATTAGAATCGGAATGAGTCTATCGTATTATTTCATATAAATTGTAATTAAAGTTTCTTTTTGTTCCATGAAATTAATATTAATGTAGGACCTTTTATATCCTTTTGTTTTAAACAAGTGGTCTTAAATTAATGAATACACCAACAGTCAAATACGTAGCCCCGATTCCACACTAAGAACGAGTCTTGTGCCGTGGGTATCAGGAACCACTAGAGACTTAGAACTTTTTAAATTAACTTTTTAATTTAATAATTGTAAAATAAGGGTAGTTCAATTGTAACAGTCACAGAGCGGATGATTAATACCTCAGTCCGCCCTGTGACCACGAAAGCTGTAAAGTAATCGAAACGTCGGGAAGTTAAAAATGTAAAAAATTAAACCAAATTCGCGATAAAATCCGTAAATAATAGTTTTATTTCAACCACTAGAGACTTAGCGGTCTCACAAACACCCATGCCCGAGACAAATATAATACAGAAGTAACAAAGCATTAATAAAATAATTGACCTTTAACAGTCAAGATCTCCTAATCTTTCAAACGACCCTTCAAATTGCTATAAATAAATGAATTTAACAGCCCACCTTTCGACAATATAAATTGATTAATACAATTTAAATATCAAATAAATACTTCAACGAGGTAAACTCAACTCGGCTGTTGACTTGGAAACCCTCGGGACGGCAAACAATGTAATTGATTATAAACATTTGAAAGACCTCTGGGTAAGGCAATTTGTACAAAAATGTCAGTTATGGACTAATTAACAAGTAATGTTTTGAGATACCTTCAAACCTTGTGGTTTTGTGAATTTATGTTAAACTACAAGATATTTAATTACCTTTATTGTGTTAAAAATCAATCTACTCGTACATCCATGTTACGTATAATCTAAAAATATAATATAAAAGATTTGACAGCTTCCGTGGCGCAGTTGGTTAGGCACTTATACTTTCGACATGATACGCGATTCTATCATAGGGTCAGGACTAAACATGTGGCTATTGGGTTTATTGATTTAATAAAAGTATTTTTAAGAGCGTTTACACCTTGCGCGCAAAGTCAACTATAGGTATTTCTTCGTTAATTTCACGCACACATAAGCGACCAAAGCTGTGTGCGTAGAGTTGCCGCGTCGGCTCCCTATACAGTCAGCTCAACCAACTTTGATCCCTGCGCTTCAAAATTCTAATATTCAATTGAAATGTAACTTATGATTTATATATTGGTAATATAATATCATAAAAATATTTTATTTGCATTATAAGTAGACAAATATTATTGTGTAAGCAATGAACAATACAAATTTACATACTTATCATATTTTCGTTATTATTACATTGTTAAGTTGCATTCAAATCAGTGTACAATCAGTAGTCGAACACATGAATATAGTTAGGGGCCTTACAACCCCTTACAATTCCGAAATATATTTAATTTTATATTACATACATAACATAATTTAGCCTCGGAATTACATCCCATTATCTTATCTGAAACATAATTTATACTCACTATAAAATCATTGTAGGTAATAAAAAAAAATTTAATATTTTACTACGAAAGTACTAAGATGTGGCAATCGCAGTCCGCGCGTGGCTATTTTTACTACGCACGGCAAAAATCGACTGCAGCCAGGCCGGAGCGACGAGCGATACGTCCTCCCTCTAGAAGGCCTTGCGGCGGTCTGATTTGATGCAGGTCGGACAGCGTGTTTTTTAGTGGTTTTAAAAATATTTGTAGAAAACATGAAAACTAATTTTGTTGAAATATAAAAATGGTTATTTATTGATAAGATGTTCTTCTATTATAATATGCAATTGCTATAAAAAATTATGTACGATAAGTTGGTGAAAAAAAAAATATGTTCCTGACGAGAGTTTCTGAATAATTTCGCATTGTTTAAATTTTTATTTTTCAGGAACTAAACACAAAAAGATTATTTTTCTCAGCAAAATCCCTCCATAAGGGTCTTATTAGTCTGATAATATTTTTATTTTCATCTTATATTTAGTGATTTCGGATATCTTAAGCTTCTAAATTGCCATTTAAAGCCTAAATAACGAAACTTGTGTTCAGTAATCCGTATAGTACTCACAAATTATCCATCAATCTATAATGTTTTCCACCAAAATCCCTTGATGACAACCTTTTCTAAAATAAGTACTAATTATTTTTCCTTTAAATTGTTTATTGGTGGCTATTAACTCGTTTAAAAAAATCCTGTTTTAAGCCAAAAAGCGCTCGGAAGGTATAAACGCTCTTAATCTGTAAAAATATTAGAATCAATTTTACAATTACTGTTAATTATGGAGTCTTCATAGAATTTTCCATTTGTAAACGATTATGGTCTCCATACGTAGCAGTGAGCTAATTTGGTCGATGGTAATTTCATGCAATACTACTAGGAAAAACATAGACCAAAAAGAAACAAAGGAAATTAAATTTCTCGGAGTTAATATTTATACGGATTCCCGGTTATCATCTCGAGTTGATTGCTAGTGCATTAAGCTTTATTTATAGGAACATGTAAAATTATATATATATATATATATATATATATATATGTTATGGGCCAAGTGATTAATCGGGCATTATTCATAATGCCCGGGCAATATGAATAATGCCCAATAAGAGCGGGTAATGTGATTATAACTAATCAATTTATCACATTGCCCGGGCATTATGAATAATGCCAAGTGCCTATTGGGCAGAGTGATGTAAAGCGAATCAAAATCAAAACAATGAGCCGAAGTTGTATAATTTAGAATAGGGCAGCACGAGGTGTGGGTTGGGAGGAGTGGAGGGGAGGGGGAGTGTCGCGCCTCCCCTGGTACCACTTGTTGTCAATAATTTGTATTGACAAGCTTCTGCATAGTCTCCGGCGATACGGAAAGTTCAGCCCCTTCGCCCTTGCGTAACAAAGGGGGCTGCTCTCCCTCCGCGCCTCCGGCTTTTTATATACACTCTAGGGTCGGCACCCAAAGACTACGTGTAGTCGGGGTGTTCCGAGTCGGTTTTGGGGCACAGTCGACCTAACTGATCCATAAAGTGGGTAATTAACTAATTTTCTTCTTCGATCAAATATACACTAGATACACAGTTCCCTGTAAAAGTTCTGGTAAAAAGTGGCACCGGCGCAAGACATGAAAAAAAGTAAACAAAAAGATCATATATTCCAAATATATTAACACAAATTCCACATTAGTCCTGGAGCTTAAAGTAGCTTTTCACATAATATTGTCTAAAGTTCTGCGACGTTTTAGAAGCAACGGTCGATGCGTGACTGAAGGCGAAAGAGTGCTTAAAGCACTCTTTTTTGGTGCCATGTTAGCGGTAGCAGTAGCGCTTAGAAAATGGCATCTAGTGTATATTTGATCGAAGTTCGGACGTTAAAAAACAACTAAACATAAGCAGATCAATTCAACCTTTCTAATTTATGGGTCTATCACAGATGCGACAATGCGACAGCGCACCACGTAAAAAATCATCTATTAATCACATTGTCGATCATCATGTAGCCATATTAATAATGCCCGGGCAATGTGATAAATAGGTGAGTTTAGATTGTAATTAATCACTTGGCCCGATATGGCTCGGCAACATTCATACTGCCCGGGCATTATGAATACTGCCCGCATTAATCACTTGGCCCATAACCAAAGCTAATAAAAAAACAATATATTTGTAAGGGCATTTATAAATTGTTATTCCTTCGATCATGCATGTAACCGATACCTAATAGAACCACCCTTTAATGCTTTTTTTGGTTAAAGTGTTCATTTATAAAAATCATATGTAAAAATTAATTTATCCATCCAATGACACAGGAAACAAGAGTCACCGTCCACTAGTAGTTAGGTCTGAGTATGGAAACTCCTAACGAAGTGTGCAGTGTCTACTGAAAGTGAAAATAACTCATTTATATTCAGTCATTTTTTTATCTAACACGATCGGAAAGCGGTTTTCATTACAAAAGAACGGGTAAGAAACTGTAGTGTTGCTCTTTTCAATACAAGTTAACAATAGCGATTAAAACAAAACTTACAAGTTGGTTCAAATCAGAGCAGTTCATTATCATTTGTTATAATAAATACAGACTTCATTTAGCTTTTGACTCAATGTCCTATTGAGAGATTATTGGCTTCGTATAGTCCTGGAAACATTTTTAATATTGTAAGTACTTTACGCCGATTGTTCCTTTTTGAGCAGACGACTTATTAGTGAGTGGTTACCATCGCTTTAAAACGTCATAAACACTTAAAATTAGATTGAAAATGGATATACGGCCTTTTGCCATTTCACAGAAAAAAATACGACTACGAAGCGTCTTTTTCAAGTCGGTTTTCTTTGAGACAGTGCGGTTCGAGATACTCAGTAGTTAAGTATTCCGAGGTAATTAAGGCATTGGTCTGCCATTTATAGACTCCAGTTTTCTACAATAAAGTGGTACTATCTTGGTTGAACCGGACCATTCCTACACTAGTATTCGGTAGTCCAAAATGGTATCTTCTATTACTTTTGATTTTTTTACTACCTTAGCCTGTACGTGGTGGTCACGGTATCGCGGGTTCGAATTCCAGGGCACACCTATGACTTTTCACCAACATACCATTTTATAAGAATTTCTATGGTATGTAAGGTCAACCCGCATTAGCCCAGCGTGGTGAATTATATGGTCTAACCACTCTCAATCTTACTGTCGATTGTAGAGGAGGCCCAGTGGGACGTAAAAGGGCTGTCCTATTTGAGCCAGTCCATGATTTCGAGCAGCAAAATGATACAACGTATAAAATGAACGGTTAAAACACTCCAGTGTGATTGCAACATGCAATTTTTCCAGAGTATCATTTCGCAAGCCGCTCCCTTCGTATGGCGAGTAAACACACCTTATCAGATTAGCGCGTATTGAACGTTCTTATCGCTATCAGTGATACGTTGTCGCCGGGACTAGATCGATATGGGTGCGGATCGTGCGCTTTCTGAATAGGAAAAATACTGGATTTTATGGAATATAAAATGTAAGATATTTACTGGTGTACCCACCATCATCATTATGAGAATACGCCTGGATAGGTAACATTGTAATGTCTATATCTTCCATTAAGCAGCAGTGTAAATGCACTGTTTCGGTTTGAAGGATTGTTGCCAGAGTAACTAATGGACATTTTGAGACTTAATATTTTATGTCTCAGGATGGCGGGAGCAGTGGAATGCCAAGCATTACTTTGTAATACAAGTTGTTTAGTTTTGCTGCTGTTCATGAGCGGTCGTATCGCTATTGTATGTCCTTTGATTGGCCAGGAATTTTCTTTTATGATTTAAGATTATTTAGTATTGGTAAGTAGTTGTCATGTCGTGATTGCCGTGATTTGAGCAAAATTTTACTTGTCTTTTTGTATTTCAAAGTGCAATTAGTAGTTATATTATATCGGCGATCCTTAATTTAAAAGAAAAGTATTCATAGACTAGTACTGTCTGGGTGCTGCCGATAATCTATCTAGATTCTAGACAACATGGCTATTGATAATGCTACAATCTCTTCCACGCAGCGGTATTTTATAAATGTTTATGTAAAAAGATTTTGCTTCTTTTTATATTCTGTCAATGTGAAAAATCGTGATAACAGATAAAGGTTAAAAGCGAATATTTGGGACGTAAGATACATACATCCAAGAGTAGACAAGTAGGTCGCTAGGAGAGTCTTCCTTTGCGGGATTAAATTGGAAATCTACATCCAAACTAATAACTAGTTACCTTGTTATATAAATTCTAAATCACCTACTATTCAGTTGCAAAGGGGTGGAAATATTATTTGGCGGTGAACTGGTTGTTATTGTACTTAAAATATTATTTTATATAACAAAGACTTGTATATTAATATATTCTAATGTATGTATGTGGGTACATTACATTATGTTTTTGTTTAAGCAATATTTTGTCTCGTTTTTTTTTCGTTCTACTCAAATTAGTCGGGTTTCGCAGAATAATATTAAGAGTATTTCATCGGGCCACATGTGTTCGTACAATGTGAATAATGTTTTTGACGTTGTATTTTTCTGTGGGATAATAAAAATCGTATTGTATTTTGTTTAGGCGATGTTTTTTGCCAAATACAAATACTAATCTGCTTATTGTTATAATTATTCGCTTTATATATTTATCAAAAATTAAATATTTGTGGCTTAATTTGTTTGTATTGGTTTTTACGACACAGACTTTATTTACTGTCAACTTGTCATAACCGTTGCTCCATTAATACCCCGCACTCCTCACTCCGATAACCTTTAACTCAATATGCATACCACCATTATTAAATTACTAAAACAAGCTCATTTAATTTTAATCTCAAAAACAACTATACTAACTGCACCCAAACTAAATTTATTTTCTCATATATTCATTTAACAAAAGTCACAATGTTGGCTCATCCGTCCTCCATTCATCTAACAGATGACACAACTGAATTTTTCCAAGAAATAACGCGTCGATTCCTCTCGTGTTTCCACAGCAAGTAAGTTGACCAAAAACAACCGTTGGTCGATCAAGGTTGCGTCCGGAGATCTAGTGGCCATGTCATGATTCACATTTCACGTTACTCGGAACGAAGACACGTAACGCGAGATAGATAGTGTATACGCGTCTGGGATAGTCTCGGAACTTTCCCTGATGTTTTAATTCAATATAAAATGAAGCTAGTTAATTTATTGTATTATGGACTGATTTTTGATTAACAATTTGTAATAATTGTTTATTTCTGTTATAATATTCGTCTTAAGTAAGTGACTGTTCTTGTCTTATTGAGAATAAACATCTATAAACCTTATTTTAAAAATTGTGTAGAGTGGTTTGATTTATTTTTTTGTACGGTTTATCTTGTCAAACGTAAAGTGAAGCAAAAAAAAAGAATCTTTAATCTCAGAATTAAAGAAATATTATCTAGTAATTTTTTAATAGAAATTAACGTGATATAATATATTTTGCCATACAATTGTAATGACACTGCTTTTTCATACGTCTTAAAAGGGAATCTTATTTAGAGACTCCGCTGGCAACTCGAAAAAAATCTGTGTTAGATAAATGTAACCATCTTCGTATTAAAGTGTTTAGCCACTTCCACACACAGCCACGAAGATGGTTACACTTTCCTAGATCCTACACGAAACATCGGGAACAAGGCATAAGTGCTTTTAGTTATTATAACAACTAAGTATATCAAATTGTAGCCAAAGTAACTACTGTACATATTGATACTTAACATCTTATGTCTCAGGATGGTGAACGCAGTGGAATGCCTAGTATTGGTTTGTAATTCATGTTGTTGTTTGGTTCTGTTACTGTCCATAAGCGGTCGTATCGAATCCCATTGGGCGAATGGCATGCACGAGGGGTGAGTCATTGAAGAAAAAAAAGTGAAGTGTGTCCCGAGTTTGCCCAAATGATGTAGTGCCTAGTAATAGTACACACGAGTCGTTTGGCGTGAAGGAGTGTCACTAATTACATACTTTGCGGATATCCAGTGTTGAGGAAAACGTATTCTGGTGATTATTTGTACGTCTATTAGTATAACCTTTGAGCAAAAAGAAACTGTGTTAAAAGATATTTATGGTGACAAGTACAAGTGTTGTCCATTATAGTTATTTTTTAATGTATATTTTTAGTTTTTGTTTATTCCGAAATTTAATTCAAAAGTTATGTTCTACATGGACATATATCCCAGGACAGCCACAAAATAGTATAATGTGTAGACGCAAAAAAAAAATCGAATAGCTCGGTATAACATGCAAAGTATTAGAGATAATATGAGCAATTTGCGACTTAGGTCAAATTGGTGCAAATGCGTATCTCATATAGTTGTTAAATTAAATTAAACAATAATGTGAGTTTATTTTATAAAATTATACGTATAATGGTAATTAAATTATGTATGTAGTAGTCAGGCGCAAAATTATTATTTTGTGATGTGGATAGAAGAAATGACAGAACATTGTCGGTCTTACAAAGTGTTCTATCATCGGTGGATCCTAAACAAATGGTCGTCGATCGCACCATATATTATTTTGTCTTGAAGTGGGATCGAACCCGCGTCTCACCCAAACACCGCCACGGAGGCAGTCACTATAATTTTCAGTGTGTTATTTTCAAAGTATGACAACGGATGAATACCAGAGCAAATATGAAACTCGAGTCCCACATCCTATTAAGTTGTCAGTGTGTATTTGTTTATAATACGAAACATAAAACCCGGAGCAGGTACTCAGTGCCCAAAACTCAAACAAAGTACCCTAACAGATCAGTGAAAATAACTTAAAGTCAATATTTATGCTTTGTTTCAGCAAAATACTCGTACATAATTGCGTTTTGTTTTAAAAGTTTGGAATCTATTGAACTGGATGTTGCCAGTTTTGTCTACAACACAAAGGGTCGGTTCGATCAAGATAATACTTTTTTCTAAGAAAACTTTATTGAATTAAGAGTTTAGCTGCCAGGTTTAGTAAGGTTAGATGGAGTCACATGAATCTCAACAATTCCGTTCCATACCTACCTTTATATATTCTAGACTATTATCTTACCTCCGATTTTCAGCGTTGTGATTTGTCTCCTTGTGGCCTGTGCTAAATGTATGTCCTATTACGAGTTAAAAAGTCTGAGACAATCTCATTTAACAGACGAAATGCATCTGCAAAGTTACGAAACGTCGGTTTTGTATGTCGGGTAGCGCTGTAGATCCGTCCACTAAATCTGTGGCTTTAGTGACAGTCTCCCTATCCCTAATTCATAAGAAACCGCTACTCAACCACACAAACGTAAATTGGTAAAATCATTTTAAGATGAGATAAAAAGTTCATTATGTTTTGCTATTCATGATGGTCATTTCTACTTATTTTAACTAATATTGCCACTTTACAGAAAAAAGTGATTTTATTAAGATGACAGTAATATCAAACGCCCTGTGCGGCCAAAACCGCCATTTTTTGCTCAAAATTACCTCAAAAAAGGTCTCGGCGTCTTAAAGTTAATGAGTTGTTAAATAGCTGATTAGTGATTTTTACGTCTATTAATAACGTTTTTATTCAGCTCATATTAACGGCATTTGAAAACTGCCTCAAGTCCTTATGAATAAGGGCGAACGCTATGACACCTCCAGCTTCTTAGAATAAGGGGGATGCTATTGCAACTCTAGCTTCTTACTCCTCTCTAAAACATCTTCATAAACTCGGTAAATAGACGTCCAGTTCATCTCAAACTAGAAGAATTATAAAATCATTTCATAATTCCGCACCGTATCAACTCCGTCTAACTATCTAACATGATTACTGACCGGAGTATCGTCCGTCGTATCACAAAGCCGGCGTGGTTTTAAAACTTTTTAAATGTAATTAATTCACGCCGTACGGAGTGTACGGCGCAGCCTGTTGAGTTTTTAGTTATCGAAATTGCGTTGCCAGTTTTATCTTTTGAGGGAGCCTGGGTAATGGATTTTCGTAGGTTTTAAATTTGTTTATATGCGTGCCAAATTTTTGTTTTATTCATGGATTTTTATAATCTAAATATCAGCATGCATATTTTTTTTATGTCGGTTATTTGATTTTATATATGTATTACATGCATATCTTAAGGGTTTTAATAAATAATAAATACAACCAACAGTCACATCCATAGTCCTGACACCACACTAAGATCTAGTCTTGTGTCGCAGGTATTAGAAAATACGAGAGACTTTTCGATCTCCTGAACCAAATACCTGTGGATCACACACACTTGTCAGCGGGGATTGAACCTCTCGCCTCTCGTTTCACACCCTACGACGAACTTAAAACTACGCCACGAAATCTATAAAGAAAAAAATATTAAAAAAATCCTTTTTTTATCCGGCTCGAAGGACCAAAACAATCTAGTTTTAAAAATATATTTGTCGCGTTCCGCTGATGGCGCTATCTGGCTGCACACGCAAGACAAGTGGCATGTTTTATTTTACCGTCCGCTGTCGCATTGCCAGGAAATGTGCCACAGTTTTAAAATCGCGCAGCCAGCGATTCAGTTTAAAGGTAGCTTGGTAATGGAATACTTAAAGTGAATTTTCATTATTACTTCTTCTATTTATTTACATTATAAATCTGATTTATTTAGGTGGTGTTTTCATATTTATCTTCTGAAATAATTTACCCCGACCAAATGCAAAAATCGACCGACGCCACAATTCAGTTTATGTACTCCAATTACAGGAAAATTTTAAAATGCATAGTTATATGTACGCTTACAATACATAATCAAGTTATTCAGTTTGTACAGCAGTTTCGTAACTCGCCAAGTAATATGAACTGGTAACATTGCTGCATTATTGCGAAACATGTGTTCGCATTTATATCATTTAATGAGAAAAGGTGGCAAGTTCTGCCTGTTACATCGTAGTATGACCGTGCTGTAAACGTTTCCGGCATATATTCCTTGTGTATTATAGAATGCTGTTCCGTATATTGTTTGACTATAGAACGGAGACCTTTGGGTAAAAAACATTTTGTTACGGTTTCTTAGATTTACGCGAATGATATAGGTACATTGAAATAAAACTATTATTTACGGATTTTATCGCGAATTTAGTTTAATTTTTTACATTTTTGAATTCCCGACGTTTCGATTACTTTACAGCTTTCGTGGTCAGTCCGCTCCGTGACCACGAAAGCTGTAAAGTTTTGTTACATTAGGGTAGGGTGAAGAATATACATTTTTTGACTAGAATTTACTACAAATTCTATTAATATATTTTAATCACCTCTAAATTCTCTCTGGATTTTAATAACTGTTAAACAAGGCACGTGCTTGGACGGCTCGGCGGCTAAACGGGAAAGTTTAATGAGGTCTGCGACTCGACTGTTACGGGTTCGATTCCCAGCGGGGTAAACGTAATTAGTAATCTAATCGCTGGCATTAGGCCAGAAAGCAATTGGATTGCAGGACGTCTGTGTTAGAGAGTTACTAGTATGACCTAATGGTCATAAGGGCTTGAGTTGAATTATTAAACGTAATAATACATTGTTGCTGATAATGTAAGGTTTTTGATTCGTTATCCTGGTTGGGAAAATTATATTTTTTTTAAATTAAAAATCTGCGCTTTTTATTTTTTAAGATTTATTATTTATAAGATTTGACAATAATACTTGGAAGCGTAGCAGTACTACAATATGATTACAAAGCTGAGCTCTCGTATTCCAATCTCGGGTCGGGCAAAGTGGGTATCATGGTAGCACCTCTGCCTAATTCTGGGCCAAAAGCGTGATTTTATGTACGTATGTAAAAATTACCTCAAAATAAGATTTAAAAAATATGATGAAAATGAACTAATAATTCTCGATTTATAAGCATAGAAATAAATTAATAATTTCCTTTATGATGTAAAATATTACTGTAGCACCTAATTTCCTGCTTATAAATTCTGTTTTGCAACCAAAGAAAATATTATAGTGAGAAAATAGGTCGGACATTTTTTGCGTTACCTCGAGTTTCTGTTGCTTGAACGTAATAAACATAATTGTAACATGTCGCAATGGTACTTTTGTAATTCACCCTGTAGGGTTGTCTTCTATGAAAATATTATCTTAATAATAATACATGTTTCTTTGTTCCACATTTTTCTGTAATTTTAATTCATACTTTATTTATTTAATTAGGAATGCATGTGATTTGGGACTTGGAAAAAATGTTATTATTATTTCAATGCAATTTGTGGAAGTGTTACTACATTTTTCTGATAATCCTTACAAAACATAAACTTATTAGGTGTTTCGATTTTGTTACAAGAAGTATATGTCTTAACCAGCTTTAAAGCTGAATCTGGTAATTTTTGGATATTTGCCATTTTGGCTAAAAAGTCAACAACTTTCAACTGATTACCTTCCTAACCTACAACATCTATCTCAATTAATTTCCAACTACCAAAAATGTGATTAACGTAAGCAATTTCACGTAAAGCAGTCACAAAGCGTGTGCCAACTTGCAAAGCGACAGCACAAGAACTCGGCTTCGTGACGTCTCCAACTTAGATTAAGAAAATTTAAATTGAACCGGCATGTGGATATTTTTACAAGTTAATTTATTGCTCTCGAGATTCTGAGGTTTATTAAATCTGTGTTTTTGGGGGTGAGAAGTTCTATATAGATCCATACAATCTTCTTCAGTCACTGTTAGACGACTAAAAATATGCTTCGACAGTGACATGCGTGTTAGAAGCGACTTGGTTATAGCGACTCTCTGCAAAATTATTGCTGTCTTGGCCGACATGATTGGTATACAGGAAAACGAAGCCAGGTTATAGTTTAAGTGACAGCGGATACTATGCAACTAAACATTTCGTAAAAACTGCAACGATTTTAGGTTACATTAATTTTTTAAGTTACTTCATTTTTAGCTGTTAAATGTATAATTATGGCGGTTTGTACAACCCGATTGCAAGCTCGAAATACTGATCATTTCAAGTGTATCAATAAGGCCGATTACTTATAACAAATATGTTTACACCTCAATCCAGGCGGATGTAAACAAATAACTAAAATTCCCATTAATAATATTTACTTGAAGTCTTGAAGCAATAATGCGAGTTTGTTAGCGGAGCTCTCGTATGGATTTCCCAGTAAATTGAGTTATGCTAATACTAGATAATGCCTCGAGGAAAGAGTTATTGGAAAACTTTGCGTTTTAAGCCTTTGTTTGGTTGATGTTTTTCATGCTTCGGGTTTTAAAGCGATAGTATATATGTTATGGGCCAAGTGATTAATCGGGAATTATTCATAATGCCCGGGCAATATGAATAATGCCCAATAAGAGCGGGCAATGTGATTATAACCAATCAATTTATCACATTGCCCGGGCATTATGAATAATGCCAAGTGCCTATTATACAGGGTATATCAAGACTGCTACCGAAAACGAAGTCGGGTGGTAGTCTAAGTGACTTCAGACACAATGCAACAGAAAAAGTTGCAAAAAAAAGCGACAATTTTTTTTTGTTATTTTTTTCCTATGGCCATATTTGGGTGGTAAATACATTTTTTCCTAAAATAATAGTGTATACCCTTTTATTTATAAATACTCTAAGGTATAAAAGAGTTTAAATTATTATTTTAGCAAAAACTATGGATTTACCACCCCAAAATGACGATATTTAAAAAATCATAAAAATAATTGTCGCGTTTCTATGCGAAATTTTTAATTGCATTGTGTTTGTAGCCACTAAAACTACCACCCGGCTTCGTTTTCGGTAGCAGTATTGAGATACCCGGTATAGTAGAATTTAGAATAGGGCAGCACGAGGGGGTGGGTTGGGAGGAGTGGAGGGAGTGTCGCACCTCCCCTGGTACCACTCTAATGAAAAGGTAACGCACCATTCCTGAGAAATATCTATTATAGCAACCTAACCCTTAAAACACTTGTTGTCAATACAAATTAGCTTCTGCATCGTCTCCGGTGCTACGGGAAGTTCAGCCCCTTTGCCCTTGCGTAACAAAAGATACGCAACCATGCTCACCTCCGCAGCTTCGGCTTGCTGGTCGCCTCTGGCGGCCAGCCTCAGCCGCTACGGCTCGCACGGTTGCTTATCCTTCGTTACAGCGGGCGGGGGCTGCTCTCCCTCCGCGCCTCCGTCTTTTTATATACAATCTAGGGTCGATAGCCAAAAGACTACGTGAAGTCGGGGTGTTCCGAGTCGGTTTTGGGGCACAGTCGACCTAACTGATCCATAAAGTGGGTACACTAATTTTTTTCTGAAGATAATGTTTCGGACGTTAAAAAGCAACTAAACATAAGCAGATCAATTCAACCTTTCTAATTCATGGGTCCATCGCAGATGCGACAATGTGGCAGCGCACCACGTAAAAAATCACCTATTAATCACAATGCCCGATCATCATGTAGCCATATTCATAATGCCCTGGCAATATGATAAATAGGTGAGTTTAGATTATAATTAATCACTTGGCCCGATATGGCTCGGCAATATTCATACTGCCCGGGCATTGTGAATACTGCCTGCATTAATCACTTGGCCCATAACATATATACAGTAAAGATAAAGCAAGTATTATATTACAGTATTTTTTTAACACAACATGGTATAAAACAGAGTCACGTCCACTCTATCCCTATGTAAGCTTTAATTTTTGAAGTTTCAAAAACTTTGAAGATTCGGTTTTTTCAATGGTTAGAGTGATTCAAGAGAAAGGTTCATACATACAGGGTATATCAAGACTGCTACCGAAAACGAAGCCGGGTGGTAGTTTAAGCGACTTCAGACACAATGCAACAGAAAAAGTTGCAAAAAATAGCGACAATTTTTTTTTTGTAATTTTTTTTCTTATGACCATATTTGGGTAATAAATACATTTTTTCCTAAAATAATGGTGTATACCCTTTTATTTATAAATAATCTAAGGTATAAAAGTGTTTAAATTATTATTTTAGGCAAAACTATGGATTTACCACCCAAAAATTAAGATATTTAAAAAATCATAAAAATCATTGTCGCGTTTCTTTTCGAAATTTTTGGTTGCATTGTGTTTGTAGTCACTAAAACTACCACCCGGCTTCGTTTTCGGTAGCAGTCTTGAGATACCCGGTATAAGTATAATACATATATGTATACAGGCTGCCCCAGTTTGTAAGAAAATAATATTTATCTGTGGAGCGGAATCAGAATCTGCACCAATCGAAGGCCGGCAGTAACCAATATTTTACAAATAGAATTTTACTATATGATTCCGCAAACTTTATGTATAGGCAATTGAACCAAAGCTACTGAAATTATTTACTACAAAACTAGCAAATATAATATTAAAAAAAAATACACGTTGGATAGAAGGCCACTATTGGAAATAAACCTCAAATCTACACTCAGCGTAAACTCGGCTCCATTCATGGCTACTCGCTCTGAAATTCACCCCACATAGCCTGAGGACGTTATAAACGTTCCCCAAGCCAGGAATTTAAATAAAAATCATATTTGCACACCACTAAAAGTTGAGTGATATTTAAATAATTATAATATAAAATCCTCTAATACATCTCTAAAGGAAAAAAGACCTCTTTATTTCACAGTCTTTAAAATTATTTAAATTACCAGCTAATTTCAAAAGACGAATTTTTAAATAGACACAGAGTTAAGGTTTTGAAACATTGGCAGCTAGTTCCATAGACTACTTTACTTACTTACTTTAAAAGACACCACTTCTTAAAAGTCATCAATAAGACTATTTCGCCAGCCCTGAACAGACAAGGGGCATTAAGGCCCACCACCTCTAAGTTATTGGGCCAATATCAACAACAAAGAGGCTCGCGGGCCACAGTAATGTCGGCCGCGCAATGGGCTATAAATATTTGAAACTGCTTGCGCCTTGGAAAAACTTGCGACACCAACAAGTTGTTAAGGCCTAAGGGTTACTCGCATTCACAAGATCCGCAATTCTACAAAATAGGACTTGGTGGCTATTTATTTATTTATTTTTATTCTTTATTGTACAAAAAAAAAGAACAAAAAGCATACTTACAATATTTTAAAAATAAAAATAGAGAGTTAGCGGTCTTGTCGCCATAGGCGATATCTTACAGACAACCTTTAGCTAATCTAAAGTCAGGAATTTGTGCCCGAAATGGCGATAGACTCGCCTCCTATCACATCGAGGGATGGATAACATATAGCGAAATGTGGGAGGTAGAACTTCTGCCTACCTCTTCTAGGAAAAGGCGTGAGTGTATAATATAAATGTATCAATCACCATTGATATTTGGTACGATGACCCAGCGAGGTAGGAAATAAATGTGTTTGTAGTCCCTAAAACTACCACCCGGCTTCTTTATCGATCGCAGTTGGGATATACCGGGTATCTCAAGACCGCTACCGAAAACGAAGCCGGGTGATAGTTTTAGTGACTACAAACACTATGCAACTAAAAATTTCGCATAGAAACGCGACAATTATTTTTTATGATTTTTTAAATATCGTCATTTTTGGGTGGTAAATCCATAGTTTTTGCTAAAATAATGATTTAAACACTCTTATACCTTAGATTATTTATAAATGAAAGGGTATACACTATTATTTTAGGAAAAAATGTATTTACCACCCAAATATGGTCATAGGAAAAAAATAACAAAAAAAAATTGGTCGCTTTTTTTGCAACTTTTTTTGTTGCATTGTGTCTGAAGTCGCTTATACTACCACCCGGCTTCGTTTTCGGTAGCAGTCTTGATATACCCTGTATATACCCTGTATTAAACATTATACACAAAAATATAATTTTTATTATATTAGGCTGTAGTTAAAAAAAAAAGAAGCGCAAAGCAACAGTATTTGACATCAAAATGAATCAAAACCGCGTGGTATTTTTGTTTTTGTTCAATACGCAAGTTTTTTTTGAGATACTAGTATAAGTACTACTTTTGGCGAGCCAGAATATTCAAAGCACATTTTAAATTGCTTTACAACGCAGTCCAGTGAATAGCTCTACTTATAAAAATGCTTATTCAGCTGCCTAATAACTTTAAAAAAATATTCAAAATAGCTGTAAAACTACGTATTGCTGTAGGATATTTGAATGCGCCTGGATTTTATCTCCCGTGCATAAATTTCTTAAATCCTCTATAAGAATCCCACACAAGAATATACTATTTTAAGTAAATTGCATTTTGTTTCCACCGGAGATAATATTCTCGCATTAGATACCATAACTAAATTTTTTAGTATTTTTTAGAGATGGGCCGAGTAACACTTTTGCCGAGTAACGAGTACCGAGTTTTACTCGGCTCAATTTTATCAAATTCCCATTGTTGCTGACATTGCTGGCACTTTTGGCAAGAAAAGTCTACGAAGAAAAGAGGACTAGGCTGTTACTAGAACATGCAGAGAGCCTTATGTTCCTTCATCGTAACTTACCTTAATTAAATTTTAAATATTGATTAATTTTATTACTAGGTATTCTCTTAATTTTGTCTCACTAACTACTCATTCATTAGCATAATTTTGATTTAATTAATTGAGATTATCAAAGATTTCCTAAATTAGTCATAAATACTTTTTGATTAACACTGTTGTTTTAATTATATCTACCTAAATACCTAGTCAGGTCATAAATTCTGTCACATGTTTAATATAAAATAACTGAAACAAGTTTATTCATTATGTAACCATTTATATACCAAAATAAACTTAACAAAACATAAATTCTTATGACACTAAAGTTTATTCAAAGTGATTTTGAATACAGGCCTTCAATCTGCGCGGCCAGTTGTCTATCGCAGCACGAACGAGGTCCATGTCAATATCGGCGGCTGCCTTAATCAAGGATGTCTTAAGTGACTCCAAATTGGGATGAGGCTTTGAGCACGCCTTTTCCTCCAAGTGTTGCCATATCTTCTAACGGATTCAAATCTGGACTGGAGGAGGGCCAGTCTTCGTGCCGGATGAAGTCGATTTCACGCACCGCCAGCCAGTCTTGTGTGCTCTTCGCTCTATGAGCTGGCGCCGAATCTTGTTGAAATACCCAGTGCCTGTTATTGAACATGGTATGAGAAACAGGTTCCACAAGGTTCGTCAGGACTGTATTTTGATACACAACTGCATTCGTTTTTACACCTTTCTCACAAAAATGTACCTCTGTTAAGCCCCAATAAGAAACTCCCAACCATACCATGAGCGAGGATGGAAAATGACCTCGTTGGACACGCGGAATACGGTTGCTCGCTTCTTCACTACTGTGTGCGTACACCTTATCATTTTGTTTGTTGTAGCTCTCTTCTACGGTAAAAATTTTTTCATCTTACAAAATAATTTCCCGATATTTTTTTCCCGCGTACCGCTTCAACAAAGCGCGGCATCTCTTCAGTCTCAGGTCCATTAGACATTTTCTTCGATATGCCCGAAGCCCTAAGTCTTCATTTAACACCCTTTTCAACGTGGTTCTGCTTAACCCCATCTGAAGGGCCAACAGTTTCTGCTTACGTTTGGGATTTCTTTGAATTCGCGCCTTCACAGCTTTTATCACTGCTGGAGTCCTAACAGACCGAGGGCGACCACTTCTTGACCTGTCATCTACACTAGATACTGTCTTCATTGTATCGTTTGATGGTACGATAAACGAATCTTTTAGTTATATTCAAATTTTTCAGTATGTCAAAAATTTGAATTGGCGCGTAACCGCAACGATGCAACGCAATAACTGCAACACGGTCTTCTATAAGCGTCCACTCCATATTTACAAATGAGTAAAATTCTAAAAAGTATACATTTTTATTGTCATGAACAATTCGAAATTCGAATTCAATAAACTTTTTTGTGGCCAGCATTCTAAAAGAAAAGTTTTTACTGTGTGACAATACTTATGACCTGACTGTGTATATTGCTTTTCTTAAACAACGTATACTCGGCATTCAAACCGAGTTATTCGGCCGAGTACGAGTATCAAAAAACCCGCCGAGTACACCGAGTACCGAGTATCAACCGAGTACTCGGCCCATCTCTAGTATTTTTTATTTATTCAAAACTAGCGGTCCGGCCCAGCTTCGCCCGGGCGCGTATAGATTTTTCTACAATAATATGCACGTATTATACACATAAACCTTCCTCTTGAATCACTCTATTTATTGAAAAAACCGCGTCAAAATCCGTTGCGTAGTTTTTAAAGATTTAAACATACAAAGGGACATAGGGACAGAGAAAGCGACTTTCTTTTATACTATCTAGTGAAGACTGGTAAATGAGCAAACAGGCCACCTGATATTAAGTGATCACTGCCGCCCATGAAGTCCACAAATCCTGGATAATAGATGTGTGCCTGCTCATCAAATTGGGTACGGAGTGGGTAGGAAAGTGGTATTAAGCATCCGGCAATGTCATATCAAAAGTAGCGTACATTACCGTGCCAGTATGAGGAGTTTCCCTATGTACGGGCGTTTTAGGTAAAACTGTACGAATGTTCGTAGTACTCCACAAAATTTTCTAATCATCTACCGTATGTTTTAATGTACTAAATTTGGAATAAATAAATAACACCCAACAGTCACATACATAGTTCTGACCCTACAGTAAGATCGAGACTGTTCGCAGATATCAGGAACTACGAGAGGCTTTTCGGTCTCACAAACACCCAGACCCGAAATAAATATTTGTGGGCCGCACAAACATTTCTCTCGGTGCGGGTATCGAACCCGCGGCCTCTCGTTTCACAGGGGGCGTCTAACCACCTGCGCTACGGAGGCTGTCAAATGATAAGGGCCATAGAGAATAGCATTGATTTTAAGACTTAGAAAACTTATAACTTACTTCGTCGAACTTTTCGTTTCATAGAGTAACCCCTTAGAAAAACTTCGACCATATATCAACCTAAATAGCATTAAATAACATCCAAAGCCGGCCATAAAAGCGCCCGTGTCTAGAATTCTGCATATTGGTCTGTCTAGGCAATATTTTCTGTTTGTTTATGTTTACAAGCAAATAGTTTGATCAAATAACACGTTTGGTTATACGAGTCCAAAAACTGCGCACGCAATATATCGCCTGGGTATGTCGTAAAACACACGGGTGTATTTGGATGGCGTGGGTGGGTGTCAGACCCACTGAGATTTTTTGGAAAATAAAATTGCATGAATGTGTGATAACTGGTGAAGGCTTTTTTATTTCGCCTTATGGTAAGCGATACGACATAGACAGTAAGAAAACCAAACAACGATATGAATTGTGCATTAATTTGGCATTCTACATCCTGACAACATAACATGTTAAGTCTCAATATTTCCTGTAGTTACTCTGGCTACAATGTCCGTCTAACCGGAACACAGTAGTCTTACACTGGTGTTTGGCGGGAGAAATAGATATTGCGGAGGTGCCTCTCACATATGAGAGACCATTAAAGAAAGTCTTATGTTCTTATAATTTACAGAACTATGTCCGGCGTATTATATTGTTATTATTAATGAAACGGAGGGGTATGCTAAATTATTGTTAGACTTAATGCATTCCTGACTTTAACATTTTAGAAATAGTCCAATCCTGGAAATTTAAAACGACAGCGGAGTAATTTTCCCCAAAGTCGCTTCCCGAATTCCCTCCTGCTTACACCGCTGAATCGAAAAGTACATCACCCTCAACCTCGGGAATAATCTCGTTAGACAGGCTCAAGTGTAAAATAACATGTAAATCCAGCCAGATATAATCTGGAGGGATGGCCGCCCTTGTACTCCCGCTTCTATGTTTCATAAACTGTGATGGAGGGAGTGGTTTATTGCGTTTTTTTGTGGTTTGTGAAGGGGGGGGGGGGGGGCTTTAGTATTGGCGCTTCGGTTTAATCTCAGGAATGCGTAAAAGTAAAATTATAAATGAGGTCTCGTTGATTGCTAGTTCATTACCCTTGTTTTTTTTTAGTGAAATTGGAATTAAAGCAAAGATGGAATATGTGACAATTTTTTTTTTGCAATAGTTAAAGAACAACCATATAATTATGTTTATTAATTGATACAGGGTGTTTGATATAACAATATGATCATATACAGATTTATTTATATATTTATTTAGATGGTTATTGAAATAAGACTATTATTTACGGATTTTATCGCGGATTTAGTTTAATTTTTACATTTTTTGAATTCCCGGCGTTTCGATTACTTTACAGCTTTCATGGTCACGGGGCGGACTGAGGTATTAGTCATCCGCTCAGTGACTGTTACAATTTAACTACCCTTAATTTTGAATTATTAAATTAAAAAGTTAATTTAAATAACTAATCTGTTTTCGCGTTCCGATCCACGCAGAAGGAGCTCACTCAGCCCGCCCGTCACAGAAACCGATGTGAAACCAGCCACAGTTGAACGGGTCCCAGTTGTCTTGCCATACATAAAAGGTGTCACGGACAAGATTGGCTATATCCTGAAGCGTGCTTCTATCAAAACATACTTCAAGCTGCCCAAGAAGATTAGTCAATTTCTGCCACCTGTCAAGTGCCATATACCTTTGCAAGAACCGGGCGTATATAAAATAGACTGCGACTGTGGCCTCTCCTACATTGGTCAATCCAAAAGAAGCATAGGGACCCGCGTGAAGGAACATATAGCTGACGTCAAACATCGACGCTCAACGAAAATCTGCAGTTGCTGAGCACATAGAAGAAGGCTCCAAGCATTACCTTCGTTTTGACCAGCCCCAAGTCCTCGCGAAAGAACACCGTTTCCTACCCAGGATGTTTCGCGAGGCTATTGAAATTAAAAAACATCCAAATTTCAATAGGGAAGATGGCTTGAAGCTTGCACAAGCATGGGATCCAATTCTACACTTAATTAAATCGGAACCCAAAAGACCAACTGCCAGACCTCAAGACACAGTGAGCTCCTTCTGCGTGGATCCGAACGCGAAAACAGATTAGTTATTTAAATTAACTTTTTTAATTTAATAATTCAAAATTAAGGGTAGTTAAATTGTAACAGTCACTGAGCGGATGACTAATACCTCAGTCCGCCCCGTGACCACGAAAGCTGTAAAGTGATCGAGACGTCGGGAATTCAAAAATGTAAAAATTAAACTAAATCCGCGATATAAATCCGTAAATAATAGTCTATTTCAATGTGTAACATTCGCGTAAATCTAAGAAACCATTAGATTGCTTTATTATTTATTGAAATGCTTGATGATGATGATGATGATGATGATTTATTATTGAGATTTATTGATTGATGATTTATTATTGAGATGCACGTTTACGTAACGT
Organism: Hyles vespertilio; assembly: GCA_009982885.2. Taxonomy (NCBI): domain Eukaryota; kingdom Metazoa; phylum Arthropoda; class Insecta; order Lepidoptera; family Sphingidae; genus Hyles; species Hyles vespertilio. The sequence goes on from CM042817.1 coordinate 17,605,157, forward strand.
GAATCTTTACGACAAGTGGAAATAGGTAGGATACCCTGGCAGCCAAAGCCGTGTAGTTGAAGTCGGATAAATCTGTCTGCGATGTCGATTTGTGTAGGTTCCATTGTAGGTGGGGTATTAGCCGCGCTTCCACGTCGCCTCAATATCGCTGTACGTTCAATGGATTCTTACTGACTTATGTTTCCTGTTCGAATTATTTTTCAGACAATGTTCAATGTTGTTAGTCTTTTATGCTGTTGTAGTTTGACTTTTACATTAGTTTACAATTTTCGCAAATACATATTAAGTTTGTTTCGGCGCGAAATGGGTAAAACAAAGGATTTTTTTCGACTGAGTTTTGGAGACTTAAAAAAAAGCTACATCTTTTTTTAGCAAATACTGGTAGTTGACTGTATGTTTACAGTATTTCAAATACACAGCATTTGAAATAATATTGAGCTTAATTTTCACTACAATTTTACCCGTTATTATCGTAATACTAAAAATTTGTTCATTTTTTTCAGGTATGTACAGCTTTCTACTCTTCGCTAAACTCCATCGATTCACAAGTAAGCAACCCATAATTTAAATTTAAAATTTAAAAAGTGTATTTTTAATAATCGTCACGCGTGTATCCCATATGGGTAGATATAGACTAGGAAGCCACTCAGCTTGATCCTGACATATCACTTACGTTTTATCTACTTTCATCAACCTCTTTATACATTCTTATCGGTTTAGAGTACTTTTGACCTGACCCTTGTTGGAGGTATCACTGATTTGGATAGTGTATGTACGGTGAGGTTGACCCCACTCTTCATTCACACTCGCCTTGTAAATTTGCTTGGTTATTCTCCTTTCATCCATCCTCTTTACTGGAAAACTTATCCTTTGAATACATATTTTAATTTCCACAACAACTTTAATGAAAATACATTTCCATCAATCAATGAACCACGAAACCGCTGAACACTCCGTAAACGCGTACAAAGCGGCCTTTAATATTCACATTTTATACACCGTAAAGTAAAAATAAAAGCTATCACAAAGAAAAACCCGAAAATTGATTGAATAATTCACATTTTATGATAAATAAATACACCCAACAGTCATATGTTAGTCCTGACCCCATACTTAGATCGATTCTTGTCGTGAATCAGAAACTACAAGAGACTTTTGGTCTCACAAACACCCAGACTCGAAACAAATGCTTGTGGTTCGCACAAACATTTGTACGATCCGGGCATCGAATCCGCAATCTCTCGTTTCATAGCCGACGTCTAACCAACTGCGCCACGGAATCTATATCACATAATAGTAAAAATAATAAGTACCTCAGAAAAAGCCGCGAAACGCCGTAAATTCAACCTCATAACCTCTACATGAACAAATCCGGCGCAAAGATTAACCCCTGGGTTTTACGACCACCCCGTGAAGTATCATGGTTTACTATTGTTTCGTATGCGGTGCAGGTGTGAAACTTTTCCTCGTAAGGGTAGATCAAATTCTATGGATATTGGATTTTATTTGTATTTGTATTGAATTGTGTTTTTTTTTTGGGTCTTGTATCAGCCCATATACGTGCTATTGCAGGGCAAGGGCCTCCCCTACAATTGAGAGTACGATTGAAAGTAGGACATATACATTTGGCATTTTTTTATTTGACAGCCTCCGCGGTGCAGTTGGTTAGACGCCACCTGTGAAACGAGAGGCCGCGGGTTCGATCCCCGCATCGAGACAAATGTTTGTGCGGCCCACAAATATTTTCTTCCGGGTCTGGGTGGTTGTGAGACCGAAAAGTCTCTCATAGTTCCTGATATCAACGACACAAGTAAAATGTATGTAACTGTTGGGTGTTATTTATTTATTTATATATTATATAGGGTAGGGTCTTGGTAATTGGATATTTACCACAGTACCAGAGCCCGTGGCCGCCACACTTTAGTCATTTTATAAAAGTTAAAAGTTGTCTACTCATGCCTCTGACATCATACGATCATCTATTATGACGTTCCTATCGCTGAATTTTATATGTATATGTTACTATCGTTAATCTTTCGTACGTCGTAACTATGATATGATATATGATAATAGTATTTAATTAAGTGCGTGGTGGCCTGTTGGTAAACGGACTAGACGCGACTGCCAACATGTTCACGGTGGTCGCGGGTTCGAATCCCAGGGCACACCTCTGACTTTTCGGGAGTCATGTGTGTATTGATAGTCAATCACCACGCACTAAAACTGTGAAGGAAAACATCGTGAGGAAACCTGCATACCATAGCGATTTATAAAAATTTCTATGGTATGTAAGTCCGCCAACCCGCACTAGGCCAGCGTGGTGGACTATATGGCCTAACCACTCTCAATCGTACTCTCGATTGTAGAGGAGGCCCGTGCCCTGCATTGGGACGTATATGGGCTGATACAGAAGAAGATTTAATTTTTTAAGTGGAAAAGTTATATCCTACTCCAGATGTCGAACATCTGAACATTCGAAGTTCGTACGGTTCATAGAGTAAACCTCAGAAATTCTGTGGTGAAAAGAAAGCCCTCTTCACCGTCTCAGTGAGATTGCCAACAATTCCTCTTAGAAATGCAACAGTTTTATCTGCGTTTGTAACTCCGTAGCTTCTAAATTGGGGACCATAAATTTGTCTAGAGAAATCCGTCCGGTTGCAGAGCGGTATGGTCCTTAAACCCCGTATTGAATGAGGAATTCCTGTAAGCAGTTATATGTATATACATTCCTTTGAAATATTACACGTGAAATGTTCTTTAGTATATCACGATTCATGTTACAATGCAAGACAAATTTACAATGCAATTGGAACTCCTGTCGAGGGTATCCTCCGACGCTGGATGCGTATCTCTCGCGATCGACAAAGTTATGCTGGCCTCATAATGTTTTTTTATTTTTTATAGCGTGGGCCCAGCAAATGTGCAAACAGATCATCTAATGGTAAGTGATCACTGCCACCCGTGACCGTCCACAATGGGATCATGGATGTTGTTGGCTCAAAAGGAAAGGGTATTAGGCATACGGCAATCTTGTTTTTTTTATACACCCAACAGTCATATACATAGTCCTTATCTCACATTAAGGTCCATTAAGTCTTGTGTCGCTGGTATCAGAAACTACGAGAGGCTCTTCGGTCTCACAAACACCCAGACCCGAGACAAATACTGTGGGCATCACATATATTTGTCTCGGTGCGGGGATCGAACCCGCGGCCCTCCCGTTTCACAGTCAGATGTTTACCAACTGCGCCACGGAGGCTGTCAAATAACTATTAATCTTACCCAACTAACGAAATGCGACAGCAAAGGTCGATACCTTCACGTCGATTTCCTGTGAGACAGTCATACCGTCCCGGACGAGCCTGTCCATTCATGCTGACTCAAGACTGCCAATAGCCTCCTATCACTTCCAAAAATTGATTACTTCATTAGCCAATTTAATAAAGGGTGTGCTTGCTGCATGTTCACTTTATATTCGTGTTAGAAACCAGTAAGCTAACCGTCGCATGTCGTGCTCCCGTTGAGACGTAGCACTAATGATTTCTTTAAACCCTTATCAGCTCGCTGGGGTCACTGATAACAGCGCGCCTTTATTATTGTGCTGTGTGCCAGAAAAGAGCCGCTAATATAATTAGTTATTACTGGACCAATATTAATTAATATGTATTTTCATGGTTGGTAGTGAGATGTACTGATGAACTGGCAGTTTTTTTTTTTTTCAATTATGGCCTCTCGGCTGACTCTGAGATTCTCGTAGGTACCATGAAGTGATTGTAAAAATAATAATCTCATGCATAAGCTCGAATCTAAAATATTGAGAGGATTTTCATATAGCAAAGGTAAGTGCTAAGTGGCTCAATTCATCAGATGGTAAAGATCCCTCATGAAAGTCCATAATACTTGGATATTATGGATGTGTTGCCAGCCCATTGCTACTGAGTCATGATTGACAAAAGTGTCGCTCTAACACTTAAAAAAAAATTACATACTTTTTCCCGGAAGGGATAGGCGGAGGTGCCAGAACACCCACATTTCGCCTTGTATATTCCATCCCATAATGTGATATGCAAGCCTATCGCAATATCGGGCACAAATTTGACTCCGGACTGATAAAGAATAGAAAACTCCGATACAACTTCGCCCGACCCGGGATTCAAACCCGAGACTTTAGCTTTGTTACCATGCCATAAATTACCTGCAACTATTTATGTATGAGGATCGAAACTGTGAGTAATCAACATTCCAGTATTTATATCTAAAATCACTTTATTCGTAGCATACTAATATTCATTATCCTCTCGGAAACATACAGAGCACACGCGTACTAATCTTATCAATTTACAAAACGGATATTCCTGTTGCAAATCAATTTTATAATACTAAGAAATTATGATGTCATACAAATAAACATAAGTCTTATTTCAATGTAAAATGTATTACTTACTTGCACTAGATACATAAACTCACGCCTTTTTTCCAGAAAGGGCCAGCAAAAATTTTCCTGGTAGCAACCAAGACACTCACATTTCGCCTTGTGTGTTTCGTCCGTCGATGTGACAGGGGGCGAGCCTATCGCCATATCGGGCAAAAATTCATGACTCCGGGCTGATAATGAATAGAAAAATCCAATATCAATTTGCCCATCCCGGGATTCGAACCCGAGACTTCAGCTTTACAATCATACTGTAGTACAACTACGCCACCAAGCCATTTTACTTGCAAGACTACGTAAAATTACATTATATTTTGTTTGCTCGTTATCCCCTTGCAATCGAACTGTTTGGTTTAGAATATTATGTAGGTACGTGCTCGGAACTCTGCGATTATTTTATTTTATTTTATTTATTAAGGAAAACTTACAACTAGCATTTACATTATCAACATAAACAGTAAACAAAGGAAAAGGTCAATTACAAGTTTTCACTGATATGAACTGTATGTAAAGAAAAAGAAAAAATAAATAAAAAAGAAGCAGGTAAACTATAACTAACATAATAATACATAATAATACATAATAATACATAATATGTACCAAGTACAGATACTACTTGTTAGGTACGTGCGCCAAAGTAAACATTACACATTGTTTTCTTAAATTTCTTGGTATTGGTATTAAATAGATCTATATCAACATCCCAATAGATAGCATTGAGTGATCGACAGGCTCGTAAAAGGTAACTATTTTGTCGGTATACAGAATTAGCAAATGGAACATGTAAGGGATTTGGTTTCCTGAGCGAGGCAGTATGAGTGCGCAACCCTATCATACCCAGTAATTCTGGTCAGTCAACTTTACCATTAAACACATTTAAAAGATACGATAAATCAGCTACTCTTCTTCTACGTTCATGTAATGGTAGAATATGAAAGGTTCTACATCTACTGAAATAATTGCTGTTATATTTTCCGGAACGATATTGCAAATATCTTAAGAATATTTTCTGTATTTTTTCAATGCCGTCAATATACACATTATATTTAGGGTTCCATACTTGCGAGGCATATTCCCGGTGACTGCGGACGAAAGCACAATAGAGGATTTTATTATGGGTTGTTAGACCAAGTACAGATACAGTTATGATGAGATATTATTCAGAATGATCCTTTAGAGCTAACAACCCGACTATCATCATTACTGTCCCACTCACTGTCTGGCTTAAGATACAAGCTTTTGCTTTTGGGAGTCAGCTAGTCTCTAATGTGATTAAACCAATCAGTTTGAAGTATTTATGTTTCGTTTTTAAATAATTATGTTTATTTTTTATGACGAAGCATGTAGTGAAGGATAATGGTTTATTTCAATCCATGACGAAGGCTTAAGTTCAGTAGTTGACTTCATGAGATGATGATGAAGTCATATCGAGCCACAATAAAACATCTATATTTGTATAAGCTCATATACGTCCCACTGCAATGCATGGGCCTCTACAACCGAAAATGAGATTAAGAGGGGTTAGGCCATATAGTCCACAACGCTGGCTTCGTGCGGTTGGCGGTTTTTACATAATAAAGAAATACTTACCAAAAATCGCTATGATATGCAGGTTTTCTCGCGATGTTTTCCTTCATTGTTATAGTTAAAAAACAATGAGCCAATACATTTCGAGTCAGTAACTGGCGAGAGGTGGCGCAGAACAGAAATATCTGGAGCACTCTCGTTTCAAGGTCAAGACCCACTTTGGGTCGCGAAGCCAACGGAATTATTTATTTATTTTACCCTTAACTGCACATAAAAAAGGATATAAAAAAACTTATAAGGAACTACAATAAAAGAAAGTATAGATGACGATCTTATAATTCAAAGCGATACCTTACAGACAATCTTTAGATGGATTTATAAAAAGTATAAGTATACCTAGACCTAAAGGAATTACCAGCTGAGTAATAAAATATTATTTTCCTGTTAAGAATCATCGTGGACTCATGGAGTGGAATTTCTGTATGATCCAAATAGCAGTGATAAGCGGTGAGCGCTCTTACTCAAATACATATAATTACATATTTACGTTTACACTTTACGAGCATGATGATATCAAAATGCATTCTCCGGTTATAATCAAGTATATTTGCGGTATCTCGTAGTATTGTGAATCGGTTTTGGTTCGATTGCTAGGTGTATTTATATTTGAAAAATGTAAGATAATCAATTTAAAATACTTAAGTAAATTTGATTGTTGTGTTGCTGGTGATGATTTATAGGAAGGACAATATCAGTCATCGCGCTATGAATAAGGCGTATTTCCCTACGAAAACGAATCAGAAATGAGGAGATTCGTATGAAAATAAAGTTTACCGACATAGCTCTTAGGGTTAACAAGTTTAAGTGGCAGTGGGTCGATCACATTGCAGGGAGAACTGACGGCCGTTGGGGCCGAGAGGTTCTAGATCTAGCCACGTATAGGCCAGCACAGTGTCTGACACCGCCTACAAGGCGGACGGACGACCTGGTTAAGTTTGCAGGAAGTCGCTGGGTGCAGGCCGCTTCCAACAGGTTGATTTGGAGATCATTGCGGAAGCTCATGTTCAGCAATGTTTAGTGCTCTGTAATTTATTGTGCCAGTAACAATATTATTATTCTGTCTTTCTTTCTTTCGGTGGAGTTCGATGGTGTTGCCAAAATGAAAGAACAAACGAAAAAAAAAAACTCGCGATTGAAGTTTCCGTGAAACAGTAACCCCATTATCGTGCTGGACCTCCTACGTATTCAAAACTACCCAGTTTAATCGAAGGCCTATTGGAGCTCAATTAATATCCCTATATTACCCGTGTTTCCATCAATTCGCCGACCCGAGCCTATTCCAAACACCCTTAAAATCAATACAATAATAGGTTCATAAAGTTTAAATAGCCTTAGGGAGGAATCATATTGAGTTGTAGAACTCTTATATGATAGTTAATTCCCGCCATACGCGAGGCTTCCATTTTTAAACTTATTCTGAACTTAGTCTGTACTCGCGTGTTCCCATTATGTGGGTTATTTAGGGATTAACTTTGAACCGTTTCAATGGCGCCGCTCTGATATATGTTTGTAAATATTGTTTGGTGATTACAGTGGTTAATTCCATTGACAAAAAATATTTTTTCAATGTTTTTGTGGTTTAAATATAAAGATTAACAAACGAAAGCAATGCTTCCCGATTATTATTTATAATTTCATAGAAATAAAGAAGGCGGAATCCGTCTGGTAATTGGTATTCAATTTAGATGTTATGCCTAGCTAGGTCAGGGTAAATAAGTTTTTACACGATATTTGATGAATTAAATATTATAGTGTTGTTGGACTACTTTTATTTTACTAATTAAATGTATTACAGCGAGAATAGCAGTTACACTGGTTACCACAGAGTATAAATATATATACAAAGCAAAGACAATACAAAGACTAAAAATATAAATAAAAATTGAGTAAGGCGCTAATTTTACTTTGATACAAATAATATGAATTAATTCAAACAGTATTGGTGCACTATAAAGGAAGTAGACCCAAAACTCTAATGCACTCAAAATCGTTAGACCATGAAGGCAAAATATTAACAAATGTTTCTCACGATGTTCACTAATGTACATATAAAATATGTATATACCTTGCCATAATATTATGAAATAGAATATAAATCTTTTTATTGTTCTTATATGAATAAACTAATCCGACCCAAACCCATTCATTCACAAAATGACAAAGTTTACTACGTGCCGCTAAACATACAAAAAATGGTCGTATCTATTGTTTCAAACAATAATTGTTTTATAACACGCGATAGCAATATCTGTTGACCTCGCCGGCAGATTGGGGAGCAGCCGGTCGAGAAACGCAAGTATACAGGTTCCACCCCTACACAGAAATTTTAGGACTACAAAACTACGGATGCTTAGCGAAATAGGTTATCCCATCAAAAACATCCTGTAAAAAAATCCAAGTCTCGCAGCTCAGTTTTTCTACCGCAAAAAGTTGTGAGATTCATGTAACACATAGTCGATTAATTTATTTAGTCCTTGCTTAAGGGACCTTCTGTATAAAGTTATTACGTAAGTTATTATCATATCAATATTAAAAATTCTTTACGTTGTAAATAAATAGATCGACTTGGCCATCGCATGAAAACATAATATATCGTACAATTTATGCATAATGCTACTGGCCAAGTCGATCTATTTATTTAAACGTAAAGAATTTTTAATATTGATATGATAATAACTTACGTAATAACTTATACAGAAGGTCCCTTAAGCAAGGACTAAATAAATTAATCGACTATGTGTTACATGAATCTCACAACTTTTTGCGGTAGAAAAACTGAGCTGCGAGACTTGGATTTTTTTTACAGGATGTTTTTGATGGGATCTCACGTCTTTTTGTAGAGTCCTACTTTATTCCTTTTCGGTACTTTTTATTTCTAGAATATATATAATGATTTTTCTTAAAGCCTCTGTCTTATGGTTTTTTCTTATTTTTGTAGGTATCAATTTATCACAAATATAGCGTATTTGATTATTAGTGTTCTTTCTTTCATGGTGATTGTTTTCGAGCTATTTAGTCTATTTATTTGCAAGGTTGGTTATCTTTGTCATGTTTTTCTAGAGGAATGTACAGTTTAATGGGCTGAATACACCCTTTCCCTCTTTATACCCCCCTCCTGTTATGCCTGATATATAATATATATAGATACCAATCTACAACTATTATTCCATTATATACGGGTACAACGAATCATTAACTGCAAATGTATCTTTGTAATCCTATACATTTATATGAGATTACAAAGTTATTCACGCAGTTGGAGTATCTAGAAAACTAGACAGAAATTATGAAATGTTTGAATTTTTTCCTTACTTTAGACACTAAACACTAATTATATTCTAAATTTGAAGGTTCTATGTCTGCTAGAAGTGCCTTAGACTTTTGATGATCGGTCAGTCAGTCAGTGAGTGACAAAATTGCGAAAGTTTGACAAGTTATAATTCTTAAACTACTGGTTCAAATTGAATGAAATTTTAAATATACCGTGTTTACACAATGCCTAATTAGTAACCGAAAATTCAGGCTTCTTACTTTAACCACAACGAAGTTATGGGGGTTGAAAATGGTCTGAAGTGCTTCGAGAAAAGGATAGTACGGCTGTGCCGCTTTTTAGCTCGACTTGGAGGGGGCACTGCCGTGCCCCCAGATTATAACTTCTGTATTAGCCCATATACGTCCCACTGCTGGGCACGCACCTCTTCTACAATCTAGAGTATTATTGGAATGGTTAGGCCATATAGTCCACCACGCTGCTCTAGCGCGGCTTGGCGGAATTTACATACCTTCCTTTTTCCATTTTTTGCTTCACCCTTATAGTTAATGGTATAAAAAAAGACTGTTTATAAAATGTATGATAAGAACACATCTTTTACATAAATAATTAATTATGCTATAAGACCTCGTCTAGACTAAAGTAACGTTTCTGAAAAAAGTGGTTTGATGAAAAACAATAGCGTATTTTGAAGTCGAAATATTAAAGTATACAATATTCTTTAAACAAAGTCTCAGGAATTGTATTTATCTTTTGTTATTATCTTAATGCTTTGCCTGAATTGCCCTATATATTAAAGTATGTAATTTTACAATGCCCCTTGTGGCGAACAGAAATTGGCTAGCTAAATTAAAAGTAAAGATTGTGGTATGCGGCAATTATGAAATGTTTAGTTTTAGATTTTATGGAAGGAAAATTGTATTAAACAAAATTGATATTATTGCTGTCTGGGCTGCAGTAGCTTAGAAGCAGCTAGTCACTTGAGATGTCACGGGTTCGGTTCCCAAACACAGACAATTTTTTTGTGATAAATATTTGCTTCTGGTCTGTGTGGTTAGTTTGAGAGTGCTAGAGTGTCGCTAATTGTCAATATGAATAGCTTAAGGTTAACCTTATATTTATTGAGTAGGGGGGAGACTTCTATACCAAGAAGTGTATGTTTTGTGTAAGCCCATATACGTCCTATTGCGAGGCAAGGGCCTCCTCTACAATCGAGAGTACGATTGAGAGTGATTTGACCATATAATCCACAACACTGGCATAGTTCGGGGTGGCGGACTGATAAACGTAAACAAACAGAATTTCCAAAAATGTGTACTACAAACTTCTTATTTAATCTCATTAACTCCCAAATGAGTTTGTTTGACACTCATTTGGAAATGTGATTAGTCGAACAATCAGATAGCTGTTGATTACTGGCTTGTGTGGAATGTCCATTTATATTAATAATTGCAATCACTATGTTTTGCTAGCTCGACAAAAAGCCTAAAATGTATGTGATGGATATATCGATTACCTCGGTGTCGTTGTTGTGCTACAGTGCGATTCATCATCATCATCATCATCAGCCTATTCGCGTCCACTGCTGGACATAGACCCCTTATTTATTTATTCTTAACTGCACATAAAGAGGACAACATTAACATATAACATACAATAAAAAGTACAGAAGGCGGTCTTATCGCTCTAGACGATTTCTTTCAGACAACCTTTGGATGGATACGAGATAAGGAGAAGAAGAGAGGGGCAGTCTAGGAAATAAAGGAAACAAGCTCCAGTAAAATAAGAATTATAGACGAATTATTTATAATTAATATTATACATATAATATATATATACATACATACACATATACAACTATGATTATGCATAAACACTTATAAATACTATAAATTGCCTGTAGGTATTATTTTCCCCTTCTGTGGCACGCAAATGCGATTAGAGCGGCCAAATTGATATTTGTTTTTTCTACTCATTATTAAACGGGAGTCAGGATTTAGTGACCGATATACGGCCGGTTTCTATAATCTATTTATTTTTAACAAGAGATTTCTCTCGAAATTTTGATGCATTTTTTTAGATAAGGTGCTTATATATTTAAAACATATCTAGGCAAGATAATATTGTATGTCTATCTTTGTGTATTGAAGCATACAGTGGTATCGACATAGTAACGATATCCATTTTAATCTCTTGTTAAAGATAGATAGGATATAGAGAACGGCCGATAGTCAGCCAACCTGTATTAAGCCAGCGTAGTAGACTATATGGTCTAACCCCTCTCAATGCTACTCGATTGTAGAGGAGGCCCGTGCCCTGCAGTGGGATTGATAAGGGCTGATACAATGTCACTTCAGTGACAGTGTGTATGCACGGAAAAAGAAATACTTGCGTAGAATGTAGATCCTTATATCGGGTTTTAGCTGCAAACGGCATCCGTGCAATTTGAATATATTACTAACTAATAACAATGCTTTATTAAACTGGCTATATCAAGCCTGCTATCGAAAGCGAAGGCTTAGCGTAATATAGCGTTTTTTAAAAATTAAAGAGTATACACTTGTATTTAAGAAAAAAAACTATGTATTTACCACCCCAAAAATAACAAAAACAATTCGTCGCCTTTTTTTATTTTAAAATTTTAGTTACATTGTGTCTGAAGTCACTAAAACTACCACCCGGCTTCGTGTAGCAGTCTTGACATACAATGTATAATGAAGTAAGTACACACGTTTAATTTCTTTACAATTAATGTTACAAATAACTCATAGAAGATATTTATAAGCAAGGTAGCGGGAAAACTAATAACAGTACAAATTGCGTCGTCTCGATCTCCTAGCAATTTATTTCAGATAAAGAGGTTAAGAGTTCCTTAGTACACTCCACATTACGCAACCGGCAATCATATCTGTGTTTATAAATTGATGTTATGTACTAATAGAGAAGGTCGGAGGTACCCTAAACCCTCATATGTGACAACTGTTAGACCATTTTCCTATTATTATTTCCAACCCCTCCTATTAATTTCACTTTCTGATTAATTTCGTTGCGGGTTAAAGACAAGTTAGACATTCCCGGAGTCACTGTTGATACTGACTCACAGGAGTTACAGTGGTGGGTGTGAGGGTGGGACAGTCTCCAAAAAAAGACCATTTTCCTTTAACTTTACCGCCAATTACCTATGTGACAAACCTTTAAGAAGAAATATCACTTAATAGGTATGGTGCCTTTGGTTAGACCTGCGACTGCAAAACGAGAAGCCGCGTGTTCGATCCCCGCAACAACACATTTTTTTGTGTGGTCCAAAAGTATTTGTTTCGGGTCTGGGTGTTTGTGAGACCGAAAAGTCTACAGTTTCTGATACACGACACAAGACTCATATCTTAGTGTGGGGTCAAGACTATGGATATGACTGTATGGTGTATATATGTATATAATTTATATTAAATACTCTCTCCGCCCGGCTTCAGACAATTTTTCGAAACTATTCTATCGCCCATGTTCATCAGGGATAATGTGGGATTGTTATAGTGAAAGAATTTTACAAATCAGTCCAGTAGTTTCAGAATCTATTCAATACGAACAAAGAATAACAAATCCTCTTTGATTAGATAGCTATGTGTCGTCTGGAACTTGTAATGAAGTCATGTCACTCCCTTATGTTGAAAAGATCAAGTATTAATTGCCACGTGCCTCGGATGATTAAGGTCACTTAAATGCGATCAGTGCACTCAAGTGATTGGGTTCGAATACGAAATGAGCCACTACATTCAAACGTTCAATTTATGTCTCAGTCTTAAGTTATTGCCACTAGTTGTTATTGAATAATAACTTAGTCGAATTAAATCTGTATATTATGAATTTCTGGTGGATACGTAAATTATTTTGATGTAAGTATTTAAAAATTATAAGCGGACAAAAGATAGCAGATTCGAGTTTCTACATGTACGTGAAGGTTCATTTTTGTTTGTAGTTAATTGTTCTATGTCATGATAAAGAAAGACAGTGTGAAGAAAAGTTATTATGAGAGTTTCTCACAAAAGTTTTGGTGATAAACATCAACTCGTTTGGAGCAACTCCGGTTGAATAAAGCTTTATATTTCAGTTACAAAGGACATTCTTATTGCAAAAAGACTGATTAATAACTAGCAGAATTACAAAGGTAAAAGTGACCTTCTTTCCCCAGTTATTCAAGTGTGAAAGCGCCCGATAACAATTTCCACCGCTTTTGAATCAAAATCCCAACCGATGTAAATCAGAATCGTTATCTCAGTCGGTCCGTTGTTTATTTTTTCCTTTGCCGAGCAATGAACAGTCGCTGCAAGCGGACCCCGTGTTCTCTACACACCAGTCTCACCGGTTTTTGACCTTTTACTTACTAAAGAACACAACTGTTTTACTCTGCCACAGAAATACCAACCCAGTGCTATTGATTCAAGGTTTATTTTTCTATGTCATTCAGTATGTTGGACACCATGGAAGCTTGACAAATGATTTTAATCTCTACCTGTATGTTTTAAAGTATATTTTAGTGGGGCAATGCCCATCCGATTCCGATTACTGCCCGTGGGCATATCTACCGTGGCACAGAGTCGGGCAAAAACTGCGCAATAGAACGCTTGCAAATTACAGCCTTTTGTTATTTTATGAAACTTGTCTAGATGGGTTTTTGAGTCATTTGGCCGTTTTTTTTAATTATTTTTCGTTCCAAATGGCAGATATTTTTGGAAAGTTTATGATTTAGCAAGCTGTCGCCCGCGGCTTTGCGTTGGTTGCCGCAGGCAGCTAAAGTTTCGTATTTCGGGCATACAAATTGTTGTTTTGCCGAATGGACTGTAAGCTAGCCTTGAGTAACAAAGGCTGGAGTTAAAGTGAAAGTTGTATAAAAACAAATAGATTATATTTATTTTTTCGCTTTAAATATAATACAATCGTCATGCAATGAAAGAAAATGGGATTTATTTTATATTTTTGTGGTTGAGGCTTTTATTATTGTTATTTGATACGTTTGTTAATTATCTAGAATTGAATTATAACATGAATTAGTTGTCTTTCCATATATCATCATAGTCTAATTTTATTACTTTTTTATAATATACTCAATTTGGCTTTTACGTGCTATGGAACCATAAGATCTATAGCTCGATTTCCAGCTTGAGTAATTAATTTAGGTGTATTTTTTAATTAAAAATTCTCAGACGTTGTACGGGACTAGAATTTGTGCTCGATACAGCTTGCCCTAAATCATAATTTGAAATGGAAAATAAACTTCACTAGGCTATAATTATTTCAATTTATTTCTGAGTTTTATATCCAGTATATTATGTTATGTACCTACCAGAAAATACGTTTGCACATTGTGTTATTTTGGTACATATTATAAAAATTATATTTTAGTTGATGAATACCAAAATATTTTTATTAATTTTATGCGTTTTTATTAATTTTATGCGGTAAATTGCTTTTGAAGCGGGACATTACTTGGACTAGAGATTAATAATTATACAATATACTATAGATTTATTTATTTATTTAATTCTTTATTGTACACAATAATAAGGAATAACAGTTCAGAGATGATAAAAAACAACAAAGTACAAATGGCGGTCTTATCGCTCTAAGGCAATTTCTACCAGACAACCATGGGATGGATATATGAGCAGGAAAAACGATAGGGCAGTGTAAAATAAAGATAACGAAAGCATGGAAACATAAATAAAATCATAAAAAAACATATAAATACATTATATATATATATATATACATACCACATATACATACATAAGTATTATACATATACATACTTATATAAATTTATAGACGAATAAACATACGTACATACATATACATATACATATAGTATATATATATTACCAATATAATCAATAAGAGGATATAGTCCTAATCGGCTTATCTGTTTATAGAGAAAGGTAGTATTCTTTTAATCGTTTTTTAAATGATGACAGTGTTTGAGCCTGCCTCACCACAACAGGAAGTGCGTTCCACAAACGAACAGCTTGAACACTGAAAGATTTATCCATAAATGTCGTGGTGTGGACGGGCATTCTCAACTTCAGGTTCTCAGACGACCTCAAGGACCTTGTATGTGACTCGTGAAGAAAAAGAAATCGTTCTTTGAGATAAGAAGGAGTGATAGGATTGAACAAAATATTTTATAGAAGAGACAGTATATGAGTATTCCGACGAAGTCGTATAGGTAACCACTTGAGCTTAGCACGAAACTCAGAAACATGATCATATTTGCGTAAACCAAATATAAATCTTATGCGGAAATTTTGAAGGCGCTCAAGTTTATTTAGTTGGTCCTCGGTGAGATCTAGATAGCTAACATCGGCATAATCAAGGATGGGGAGTAGGAGTGTTTGCGCAAGCGAAATCTTCGTGGCAACGGGTAGAAAGTTGTGTAACCGTCGCAAGGACTTAGCCGAGGTAAAGAGCTTCCGACTGACTTCTCGAATCTGCGGACCCCATGTGAGGCATTTATCTATGTGCAGACCCAAATTTTTCACAGTATCGCTGTAAGGGATGATAACACCTTCGCAAACAACGCTTGGCAATTAGGCCCAGTCCAGTTTAGAGATTAATCCAGATTAATAGGCTGCCGATAATAATGTTTTGGGTTTTACTAGGATTAACCGTCAAACCATGAGCTTTGCTCCAATTGCATATGTGCTCTATATCGAGGTTAATCTTAGAAATAGCTTCTGCCATTCTGTCCAGAGGTGCCTGCGTGTAGATTTGGAGATCATCAGCGTAGAGGTGGTAGGATGAACGAAGATTATTAGTGATGGAATTAATGAAAATAGCGAAAAGTAGAGGAGAAAGCACGCCGCCTTGTGGTACGCCAGCAGACACGGAACACCAGGAGGAAAACTTATCCTCAACACAGATGCGTTGCCGGCGCCCATACAAGTAACTTTGAAACCAATCAAGTGCCGTTGGAGATATGTTAAGAGAACACATTACGCTCAGTAGGACATCGAAATCAACGGTGTTGAAAGCATTGCTGAAGTCTAGCAATGCCAGGACTGTCAGCATACCTTCTTCCATGCCCGACCTAATGCCATCCGTAATATGAGTTAGAGTGGTGGTTGTGCTATGCCCAGTACGAAATCCCGATTGGAAAGGATTAAGGAGATTACTCTTGGAAAGGAAATCATTCAGTTGGGAATGGATTAAACGTTCAAGAACTTAAGAACTTATTAACTTAGATTAAGATAAGAGTTAAGATTAATCAAATTAATTTACAGACAGGTTGTGAAATAAGTGTCGAGAATTGTGGTACATACTACGAAATAAATTTATTTATGTATATTCTTTACTATATGTTTTCCTTCACCGTTATAGTGCGCGGTGATTGACTACCAATACACATATGACTCCGAAAAGTCAGAAGTCTGCGCTGGGATTCGAACCGTAATTAAAGTGCGTAATTTATGATTGCTCAATGGTCATCCAAGATTTTCCGCAAAATTTATTAACACTTGCCATAATAGATGTAATATATTTGTTCCATATCCCATTGTGTAGGCGCCATTGTAACACGCCATTACACGGACCATGGAATACCCGGCTTCAATGGCCCACAAACACCCGGACAAATGTCCATAGCACATGAATTGCTTTATTCATGAACCGATTGCGCAATTAATGAATTTGATTATACAATTCATGATTTAGTTTTGAGAATAGATTGGCTTATAAAATAGTTTTGGAGGTGATTGCGTATAAATATTATTTATATTTTTTACTAGCGGCCCGGCCCGGCTTCGCCTGGGTGCAAATACAGATTCCAGTCCATATTTTATTTAAAATCAATATGACAGCCGTTGTCTAAACTGCTTATCCAATTCCAATCCCATCCTGTACCTATTCTTCTGTCCCATTTTATCCACCTTATATCTATTCTATCCTATCTCTCCAGATTCAAATCATTATTTTGCTACGGAGATATTATAAAACTGTTACTACTCCGACGACATTCATTGAAATCAATTAAAAGATACCATAGCTAACCTGACCACGCTTCGCTATGGCTTAGTTATTATAATATGATTAATTTTATATTCAATTATTTAGCATAGCAAAAAAAGGCCGGCCCACCTTTGCCTGGATGCAGATATTTTTATTTTTTTTTAGATATTTTTTTATTTTACTCCACACCAAATACATGTTATTTTTCGTATAAGCTCTTGTATACCTAAACATGAATTAGCTATCCTACTGTCCTGCTCAATTCCGTCCCATCCCGTCTGTTCAGTCAGTTCCCGATACGTCCCGTCCTTTCTCTTCGTTAACCATCCAGTCTTATTATATTCGCCCGTCTTATAAATGCACGGTGCATTTACATTTCGTCCTATAAAATCTGTCAGCTATCCCAGTCCTCTCCCCTACCTCCCACTCTATTCTATCCTCACTATGCTGTTTTCCAAAAATACTACGCCATTACTTTTTGTTAGTAATAAAGAGATGAAATATAAATTTTCATAGAAATACACTCACACGCACAATTAATGTAGTAACAATTATATTTAACTGGTTTCTCAAGACACAGGCAACGCGTAATTTGAGAATCCCTGCAATATTCTCTATAATTATATAAAATTGTTATTCAGTTCAGTTCAGTTTTTATTTTCATGTGTTATTTTATTAAAGATTTTTCATTTTCAAGTGACATTCTATCTTGAAAAGAAGTAAAACTTCTTACATGTGAATATTATTTATTTATTTATCCTATATTTATGTAGCTTCATAATATACTCTTTAGGTTACACAAAATAAATTTCTGAACGCATGCATAAATATTTGACAACCAATTTAAATGTCAACCACTTTTCATTACTGTTATTAATTTACATATTTAAAATCTTAAATACGCCATTAATCGAATATTGTGGATATATGTTGTCGATTCGAAACCTTTATTTAAATACGTTATTTAATTTGAGGGAAGAGTTTACCGTATCGACGGTATGCACATTAAATGTTTGACAGTTACAAACCCATGAACATTTTGTATGGCAAAATGTTTTTTCTTTTATATTATACTTTCGTCAATTTTATCGAGATAAAAACTATCTCACCCTTTAAATTGGAACAAATAACACATATCTACAAAATTTCATTATAATCAGTTGAGTGGTTTAGGAGCCCATCGCGTACAAACAACGTGACACGTGAATTATATATATTAAGATAATATAATTTGTTTCGTTTTTCATTTATTTACTACTTACCTTAATGCTGGCTGATAGACAATGTCTTAAGGAATTAAGTCCGCCTGTACTATTTATTTGTACTAAGTGTTTAAATAAAAATAAATACATAATTCATAAAGATGGAGTCTTTACCTGAGCCATAACCATCAGAAAGTTCTTCCTTTTCTTTCTACAATCAACGACTGCATTCTGCTGAATATAGGACTCCCCCAAAGAATTGCACAAAGACCTGAATACACCTAATTCCTGCAACCTTAGCTGGATCTTCTGTCCTCTAAGATGGAAATCTGATATTGAGATTAGATATGTAAAAACTCATAGAATCAGAAATAATCACAATGCGATAGGTACATTTATAAAATAAAGATTACGACGAATCGTCTGACGGAGTCTGCCCCGTGACTACGAAAGCTGTAAAGTAATCGAAACTGTGGGATGTAAAAAAAAATAAACCAAATCCGCGATAACTCCGTAAATAATAGTTTTATATTATAATTTCCGATTTAAAACAGTCCGAAAAATAGATTAGAACTAATCCTTCTCAGTCCTAAGTCAACTTACACTACGTGAAGGGTCATTAATATAAAACGGCACTTCCTATTGTGAGACAGAATGGCCATTGTCCATAGCCATTACACGGGCCATAGCAATATCATACAATGCGACAAATACCTGCGTTAAGTTACTATTTGTCTCTTGTAACTATCCTTCTAACTGGCCATATATGTCCCATTGCAGGACACTGGCCTCTCTAAAACCAATAGTACGGTTGATAGAGGTAGCCCTCTATCAACCATAGTCCACAATGATGGTTTACTGGTGGTAGGTCATATGTAAGAGGCAGCCTGAGCCACGAAATTATACCTAACTCAATGTTTTCTCT
Organism: Hyles vespertilio; assembly: GCA_009982885.2. Classification (NCBI taxonomy): domain Eukaryota; kingdom Metazoa; phylum Arthropoda; class Insecta; order Lepidoptera; family Sphingidae; genus Hyles; species Hyles vespertilio. Next base: position 17,624,569 of record CM042817.1, read on the forward strand.
TTAGTATGGGCACATGTTCATGTCTGTGTCGCCAAGTGGGTAGACAGTTAAGCCAGTAGTTATTGACATAAATATATGGAAGTACATCTATAGTAGAGCGTTACTAAAATTAGTCGTCACTCGATTGAACAACTTGAAAATGTTTGCTTGTATTATCACAGAAAGTTGAATAAAAATTAAGATAATAACTTTGATTATCGTCTAGACGAAATCTATTAAGTTAATTTAATATTTATTTTAGCGCGATTTTCACGGTCATCTTTTTGCAACTCCAAATATATATATATTTGTATCAACCCATATACGTCCCACTGCAGGGCACGGGCCTACTCTACAATCGAAAGTACGATTGAGAGTGTTTAGGCAATATAGTCCACCACGCTAGTGCGGGTTGGCAACTGAAATGAAATGTATTTATTGGTCACGTAGGCAATTAAAGAGCTCTTATGACAAATCAATACACATAAAACTTAATCTCTATATACAATATATTTTCTATACTTAGTACCTATTACTTATTTCAATTAATTTTATTTATTTATTTTTAAATTAATTTTATATGTATTTATAATTAATTTTATATGTATTTATAATAAATTTTATATATTTATTTTTAAATTATTTTTATATTTATTTATAACAAATTTTATATACCTATTTATTTTTAAATTTATTTTATATGTATTTATAATAAATTTTATTTATTTATTTAGTTTTTATTCATATTTTATTTAAAGTATTAGTTATTACTTTATGGTAATTTATTTTTCAAAGAAATACATTATTTACGTTAGTTAAATTAAATTAAAATTATAAGTGGACCATGAATATTACAACGGTGCGTAGCGGTTTAGTTTTAGTCATTTAACCTAACTTTCCGTCTCAAGATGTCATTAGGAGCGAACCTATTGTAATAAGAGCACAAATTCCAAACCCGTCCAAGATATAACTCACATAAAAGTTCCGCATCTGAGAATCATGACGTCACGGCTTATGTTTACGCTGCCACTAAAAAGAACGAATGAAAAGATAATATTTTTTCAAAGAATACGTTGAAGTGTTAACTTTTACTACTCCATATGAAGAGTAAGCACTCCAAAGAGAAAAGCTTAATTCTTTAGGGAAGCAATTTTTCTTATGTGCCGTTAGATGGCGCCACTTCCAAATATTTTTGTTTTCGGTCAAATCTCGCAAGAAATTAGTTTAAAAATTGAACCAAAGATCATGAAATAAAACTATTATTTACGGATTTTACCGCAGATTTGGTTCAATTTTAACATTTTTGACTTCCCGACGTTTCGATTACTTTACAGCTTTTGTGGTCACGACGTTTTTATAATAATAATAAGCTCTGTATAGTTTCATTGATTCGTACACGTTTTATTTTAATAATTAATTCATGTCAAATGTTATAGATGAAGAGCCCGTGGCCGCCAGACCTTCGTAATTTTATAAAAGCTGACAGTTTGTCTGCGCATGCCTCTGATATAAGCATCACACGATCAGCTATTATGAAGTTCCGATCGTGGTTGCTTTGGAAGTTATGAGCTTTAATGTTTCTGGCAAGATGAAAAAACCATCAAAAGTGTCTGAATACCAAGGAAATATTTGTTTGTAGTTGCCTTAATAACATATATAAAATTCGGCATTTATACTATAACTTCGGCAAAATTACATGTTACTTAATATTACGCTATCTTCAAACTTTAACATAATGTTACTGGTGGTAGGTCTCTCATATGTGAGAGGCTGCCTGGGTGGGTACCACCGCAATGTCTATTTCTCCCGTCAAACAGCAGTTTAAATGCACTGTTGTGTTTCGGATTGAAGGGCATTGTAGCCAGAGTAACTACTGGACATATAGAGACTTAACATCTTATGTCTCAGGATGGCGAGCGCAGTGGAATGCCAAGCAATGCTTTATAGTTCAAGATGTTTGGTTTTGCTACTGTTCATGAGCGGTCGCATCGCTTACTATCAGGCGAACGGCATGCTCGTCTCGCCATTCACTGCAATAAAAAAAAATGTAATTTTGTCAGCGTTATAGTATAAAAGCTGAATTTTATATATTATGTTGTTAAAGCAACTATAAAAAAATATTTCCTTAGTATTCAGACACTTTTGATGGTTCTATCATCTTGCCAGAAACATTGAAGCTGATAACTTCCGCAGCAACCACGATCGGAACTTCATAATAGCTGATTGTGCGATGCCTATGTATGAGGCATGCGCACACAAACTTTCAGGTTCTTTAAAATTACGAAGGTCTGGCGGCCACGGGCTCTTGGTCTATTATTGTGTAACAGAGAGATGGTTCTAAAATGAAAACTAAATATATTACTCTTTGTTATATTTAATAAGGTTATTTAGTGTAGAAACATAAGTAGGTCAAGATATGTACCAGACTAGCAGATATATTTCATAGAAATAAATCTGCTGATTAATAATTAAGTAGACGCGCCGTTTGTAGGTACAGATCATATAGCTATTTCCCGCGGGTTAGCTTCTGATATTACATAAATAATCGAAGGATTAAATACATCTTATTATATGTATTTCTCATTGATATGCATCCTGTGTTGTGGGCCTAGAATCTAAGAGAAGATTTTCAAAACAAAGTGGATCACACATTTATTTTCTTATACGGAAATCAAACCCGAAGGTTCTCGTTTCACTGCTAGATTTAAAAATAATTGTATTTGAGTAAAGAGATATTCTAGACATGTCCTCTAAATCGGATTGGTAGCTAAAATTCTGCGAGCCTTTGTGTTCCCGAAAGTGCATTTAGCTGTCGGCTTGGTCGATGGAACAGTTACAAACTATACGCTCTGATGGACAAGTCTACGGTTGGACTATTTACTAAACTGCAAACTAATTGTGGGATTAAGAGCCTGTACATAGAATAAATAACACATATAATATCTTAACCCCACACTAAAAGAGAGATTTGTGTCGTGGGTATCAGAAACTACGAGAGACTTTTCGATCTCACGAACACGCAGACCCGAAACCTGTAGTTCACACAAATATTTGTTTTGGTACGCGGATCGAACCTGCGGCCTCTTGTTTCACAGCCAGCGTATAACCAACTGCTCCATACAGGCTGACTGAGAAAGAAGAAACATATTCTGGCTTTTAGAATGAAAGAAAAGTAAAAAAACCTAGTGTTAATTCGACTGGTGATCGAATCTATTCTGCTTAACCATGCGCTTTAATCGAGTATCGACATAAGGTGTCAAATGTATATTCCTTAACAACTGTTTGGATATCTTCAATTTTACATTAAGAGCAATTGTGGTACAGGAAACGATAAACTAGTTGCGAAATAGCCATTTTTTAATAATACATATTTTGCGTGTGTTTTACGAGAACATCAAACCTTGTAGTTTTTAAGGCAAGACTACAAGAGATGAGTTTGTGTGACTCTCACGGGTATAAAGTCAAAAGTTTATCAAACGGCCTGAGTCAGAATTTTCTGATTTCTTCAGCCAAGTTATATTATACTGAATGAATTATAAAATATTTAGAAGTAGTCGGTGGTTTTGAAATAGAATCAAGTACAACGTAGACGATCCAAGGTTTTTCGTACGATACTTTGAGTAAAGTTAGTCGTAATTAAAACAAAGAAAAATTGAAGTAAAAACTGGAGTAATGAAACGAGAATTTTATTATGAAACTTCGTGGTTTGTTTTTATTGAATTATGTCGTTGTTTTACATAGAAAGTTTTCTACTGAAGTAGGCTGTCTTGAATGTTTAATTGTGTGAGAAAATCCGACTGAGTTAGTCAGTCTTGCTTTCCTAGTAACCATACTTTATCCTTATGTATCTTCCTTGTTATTGATAGTTTGAATTCAGTAGGTAATAATTCTGTTAGGTAATAACGGTCGATTCCATCAACCGCCAAAATAAATATTTTTGTGGTCAACAAATTACTTTATCGGGTTTTTGTATTGTGAAACCGAATAAAATTTGTTGCTGATTCTCACGCCTCGCATTTTATTGCATGTAACGTAATCTTTACGAGATCTGAATAAATAAAAACACAACTAAGAAACACCTAGTATTCACCCAGGTATCGCAAAAACAAAACAAACAAACAAGCGAATTATCCTTGGCAACTGTCTGCTAATCCTATGGTTTCTGCGAGTCCGCCAGGTGGCGCTCACTGTTGTTGAATTATTAATCCACCCGCAGATTTGGGCCGGCTGCCGTCTGCATAATTGCGCCCTCTATCGGCGCTCATCGGCGATGTGTTAACATATTAATGCCCCTTTACCCGCTTTTTCATTGGGGCCTAAGTGTTTTTGTATAATTTTATCAGTTTGTTATTATGATTTACTTTGGGATTATTTGATGATGAAGATTGACGTGATTTCTTATGTGCTGTCCCTGTAGGCTAGGGTTCCGATACAAATACCACGTGAAATAATCTGTCATTAGTATAATTTGCCAGTCAACTGCTAGATATGAACCTCTCGACAAGACAACTACGATGCTCTTGATATGAAGTATCGTACAATCTAACTGGAGTATATACCACATAATTATGTTGGCCTGTTCAAAACCGTTTGTTAACAGTCTGAACCCTCATTTGAGTACATCATTATGATGAGTTTTCCACCGAAATTCACGATGATCGTTATGCCAATAGATTCGAATATACTACACAAGCAAAATAAAATGAACAAACATAACTTCCTAATAAAATAACCGAAATTGAATCTTCTGAAAAGCTACTTATCCACCCTACTTTTAAAATCAATAATAGTTACATATTTCTATTGTTACTCCATTGTTATCGTATGTAACATTTCGTTATTTTCCATTTGTATTGTGAAAGATATAAGCACGAAGTAGAATAGGATTAAAGAAACCTAGTATTTCTATAAACCTGAACTCAGCGAGATAGAATTCAATTATACAACCTTTTTCTTCGTTGCACTAAAATATCACTGGGGAGAGTCAAATAATTCCTCTTTATTTAGTTGATTGGATTCGCGTCCTGTTGAGTTCCTTTGGGAGATCATGGCGGTAATTTTATTTTAGTTTGTTTTTATTAGTGGGAATGGTGAGACGGTCAGGTCTTTCGCCTGATGGCTTAAAACATCACGCCTTTCTATAAACAGGAGCAAAATTGCTCAACTTATTGTCATCAAACACTTAATGATTCGGTAGGAAGAGACCTGGTTGTGCTAGACTCCTGGCAATGCAAAGGTCATTGAGTGGCGGTGACGTCTACTATCAGGCCGGCCGCATGCATGTCTGTGGAAATAGGAATGTCTTTGGGTGATGAGGCATTCGCAGGCAGAAGATGTCTTGTCTTTTAATCCCCAACCAAGCGCTCCTTTACTCTCCGCATTGGTCAATCAGACAACTTACTGTCTAGGTTGTTTGTCAAGTTTCTCGATTATGAATTGACCACTGCGTCAATTTCTACTGCCTAGCAACTGTGCCATCACTATGGTGTTTTCAGGATACTGTAGTCAATGGAACTACTGGGCATCAGAAGGATTGACAACTAATGTCTTCGCTTGACGAATGTTCTCTGCTATACTGTTCTAAATAAGCTCCCCTGTTCACAGATAAGCGTGACCGTAGACGCAAGACCTGATCCTTGCATCATTCTCGGTAGGAAAACAAAACATTCGCAATTCTGCGAACACGTAAGGATAGACGGGATGAGCGGCAACTGGAAAGTTATTTTGAAACATGTCGCGTATGTTTATAAATAAGGAAATGTGAACACAAAAAGGCCAGTAAACGCGTACGACGTGCCTTTAATATCTCAACAGATAGTTCTGTCCGGGGAACTGATTTGTTCCTGAACCCTGTTTGACCTTTATACCTTCACAAATTGGTAATATTACAAAGCTAAAATACAACTGTGGGTATTTCTTCTTTATTACCAAAATTAATTGTATAGACTTTAGAATTGAAGTTCATCACTATATAATTTTATCGTAACTGTTCTTAGGGTTTCAACTAAATACAGGATTTCAGGTTCAGCTTATTTATGTATAATCCTGTCATGCAGGCGGGATATCGGTGCTCCAATAGGACTACACCTTGCTCACCATTAGGTACGTTGGTCTCACTTTGCCATGTTGTGATAAGGAAAAGGATCTTATAGAAGAAGGGAACAATTAGGATTTGGGACAATTTTACTGATTATTCGGATATATTCATTCTGGCATGATACTGTTACATGAGCATTTTCTAAGAGCTGATATGCTTATCAATAAGTCAGGTTTACAGAGACTAATTTTCCCTAGGCAAACAAACGATACTTAACATATTCCAAAAACTATCAATGCTAAAATCCACTCCAGATCTTCAAAACGAGAGTTTACATAGGAATTCATTGGAAAACACCTTGTATGTATGCTAATAAAACCTATCACCTATACAACTATAGACGCAGAATGACTTGCCTCTAAACTATAAAGCCTCTTCGATTGCCTTCAAGTATCATCTCAATAGTTTAAGAAATATGGAGCCCTAATCCAGCTTACGAACAATTAAAGCGCTTTAATTGTTCGTAATCGCGGATGTAAAAATTTTGGGTCAAAGCATAGCTCGCGTGGAGACTTCCCGGAATTTGGGTCTAGTCATGGACCCGGCACTGCGGTTTGAGAATCACATCAATGGCGTTGCTAAAACATGTTTTTATAGATTGAAGGTTTTGTACGGGATAAGAGGTTTTCTTAGTATTACCTTAAGAATGAGGCTAGTAGATAGTTTAATCTTATCGAAATTAAATTATTGCGACACGGTTTACGGCCCGTGCCTCTTGTCTCGTACAGAACGTTTAATCCAGCGTGTTCAGAACGCATGCGCACGATTCTGTTTCAATGTAGCTTTTAGAAACCACATTACGCCTTACTTGAACGACAACAATGTATTAAAAATGGCTGCTCGTCGTAAATTACATATGGCAACTTTATTATTCGGACTGATTAATACACGCAAGCCGGCATACCTATACAACAAGTTATTTTGGAGACATGACCATTACAGCTACTCTGCTCGTTCGACATCTTATCCGTTCTCGACGCTTCATCATAAAACTGCTGCCTTTAGGGGGTGTTTCAAATTCGCGGCCACTCACTGCTGGAACGTTTTACTTCCTCCATATATAAGATTCCTTAAAACAAAACAAACATTTAAATTACACTATAAAAGATATTTATTAACTGAACAAAAAAAATAAAAGTATTTTCTAATGTAACTTTATACTTACACATGTTTTATGACCTATGTGTACATGGGACGGAGTCAAACTCCAAGCAGTTGGCTCCGACAATCACTATTCTATGTGATACAATTATATCCCTCATGGCGTGGTTTCCCGTAAAAACGGTATATTTTATGGCGCGAAGCTATAACGTTATACCCACTTTAGGTGACATTTGTTTGTTTCCAATTGTTGGTTATGTTATTTATTTGCACACGCCGCGCTCACTCTGCAACTTGCGCCTGCGACGGCGTGTACATCGCAACTAAATAAATTATAACGACGCAGTTGTGTGCACGTGCAAAACGTCGATTGCGAAACAAATGTTATTGTTATTTTAAAATATTGTGCATTTTATTAGTTATTTTATTATTACTGTTATTTTCGTTTCTTTTTATTTTGTATAAATAATTGAGTAATTGGTTTGACGTCCGTACGTCACTTAAGGTGGCCACTGAAAATCAGCGTTGTGTTGTGGTTTGCACCACTTCATAACATAAAGCTGAGTGGCCACCTACAGGTCACAGTCGCGATCAGCCATTTTATTATTAAGTTTTATAATACTGTGTGTTTTATGTACGTTGCGTCTGTGTATCAATAAATAGTTTTTCTTTCTTTCTTTATCAGTTTCGGCTAAGAAATGCGGCTAATTACCTCGCCTCATTACGTTAATGCTCTTATCACGTTTGTACAAAGGGTGGCTTCGGAACAATGAGATATGGAGCAAGCACCAATTATTGAACTATTTGTACCAGTAAGCGATGAAATGGTTGTTGCTTAGAGTATATGACGTCTAAAAAGACCGCTTTCAGTTCAAAAATGTAGGTAATAATGGCGGCGCTGGGTTACGTTTTTCTGTCCTATTGGCTATTTGACAGTGTTGAAGAACGCATGACTTATATAAAATAAATAAATAAAGAAATGTAATTTACTGCTATTAAATTCCATTGAAAACCGTTTTGGACGGATAATAAATAAATACACGATCGGTCACCAAATATAATTCGGGCAATTTGTTGTTGGTAAATAATTAGCTCAATTTTACTAATGCAGCAGTGTCACCAACTTAAGGAACAAAAAATTATCTACGTTTTTAAAGACGCAAATTAATGTCAGCGCTCCTTTTACATATAAAGTTATTGTTATAAAAGAAGGGACAGGGTGGCCAAGTTTTAACTGATGGTTAAGTGCGTGGTGGTCTGTTGGGATAGAACTAGTCACGCCTGCTGACAGAGTGGTCGAGTGTTGGAATTCCACGATACAATCAGATTTTTCGGAGTCGTGTGTGCTGATAGTCTTTCTCCACCCACTATAACAGTGAAGGAATATTTCGTGAAGAATTTTGCATACTATGGCGGAGTGGAATGAAAAGCATTGTTTTTGCATGGTCTTTTTCTAATGTCCATGAGCGGTTATATATTTTTCCATCAGGCGAATGTCATGCCCATCTCGTCATTCACTGTTATAAACTTCGATCAAATATATACTAGATACACAGTTCCCTGTAAATGTTCTGTTAAAAAGTGGCACCGATGCATTGAAACAAAAAAAGTAAACAAAAAGATCACAAATTCCAAATATATGAACACAAATTCCACCTTATTCCTGGAGCTTAAAGTAGCTTTTCACATAATATTGTCTTAAAGTTCTGCGACGTTTTATAAGCAACGGTGGGTGCGTGACTGAAGGCGAAAGAGTGCTTAAAGCACTCTTTTTGGTGCCATTTTAATTTATTTATTTACTGAATTACTGGGTATGATAGGGTTGCGCACTCATACTGCCTCGCTCAGGAAACCAAATCCCTTACATGTTCCATTTGCTAATTCTGTATACCGACAAAATAGTTACCTTTTACGAGCCTGTCGATCACTCAATGCTATCTATTGGGATGTTGATATAGATCTATTTAATACCAATACCAAGAAATTTAAGAAAACAATGTGTAATGTTTACTTTGGCGCACGCACCTAACAAGTAGTATCTGTACTTGGTACATATTATGTATTATTATGTATTATTATGTATTATTATGTTAGTTATAGTTTACCTGCTTCTTTTTTATTTATTTTTTCTTTTTCTTTACATACAGTTCATATCAGTGAAAACTTGTAATTGACCTTTTCTTTGTTTACTGTTTATGTTGATAATGTATAATGCTAGTTGTAAGTTTTCCTTAATAAATAAAATAAAAAATAAAAAAAATTCTAAGCGCTCATGTTGTATCTAGTGTATGTTTGATCGAAGGTTATAAAAATAATAATATAGGTGACCGCAATTTATCAACATTTCGGATTTCCACCGCTTTCTTCAGAAAGCGTCCAATTTTAGCTTGCTTGGCTATTACTCGCACAAGTGTTGCATAAACTAAATTATTCAAAACAATCCAACAAAGCCATGAACCTTCATTACTCAGGTATTATACTTCCAAAACCAGAGCGATAAAACTTGCCAAGTTCGTACTTCGTATTCGTCTTTAAAGCTCGCATTTCCAGCACAACAATTCTGCGTCCATTGCAGCTCAGCGATAGTGCGGCGCGTCGGCCCGCTGAACATCTGAGCAAAGCGCTTTCAGCGATGCACGGCTTATAACTTCTCAACTTGTGATTTCCGCTAATTTGTTAATGCATAAGTGTTTTTGAATAGCGTTGGTGATTCAGATAGTTCTAGATGCTATTGGTTTAATCTGAAATGCAACTCTACAATCGAAAGTACGATTGAGAGTAGTTAGGCCATATAGTCCACCACGCTGGCCTAGTGCGGGTTGGCGGACTTACATACCATATAAATTTTTATAAATCGCTATGGTATGCAGATTTCCTCACGATGTTTAGCTTCACCGATTTAGTGCGTGGTAATTGACTATCAATACACACATGACTCCGAAAAGTCAGAGGTGTGCCCTGGGGTTTGAACCCGCGACCACCGTGAACATGTAGGCAGCCGCGTTTACATTTACATTTACCAACAGGCCACCACGCACTTTAAATGCAATTGACTTAGAAGAAATAAGATTGCACAGAAATCTCACACATATGTATGTCTTCTTCCTTTCGGATTAACGTTATTTCTTGGTGTAATATACCATCATTATCTTCAAATAAAATTCCAATATTTATGCATTACTGTCAAATATACCTAAGCTATACATATGAATCCATAGTATCAATCGATTCAACCCCTTCGGATGCCAAAGCCCCATGTCCTTCAAGCTATTAGTCAATATTATTCATGTATTGAAATGTTGCTGTCCCGTTTATCAGTAAATGGATGTTGTGAGTTTTTTCGGGATGACGGGAATCCGTCGCTTCAGCATCAATATCTCATAAATATGAAAGGGCAATTTGCTACGGTCGACGCCTCTTGTTTCGATGTTGCTGACTTTCTGCAGAATTGGGCCGTTTTGTAGGAAAACTGGATTTGGTACTTACTGTTGTATTCATATTTTTTTGGGTTAAATGTGACTGAAAGACGGGTGTTATTATAAGGAATGCTTAGAAGGCTATTTGAGTTTTCAAAATTTGATTTGAAAATACGTGAAATCAGTTTTGTTTTATTAATTTAATCGGGTATGAAATTGCGACAAATAATACGTAAATTATCGTTACAACATTAATATGTATGCTAACGCTTACTTTAGTGAGTAGACAGTGGCCTGCGTATTTCGTTTAGTTTGTTTTCGTACCGAGATGGTGATAAGTGGAACAGAAAGAGTTATTTGCCATAATAACTGTATGTATGATGGCAAATAATAATTTTTCCTATTATTTTTAACAAAATCGACGTACACATGTTAACGATCGTTGTCATCAAATCACGACACCCGAAATAACACTTAAACAAGCCAGGTTATTCGCAAAACCGCCGTGTCCCCGGCGTGTCAGCGACAATGTATGTCCAATATGGTGGCGGCGAATTGGACAACACAGCACTTTGTGTCCATGTTCGAACATCTCACGTGTCGACGTGGCTTACTAAAGTCTGGGACTAGTATCAAATAAAATATACCATATATCGAGCGATTCTACATGTTGAAATCTACTTCTATTACCGCATTACCGCACTCCGTGGCACAGCCGGTTAGACGCCGCCTGTGAAACGAGATGCCGCGGGTTCGATCCCCGCACCGAGAGCAATGTTTGTACGGCCCACAAATATTTCTTTCGGGTCTGGATGTGAGACCGGAAAGTCTCTCGTGGTTCCTGATTCCCGCGACACAAGACTCGATCTTAGTGTGGAGTCAGAACTCAGGACTAATTGTATGTGACTGTTGCGTTTTATTTATTTTATTAATTTATTATTAATTTAATCATAACGATGATTGAACACTTCATAAATGATAATTATTTTAGTATTATTATTATTGCATGGGTAAGTCATCACTGCCGCCCATGAACATTCACAATGGTTGGATCATGGATGTGTTGCCGATAAAATTCATACAAGTAACGATTCATAACAAATACCTTTTTATACAGGATATATCAAGATTGCTACCGAAAACTAAGCCGGGTGGTACTTTAATCGGCTTCAGACACAATGCAACAAAAAAATGTTGCAAAAAAGCGACGATTTTTTTCATTTTTTTTTTTCATATGGTCGTTTTTGATGGGTAAATACATTTTTTCCCCTAAAATAGTAGGGTATACCCTATAATTTATACAGACTCTAAGGTATAAAAGAGTAAAGTATAAATTTAAATCATTATTGTAGCTAAGACTGGATTTACCACCCAAAAATGGTGATATTTAAAAAGTGATTAAAAAAAAATAGTCGCGTTTCTTTGCGAAATTTTTAGGTGCATTGTGTTTGTAGTCACTAAAACTACCACCCGGCTTCGTTTTCGGTAGCAGGCTTGATATACCCGGTATAGTCCATAAATACCATTCTTCGGTAAAATATTTAGCAGCCATGTTTACTTCTGATAAAATCCTCTGAGTCTAGTGCAGATTGGATGGACGTCAGTAAACGGATTTTACTGCGCCGTTTTCTTGAAAATAATGAAATATATCCCGACTCTTGATCAAAGATGTTATTATAGTTCAAAAGACCCGTATAATGAGTAATTAAACAATAAAGCAGCATTTAAAAAGTAATAAAATCTTTAGGTTATTATTATATTTTATAGTTTTAACAAATAAATAGTTCCATAAAGTTGTTGTATGTATCATGTATGTAGCTTCCAATATGCGATGCAGAGATTCTTAGAGGCTTATGTTCAACAGAGAATGCTCTGTGACAAAAGATGATATTAAGGAGACCCAATAATAGAGCACTGCCATTTACCACCGTTTTAAGGGGTTTGGCGACAGTTTACTTCATTTCTCTTATTTGAATCACCAAATTTATTTTTTGTATTGTATCAGTCCATAGTACGTCTCACTGCAGGGCACGGGCCTCCTCTATAATTTATACGATATACATATATATAGTACGATTGTGAGTGGTTAGGCCATATAGCCCACAACCCTGGCTTAATGCTGGTTGGTGGACTTTACACAGCAAAGAAATTATTGCAAATCGCTATGGTTTGCAAGTTTCTTCACAATATTTTCATTCACCCGTATTGTGCGTGGTGATTGACTTTCAATACACTCAAGACTCCGAAAAGTCAAAGGTGTACCCTGGGATTTGAAACCGCGACCACCGTGATATATTGGTAGTCGTATCTAGTCGGTTACCAACAGGCCACCACGCACTTTATTTTTTTTTTATGAAGAACTCAATTTCTTCGATAGAGTTAAAAAGCGATAATGTACGCTTAAAGAAACTACATTCAGAAGCACACAACAAACATCCGATCGCTTCAAGGAAAGAATCACTTAAGTATCAGTGTACAAGCACGTTACATTTTTAAAGAGACCATCCAACTTCGCACTTAGCCTGGCGCGAGTTAGTTTTCAATTTGTTAACGTTGTTCTGCTAACGGAGCAAATATCTCGTGTCCCTTCGCTTATAACTTCTACTTTTTTGTTGAATTATCTTTCACTAGTTGTAAGTTTTTGCTGTATGTGATGCAGGAATATCAGACCCAGTTTACGTTTATTAATACACAAGATTATAAATAAATACACTTAACAGGCACATAGTCATTGCACCACATTAAGGTCAATAAAGTTTTGTGTCGAGCATATCAGAACCCAGACCCCAAACAATTACTTGTGAATTGCGAACCTAACAAACATTTGTCTCGGTGCGAGGATCGAATCTGCGGCCTCTCATTCCAAAGCCGGTCTAACCAACTACGCTATGGAAGCTATATATTTTTTAGGACTTAAGATTTTATTTTGTTATGCCTCGTTCGAGTTTCGAATGATGTGTTTATTACGATAAGGTTATGAAAGTCAATTGATCTTTCATTCGGTGATGCTTAGGATGGAGCGACATGAGAATTGATTGATTGATTCCATTCTCTTTTAATTGTGCTATGGTGTGTTGGCTTGACGTCTCTAATTCCAGGAACTTTAATTAGTAAAAATAAGGATAGACAATACTTTTGTCATCGATTTAAACATTGTTAATATGATTAGTCGTTTTTCTATACACATTCTTAAAAAAACAGTCAACAACTACACGTTCTTTAATAGTTTTTACCAATTCTATACCAAGTTTTGGATACCGAAAACGATTCCTAGCATATTGCTTTTAAAATATGGTGTCTATAGAAAGCGCAAGTTTGGCTAAAACCATATTCATTAAAACTGTTCCATTTGGCTAATATGACTCCATAACCTTTCATAATTGTTTGAAATAGCTGTGTTAATGACTTTTAAAGGACCACAATACTGTTTAATAGACCAGGATTATGGTTTTAGTTGGTACATTTTGCGATTCCTGTACTAGGAATAATATGAATTCAGTAAATATATTGTTAACTTGACACGGAATTATCAAAACTTTTCTTAAGGCCAGATAAATTTGAATAAGTAGGATAGTTTTGAATGTTAAGGTTTGAATAAACACGAATTTATTATAACACATACATAAATGTCACGTATGTACACCAAAGGCGTAGGAAGAGACTATGGAGCTCCAGTTTGTTCAATCTTGACATACCACTTTCGCTCCTTCTACTTTCATCAATGTCTTCAATGCATTCTCGTCGGTTAACTTATTATAATCTACAAAGATTATAACTAAATAAATAAATACACCCAACAGTCACATACATAGTGACCCCACACTAAGATCGAGTCTTGTGTCGTGGGTATCAGGAACTATGATAGACTTTCACACAAACACCTAGACCCGAATCAAATACCTGTGGTTCACACAAAATCTGTTTGCGCGGGAATCGAACCCGCGACTTCTCGTTTCACATCTGATGTCTAACGAACTGCGCCACGGAGGCTGTCAAACTCACAAGCTTTACAGTGTAGTTTTAATATCTTCAAGCGAGTATTAAACGCTCCCATTTCGCAACCCAACCCCTGAATACCCGACCCCTCACATCAATAACGACAAAGCCATTGTCATCCCCTCCAATGAAGCAATTGCATTTGGGATTATTCAATATAAACCACATTGTACAAGCAAAGTGGCGGATAGTGTCCGGAATACACCAGGTGTTGGTACAAACATCTGTCCGAATAGGTATGTAAGTAGGGTGACTTTTTATATAGGGAAATTAAATGTTTTAATTTACATTCAAGTTTTTAAATAATTTAGATTAAGATTTAAGATAAATTTTGGGTATGATGTTTGGTATGATGTAAATGTCACTAAAAACTTAAACAAGAATAAAACAAAAAAAAAATACGTCATTGGTAATGCTAGTGGTAGGCCTCTCAAATGTGAGGGGCTGCCAGGGTAGTACCATCGTACCATGGTATAGTACCATGGTACCTAGTACCATCGCTATGTCTTATTCTCCCGCCAAACAGTAGTGTAAATGCACTGTTGTTTTTAGATTTAAAATAATTGTAGCCAGAGCTACAGGTAGTGTTGATGTCACAACAATCGATCTTAGTGTGGGGTCAGGACTATGTATGTGACTATTGGGTGTATTTATTTATTAAACAATTGTATATTTTTTGTCTGGCCGCTTCCAACAGTTCGATGTGAAGATCCTTGGGGAAGGCCTATGTTCAGGGGCCCTACTATTATAAATCCGAAATTCGAATCTTCGTGACGTTTTTCGTTTCGAAACCTACTCTGTAACACGAAATTCGAATCTTCGGATCGAATAATGAATGATTCGAATATATGGGCAATCCGAACATTTACATTTTTATTTATTATATTCATCCGAAACGAAGTTCGAAATTTCGAAAAACGTCACGAAGATTCGAGTTTCGTTTCGGATTAATATAGTAGGGCCCCAGCAGTGGACTCCCTCTGGCTGATATGATATTCATGATGAAACATTTGTATGTGGCTGTGATTGGTACGATACATTAAGCAGATGTGAGCATGAGATAGCAGATTGCTTTTGAAACAGCTGAGTTTCACCCCGTTCGGTATAGCGATGGTAGTGCGATAATGTTTAAATTCAAAACAGGTTTGTTAACGCTAATTGCGCTTGAGTAATTGTGTTTCTGGCAAAACTGTGAATTATTCATAGCTCTGTTCGTTTGTCGTTGAACGTAATAAAAGTATCGTTGACCTAATGTTTTCTTTTCTAATAAACACTCATTGTTGCCCAGTTTGAGACAGTGAACAAAAAAATGAAATGGAAGGATTTGGTTATGAGAATCTTATTTTTTTTAAACTTTCCGACGAAATAAGCATATTCTCCTTTTTGGCAGTTGTTTAAAAAGAAAATAAACAATGCTTTTATAGGTTATACCTTGCCTTTCGTATGTAAACATCTAATAATTTAAGTATTTTTATTATAATTTGGCCAATATTGGACTATGTCGTAGTAAACTATAAAATATGAGATTTTGTGAAAATAACAAAAATATATACGTCTCTGTTCTTGCCTATGCCTACGATAATTGGCCATAAGTAAAAGTATCTGGGGGCGCGGCCGAGCCCCCTCCAAGTCGAGCTATAGGCCGTAACATCCTTTTCTCGAAGCAATTCAGACCATTTTCAACCCCCTATAACTTCGTTGTGGCTAAAGCATGAAGTCTGAATTTTCAGTTACTAAGCAGGCATTGTGTAAACACGGTATATTTAAAATTTCATTCAATTTGAACCAGTGGTTTAAGAATTGTAACTTGTCAAACTTTCGTAATTTTGTCACTCACTGACTGACTGACCGATCATCAAAAGTCGAAGGCACTTCTAGCAGACATAGAACCTTCAAATTTAGAATATAATTAGTGTTTAGTGTCTAAAGTAAGGAAAAATTCAAACATTTCATAATTTGTGTCTAGTTTTCTAGATAGACCAACTTCGTGAATAACTTTGTAATCCCATATAAATGTATAGGATTACAAAGTTACATTTGCAGTTAATGAACCATTGTACCCGTATATAATGGAATAATAGTTGTAGATAGATATCTATATATATGAGGCATAACAGGAGGGGATATAGAGAGGGAAATGGTGTATTCAGCCTATGAAACTGTACAACATTCCTCTAGAAAAACATGACGAAGAAAAACTTGCAAATAAATAGACTAAATAGCTCGAAAATATCAATTACAATGAAAGAAAGAACTTTAATAATCAAATCCGCTATATTTGTGATAAATTGATACCTACAAAAATAAGAAAAATCCATAAGACAGAGGCTTTAAAAAAATCGTTAGTGATATTCTAGAAGTAAGAAGTACCGAAAAGGAAAAAGTAGGACTCTACAAAAAGACGCGAGATCCCATCAAAAACATCCTGTAAAAAAATTCCAAGTCTCGCAGCTCAGGTTTTCTAGCGCAAAAAGTTGTGAGATGCATGTAATACCAAGTCGATTAATTTATTTAGTCCTTAAGGGACCTTCTATATAAGTTATTACGTTAGTTATTACCATATCAATATAAAAAAATCTTTACGTTTTAAATAAATAGATCGACTTGGCCAGCAGCATTATGTATAAATTGTACGATACATTATGTTTTCATGCGATGGCCAAGTCGATCCATTTATTTAAAACGTAAAGATTTTTTTATATTGATATGGTAATAACTAACGTAATAACTTTATATAGAAGGTCCCTTAAGGACTAAATAAATTAATCGACTTGGTATTACATGCATCTCACAACTTTTTGCGCTAGAAAACCTGAGCTGCGAGACTTGGAATTTTTTTACAGGATGTTTTTGATGGGATTTTCTTTTTTATAGGTTACTTAGGTATTTTGTTAAGTAAGTAAATACCAATTCCACAAACTCAGGTATGGAGATTAAAATTACCTATTTCTTCCAGTCTTCTTTAGTTGACTTTTATTTATTCGAACATGGTTTTTAACTTATGATCTATAATTATTTTAATTTGAAACCCATATACTTACTACATGTCATAAGACAAACCAATTGTTGATCTTTCCCGGAGTTGTATTCAAACCATCATAAAATACAATGTACTAATGGCAAAATTCCTCAACGTGTACAGTATTTGTTAATGATGAATGAGACTCGTTTGCTCCGGCGCCTGCACGCATTACGAGTGGCAGATGTTTTTAATTGGGCCTAATTTGACTCATCTCTCCTTATTGTCCATACTTGGTACGAACGCTTTCTGTTTCGCCCACGCCACATGCTTTCATTGTTAATTTTTATCTGATAAAGTTTAATATTTACGCGTTCGACCTAGTAATAAACAAATAAAATAAATAACATCCAACAGTCACATACATAGTCCTGACCCCACACTAAGATCGAGTCTTGTGTCGTGGGTAACTACAAGAGACTTTTCGGTCTCACAAACACCCAGACCGTAATATTTGTGGGCCGCACAAAAATTTCCCTCGGAGTAATAGATTTAATATAGTTTTCAAAGGATTAAAAATGGCAGAATTAGCTAAAATTTAAGTCCTTATCATAATTACCTGGAAACGCAATAAAAGTTATTCATTTCCTGCAGACAGAATTAGTTTTGTAATTTATGATCGGTTGATTCGAAAACTGATCAGGAAATATTCAATTCCAAACAAACTTTATTCGAAAATGTCACAATGAATAACCTGGTAATTGATCCAATTTATCTACGGGACAATACGCTGTCCACTAACGAAGTAATACATCTCATATCTTCAACACCAGACACAGATCCTCGTGGTAGACCGCTCATATGTGAGAAGCCGCCTGGGTAGGTACCACCGCAATGTATTACACCCGCCAAACAGCAGTGTAAATGTACTGTCGTGTTCCGGTTTAAAGGACTTGTACACAGAGAAACTATTGGACATATTGAGACTTAACATCTTATGTCTCAGGATGGCGAACGCAATAGAATGCCAAAGATTCCTTTGTAATTCAAGGTGTTGTTTCGTTTTCCTACTGTTCATAAGCGGTCGTTTCGCTTATCATCAGGCAAACAGCATACTCGTCTAGCTATTCAAATCCAAATGAACAAACGCTTCAAACCTAATAAATGTACGCAAACATTCCCTCGGCTCTGAAAGCAAGTTTGTACGTCGCAGAAGATTTTAAACATAATAAAGTATTTTAAACGCATTACGTTTGCGACTCGGCTGCGGAAGCGATCGCATACGACGTCGCTATTGAATTTCACATAATGTCTCCTAAATCATCTTTTATAGTCCGAGTTGTTTGTGCAATTTTTATTCGTATCGCAATGAATATTGTTTGCTACTTTAGAGGAAATATATTCGTTTATGGCTGTTTTAAGCATGGAGAACTAATATCATGCCAGTAGATACTGCACTTTAAGCAATTTTTGTGCCAGTTAAAAAATGATCAAAATGGAATGCCTACTTTTTTGGGCTAGTGTTAACCCATTTTTTTTTCTCTTTCTTTCCCTCTCTCTTTAGCCACTGGAAGTCTACTGCTCTACATAGGCCTCCACCAAGGATCCCCACAAGGACCCGTTGGAAGCGGACTGTATCCACCGAGTTCCTGAAACCTTAACCAGTTCCTTCGTTTTAGAACACTGAGCTTGATTTATATTGCAATAAAGCTATATGAAGTCCCAATGCGATTATAAAAAATATAATGATTTACAATTTCATATTGCAACATCAAAATTTTCCGATAAGTTAAATGGCAAAAATATCTAATTAAGTAATGCCTAGAGAAATTGGTTCGACTTTAAGTCCATACCTAGAGAAGGCAATTATCAATTAATTTCAAACGACATTATTACCTAAATTGAGACACTAATTTAATACTATTACGTGCGAGAATAATTTCTGCGCATCGGTGAATGGAAATTGGGAATTCTCCGTTGATAAAATTTGGAATCGAAATCCTAATAGTATTAAGACCACTCTATCCTACAAAAATGAAGGTTTTACGAAGCGTATAATAGAAAAATTATCAGCTAATTATACTCACAAAGACGTCACAAATTGTTATAGGATATCCATTGAGGACGAAAACCTTTCGTTTGTAACGTCATAGCGTTGTGGATACAAATTGAATTTACCTCTCCGCCTTTACCCGATGGCTTGACGGCCGGATCATTATCGACTTTGGGCTGAGCTTCTCAAACTATTGAAATATTAAAAGAAAGAAAAAATGGAAGGAAGATGAGAAACTTATAAGATTATGAGATTATCCAATAAAAAATCCAATACGGTCACTTTGTGGAGTCTGTATGAAATGAAAACTAATTTTACACGACGATAATGTCTGTTTCTAACCATTGTTGTTGTTAATGGATGATCACTTAAAAAGTAAAATGTTTCATTTCCTTAAGCCTAACCGACAGGAAATGAATTGACGGCTTATCTGATGATCAGTGGTTATTATTGTTGATGGTAACCTTTTGTTTATTTATTTTTTACTTATAATGCGAAGGGTGACTGGATGTTTTTACTCAACATGGTGTTATTTATAGTTTTGGTGAGGATACGGTATGTCTGACAGTGACAACGCTTGATGACCTAGACTAGGATGTCAAACATTTCGAAGTCCTTAGGCCATACTCATTCTAGTTCAACGATTATAAAGAAATTCGTTTGGCCTATAATTTTATTTTAACAAAATTCCTTGCCAGTAAGACCCCGTTGAAAAAACCCTTTTCAAATGTCACATAGCATTCTCCGAGAAAAGGAGCTGTCCAAGTTTGGAAACCACATGCCTGTCCTTTATGTGTGGGGGTACGGTAATGGGCCACAAAAGGGAGTGAAGATAGGGCCTCGCTCCCAACAATTACTGCTCAGTACATACTATTTTATTTAATAACACGTGGAAAAAACGACACTCAATATCATATTCTCACACTAATGTTTTTGTATTTTCATATTTTTATGAAAGGAAGTTAATAAGGCCAGTATTGCATGTCGTCGAAGAATAATAGGAAATATGCACTAGACTTCAAAATAGGTCAAAATATTTTTTTTGTAATCTTTGAAATATACCTTAAAGATATTTTCTAAATTTATCAACTCTAAATCGGTAAAATAAATACTTAAAAAATGACATTACAAATTTGCCGCGCATTTTTCCCGAAACGCGATCTATAGCTTGAAAAGGAAAGTGACGACAATGGGCACGTTCTTATGAAGTTTTAGCTTGTTAAGTGTATTGTTTTACGTTTGTTTATGAGTTATTTTGTACTTTCTTTATACTATTAAATAAAATGGATTATTTTGTCACAAAATACAGTTCTGTAGCAATTCATGAAAGAAACTTAATCCAAATACTACTTTGTTCATATCGTGCCCTCTGACGTCACAGCGAGTTCGCGCCAACATGGCGTTTAAATGCTTCGAAACTGATAGCAGTTTTGATTATTTTTTTGTACTTTTTTTATTGATATTTTCAAAGACTTATATTTTTTCCGATAATGTAATAACATACAGAATTGATTAAAAATATAAAAAAATTACATGCATATTCCCTATTGGCTTTCACTTGTCGATATCGTGTGGGCGCGCCATATACTTAATCACTTCCTTAAAAATCTTTAATATTTTATTTCGATATTTATCATATCAGGCATGTTAGGGTTTGAAGAACATTTTATTATTTCTGGGCACAAAGAAATTTAGCTCGAATGTGTTATAATGACACAGGCAAAGCTTCACTCATAAATTCAGAGCCATGTCGCTTCTGTTTATAGACAGATGTGATGCCAAATAATATATCTTATATATAAAAATGAATCGCAAAATGTGTTGGTAACCGCATAATTCAACAACGCCTGGACCAATTTGGCTGATTTTGGTCTTGAAATATTCGTGGAAGTCCTGGGAAGGTTTTAGGGGGGAGAAAAATAGGAAAATATCTGAGGAAGATACTAAAAACCTTTTTTTTGGGTATCGTTCAAGCGTGATGCGTCCAGCCAGTATAGGATGATCTTTGTTTATTTGACGGGAGACGTAAAAGACGGTCCAGCTTCAACTACCACCCAACGTAAAATGATCTATCTTTCCATTGTCTTTCATTGACGGCTGACGAAATAGAACAAAATTCAAAAAATGTGTACATCGTGTATATAATATTATCTAGATACGGCGTCTTGCTCATAATTTTGTTAAATGTAAATTAAAACGATGTCCACATCTACCAAAATCGCCCATTGTTTTTTGAGATTATTGCAACAGTTTTAAACAAAGTATACTCTATCGAAGCGTTTTGCCGGAGTATACCAAAATATATCTAATTATAATTTTTCGTTTTCATAAACGACATTGTTTTTTGAATTTATACTTTTAGATGCGCTGGGGGACATATTTAAATTTCGCATTAGTATTGTTTTCAGACTCAAGAATAAAAAAAATATTGGTACGTTGATGCCGTATCTAGACATTATAATGAAACGATATGCAGTTTTATATTTTTAAATATTTGTTCTATTACTTACGTCACCTGGTAAGGCAGTATGAAGGTTTTATTAATTTGTATATGGTAACGTAATAGACGCGACTGCCAACAAGTTAACGATGGTCACGGGTTCAAATCCCAGGGCACACCTCTGACTTTTCGGATTAATTTCTACGTGAAATAAAATCCGCCAACTCGCACTAAGCAAGCAGGGTGGACTATAATATCTTCTTCTACAGGGTATATCAAGACTGCTACCGAAAACGAAGCCGGGTGGTAGTTTAAGCGACTTCAGATACAATGCAACAGAAAAAGTTGCAAAAAAAAGCGTCAATTTTTTTTTTGTTATTTTCTTCCTTTGACCATATTTGGGTGGTAAATACATTTTTTTTCCAAAATAATAGTGTATACCCTTTTATTTATAAATAATCTAAGGTATAAAAGTGTTTAAATTATTATTTTAGCAAAAACTATGGATTTAACACTCAAAAATGACGATATTTAAAAAATCATATATAATAATTGTCGCGAAATTTTTAGTTCATTGTGTTTGTAGTCACTGAAACTACCACCCGACTTCGTTTTCGGTAGCAGTCTTGAGATACCCGGTATAATATAAAAATGAATCACAAAAAGTGTTGGTAAGCGCATAACTCAACAACGCCTGGACCAATTTGGCCAATAGGCTATTTGACTGTATAAAAAATATTGACTTATTTGTTTCCATCCGTGTACATAATTTAATTTTAAAACATATTTCATTATCATACATTAAAATATTGTATATTTTGGCTAAAAAACACAATTATAATTTAATTTATTTTGAGTTCGCGCCACGTGATCGTAAACGATTTTGATTGGCTATGACGTCATGCGTTTGTATGAACTACTCACCTACAGGAAATGAATGGGATTGATAACGGCATAGATGCAAATTGAATATTAAAAATACCTTCAAAACGAGTTATTTGACATTAATACCCGTGAATTAATAATATTATCATGTCCAATGTAATAAAATGTGAAGAAAGAAATATAATTCTATTTTTTTTGACAAAAACTCATTGAGGTATACAACTGGAGGGGATCTAGACCAAATAATTTGGAACATTTGCAAGGGTACATGTACCCTTACGCTGACAGTCGGCTATGACAGTTGTCATTTATGCTATTTATTCTAATTGCTTTAAAAATACCGTACTCACAACTGAAGACATGTAATAACCATTCCAGTTCACTTGAAAAAAATATAGAATTTAATTCCATACGTAAATTAACGATAATTTGAATAAAGTAGCAAAAATATTAATAAATTAGATTATGTACCAAAGCCGTTTTGACAAATGTCATATTTTAACAAAATTATAGAATAAGATTAATGTTACGGACAAATAGGTAAATATAGAAAAAATCGTTTATTTGTTTTATTTAATATATTTATTATTAGATACATTGGATATTGTAAATATATTTTTTCACTATCCATATTTTTGACACAAAAGTATTTTTTAGTAGGATAACTCAATACGCTATTTGACTATTTTCTGAAAACCATACCACATTATGAAGTGGAGTCTATAGACCTTACAAATAAAGGTTATTTTTAATTACTATATCTATATCATTTAAAAATAAATTTACAAAATACACTGAATAATTACATTGTCAAAACGCTCTATCTGGCAATGTGGCGTTCAGTTCGTAAACATCCATTCCAGAGATTCGTTCGCATGTCACCCATTCTCTAATCAACCATAGATCAATCAATCAATCAATAGTCCGAATGAGGTTTTGTCAAAAAAAAATTTTTTTTTTCTTTCTTCACATTTTATTACATTGGACATGATAATATTATTAATTCACGGGTACAAATGACAAATAACGCGTTTTAAAGATATCTTTAATATTTTATTTAATTTGTATCTATGCCGTTATCAATCCCATTCATTTCCTGTAGGTGAGTAGTTCATACTAATGCATGACGTCATAGCCAATCAAAATCGTTTACGATCACGTGGCGCGAACTCAAAATAAATTAAATTATTATTGTGGTTTTTAGACAACATATACAATATTTTTAATGTATGATAATGAAATATGTTTAAAATTAAATTATTTACACGGATGGAAACAAATAAGTCAATATTTTTATACAGTCAAATAGCCTATTATAGGTTTTGTTGTTTTTAAAATCTATATAATAATGTAGCTTTATAAGTTATTAAAAATGCATGATTATATTGGGCTTTTATATTTCGTTTTACTTTATTCTGAAACATTAGGTAACAAATGTAACAAATATATGAAGTGTCGTATCTGCAGCAATGCCGACTTGATCTATAATATAATCCGCTCCAGTTGTAATACCTCAATGCAAAAACTCATTCGGACGATTGACTGATTGATTGATCTATGGATGATTTAAGAATGAGTGATATATGCGAACGAATCTGTGGAACGGATGTTTACGAACTAAACGCCACATTGTCAGACAGAGCGTTTTGACAGTGTAATTTTTCAGTGTATTTTGTTAATTTATTTTCAAATGATATAGATATAGTAATTAAAAATAACCTTCATTTGTAAGGTCTATAGACCCCGCTTCATAATGTGGTATGGTTTTCAGAAATTAGTCAAATAGCCTATTCTTTTTTAAATGGTTATTATTACTTTATTACTAACAAAAAGTAATGGCGTGCAATATTATTAGGAAAAACAGCATTTTGGTGCTGAAATAAGGGACGTAATATTGGATGGACAATAAAAAACGCTAAAGTTTTTAATGTCAAAATTTCATAAGGCAATCTTTATATGTACATGTATATGGAGAGACGGGATATAATAGAGTGGAAGGTACGGGAGAGGGCTGGGATAGCTGACAGATTTGATAGGACGAAATGTAAATGCACGTTATAAGACGGGATGGATAATAAAAGAGAAAGGACGGGACGGATCGGGAAGAGACTTAACAGACGGATGAGACGGGATTGAGCCAGACAGTAGGATAGCTATGTCAAGTTTAGGTATACAAGAGATTAATACGAAAAATAACATGTATTTGGTGTGGAGTGGAATCAAAAAATATATGCACCCAGGCGAAGCTGGGTCGGGCCGCTAGTTGTAAATAAATTCAAGCACACTCCCGTCAACAATACTGCTCAAAGTTACACATCTCAAATATTACAGTTTCAAATATAATAAACAGTTGAAAATGTTTGGCAGTGTTCCTGCTCTACGGTGCAACGGTACTGCGTTCTGACGATATGATCCGAGCCACAGGCAAGTGATAGTTCGTGACTGTTACGTCACGACCCGTTGTGCGATCACTAATACGCGCCTCGCACACGCTCATGCCGAACTGACAGTCTCATTATTTTTGTCATGTTAGTAGTAAATCTCTGAAGTATACCCAGTAGTAACGTATATATCTAAGTGATTTTTGATACTAATCTATAGTCTCTGCCTACCTCTATGGGATACACGCGTGACGATTATGTATGAATACCGCGTGATATTGACATATTGTAAATAACTTCGTCCACATATTTGTAACCACCCCAGGAAACATTGTACCAAGTTAGATAAAAATCCACCTGATAGTTTTGTCAAAAATCACGATTTTGTATTTCGTAATTTTCGATCACTCTGTACATGCACGAGTAGTTTTGCCGCTCAGCTGACGAAGGACTTTGACCCCGCAAACATAAAACTTGGCGAAATAGAGATCCCTCAATATGTTCTACACTACAATCATTATTATTAATGTAGCCTAGAACATGATCGTTATTTTACAAGTAAGTAATAATGATTAACTGGTGTATTTTTTAGTAAGCATTTACTCAAATACATACACTAATTACTAGGCACTCTCAAAATCCAATATACACATTAAAAGGTTTCTTGAATATTAGAAATACTTACACGGTATTTTAATTGCACAATACATAAACTTTAATTGTAACCATAATCATACGCCACCAAAAAAAAAAAATTCGGTCACGTGACAATCGGTCCAAATAAGTATACATGAATAAAACTATGCATCAAGAATAAAATTTCTTTCAGCTTTGTTTTTACACAGTTTGCAGTCAATTTTAAGTATTGTTTGAATCCAACACGCAATATTTCAATTTAACATTTCCAAAACAATTTTACGTAAACGTATCCTAACGCGCCATGTTCCTTCTGTACTTTGCATTTACTATAATCACTTGTTGCCAGATCATACATCTTGTTATTATTATGTCATAATATGCAACTGTCCCTTTTTCGCCCTTGGATTGAGTTTAATTATAAGAAAGTGACAGCATACGAAACATTGTTGAAGTAGTGTTGTGAAATTATTCGAGGACACTTAATCGATATTTTTTTATCTCAATATTATTTAATATTATAAATATGGATCTAAATCAAGCTTTACTATAGTGTGAGTTGACTTAATATTATGTCAGAAATATCATGGTAATTCGGTTTTGTCGCTTACGGTTGATTTTAATAATTTGGAACATCTTCAATACTTAAAACCCAACGTAAGGAACAAAAATCAAACCGTATTCAACTCTTTTTTAAGAATCCCTGACGTAAAGGGTGGTAGAAAGTTCACCTAACGTTAAGTAATATAACCATTGACGAAATTATTAAAAATAAGAATTTAAGTAATTCCAGCAAATGAGCAAGCAGATCATTTTATGGTAAATGGTCACTGCCGCCCATGAACAGCCTCGACTCATGTATCATGAATGTGTTACCAGACCATGACATTACGAAGGGAGCGGGAAGGAAAAAGCCGGCAATCTTACTCACCGATCGAAATGCGACAGCGAAACTGTCGCTTCAAATCATTCGCCTGTGAGACAGCGGTACCTCCCCGGACGAGCCTGTTCATTCATGCTGAGTATCGGGGTGCCCTTCGCTCTGGGATATCCGGTGCCGTCCACAATGCGTGTGACGTTAATTGAGGGGTTTTTAGCATACGGATATTCTGGAGTAGATATTGTTAGGGACCGATCTCGGCCACAATATCCACTTTTATACCGGGCTGGAAGGCCAGAGACACTGATATACCCCTTTCGACCCCCTGATACCCCCCCGATACCCCCCCGAGGTATCGAAAGGGGAGCTTAAAGCTTTTTTTTCTTGAACAAAAAAAAAGTGCACAAAGTTATTTGACTAATCTCGAAAAATGACAATAACTTGACAATATTTAATGTTTCGAAAGTAAACTTTGTGAAATCTTAATTTTATACAAATACACCTATGTATTCGCAGCTGTAGATTGTTTTATTAATTAACTACTTACGGGTAAAATTGCTTAGAAAAGTAAAGTTGACACATTCGACTAAACTACAAATAATCGATATCGATTTCGAGATATTTTAATCACGGCCCTTATTTTAAATTACCAATCACATAAAGATTTTTTTACGCCAATCAGAGTATCTCATTTGAAATACTATTATCCAATCCAGTTACGTAATTACTGCATCAACCAATCCATCCAATCAATCCATAGGGATCTTACATTTTTTAGCAAATCCTAATGTATGGTGGCGCGGGCGGCGCGGCGGTAAGCTCAGTGTTCGGTGTACTGCGGTACAATTGGTAATGTAAACAAAGACGCGCGCGCGCAGAACTCGCCATTTTGATAGTTTTTAAATTCTGTTATTATTATTCTGTTGTTATTATTTTATTGTTAAAGTTTTAGTATTTGTGTTTGTAAGTACATTTTAGTTAGTATTATTTTGTTTTTTTTTTTATTATTAATTTACTTTAGGCGTATTCTTAATACAATGACGAATACTTCTAGTACTGTGGAATACACAGATATGGTGTTATTGTATGGCGAGTGTAATCAAAACGCCGCGCCGCCCTGGCCCTCAGAACATATTGTGAGAGATTTGGTGTAGCTGTACAAAGATTAAGGTACAGTGGTCAGTACTCAGTTGTTGCCCTAGACGCACGAAGATGTTCCTCCCCGTCGTATTCGAATTAACTTAGAGGAGCGGATTTTGAATTGCTTCCGGGACAACCCAAACATGAGCATAAGGCAGGCTGCACGGCAATTCCGTGTGAGTTATTTTTCTGTGCACGGGATATTAAAAACAATTTAATTTGTTCTGTGATTACTATGAACAATTTGTGACATGGGAAGATAGTTCTCGCGATCGCAGCGCCGCGCTGCATGTACTAGCAGGTCGGCTGTTTTCAAAAACGCGGGAATATTGCGATGTTGCCGCTCCGCTCCGTACGGACGCTGTAAATCAGGTAAGTGTAATTATAGGACGTTCAAATTAAATGCCATTATTTTGACTTATAATTTGTTTGAATAATCAACTTTTTTGTTTCTTCTTCGACGACAACTCCTATGCGAGCAAATAATATAACTTACTACGCGATGCACATGGTTTAATTTATTGTAGGGGGTGTCAAAATCACGCTGTATATGAATACTGATATAGACAGTTTTTTTAATCGCTATATCGTTTAGACAGTTATTATTTAAACGTCTGTTAAGTAACTAAAGATAAAAATATTTAGTTGATAAGAATATTGATAACGGAATGGGTGCAAGGTTTTCTTTATATATCTTGATATGACACTATTGTCAAGTGTTAAATGCTTTTAATCTAATGTTGCCTTTTTTTATTTTTCAGGTAAATACTCCCGTTTATAGTCATCCGAATATTTTTTTAAAGTGAGTAAAAAAATCAATTGCATAATATCAATAATTAAGTTTGAGTATGCCAGTCGCAAATACCCCTAAATTGGTATGAATATGTATATTTTTATTCCTTTTACCTACCCATCGAACATTGTATAACAATAAGCACTGCTTTAAATATAGATAACCTGAAAAAGATCGTCATTACTCTTATTAAAAATATGTAAGTACAAAAGGAAATTACGATTCGAAATAACGCAGACGAAATCATAGTCTCGGATTGAAACGCTCAAAAGGATTAATGAAAGATTAAATTTAGAGTTGAAATGAAGACAATGGCTTTGCCTGCATTATAATCGGACTTATTTTTTTATTTCACAATTCGTTAAATATGATGTGGTGTAAAATTTAGTTGGTGTTCTCGCCTGTTCCCCTGAAACGATACAATTTTCGATATTATTTTTATAGATGTGATCGGATCGCGTATCTCCATAAGCCAATGATAACTTCCTAGCCGTTTTCGGCTTCAGCAACTGTTATTGGAAATAATAAAAAGTAATAATATTTTTTTTATTCACTACGTACATGATACAATATTTTTTATGAGTATTACGCAACTGAAATTCAATTTAAAAACGAAAACATTAAAAAATATGTCGAGATCATCAATCATCCATGTGGCTGCAGTGCCGACGCTCATTTTTACGGTGTATGTTGGGGAGCCTAAAATAAAAAATGGATTGCATGGGTTAAATTCTTAGTTGTTATGAGACTAAGGTCGTCAGAGAATCTGATGTTGAAGTTCCCGGTACACAAGACATCATTCTACGATCGCTCCTTTACTGTAGAAGCAGTGCGATTGTGGAATGCATTGCCTCTCAGTATAAAACGGTCACCCTTCTTGGAAACTTTTAAATCGAGAGTGAAAGCATACTTTCTGGCAAGCTAAAACTGTGTCCATACTTTACTATTCATATATTTTATTATATTGTATGTATGTTGTTTTGGTGTATGTTTTTTCATTGCATCGTTATATATATTATTATTACTTTTTTGAATATGTATTTATGTATTGTTTATGTAAGTTTATCTTTTAGTATCATAAAAGCACCGTCAATGTTTACCACTTATCTCCTCTTCTTGCACGGTTGTCTGGAAGAGATCGCTATTAGCGATAAGACCGCCGTTTTTTAACACTTTTTGTTTTTCTCTTTTTATTTTTGTAAATACTTTGTGGTGTTTAAATAAAGAGTTGTTATTAGACTAAAATGTCTCGTAGTTTCTGACAACCATAAATAAATTGTACTTTAATGGCTCGAACTATATGACGGTTCGCTGTATTAATCTCTCGCCCATATCGTAATTTACGTCATAATAAAGTTTAAACTCAGGCCATAAAGGTCAGTGTGAGTAACGTCCAATCGTCTAGGTAAATTGAGAGTGTGCGCCGAGCCTTATACATTACTCATGCATAGTAGAGAAATGGCCGTGTCAATTTATACTGGCGGTGCGAGCTCCGTGCTCCGACATTATTTTATTTCATTACTAGTGATAGCCGCCGGGTTTGCTCATGATCTGCCGTGAACGTGACATGCTGGACTTTTATCCTATCTAAAAATAAACGGTGCGGATTCGAACCCTGATAATGGGTTTACTGTTCTTTTGTAGCTCGGTGTACGCAATCGTTATTGGTTAGATTGTTAGTAGTGAAATGTTAGTTTTGTTTTAAAAGTTCATTTTTATATTAAATCTTCTTCAGATTTCTACTAGGAACTTGGAATTTCTTACATAAATAAATTACATTTCTGTGGTCACTTTCTAGTTTGTAAAATATGAAAACGGGATCAAAAACAGAATAATCTTTTGTGAACATTTATTTTAAATGTGCTATATCAACTCCATAGTTCAAACGTGTACCCTTGAATAGAAATTTAATTATAAAATATCATAATTGCTAGAATATTCAAATACCAAAAAAATGCAATATTTATTGTAAATTATAAGCATATTAAAGTCACGCATAGATGCTTTCAAATAGCATTATGTCAACTCAGCAACAAGCACAAAATTAACGTATGAATGAAATGTTTTCGTGTTATACATCAGCAGGAAACCTCGTGAAAATGTATGGTAATGTATTCTCGAATTTCATCTCACAAATTTTTACGCAACCAAGATAAACTCGAGATGTATGTACGATACTATACTATATATTACATATTATACTATATATTACATACATACCTAATCGTCACGCCTGTATCCCATAGGGGTAGGCAGAGACTATAGACCGCCACTTTGCTTGATCCTGACATATTACTTTCGCTTCAACCAGTTTCATCAACCTCTCCGAATATTTGTACAGTATAAGGCTTAGGCTGTATGATTGGATGCAGGCCGCTTCCAACAGGTAGATGTTGAGACTTCCTGTCAATAAAGAGAGAGATATAAAGGCTAAATAAATGGATAGGCAAGAAAGCAACTTTCAATTTAATTCATTGTAGCTAGAGTAACTTCTGGACATATTGGGACTTAACATCCTTTGTCTCAGGATGGCGAGCGCAGTGCAAAGCAAGCATTGCTTTGTAATTCAAGGTGTCGTTTGGTTTTACTATTGTTCATGAGCGATCGTATCGCTTACCAGCAGGCGAACGGCATGCTCGTCTTGTCATTCATAGCAATAAAAAAACTCGCTTATAATATTGTGTATTTTTCTCTTAAATTATAAGCGCTTGGTATTCGAATATCGAATCTCGAATTGTGTTTCTCCAATGAATAAATTACTTGTCTTTACAAGAAATACAAGTTCTATAAGTACTGAAAGTAATTAGCAATGTGATTGCTTTCACCGGATATAAAAATATCTTGCTACTCAATTCATTGTCTCGACGGCAAGAAAGAAAATAAAAGTTTAATATCAACTTGATCCAATGCGTTCTGCGATTGAAATCAGACTTTTATTAGGAGTAAAATCAATGTTTTTAATTAAATTTCTCTGCGAAAGCTTTTTAACGTAAACTTGTCGTAGACAATTAGTAGAATTAAACAGCCTCCATGGCTTAGTTGGTTAGACGCCGACTTTAAAACGAGAGGCAATAGATTCCATAACTGCACTTTATGTTATCCACAAGTATTTGTTTCGGGTCTAGGTGTTTGTGAGACCAAAAAGTCTCTCGTAGTTCCTGATACCCACGACACAAGACTCGATCTTAGTGTGGGGTCAGGACTTTGTATGACTGCTGAAAAAACAAAGAAACAAAGCGAGATTTTCACGGCCATCTTATTGATACTCCAAATGTACTGAAGGGCCTATCCTTAGTTTTTATTTTAGCATTTATTTCGAGTATGGGTGTTTCTAATTCTTTAAAGATTCATACCTTATACTGAAACCTTAGTGTGCGGTCGGAAATGAAAAATAATTATCGTACAATAGAAAACATATCAGCTGGCTCTCAAGTCCGACATAATGCACGTGTTCATTACAAATTCATAATATACTTATACGAGTACATGCGTCTATTAATATGATAATGGCCGGTTAAAAGGAAACTGAATTAATATCAATATTATAATATCCACGACCGCCATACAATTTGAATATATTTTGGTGAATCACGTCAGGTGTCGTGGCGCGTGCCCCGAGACTTGTCACGACTAGACATTGTATAAATTATCGTATTTGTTTATTTAATATGTCATTATTGTTACCAGGAGTAAATAATATCGAGATATATTAAGACAAGTAGGTACTGAAAATCATATGCTAAATCTTTATGAACCTAATGTGTCGTTTAACACAAGTAAATTGAATCAATACGATGATACTCCTTTCAATATATTTATAATTTTTTTATAGGTATTAGTATGGAATATTCATTTTTAATTAAAATGACATAAATATATATATTAAGCTTCACTGCTATTATACTTAGACACAAACAAAATCATTCACATTCACATAGTCAAAACATTTCAGAAAAATCAGGCCACTTCTACCTTTGCTTATTCCGATGATAATAAAAATGCCGGCAAAATCAATGTAACTTGGCAACCCTGGTCGCAATTATTATGGCTTCATTGCAAGATGTTTACTGCACTGGGTCAGGAAGGATTTGCAACCTGTGAGTTGACTCCCAAATGAGACATGATTTGACGCGGTTGTGCCATTCCGGATATACAGTTATTGTTGATGCAGATAGTAATTGTGATGACGATATATGAATTATGACTCATGACTCAGTTAGTTGAATCTACTGTAGTTGATGGCATATCTAGAATTGATCGAATTGGAGATCTAAACCATTTAAACCATTTATTTCTTCCACACACACAATACAACAAAATAACAATAAGTTAAGAATAAGATAACAGTTAACAGGCCTAAACCTATGGTGTTGTCATTCCGAAATTAGATGTGTGGATTATCAATAAATAAATAACGGATAACGCCAGGTAAAAAAATAGATAAAAATAATACATAATTAATAATTTTAATTAGTTAGCGACCAAAGAACCATAATATTACAACGGATCAGAAGAAAGGTGGATGAAGAGGAAGGAATAAATAAATGTGTAGTTGATTTGGTAACAATCGGTAATAACAGTATTTTTAAACGTAATTTAAAGAAGATAAATACACCCAGTATTCATCAGACTCCATAAAACCCCTGGGTTGTAATCAGAAACTGCGAGAGAATTTGGTCCAGCAACATCTACGACCGAAACAGAAATTGATGTAATTTATGTATCTATTTGTAATGACGAATCTAAACCTCTGGCATGTAATTTCATAGCCAGTTTCTTACCCAAATGCGCTACCGAGACTTTTTAGCATTCATTCGTAGAATTAGATGTATAATTTACTTGCATTACAGTAATAGGTTACATGTTTATTCAAGACTTAATAATACCTGCAAATGAGCAAACAAATTTTCGAAATCGCAGATTATTTTAAATTAAACATAGTTCAGCCTCCAGTAATCTGATAGACACAACGAAACGTGACAGCAAAGCAACATCAATTCAATTTCCTATGAGTACTATTGTGGATCGAAAGAACAAGTTTTTAAATAAAACAAAGGGTAAACTGACAGATAATATAATTGTCTCATTGTTACTGCCTCAAATAGGGTTATAGGAACTTGTTAGGTTCTAACTACTCTCAGGACTATTGCATTTTTTAATGTCCGGTTCATATTTATATTCCTAATAATTGAAATCAATACTTGGTTGCTGGATGATACCGCTTTTCGCTATTCCTGACATTTTGTATGCAACATTTCTTGATGTACGACGATTGAAGGCGTGAAAGTGTAACAATGAATGTCTTTTTCGGATCTAATACATTAGTGAGGATCTGAGTGGATCTTTCTGATTATGTACATTTTAGACTTTCTTTTTATCTCTGGTTGCTCACTATTTTTCACTATACTATAAAATTTGGTACATTTTTAGCGGTACAAACCTGCAAATCCCGGAGGCATACATGAATAAATTGGGCTGAATATTTGTTGGCACGCAGTGCAGCGTCAAAGAGTTTTTAACTAGCGAATATCGAGTGTTGGAACAACTGAAGATTGGCTTGATTTAATCCATATCACGTTAGTGAGTGAATCCTTCTTTTACTATCTTATGGTAGGGTCACCGTTCCTACGTAATGTCCTTAATTTCGTACCATCTGTAACATTTTGTTTTGTAAGATTATTTAATCTTATATCGTTGTAGGCTTCTTAAATATGGCCGGATTTTTTATAACACAAAATTGCATTAATATATTTCGTGCACCACTAATCGATAGGCCGTAACACTTCTTGGAATGGAAATAAATTCAGCGAGCTATGAGTGACATTAATTCCATCTCCGCTTTCCCCTTTGGGAATTTAATAGTGAACCCATGTGAGTAAACCAGAAGTGTTTGAAATATCGGTAGAGGTTCATAGAACCGATACTAATAATATCGACTATAGTCTGTACGTAGGAAATTTATTCAATTTGGATTGTCAAAGTGCGAGACTGTGAGTACTTTGCGAGCCGATCCCCGAGTAACCTGTCAGACTTGATTTTACTTTCATATGTGTTTGCGCGAACTTATTCTCATCTATCGTGGCGCTGAACATCTGTTGTCTCAAGATAGTTGTTTAGTTTCATCTCTGCTGTTTTGAATTTTACGGTAATGTAGTCAACGCTTTAGAATCTAAAGGTGTAGTAGACAGTAGTAAAGGTCGCAGATTGGAAGATGCAGGACTCCAATAATTTTGTGTATTAATTGGCGTTTCATGTTTAACAGTAAATATCTTATACCTTGATGATAATGATGAGCTGATTGTTGGCGTAACTATAAATTATATATTAATGTTATGAATATCGTCCACCAATATTTATAGTAAGTTATTAGTTATCTCTATAACATAATTAAATCTCTGGTTTGTATAACATGCTCCCAGAATCAAGTAATGCTTAATATTGAATTATGTAATGCATTAAGAGGACGGTAGACGCCGATGACCCTTGCTCGAACGGGCGGAACCAAATCTCATGCATCGGCGCATGCCGGCGCACGACGTGCGAGCGAGCGCGCTGCGCAATACCTATTCGGCGTCAATTTTTCGCTGCGAGCGGAACGATATATTTCATTATTTTGCTCGACGTTCCCATCGAGTACAGTTAGGAGCGGTCTAACCATAGTGAATGATTAATTCACCAGGTAACATAATAGCCATCGTGGCGGAGCTTTTTGAACGCCAACTAATAAATGAGAGGCCGTGAGTTTGATCCCCGCATTGAAACGATTTTTTGTGTTTATTTATTTCATCTATCTATACCAAAATTACAAAGAGGAAATATTTGTATTTTGGCATTTTTTGTATTATAGATTTTTAATATTTGTATTTTTGTTTTTCTATTCTAACGGTCTTACTAATAAACATTTATGCATCCTGTATAGCAGCGTTATAGTGAAATTGTTACTAATAAACGATGTATAGGGATTTTTACCTTATACGCTTATTATAACAGTTGTATAAGTGTATGCCATTTTATACAATCCTTATTCAGTTTGGGTGGCCTTGTTTAGATAGTATATAGCCTACAAATTTTAAATGATTATCAGGTATGATCTCGCGACGTATTTTAATTTAGTGTTAAACAGAGGCGGCTCGTAATATTTTTTGATGGGGGTTCACAAAAATACTAATTAAAATACTAGAGCTTACTATTTATTTTATTTGTATACAAAATCCATTCGCTGGTCTTTTTGGCGTGCGAAGATATCTATTTCTTTCTTGTGAAAATCAGAAATGGAATTGATTGAGCGTACAAACTATTTTTTAATAATTATTTTAAAAAAAATGCGAATTAACTGAGTGACGCGTGAGCGGCGCTCCAGATTACGCAAATTTCTCATACGATATCTTTTGTTTTCACGCGTCAGCGCGAGTCGTAGCTCTCTTTCGCACTCATTGAATACAGTACTAAGAGTCGTACTAAACTTCGTTTCATAGGAGCACAATCGCTGGCGCTCCACTCGTTACAAATTGACGCTACATGTACCTATATAGATATATAATAGACTTATTATAGGCGTAGTAAAATATAAAGAATGTAATGTAAGGATTTATGTTTTATAAATATATATAAATTATTAAATTAGCTAAGTATTTAATTTTCGTGGGAGTGCACTGCACCAGCGCTCTTTCGGATGGGCCGCCTCTGGTGTTAAATATGGATTTTTGTATTATTTCGACTATTTTGATATACTTGTGGACGATGAGGAACGGCAAAGAAAGAGAAAAGCTTATAAAACACGGTTCAATCCCTTTTCTCTGGAAGAAGATGAATTTAGAGGTATATACAGATTTACTAAAAGATATGTCAAAGAAGTGGTGGACTTGATCCGAGAAGATATAGAACAGTCAATGAAGGGTAGTGGCTTCTCTGTGGAGTTTCAAACTTGTACAACTCTCAGGGTATGGGCGCGGCAAGAAATAAGTGCATGGTGGCCTGTTAGTAAACGGACTAGACGCGACTGCCAACATGTTCACAGTGGCCGCGGGTTCGAATCCCACACACACCCAATCCCAATCACACCTCTGACTTTTCGGATTCATGTGTGTATTGATAGCCAATCACCATGCACTAAATCGGTAAAGGAAAACATCGTGAGGAAACCTGCATACCATAGCGATTTATAAAATAATCTATGGTGTGTATGTCCGCCAACCCGCACTAGGCCAGCGTGGTGAATAAATGGCCTAACTACTCTCAATCGTACTATTGATTGTAGAGGAGGCCCGTGCCCTGCAGTGAGATGTATTTGGGCTGATACCATGGCTGATACAGAAGAAGTACAAGACGATGCAGCTGACATACATGGCATGAGTCAATAATCAATCACTATTGTTTGTTGCCGCGTTGCCGTCGCCTTAGAAAGTAAAGCAGTGCAATTATCTATATACCAGGAACACGCGAGGAAGAGGAAGAAGTGATGGCTAGATTCCGTAGTATTTGTGGCTTTGGACATGTGATAGTTGCAATGGATTGCACACGTATTAAAATTTAAAAAGTTGGCGGACACAATGCCCAGTATTGTATCATCATCCTCAATTAACGTGCAAGTCTGTGACTCGAAATTGCATATTAGAGATATTGTAGCTCACTGGAGAGGCAGCACACATTACTCTCTAATATTTAGAGAATCACGTATGCGACAGAAGTTCGGCAATGGAATGTTCGTTTTAAGGTTCCGGAACGCTTCCCAAAATGTTACCAGTAATTGGAGTCATAACAATGAAATAGTTATACAAGGCTTATACACTGTTTATTAGTACAGTATTGTATAAGTAGCAATTCACGCCCTATCTATTGAATAAGTATATAAACGTTAAACAATTGTATAATATATTTTATTAGTAAGACTGTTATATTATAAAGAGGATACAGTGTTTTTGGATTTTTCTCAAAAATTACTGGACCGATATTTAAAATTTTATCACTTTACGAGTGGTATATTATCCTAGAATAACAGAGGCTGTAGATTTACCTAAAGGGGTACATAGTTGTATTTAACCGAATTATGATTTTTTTAAATTCATAGCTTCAGCGGTTTTGATTTTCGATACAATATTTCATCCCTTATTTTACCCATATTAGCTGTTCTTTCAAAACTGTTACACGTCATTATTTTGCAATTGTAATAAGGAGATAAAATATTTTTCAAAAAATATCTTCAATGGTTTTTATTGTCAATTTCAACCCTTATTTCAACCCCTTTAGCCAAATATACAGCCAATGTTACTCCAGGATAATGTTGGATTCGAATAGTGAAAAAATTGTTGAGTAATTTTTGAATTTATTCATAATAAACAAAAACGGTAATATTCAAAAAATCTAAAATACAAATGTTACAAAAATGCAAAAATTCAATGTTTCCTCTATAAAATATTAGGTTAAATAGATAGATGAATTTATGAACAAAAACAATTGTATCGATGCGGGGATCGAACCCGCGGCCACTCGTTTTTCAGTAGGCGTCCAGCCAACTGCGCTACCGTAACTGTAATGTACAATGGTGAAATAATCATTCACTACGGTTAGACCGCCCCTAACCGTGCTCAATGAATATGTCGAGCGAAATAGCAATATTCAATTTACTTCGATGTTGCGGAGACAAGCGACATTAGTCCGTTTGGCACGGCGCCTCGCCCCTTACTGATTTGTTGGTCGACAACGGGGAAGTGGTCGCGATTTAGAGTATCGAAAATGTGAAAAAAATTCGTTAAAAATAAATAAGACAGAAATTAGAAAAAATAAAAAGATGGTCCCATCCGTCTTGCATTTCTTAATATTC
Organism: Hyles vespertilio; assembly: GCA_009982885.2. Lineage (NCBI taxonomy): Eukaryota > Metazoa > Arthropoda > Insecta > Lepidoptera > Sphingidae > Hyles > Hyles vespertilio. The sequence goes on from CM042817.1 coordinate 17,663,145, forward strand.
TGATAACAATAAAATAATCCTGGTGCTCATACTTTGCGAGGAAAAAACGTTGTAAATGCGAAAACAGAGGTCACTTTGCAATTATATTTCAAGTACTTTTAATACACTTGTAAAATTCTGAAAAGAAGGGGACATGGTCCATATAGTGTAGATCAACATATCTTTTTTTTTTTGAAGACCAAACTATCAAGATCTCCAAGAAAAACGTTGTGAAAAAGGCCATTTCACATAGACCCCTCTTAAAAGCATTCTGTTTCGTGGCTAAATATTTACACAAATGTACAGCATCAAAAAGAAAATTAATAATGATTAACAAAAGTACAATTCATCCCTCCAACAAATGTTAACATAATTTTACATTGTTGAAACTTCGCATGTCAGCGAAAACTTTTATCATCAAGCCTACACTTGGTCCCAAATCGTAGGCCAGAATTATATTTAATCCGTGGATTAAACCGCCGACTTGGGGACATGATGGAGACGGATCAAACTGAATTAAAATTCATTTGTTCTGGCGACTGTTGGTTTTACTGAAACTCGTTCCAAATTTAACACAATTTGGCAGACTTCTGAAGAAAACTCGTGTGGCCTAATGTGTGTAATGTAGTCGTAGGCGTTATTCATATGTATCTAGAATCTAGACCGTTCCACTTTTGTAAAGGATTCTGTGGTGTTATTTGTTGACTTGTTATCTCTTTGTGTATAATCTATTTAAAAGCATTGTTGTTTTCTTGTTATGCTAATACTGTGTATTTAGAGGTTCTTTTGTTGAGACAAACCGCTACAGTTCGGTTTGCGGTGAATGTGCTTCTAGTTGACGGAATATTGGTTTTGTATTGAAATTATTTTACACAGTTTCTGCCATCTTTTGTTACGCTTGCACGAAGTATGCGCAATTTCATTTGTATGCACGTCGTGAGAAGTTTTCGAATATCCGTGACGTCAGTCATAGCGAGATTATGTAATCTTCGCAAAATGAGTTTTATTTTATCTATTTATGTCCGCCTGTTAAGTGATCAAAGTATACGATGGAAACCAACATCTGTTTCGATGAGGCCGACATATTGATGTCAATCAACGATACATATCACTCATACGTGTTTATATTACATTTCGGTTGCACTTCGACTAACATTCTCCGCATTGTATAGTTATCATATAAGTTTTATAAGAAATTAACTGAAAGTGTTAAGTATTCCAGTACATAACCAATCCATTCAGTTGATAAATTACTTCCCAGACGGGGTAGGCAGAGGAGCTACCAGGAGACCCAAGTTTCGCCCCTGTTCCATTGATGATGTGATATGGGGAGAGACTATCGCCATATTAGGCACAAATTCCAGACAACAGCCTCATAATGAATAGAAAAATCCAATATGCCTGATCTTGGATTCGAACCCGAGGCTTCAGCGTTGTATTGTGCCCTCATACAATTGCGCCATCGAGGCACTCTAATTACTTTTGGTAATCAAAGTACATTCTAGACTGTCGTTCAATCTTTATAGTCTAGACCCTAAGGATCTTTCGTCTCCGCCCTGAACATGTATAAGGAGGTCCCACAGACGCGGGTCTATCGCAGTAATAATTCTAATGTTCATGTTTGAAGGCCAATATGCCTCAGGTAATTTCTATCCCATCAAAAACATCCTGTAAAAAAATTCCAAGTCTCGCAGCTCAGGTTTTCTACCGCAAAAAGTTGTGAGATGCATGTAATACCAAGTCGATTAATTTATTTAGTCCTTAAGGGACCTTCTATAGAAAGTTATTACGTTAGTTATTACCATATCAATATTAAAAATTCTTTACGTTTTAAATAACGGATCGACTTGGCCATCGCATGAAAACATAATGTATCGTACAATTTATACATAATGCTACTGGCCAAGTCGATCTATTTATTTAAAACGTAAAGAATTTTTAATATTGATATGGTAATAACTAACGTAATAACTTTCTATAGAAGGTCCCTTAAGGACTAAATAAATTAATCGACTTGGTATTACATGCATCTCACAACTTTTTGCGGTAGAAAACCTGAGCTGCGAGACTTGGAATTTTTTTACAGGATGTTTTTGATGGGATCTCACGTCTTTTTGTAGAATCCTACTTTTTTTTCCTTTTCGGTACTTCTTACTTCTAGAATATCGATACTAACGATTTTCTTAAAGCCTCTGTCTTATGGATTTTTCTTATTTTTGTAGGTATCAATTTATCACAATATAGCGGATTTGATTATTAATGTTCTTTCTTTCATTGTAATTGATAGTTTCGAGTTATTTAATATATTTATTTGCAAGTTTTTCTTCGTCATGTTTTTCTAGAGAAATGTTGTACAGTTTCATGGGCTGAATACACCATTTCTCTCTCTATATCCCCTCCTATTATGCCTCATGTATATAGATATCTATCTACAACTATTATTCCATTATATACGGGTACAATGATTCATTAACTGCAAATGTAACTTTGTAATCCTATACATTTATATGGGATTACAAAGTTATTCACGCAGTTGGTCTATCTAGAAAACTAGACATAAATTATGAAATGTTTGAATTTTCCCTTACTTTAGACACTAAACACTAATTATATTCTAAATTTGAAGGTTCTATGTCTGCTAGAAGTGCCTTAGACTTTTGATGATCGGTCAGTCAGTCAGTGAGTGACAAAATTACGAAAGTTTGACACATTATAATTCTTAAACTACTGGTTCAAATTGAATGAAATTTTAAATATACCGTGTTTACACAATGCCTACTTAGTAACTGAAAATTCAGGCTTCTTGCTTTAGCCACAACGAAGTTATGGGGGGTTGAAAATGGTCTGAATTGCTTCGAGAAAAGGATGTTACGGCCTATAGCTCGACTTGGAGGGGGCTCGGCCGCGCCCCCAGATTTCTGAAAGTATAGCGAAATAGTATAAAGAATTTGTAGACTTTACATACCACAGACTTGTAACTTGGTTTTATTAGCTTTTAGAAAGATGATGATTTTTATGGCATGCCATACGCGAGGCCTATGTCCAGCGGTGATAACGGATGGGCTGATGATGATGATTATGAGATAGATGAATTTAATTTCTGAAAATTAGAGTAACTATATTTTTATAAATAATAATAACACCCAACAGTCACATAGATAGTCCTGACCCCACACTAAGATCGAGTCTTGTGTCGTGGGTATCAGGAACTACGAGAGACTTTTCGGTCTCACAAACACCCAGACCCGGAAGAAATATTTGTGGGCCGCACAAACATTTCTCTCGGTGCGGGGATCGAACCCGCGGCCTCTCGTTTCACAGGCGGCGTCTAACCAACTGCGCCACGGAGGCTGTATTTTATAGAACGTATATCGCGCCTAAGGGTAACTACAATTAACTAATGGTGAGTGCCTCGGTGGCCTAGTTGTATTATGTTACGGTTACAATGCTGAGGTCTCGGGTTCGAATACTTGGTCGGGAAAAGTAATATTGGTTTTCCTATTCATATCAGCCTGGAATCAGGAATTTGTGGCAGATATGGCTCTGTTGGCTCTTTTGGGAAAAAGGCGTGAGCTTATGTATGTATGTTTAGTATGTGTAAGTAAGTAACTAGATTCAGGTGTATGTATATTGGCGAACCTTCCACCTTTACCATTTAAATATCATGCCCGCTTCTTATTAACCATTTCTATTCGTTTAAAATATCCTTTACAAACGAGTTCTCGTGTGGGAGCAGCGCGAACATTACAGTTTAACATCGCTTTATATGCTCGCAAGCGAAACATTTTCATTTTGTATTCTTGGAGTAATCTTGCTGAAGCTTTTTTACATCCCGTGAATTGAACCCCGGCCGTTACGTTTCGGAAATTAGATGCGTTCGGGCAGCGAAGACACGGCCCTTTCAATCTGACTCTACAGTTTGTGAAAATAAGGTTAGTGTATAAAAAAGTATTTGCTGTCGAGTTTATGGAGATGGGGGATGAGTGAAGCTGGTGGAATGGTCGTTGACGTTGATTTACTTACTAGTATTCGAGATGTTTCAATTGATTTTTTTGTAAAATATTCTCGGCGAAAGGTCAGGGCATTCACGGTTGGAAGGTTTTTAGAGAGCCCGACAATTTGACTGATGAATTCTTAGCTTAATATATTTGTGCCGTTCTTATGTTGTTTTTTTATTTCTATGAATGGCGATACGAGCATACCGTTCGCCTCAAAATCAAACATCACCATGATTTATAAAGCAATGCTTGTTATTCCATCGTGCTCGCCGTCCTGAAACATAAAATGTTAAGTCTCATTATATCCAGTTGTTACTCTGTCTACAATGTTCTTCAAACCAGAATACAACAGTTCACTTACACCGCTGTGAGCGAGAGAAATCTGGGGGCGCGGCCGAGCCCCCTCCAAGTCGAGCTATAGGCCGTAACATCCTTTTCTCGAAGCAATTCAGACCATTTTCAACCCCCTATAACTTCGTTGTGGCTAAAGCAAGAAGCCTGAATTTTCAGTTACTAAGCAGGCATTGTGTAAACACGGCATATTTAAAATTTCTTTCAATTTGAACCAGTAGTTTAAGAATTGTAACTAGTCAAACTGTCTTAATTTTGTCACTCACTGACTGACCGATCATCAAAAGTCTAAGGCACTTCTAGCAGACATAGAACCTTCAAATTTAGAATATAATTAGTGTTTAGTGTCTAACGTAAGGGAAAATTCAAACATTTCATAATTTGTGTCTAGTTTTCTAGATAGACCAACTGCGTGAATAACTTTGTAATCCCATATAAATGTATAAGATTACATTTGCAGTTAATGATCATTGTACCCGTATATAATGGAATAATAGTTGTAGATAGATATCTATATACATGAGGCATAACAGGAGGGGATATAGAGAGGGAAATGGTGTATTCAGCCCATGAAACTGTACAACATTCCTATAGAAAAACATGACGAAGAAAAACTTCAAAATAAATAGATTAAATAACTCGAAAATATCAATTACAATGAAAGAAAGAACATTAATAATCAAATCCGCTATATTTGTGATAAATTGATACCTATAAAAATAAGAAAAATCCATAAGACAGAGGCTTTAAGATAAATAATAAATAAATAAATAAATAACACCCAACAGTCACATACATAGTCCTGACCCTACACTAAGTTCGAGTCTTGTGTCGTGGGTATCAGGAACTAGGAGAGACTTTTCGGTCTCACATACACCTAGACCCGGAAGAAATATTTGTGGGCCGCACAAACATTTCTCTCGGTGCGGAGATCGAACCCGTGGCCTCTCGTTTCACAGGCGGCGTCTAACCAACTGCGCCACGGAGGCTGTCAAAGTCTGTTTAAGAAAAATCGTTAGTGATATTCTAGAAGTAAGAAGTACCGAAAAGGAAAAAAGTAGGACTCTACAAAAAGACGTGAGATCCCATCAAAAACATCCTGTAAAAAAATTCCAAGTCTCGCAGCTCAGGTTTTCTACCGCAAAAAGTTGTGAGATGCATGTAATACCAAGTCGATTAATTTATTTAGTCCTTAAGGGACCTTCTATATAAAGTTATTACGTTAGTTATTACCATATCAATATTAAAAATTCTTTACGTTTTAATAAATGGATCGACTTGGCCATCGCATGAAAACATAATGTATCGTACAATTTATACATAATGCTGCTGGCCAAGTCGATCTATTTATTTAAAACGTAAAGAATTTTTAATATTGATATGGTAATAACTAACGTAATAACTTTATATAGAAGGTCCCTTAAGGACTAAATAAATTAATCGACTTGGTATTACATGCATCTCACAACTTTTTGCGGTAGAAAACCTGAGCTGCGAGACTTGGAATTTTTTTACAGGATGTTTTTGATGGGATCTCACGTCTTTTTGTAGAGTCCTACTTTTTTCCTTTTCGGTACTTCTTACTTCTAGAATATCACTAACGATTTTTCTTAAACAGACTTTGACAGCCTCCGTGGCGCAGTTGGTTAGACGCCGCCTGTGAAACGAGAGGCCACGGGTTCGATCTCCGCACCGAGAGAAATGTTTGTGCGGCCCACAAATATTTCTTCCGGGTCTGGGTGTATGTGAGACCGAAAAGTCTCTCCTAGTTCCTGATACCCACGACACAAGACTCGAACTTAGTGTAGGGTCAGGACTATGTATGTGACTGTTGGGTGTTATTTATTTATTTATTTATTATTTATCTTAAAGCCTCTGTCTTATGGATTTTTCTTATTTTTATAGGTATCAATTTATCACAAATATAGCGGATTTGATTTTATACATAATGCTGCTGGCCAAGTCGATCTATTTATTTAAAACGTAAAGAATTTTTAATATTGATATGGTAATAACTAACGTAATAACTTTATATAGAAGGTCCCTTAAGGACTAAATAAATTAATCGACTTGGTATTACATGCATCTCACAACTTTTTGCGGTAGAAAACCTGAGCTGCGAGACTTGGAATTTTTTTACAGGATGTTTTTGATGGGATACACATATCGGTGGTACCTACCCAGGCTGCTACTTACATATAGACATACCACCAGTGATTATGTGATTAAGAACGAAGAGTTTTATTATCTTTTCCTTCATAGAAATTTAGACGACAATTCCCATATCCTCTTTTTACCAGTACAAGTTGTCACAAAGTAATTAATGTATATGTTCGCTGGTGCCCGACACGAGACCGCAAAACCCTTAATGATGGTTTAAAGTTTGCCTCACACGTGCAAGCATCCATCATTAAGTTTGAAGTGTGATAGCCCCGGGCTGTGGTACCGATACCAGGCCGATTTAAATTCTGCTCCGGTTTTATATTTTTAGAGAAATTTTGTTCTTCCTGCCTTTCTTTAGTGAAAATTTTCGTAGTTTGGTGTCGAATCGTCTTTTGGATTTAGTCTGTGTATAACAGCATTTGAAAAATACCTAAATGTTTGTGTGATCTACTGGTATTTCTTTCTGGTCTGAGTGTTTTGTGAGACCGAAAAGTCTTCCGTAGTTTCTGATACCCGCGACACAAGACTCGATCTTAATATGGGGTCAGGACTTGTTACTGTTGGTTGTATTTATTTTTTCTTTGTTTCTGGCTGGCATAATTTCCTCGACTCGTAGGTTAATGTCTTTATTTGCATCACGCTGTATTTACTATCAGGTTAATTGTCGCTTCGTCGTGACAAAAAAGTTTAACAACATACCATTCAGTCACATGCTGGTCGAGTTTCGAGAAAATTCTAGGTAAATCATCATCGTACATCTAGTATTCTTTTCTTTTATCTCAGCCTCTGACTGCCTCATTAATTTTATATTATAAGAATCCAGATGGTTGGATGGACCAAAGGTTGCCTGGAAGAGATCGCAGCTATAGATAAGACCGCCAATTGTTACCATCCCTTTAATTTTAAGTATTTTATCTGTTTATTGTTTCTTTATTTTTTTGTTTACAATAAAGTATATATAAGTAAATCAGGTCGCACAAGCTACAGACCACACCCATGGCCACTTCAACTAATGTGGCTTGCATAATATAAAATTTCTAAACTTTTGCGTAACTGGTTTCGAAGGGACGAGATAACAGAGCCATTTTCTAATTTAAAACTTGTCAACGCCCTTGATACTAAGCGTGGGAGATTTTGTAAATTTCCATATGCAATTTATGTAAAAATATAATAGTATATGCCAAGATATGAGAATTATGGATGAAACAGTGGTATAGTTTTGCCTTGGATCATATTGTGATCTATTTGATAAATTGGGTATACATTTTTTATGACTAAGCTATAATTTCTTCTTTTTTCTAAAAATACGTCGCCGTTACACAAATTTTTTCAACGGTAATGAATAATTTATCTGCGTAGGAAACTCACTGGCTATTCTTAAAATAGATCATTTAATAGTCGTTAAAAAATAAAATATCGCTAAGAATGAATTCCTTATAACTTTAGAATAGCAAAAATGGCATAAATATTGTTCACACAATAATTCATAGTTTTGACTACACTAAGATCGAGTCTTGTGTCGTGGGCATCGGGAACCACCAAAAACGAATTTCGAAGAATTTCGGTCTTCAATACTTGTAACAACGCAACCACAATCCGAACTTCATAATAGCCGATCGTGTGATGCCTATGTCAGAGGCAGGCACAGGCAAACTTTCAGCTTTTATAAAACGACGAAAGTCTGGCGGCCATGGGCTCTTGTTCTATAAATTTTAAACTGCAGAATATCACAAAAATCACTAATTAAACGTTTATTATTACCTGATTGTTTTACATCTATACCATTCTAAGCTAACATCCTTGACCTAACAAGTCCCTGGAAGGTCACTGTAGGTGCAAGTTACTAAGAGCCATTTGGGCCACGCACTTAAGGCTCGACAAACACGGCCCGTCATTAAGTTTTCTTCACATAAGTCTTGCGACGGCGCCTGTAAATATGAATACGCACTAGTGATGTAACTCGGAAAACAGATGAGGAGAATTTCAGAAAAACTTTCATCATACGAATCGAAATTGTTACATATTGCTGTAATTTTGTAGTAATAGTTATTTATTTTTAAGAAGCAAACAAAAAAAATACTTAATGCATTCAATATTTGTTTCTTTATTCATGGGAGAAGGGTGGTGACCTGATATTGACAGACCAGACGCGGTTGACAATATGTTAACGGTGGACGTGGGCTCGAATCCCAGGGCAAACCTATGAATATTGCTGAAAATCGGTGGAAACTGGCCTCCAAAGGTTTGGCTGTGAAACTCCGCGAGGGAGACAACTTTTTCAGCAGTGGACTTGATGTTGAAAATATGATGAGTTCTTGCGTGCATGTTTTAAACATTACAGAGATTGTACCTGCTGTTCTATAAGCTTAAAAATAAAGACAAAATAATGGCGAGTAAACCGAATATAAAAGTAATTAAAGAGTCATGTAATGTCATTTTATCCACGTTTTGTCTTTCAACTTTGTCCTATTTTTAAGCACGTTAAACACAATTTTGACAGAGAATTTTATTTGTAACATACTTATGTCATAAGTTAGTCTGCTTGCGGAAATCGAACCTCAAAATTCGAAGGACCAATGAACCGATAAACGCACACGAGAATTACATTTTGCAACTCACCCCTCACTACGCACTAGAACACCCTTGGCAGATAAATTCCGCACCCTCGTAGGGTGTCTCACAATAAGTCAAGTCCTAAGTAAAAAGGGTGGCTCTCAGAGTTCGATATCCCGATGAAAATGTCATAGACCAGTGAAATAGACGCTTTATGGGCGCACCGTTCCATTTCGAGAGATTTCTTTTTGATATCTAGAGTTGGAAGTGTATAGGAATATGTACATTTGTGAGTTTAGGATTGTGGAATAATAATCACGGAGTATTGAGAGCCATATGATGTGTAAGACTGGAGCTTGGAAATAATTGCCCAAAAGAGCAGTGTAAATTCACTGTTGTATTTTATATCATAACTAGCGGCCCGGCCCAGCTTCGCCCGGGTACAAATAGATTTCTGTACAATAATATGTACGTATTATACATATAAACCATCCTCTTGAATCACTCTATCTATTAAAAATACCGCATCATAATCCGTTGCGTAGTTTTAAAGATTTAAGCATACAAAGGGACATATGGACAGAGAAAGCGACTTTGTTTTATACTATGTAGTGATTTCTATAGCCGCTATTGATCGGTACCCATCCAGATGGCCTATTTATACGGGAGACCTACCATCAATAATACATACAATAATTATGTCTCCGGATGGCGAGCACAGTGGAATGCCAAGCACTGCTTTGTAATTCAAGAAACTGTTATGTTTTGCGACTGTTTATGAGCGGTCGTATCGCTTACCATCAGGCAAATGGCATGGTCGTCTCGCCATTCATCGCAATAAAAAAAGCGATAAAATATTTGTCTGCCCCAGTGTCGTAGTCGTCGTTGTAAAGCTGAGGTTTCGAATTCGAGTCCCAAGTCGGCAAAGTGATGTTGGATTTGTCTATTCATTACTAGCCCGGAGTCAGGAATTTGTGCCCAACAAAGCGAAATGTATGGGTATCCTGGTAGCAACTCTGCCTACCCCTTCTGGGAAAACAGCCGTGGTTATACAATAAGTTTAGACATCACTATTATACGAACAATAGAAATTTCTTCGTATAGTGATGTTCAAAATGTTGGATGGTACATACAGGCCAAGGTTACTCCATAACTTATTTACGTCCTATTCATATGATAAAGTTGTTTCTTCCCCGAAGATTAAGAGTTTTGTTAAGATTTTGCTTAGTTTTTCCTTATAGTCTTGTTGACCATATTTTATGAATATATTGTGGACAAATAACGGAATGTATTTCTAGCTTTCATGCCTTTCATACTCTTGTAACTATACTCGGAAATGGAATTCGAGATCAAAAATGTAAACAAAAGTGTTACCACTACAATAAAATAATTTGTCGTGGTAGTTTGTTCACAACCGTTAAAAAACAGGTTGGAATTATTCTCATTCGTTAAATAAGTATAAAACAAAGCCAAATAAAAATTATTTGGTATAATATTTACATAAACTACAATTTCAACTTCTTTTTTAAGTATGTGGAAAAAATGGTACGAAAATATTTTATGCTACAGGTATTATGCAGAAATTCGTAACCTTAGGCCACTGAAATAAAACTTTTTTTAAATTTCGTCTCCTTAACTACAAATACGTCGCTTTGACGCCCGCGACACCTCCCTTTAGTACATTTAATTGCTTAACTTGATGAATGTGCAAATAATGCGTTCCTGGACGTGCCGGGAAATAGAAATGTCACTATTACGCAACTGGTTTATTTTAATAATAATAAATGGGGATCTACACGTTTTTCGCTGCAACCGGTGGGAGAGAGCACTATTCACAACATTTTAAAGAGCATCACGACTAATGCGCAAGGAACTGATGGCATATCTAGAGAAATGATTTGGCTCACGATACCTCAAACATTACGTGCTATTACTACTATTATTAACAAATCAATTTGCTCGCATACGTTTCCTAGTCTCTGGCGTTGCGCAATAGTTAAACCTTTTCCTAAAAACAACAATCCCTTAAATTACAATGACCTGCGCCCAATTAGCATACTGCCGTTTTTTGTCTAAAATACTGGAAAGGGTGGTTTATGTTCAGGTAGCTAAGTACCTTGAAGATAATAATATTCTTCCAGATCTGCAGTCTGGGTTTCGGAAGGGCCTCGGTACTGCAACCGCTTTATGTGATGTTGTTAGTAACATCCTAGAGGCGCGGGATCGGGGGGAGGGGACTATCCTTACTCTGCTTGACTACTCGCGAGCGTTTGACACTATCAATATTGACTTGCTATTATCAAAACTCCACTATTATGGGTTTGATAATGACACTGTTAACTGGTTCAATAGTTACTTGACCAACCGCTCGCAATTCGTGGAAATTCAGAGAGACGACGGGTCCACCTTGTCCTCTTCCCTCCGAACAGTGACCAGCGGTGTACCACAGGGGTCAATTCTGGGCCCATTACTATATATTCTATATAGTGCGGACATCGTCAATTGTATACAAGATTGCAACTACCATATGTATGCCGATGACACCCAACTGTATATGTCATTTAGGGCTGAAGATACACTTGCTGCTGTAGATAAAATTAATAAGGATTTAGCTAGGTTGATTTCCTGGTCAGAGAGTAATTGCCTGCTCCTTAACCCCACCAAGACGAAGTTCATGATCCTAGGCAGTAGAGCGCAGGTGAGTTCTATCCTTTCTGCTAAGCCGGTTATAAGAATTAAAGGGATTGATATTGAAAGGGTGGACTCGGCACGTAACCTGGGCCTTATTTTTGATCCTGAACTTCGTTTTGAAGCGCACATGAGCAATGTGGTCAGGAACTGCTTCTACAGGCTTAAACTTTTATATAGGTTTCGAAAATATCTCAGTGTTCCTATAAGAAAGAGGCTAGTGGACAGTCTGGTTCTTTCTAGACTTAACTACTGTGACACTGTCTACGGCCCCTGCTTACTTTCGCGAACGAATCACCTTATTCAGCGGGTACAGAATGCTTGTGCCAGGTTTTCCTTTAATATTCCACGCCGTAGCCACGTCACACCATATCTTAACGATGCCAACATTTTGAAAATGGAAGCCAGAAGGAAATTGCATTTAGCCACACTACTGTTTGGTATATTTCATAACAATAGACCTAAGTACCTAGTAGATAAACTAACATTCAGACAGGATAACCTCAAGTATGGTACACGTTCTATTTCGAATCCACTATCGATACCGCAACACAGGACTGCTGCTTTTAGAGGATCTTTCAAATATGCCGCCACTCACTGCTGGAACAACATTCCACCGCCATGCAGATCTAAAAAGAGTAAACTTAGTTTTAAATATAATTACAAGAACAATTTATTACAAGTACAGAAACAACAAAACATTACGTACATAGTTTAATTATTTGTTTATTTATTTTTTATCTACATATACTATCCATTATTATTTACTATCATACCTGCAAGTTTTCGATCGAACAAGTGAAGTGGGCCGTTTTCCAGTTTCGTTGAAGGTGGCGGCAAAAAAAAAAACACACTTCTTCTTTTACAATAATATCACACTCAATATTTGCGAGCAGTTTCTACATAATTAATACTTGTTAACTATCTACTGGTTTATTTTCTTATTTCCACTGACCGGAGCGATATGCGTTTCGACTGCCCGTGTCGAGGAGAATGATGGCGGATACCAGTCCGAGTGCGCGTGCGCCTCCGCCTACCCAAGGCCATTGCGGTGTTGTCGAGATTTTTTGTTGTTGTAATAATTTAATAATTATTACTTTATCGGTTTTAAATTATTGTGTATTTGCAGATACTCGGTCTTAGTCGCCCTCTGTCGGCGCCGGCGAATTTTTGCCGATTACTTAATACCTTTCTGAATTTGTAATCTTCGTTATATTTTTATTTTTTGTTTCTAAATGTTTTAAGTTTCCTGTTTATATTGTATAAATTATCAATGTTTTTCTAAAATACATGTACAAGTACCTATATCTGCACACCGACGTAGTGCCCGGATGTCACTAAGGTCCCTCATTGAAAATCAGCGCTGTGGTACTGCTTATGCTGTACTGCAGTAATAAGCTGAATGAGGGTTCCTGTTGTTGGCACAAGTAGTAATGGAGAATATTATTGTCTTTTGTTATCTTTATATAACTAACACTTCTTTGTTTTATTGTAAATACTTTATATCTTTTAGTTTCTAGGGTTGGATTATTTTTATTATTAATATTAATTTCTTTGTATTTGTACCAACAATAAACTTTTCTTTCTTTCTTTTTCTTTCTATGTGATAAAGTTACGTCGCCGTGATGCTGGTTTCACGTTTTATGTTAAGTTTTTGTTCTATTTTGTTCCCCAGATTTCTGGCGCTCGTGTTCCTAGCCAAACGCACTATGGTCTTTGAAAATCACTATGAGTTAAACCCTTTAAAATTTCTTTGGGCCCAAGTCAAGGGTCACGTCGATAGGCATAATAAACCATTCAAAATGTTCAAAATTCAAAAATAAATATAAATAAATAAAACATAGTACTCGCAACATTTGAATCTATTCACTAATCAAATTATACCCAATATGTTTTTGAGAAAATGTTTCATAACCCTGAAATGTCACTTTTACAATGACATTTGTTTGTTTACATTTTTGATCTCGGATTCCATTTCCGAGTATAAATGAAAAAACTATGCACGTGTAGGGAAAAGAAGAGAGAAAGTGTTCAAATACATGAAATACGCCAACATTTACATAGATAATCCTGACCTCACACTAAGATCGAGTCTTGTGTCGTAATCAGACCCTACATGAGACTTCAGCCGCACAAACACCCAGACCCGAAAAAAATAACTTTCGATCACACAACTATTTGTCTCGGTGCAGGGATCGAACCTGCGGCCTCTCGTTTCATAGCCGGCATCTAACCAACTAAGCCATATATTATAAGCATATAGCATTCCGTCATGTAAGACAAGATTTCCTTAATTTAGCTTGTCTATGCTACTGAATAACCGTATGACAGTAACAATTTCACTTCTTATCAAATAAAATGTGATAAAAATATTCATTCACGATATAAAACATCACTTGTAGAAATAAGACACCGCGTAATCAATTTTAGAAAATAAATCCTGAAATGAAGCTGCAAGGCATAAATATTTCATGTTGAATACACGTGGTACATCGTTGAAAACGTTGGAACGGCGCTCACCAAAACACTATCGTGTCAGTTATTTATTTTGCTGGCGGTTCGTGAAAATTCTAGCTTCGTTGCTATGTTTTTTAGTATGTAAAAAATGGGTTTAAAAATCCATTTAGGGCTTCTGTTCGAGTTCACTTCGTTATCTGTTCCCAAACCGCGGATTTTAATGGACACAATCAAAATAATATTTGGCTTCGACCCTCGTCGGGAGTTTTTAAACCCACATTGTAGTGAAAAAGTCGCTGATTGCAGACCGCTTCTAACCGGGCAATGTGGAAATCCTTGGGGAGGCCTACGTTGATGGAATAAATAACTTATTATGTGTAAAGAAGAGAGAGTGCGTGGTGGCCTGTTGGTAAACGGACTAGACGCGGCTGCCAACATGTTCACGATGGTCGCGGGTTCGAATCCCAGGGCACACCTCTGACTTTTCGGAGTCATGTGTGTATTGATAGTCAATCACCACGCACTAAAACGGTGAAGGAAAACATCGTGAGGAAACCTGCATACCATAGCGATTTATAAGAATTTCTATGGTATTTAAGTCCGCCAACCCGCACTAGGCCAGCGTGGTGGACTATATGGCCTAACCACTCTCAATCGTACTTACGATTGTAGAGTAGGCCCGTGCCCTGCAGTGGGACGTATATGGGCTGATACAGATACAGACAGATTTGTAAAGAAGAATGCTCATTTATAGTATCGATAAAAATACTGTTGCTCCTGATATTGCTTAAAATTAATTATAGTATATTTTATGGTTTGTCCTTAAACGTTTTCCTGTTTTATCCCAGGCGAAACAATTTTTTATAAAATGATGTAATTGTAATCACATCTTACATTTTTTTCACGGAGTCGAACTATTAAAAAACTATTATTATTGGTCATTTCTCCAAGATCTCCGGGCCTGGGCACTTTATGTTTATATTTATTGTAAATACATGTTTTCCCTACTTTATGTAGGGAAAAAGTAAGTTTCATTGCGGCACAAAAATCGTCGCATCGATACTACTATAAGTTTTATTTTAAAATGGGCATCATTTTTTGTGTTTCAAAATGAGCTTTGTTTAAAATAGTACTTTGTTTAACTGTGTGCCGAATCTTATAACGTCTAAGCTGCTTTCATTATTCATACATACATCATCGTAATTATCGCTTATCACCCAAAAACAGTTCTTATCAATAACACACCGTGACAAACGAAACCGACCACCCCTTGTAAGAAATCACCCTCTTTTCGAGAGCGAGAGGGCTGATCCGATAGGTTATACTGCCCTTTGATGTCGCCCTAGTAAAATACTTGCTTTGGGTACATTTGAATAGAAAAGAATAAGGATATATTGCGTTCATAAAGTGTGTGAGCTTTTGTATGGAAAATGTGTGTGTAAGAGTTTTGTAATAGATGATTTAGAGTATATTTTGCGCAATACAGAAGAAAGAACAAACAAAGAAACAGCTTCAAGCAAGTAATTTGAGTTTCCTTTTTTTTCCTTTTTTGATGTTATTATTTGTTTTTACATATCAGTTGAAATTTCCTTGTTACATTTAAATGAACTAAATAAATGAAACAAACAGGATTTAAAGGACAAATTGTAGTTTGCTTAATAGTTGTTTACTTAATCACCTAAATAACTAACGGTATGAACGCTCGCCAACTAACAGATTAAACGCACTAATCAATTGATCAAGTTAACCAACAGTTAGCTGTAACATAATTAAAAAGCAATCAACTTAACCCCACTCGCTTCCGAGGTTAATTCACTTAGATGAATGGTTTTTGTCCAAAGCCTTTTGGTAAAGGTATCCGGATAACGAGAACCCGGTATTTAAAAGGTCCCAGCTGAAATAGTCCATGAATGTGATAATTAAAGTGAGTGCCGCAGAGCATAGACTCTGCCTGGAGTCCTGAATGCGCCCGCTATCAACGCAATGTAAGCCATTTTCAAGTCACAATTTTTATAGACTGATGTGATTGATATACTGGTATGTATTTGGTATTTGGCTTTTTTGCTACTAATTTAATTAATCTTGGAAAATTGGACGTAAATCTGGTAGCATCTGTTTGTATCAGCCCATATACGTACCATTGCAGGGCACGGGTCTCCTCTACAATCGAGAGTACAATTAAGAGGGGTTACCACGCTGACCTAATGCGGGTTGTATCTATCTTACATCAAGATGTCGTCAGCATGTCTGATTTAAAAAATCTTGCTATTTTAGTACAATTCGTGGTGTTACAAGCTTTTTAACATCACACTGTCTCCCTTAGTAATCTACCATTAACTTTCTGAATACTATTACACATTTAAATCATTAATCGTCACTTAACGACTTGATTATAGTTTTTATTTTACATTTTTAATACATCAGTGCCTGTCACATAACCCGTAGTTTTTTAAATCTGTTGTTCTGTCTCCCACAAATTTTATCTATCTCTCAAATCTGTATCATTTGAAGTTGTTACCATGTTGGGTACACCTTCAGGCTCTATTATATGATAAGCAGTCCACCTACCTATAGCCATGTGGTAACAAACAGCAGATGTCTGTCACGAAGTGCTAAGTGCCGCAGCAATTATATCCACATAAACAGGCGGGCGATAAGCGGAATCTAGAACAGGGAGTGTTGCTAATTACCTGGAATTACCGCTCGTTTTTAACACTATCTAAGTCGCACTGATGTTTGTATGTTTATTTATTTATTGTTGAATGTTCCCATGCATCAACAGGATATGCATGGGAACATTCAACAATAAACTTCAATAATTAATAATGGTTACTTAGATTTGCGAGAATGTTGCACATTGGGATAAAGCTATTAAGGATTTTATCGCGGATTTGGTTTAATTTTTAATTTTATATACTTTCAGACCGCCCCGTGACCACGAAAACTGTGAAGTAATCGAAATGTCGGGATATTAAAAAATATAAAAATTATATAAAATCCGCGATAAAATCCGTTAAAATAGTTTATTCCAATAAAGTTTAATGCAATATGCCTTGAAATAAAACTATTTTGTACTGATTTTATCGCGAACTTGGTTTAATTTTCACATTTGTACGTTAAGTACTATTCAATCTATTGTAATTAAATAGAAAATGTTTCCTCAAAATAAGACAGAACATAATCTAACATGCCCTGGTATAGTAAAACAATTCATCCTTATATTTCCTTCATACATTGGACAAATAGAATTATTCCATCCATAGTAAATATTAATACGGATAAACTAGTGTTGCTGCGATTGTATATAAAAATATCGATACATCATAATTATCTCCTTGATAATTTTGTATTTGTAATGTGACTATGAGCTCGCCTCCTACCACACAATAATGAGTTTGGCACACAATAATTTTACTGGTGGTAGGTCTCTCATATGTGAGAGGCCATCTGGGTAGGTACCACCGCAATGTCTATTTCTCCCGTGAAACAACACTGCGTAAATGCACTGTTGTGTTTCGCATTGAAGGACATTGTAGCCAGAGTAAATACTGGACATATTGAGACTTAACATCTCATGTCTCAAGATGGCGAGCGCAGTGGAATGTTGCTACTGTTTATGAGCGGTCGTATCGCTTACCATCAGGCGAACGGCTTGCTAGTCTCGTCATTAACTGCAATAAAAAAAATAATGTGGCACCATTGCCTACCACTTTGAAGCTCAAACCTTATGTCACCTTAAGTCAGCATATGTATATACTTACGGCCGATGCCAATAATCAATCGAAAAATTAGATTGAAGTCAATCTGGATTGTTTTCTACTTTTCGATTTGTCATTTACCATATTGCCATAGTTTTTTCACTACTGAGATTGATTATTGGCAATATAGTATCAGAAAAAAGATTGAGCTGTCAATCTCAAACGGCAAATTTTGGATTGGGATTGTTTGCAGTGGCTGTAAGTCTGCATTGTCAAATTAATATATGCATTTAAAACATATAACAAAAATACCATCGCAATTTTTTAAATCTTGACTGAAGTCTGAGCCCGCCTTCATACTCAATGTTGTCTTTTCGTTTATATTAGCATCCACAATAATAGTTGTAAAACCATATTCTTTTATGAAGGTTTTTTGAAGTCATTTTAAAATATTTAAAAGGTATAAAAAATAGTATACATTTTTCTTGCGATCAAAATACTAACAATATTTGAGTTAGGTAACAAAAATAACAATTTACTTACAGTTAAAAAAGATATATCGATACATTTTAGTACACGGTACCTACTTATCCAAATAATACGAAGTTCTGTAACTCTGCCAAATGTTGGTCGTACAAACACGTCCGTATGATCTAGTTATTGGTGACTAATAGATTACCAAATAAAGCGTGGTTACAATTCTAACCCAGTTCCGAAGGTCTTGTGACCTGTGACTAACGTTTTGCAGCCATGTGCTTGTGCGCTATTTGTATGGACATACTTATATGGAGTCATTAGCTTCTATATGATTGATAGGTTGTTTTGACAGCCTCCGTGGCGCAGTTCGATCTCGGCTGTGAAACGAGAAGTTGCAGGCTCCATCGAGGCAATTTTTTGTGTGATCTACAAGAATTTTTTGTTTATTGGTGTTTGTGACACCGAAAAGTCTCTCGTAGTTCCTGTAGTAATATACACACGACACAAAACTCGATCTTAGTGTAGAGTCAGGCTTATTTATGTGACTGTTGAGACTGTTTAATACAACTGCGCCACCGTGGCAGTCTAAACTAAGAGTGGTGAAAACACAAAATCGATCCTTTCCTCTTATTTTATAACAACCTTTGTCCATCTTCAATACGCCCAGGTTACCCAAATTTCATGTCCTTCATAAAGGTCACTACTTTCCAACTAAAAAGGACATTCACTCTCTTATACTACAAAAATTGGACATTTCAACGGAACAAATCTGACATTTGAGTCCATTTTTTGCCAGCGGAGTAGGAAAGCGCCGACAAGCCTCGGCAATTCAGGTTTTGTTCGACCGAAACTATTTTAGCGGCATTCCTGTGAGTTATATTTAGGGTCACCTCCCGTTTTGGTATAACAGGATATTATGATATACCTATAGTAAAAAATATTGATAAACATATTATTCGGTCATATAGTGTTTTTAAAGTGTGTTGTATTAGAACTTTACAAAATTGTATTTGTTTGGGTTGTGTATTAATGTATATATCATAACATGATATCTCGAATTCAATTTGAACGCAGCTTCTCACAATACATACCTTATTCTATTTGAATAAAAATCTTTCGTACTGAATGCAGTACATACCTTTTTAACATTTAATTATACCTTACATAATTTTCTTATTTAAGAGGAACACGAATAATTTTGTGTTCGAATTGTTTTTTCCCCGTAGTACAGCGCGCCTTTATTTACATGTAATTCGTCTGTATTACCATGTTATTGTCTCTGGCAACAGATGATTTCCATCCAGGTATCATATTTTCTCGTAAAGTAATTATTTGATTACGCACGCGCTGCAATTTGCATCGCCAAAATGATTATTACAACCGTTAAAACCATAAATAAATAATTAAAATTAATTTTGAATTTATTTTGAAAACATATTTGTTGAGAGTTACGGGAAATGCAGGCAATGGTGTGCCGATTCCCTTATTTATTATCCTTAATATAAAATGAATAATAAATAACTTACACTTCATATGTTTATAAAGAAAGGTTCGCGAGTGATTCGAACCTACGACCACCGAGACACAAAACTAATTATTATTGTTCTAGTATATCTTGCTACCATACATAGACCCCACTACACCTACACACGTCACTTTGATCAATTCCCCAGGGGCACCCACGACGGAAGGATGAAAGCATTGCTTTGTACCTCTTGTCTTTGCGGAAGTTCCCTTACATCCTCACAAAATCAGTAAAGGGCTATTGTTTCAAATCGCGAGGCTCTCCCCACATGATCACACAACTCCGAACAGCAATCAGTCTAAACTCAACATTATAAAACACAAGGAGAAAAATCCTAGTTTAACCAAACGCGTGGTCACCCCAGCCATGTCAAGTTAGCACAACCAGGCGGTGATTTAACTCACTATTTTGGTTCACTTTACACTGTTACGGCAAAAAACGCAGTTAAATTCTAAATGTAGTTTAGCTGTTGCCTTTGAGTTGAAAACCTTGCTGAGTTTTTGTAACTCGTGTGCCAGTAATGCATACGACTTTAAGTTGGAAATATTTTAGCATATTCGTTGAGATATAAAGTGGTGGTAGGATATTTAAATTGCGGGAAGTTGCTGGATGTAGACCGCTTCGAATATGTCGATGTGGAGATCCTTGGGGAGGCCTACGTTCAGCAGTGGACTTCCTGTGGCTAGTCTTATTTTATAATGTTAGTTTACAGATTCACTGGTATATCACAGGCAAATGCAGCAGCATTTTTGTATGGCAACGTATTTATTGAACTGTTTATGTTTTTTTTTGTAATAAATTAATGAAAAAGCAGAGGAGATTCGTATCCAGTTAGATAGCGACTGCAATGGGTAGTGGAAAAACCGCCTTCATAAATCGCATTTTGGTCATATTTGTGTAGTTTCAGTATAAATTAAGAGCGTTTACACCTTGCGCGCAAAGTCAACTATAGGTATTTCTTCGTTAATTTCACGCACACATAAGCGACCAAAGCTGTGTGCGTAGAGCTGCCGCGTCGGCTCGCTATACAGTCAGCGCAACCAACTTTGATCCGTGCGCTTCAAAATTCTAATATGGAATTGAAATGTAACTTATGATTTATATATTGGTAACATTATATCAAAAAAATATTTTATTTGCATTATAAGTAGACAAATATTACTGTGCAAGCAATGAACAATACAAATTTAGATACTAATCATATTTTCGCTCTTATTACATTGTTAAGTTGCATTTAAATCAATGTTCAATCACGGACGTTTATTAATCATTTCGTGTTCGAACACATGAAAAGAGTTAGGGGCCTTACAACCCCTTACAATTACGAAATATATTTAATTTTATATTACAATACATAACATAATTTAGCCTCGGAATTACATCCCATTATATTATCTAAAACATAATTTATACTCACTACAAAATCATTGTAGGTAATAAAAAGAAAAAATATGTTTTACTGCCAAAGTACTAAGATGTGGCAATCGCAGTCCGCGCGTGGCTATTTTACACACTTTTGATTAGCTTCACCTGTATGTTTGTATGTTTGTTAGTATGTTTGTATGTTTGTTTGTAACCGACTTCTTTGGGCGCGATTTTGACCCACTTTAAACGGCCAGATTTCGTTCAAACTTTGTAGATTTATTGAGGACCGATGACAATACACTAATTTGATAAAATTATTCCATTTTTCAATTTGCAAAATATGATTTTTGTTAATTTATATAATTTTCATGATATTCTTTTGCACTATTCCTCGCTAGATGGCGTTAACATTGTATTCTTTAAGTGTCAAATGTTACTACTGACCAACAGATGGCGTTATTGATTGGAAATACAGCCGTAGATGGTTGTTTTTAGTCAAAACAATTAAATAATAGTTAAAAAAAAACTAAAATACACGCTTTAATAAGATATACAACTAAAAAAGTAAAAATAATTGATACTGAATTTAAGATAAGAAAATGGAGTAAAATACATATATTTTATTGTTACAAAGCGTGGGGTGTTTACAACAATTACTTATCCTCCTGCACCCCACGCTTTGTAACAATAAAATATATGTATTTTACTCCATTTTCTTATCTTAAATTCAGTATCAATTATTTCTACTTTTTTAGTTGTATATCTTATTAAGCGTGTATTTTAGTTTTTTTTTTAACTATTATTTAATTTACGACGCACGGCAAAAATCGACTGCAGCCAGGCTGGAGCGACGAGCGATACGTCCTTCCTCTAGAAGGCCTTGCGGCGGTCTGATTTGATGCACGGCGGACAGCGTGTTTTATGGTGGTTTTTTAAATATATGTAGAAAACATGGAAACTAATTTTATTGAAATATAAAAATGACAATTTATTGATAAGATGTTCTTCTATTATAATATGCAATTGCTATAAAAAGTTATATACGATAAGTTGGTGAAAAAAAATATGTTCTTGACGAGAGTTTCTGAATAATTTCGCATTGTTTAAATTTTTATTTTTCAGGAACTAAACATAAAAAGATTATTTTTCTTAGCAAAATCCCTCCATAAGGGTCTTATTAGTCGGATAATATTTTTATTTTCATCTTATATTTAGTGATTTCGGATATCTTAAGCTTCTAAATTGCCACTTAAAGCCTAAATAACGAAACTAGTGTTCAGTAATCCTTATAGTACTCACAAATTATCCATCAATCTATAATGTTTTCCACCAAAATCCCTAGATGACAACCTTTTCTAAAATTAGTACTAATGATTTTATCTTGAAATTGTTTATTGGTGGCTATTAACTCATTTGAAAAGTCCTCTTTTTTAGCCAAAAAGCGCGCAAAGGGTATAAACGCTCTTAAGCCATGATTGAGTTGACTTTTAGATTGCATTATCAAAATCATCTATACATATAAATAAAATTGAAGTGTCTGTTTTAAAAGTGAAAAAAAATAATCCTACTACATATCGTTATATACACGATACCTACTCCGAAAATGATGATTAAATTTTTTTTGTCTGTCTGTCTGTCTGTTTGTTCCGGCTAATCTCTGAAATGGCTAGACCGATTTTGACGGGACTTTTTTTGTCAGGTAGCTGATAAAACAAGGAGTAACTTAGGCTACATTTATTTCAGAAAAAATACTTTATTTTAGAAAAATAAAGTTTTTGTTAAGTTCCACGCGGACGAAGTTGCGGGTACAGCTATTAGTATTAAGTAATTGTAGTCAATTCACGAGTACCCGTATTTTTATTAACCTATATCGTCCCACTGCTGGGCAAAGGTCTCTCTCAACTCGAACCATAAAACCAACTATAACCCGTATATAAAGAAAATATTCTTCATTAATCTAATGGCAGCACATATGAGCTATCAACAGTGGGGACCAGGATTCGGTTCCCAGGCTATCTATATTGTGGTTTCTTGTTTTGGAAACATCGAGAAATGATGGTGCGGGATACGTAGAGGGTAGTTAGCAAATATTTGTTTACGATATGTTTGATGTACTAGTATCTATTAGTTTTTTAGTCTCAGATACATATGTGATCATTGTACATATTTACTTTTAAATTATTCAACACACTTGAACTAAAACTCCATTACGCTAATATGAATTTATGTCCGACATAAGGATTTCTCAAGAGTTTCCGTGTTGTACGCTGAAGTTGCATCACTTTCCAGAATATTAAACAGCTATGTATAAGCGTACAACGCAGGCATAGCCCTGTGTGATGAATACGAACTGGGAATGTCGTCTGATGGCACTCGATTCTCTGCACGGCATTTGCGCTTACCAGCAGGTGAAGTGCACTATGCCGTGGCATTATAATAAATAGATAACGCCCAACAGTCACATAGATAGTCCTTCCCCAAACTAAGATCGAGTCTTGTGTCGTGGGTAGCAGGAACTACGAGGGACTTTGGCGTCACAAACACCAAGACCCGAGAGAAATAAATATTTGTGGGCCGCACATACATTTCTCTCGGTGCGGAGATCGAAACCGCAGCCTCTCGTTTGGCTGTCAATAAAACAATTACTATGAATTATATGAGGTAAATCCTTAGTTTAAGGTTAAGTTTTAACTCTATTGCCAAACAAGGATTCCTTGATGTACCTGAATTTTGGTTATGTTGTGTATTTGTATGTAGTGTTAGCCTTTTACTATGTATCATACTTATTTTTGAATTGCTGGTGAAGAGTTACCATAATAAATGGACGCTGTCCTGCCCTCACGCCCACTACTGCAACTCCTGTAAGCCAGGATCAACAGTGGCATGCATTGTAATGACACCAGGATTGACAGATTGAAGCTCGCCGAGTCCCTGTGAAGGTCTATCAAATCAATTACAAAATCAAATTAACAGGATGAATTGGAAATATGCTAGAATTGGATACTAAAATAAATACGTATATCAATAACCTATATGTCGATAGTGACATCACATAGTGGGACGGATCACACGACTACTACTGCCTCCCCCTTCTGGTTAAAAAGGTTAGTATATGTATGCATAAATAACCTGTCCATCACTTCATTCCAGCTAATAGAAAAATCCAGCGCATTCAATACACACTGGCAATGATTGCGTTCACCCCGCCGTATACACACACTAAAAGACAAACATTGAGCTCCAAAATAATCTCACAACAAAGCCGTGAAACGGAAACGCTACGGGACAAAAGGAATGGAAACAAGCCGTCTAATTTAAAAAGATTATTCCATCTCGCTTGCCGTGTGGGGTTCATCGTAACATTGTCGCTATCGTACTTACTCGCACGCCGGCTTTGCATAATTTAAACGGCTAAAAGACGTACGGTTTGGATGCAGATCGGCGAATTCGCAGCGATTTTTTGCAGTTCAAAATACCTTGACGACCGCTATTGTACATCGGTGTTCTTTTCTTTCCTCCCTCCCTAATAGACAGACCGCCAACGTATCTAAGATCCTAAAGACGGCAGTCAATATTCCTTAGAGGGAAATGGTTTCTGGTAAAACTAATAAATTAAAATCAAGAATTAGTGCCCGAAATGACGATAGGCTAGCTCCCTATTACATTGTGCTGTTGTACTACGGTACGATTGCAACGTTGAGGCCTCAGATTCGAATCCGGTTCGAGCAAATTGAATTATTCTATTCACTAGCAGCCCGGAGTTAGGAATTTGTAACCGATATGGCGATAGACTCGCCCCAATCACATAAGATACACATAAGGCGAACCGTGAGTCTGTCTTACGCTTTTGGAAAAAAGGCGTGAGATGTAATTGGAATTCGTGAAAACTTCGCTGGATTGAGTATTAATATTTAAACGTGTTTATAGTTACTATTGTCCTGTTTCTTTCCCAAAGATTAATAAAATAAAATAAAATGTATGCACTTGTATATTCTTTTAAACATGAATTACTATAGTAATATTTTATTTTTAAGTATACACAACAGCTGGTCGCTGCACGTTTATGCAGTCACGTGCTTAGTGACCGCAGGCAACGCTTGTGGTATCAACTATGCGACCAACGGCTTATTATAAGAGAATCTCATGTGACTGCTAGTGTCAGTGTCAAGTTCAGACGTACTTTATAAAATACTAGCGGCCCAACACAGCTTCGACCGGTCGCAAATAGATTTCTCTACAAGCATCATCATCAGCCCGTTATCCACTGCTGGACATAGGCCTCTTCTCTATCGCACCGCTCTTCTTGGTTCTGAGCATGTCTCATCCACAATTTGCCTTGGAACTATTAAGTTGTATCGCTCGATGTATGGACATTAGTCCATACATCGAGCGGGTGGTCTGCCTATCTTCCTCTTGGCATCTTTAGACCACCAAAAATATGTACACATATACATACATAATCGTCACGCCTGTATCCCATAGGTAGGCAGAGACTATAGAACACCACTTTGCTCCATCCTGACATATTACTTTCGCTTGCAATTTAATATTTACAATAATGTGTACGTATTATACATATAAACCTTCCTCTTGAATAAATGTATCTATTAAAAAAAACCGCATCAAAATCCGTTGCATAGTTTTCAAGATCTAAGTATACACAGGGACAGTCAGCGGGAAGCGACTTTGTTTTATACTATGTAGTGATCTTGCTAGTGAAAAGATTACCAGAATATACCTTAGCGAAGCTTTTTAACAGTTAAGCCTACGCTGTAGACACTAGCTTTTGTGGATAGTAACCTATTAATTTCCATACGAGTGGATTTAGCTAGGGAATTATAGTGTTTAGTACATAATTCCAATACAATTTAAAAAGATTACAATTTTAAAATAATATAAAATAAATAACAATTGTATAATTTCATTGTACGAACTCTCTTACCCAACCTTATAATATGAATGTGCATGACTATTTCCTTTAGCAAATGAATTTATGGTATAACTTTGGAAAGAAACCAAGCAAAAAACTGCCTAAATGTATATGATGATACGAATATATACAGTTGTGATTAAAGATTAGTCCGCTATATTAAACTAATGTAAATTCATAAGCTTCACGCAAAAACACTAGGAATTTTAATTACATTTCTCAAGAAAATTCACCGTTGTTTCGTTCCCTACATATACTATAGATTAAGATATTTAAATCCTCGCAGACAAGTCCTTTCATCGAAAAATTTAAATAACACAGAATATTTAGAATTCCAGGATTTAATAAGCATAACATATGAGACCAAGGGATAAACTAAATTAAATTCAGAAATACGTTTGTATACAAATTATGTGTTGTTATTCAGATTACCTCTGGCTTTTTATTCAAATACATTGCATGTTCATAGTAAATATGTAAATAGTAACTAGTTTTTCTAGTTGAAATGAAATCCAAATAATATGTTTGAAATTGTTGCTCCGAGGGCTTGGAATGTGTCGAATTGTTACAACGTACAGTGAAAACGAAATAAGGTGATTTTAATTATGAATAGACAGACCTTACTGCTTAAACGAGAAATTAAAAATTCAGGTACAAGTTAGTACAGTTTTATAAATATTTATTTAGTTTCAATAAATTTTCCAAACTCATCGGGCTTTTTAAACAGTTTAAAACATGTTTTGGTTATCGATTTGACTTTCGAACGATTTTTGAATTTAGGTCGGTTACTCTATGAGTGATACAAACTTCAAATTTTCGGATGTTCGACGTCCGGAGTGAGATGTAAGTTTTTCACTTCTAAAAATCGATACTATTCTCTATGACATTTATTATTTTCTCGAAACTTGTATGGTTCCGACGAACTATAAAGGATTCCATCATTTTGTGGCGTATCTAGGCACATTAGTGAAGTTTTACGTACGGCGTTTTAACATTCGAAGTACGTATCGTTTCACGAAGTAAGCCCCCAGTTTGAAAAGACAAAACATTCATGGTGCAGTTGGTTAGACGCCGGCTGTGAAACGTGAGGCCGCGGGTTCGATCCCCGCACCGAGACAAATGTTTGTGACGTCCACAAGTATTTGTTTCGGGTCTTGGTGTCTATGAGACCGAAAAGTCTCTAGTAATTTCTGAAACCCACGACACAAGACTTAATTGATCTTAATGTGGGGTCAGGAGAAGGTATGTGTTGGGTGTATTTATTATTCATGTATTTATTTATTCAATTACTAAAATAGGTTTAAAACTTGTCTATGAATACAGCCTTTCGCAAATAAATCTGCAATAACACAAATAGATTTTAGAACACGGTCTTTGTGTCGTCCACACAAAAGTTTATGTTGTAGCGGACGACGCAAATATTTATAAATCAAATATTGAACCAGCTACAAAAGTACTCGCGATTTTTAGAACTTAGAATACTGTTGGCGTTTGTCTTCATATTTGATATGGAAGTACAAATGTGTTCGGGTTGGTACCACAAATTTATAAAAAACTGCCTCGAATTTATTAGTTTTTGGGTCTGTGAGTGGGCGAACGATATGTAGAGTATATCCAGATACCAGCAGTCCGACATAATTATGTCGAACGTGAAACATAAGAGTTAAAAAGAGAAAAATTGTGTACTATTTTGAATAATTCAGTGTAGCTTCTGGGCATAATAAGACCATCTCATGTCTCAGGATCGCCAGAGCAGTGGAATGCCAAGCATTGCTTTGTAATATCGCTTACCATCAGGCCAATGGCATGCTCGTCTCGCCAATCATAGTGAATCCTGCATTTACCATTAGATGCTATCCTATCGTAAAACGCTGTTATATCAATGGTATAACATATCAAAAAGGAATCCCTAATAGAATTCCTCAAAAGGAATCCTTAATCACAAGTAATTTATATAAAGCAAGCATATTTGAGTTATCATCATCACCATCATCATATCAGCCACAGGAAGTCCACTGCTGAACATAGGCCTCCCCCAATGATCTCCACAATGACCTGTTTGAGTTAAACTAATCCTTACTAATATTATAAAGGTGAAAGTTTGTATGTATGTATGGATGTTTGTTACTCTTTCATGAAAAAACGGCTCAACAGATTTTGATGAAATTTGGTATAGTGATAGCTGACACCCTGGATTAACACATAGGCTACTTTTTATCCCGAAAAATGTAGTGTTCCCGTGGGATGAGTCAGGAAACCAAATATACATATTTTCTACTCTTTCAAATTCAAATTGTTGGCACGGGAAGTCCTCTCCTACGGAAGGGAAATATAGTCGACGGCACGCGGGAAATATAGTTAGTAGACACGCGAAATAATATGTTCTTGATGTGGATTGGACTCAAAAACTATCTGCACCCGGGCGAAGCCGGGCCCGACAGCTAGTAACTAATATTTATACTAGGTAGAAATATCAGTGACGCGTCTAAAATGTTTCCGCGAATAATTCTCTTCATAACATGTTATTTTGTAGTACTGTATCAGCCCATATACGTGCCACTGTAGAGCACGGGCCTCCTCTACAATCCAGAGTACGATTGATAGATGTTAAGCCATACAGTCCACCATGCTGGATTAATGCGTGTTGGCGGACTTTAATACCATATAAATTCTTATAAATCGCTATGATGTGCATATTTCCTCACGATGTTTTCCTTCACCGTTTTAGTGCGTGGCGATTGACTATCAATACAAATAAATAAATATTTAAGATCGAGTCTTGTGTCGTGGGTATCAGGAACTACGAGAGACTTTTCGGTCTCACAAACACCCAGACCCGGAAGAAATATTTGTGGGCCGCACAAACATTTCTCTCGGTGCGGGGATCGAACCCACGGCCTCTCGTTTCACAGGCGGCGTCTAACCAACTGCGCCACGGAGGCTGTCAATACACAAATGACTCCGAACCTCCGAACAGTCAGAGGTGTGCCCTGGGATTCGAACTCGCTACGACCATGAATATGTTGGCAGCCCCGTCTAGTCCGTTTACCAACAGGCCACCACGCACTTCGCATGATATAGTAATTCCATTATCAATTACTTGAAGGCCAAATATCGTGGCTATATTTAATTTGTTAGCGTAGCGTAAGTGTTATAACTCATTGATGATTTCATTGTTAATAGGTATTGCGGTGCCACATCGTAACCGCATTAGGCATGCATCACTCTTGTTTTTCTAGGTATTGGCTGTTTTCTTTAACCGACTTCAAAAAAAGGAGGAGGTTCTCAATTCGACTGTATGGTGCTTTTTTTATTTTACTTTTTTTTTGTTACCTCGTTTCTCTATACTGTGTGAACCGATTTCAACCATTCTTTCTTTGATTGAAAGCTGGTGCTTGTCACTATTCTTTTTTTATTTTTATTTATTAGGATCTCCAATAAAGAATACACTTTACAAACTATGCCAATGTACTGTTGCAGTTTAAACATTGTGCTTCTACAATTAGAGGAGATCACAACATGCAATAGTACTGAACAACAGGAAAGAACTATGAATTAAATTATGAATAAACTATCGATATAAAATGAAAAGATAAATTATTTTTTTACCTATATGACAAGTAATCTGATTGCGCAAGTCAATGTTAAGTATGGGTTAGGTACTTCAATATATTTTTAAGGAAAAAAATACAGTTTGTGTTGTCTCTTGTGGCTGATTCGTCTTACACACAACATAAACCCGATTTTCCTTTATTACTCAGGGTTTTGCAAACAATTGTGTTTTTCAACCATCATACCACGGAATATACAGGGTATATCCGAACTGTAACCGAGAACAAAGCCAAATTGTAGTTTTAATGACTTCTGTCACAATGCAACTAAAAAATCCGACGGTTTTTTTGTATATTTTACCTATCGTCATGTTTGGGTAGTAAATACATAGTTTTTTCTCTAAATTAATAACGTACACCCTTTTATTTTAATGGCGCAATGGTTCAAAACGGTTTAAATAATTATTTTAGTAGAAACACAATGATAGAACTTTTGCGATGTGTGATGAACCTGGCTTTGTTTTGTTCGCAGTCTAGATATACTGGTAAGTGTAGAATTTTCGGAGCCTGCATGACTTCAAACCTTTCGGGAACAGGCTTCTTAATGTACACCACACGAGTCTCATATAATCCTAGAATTAACATACCTTTTAAATAGTGCATTCTAAACGCATATTAATATGGACATGTTACCTTATATCGTTATTTAGTTGTATTGTGTGTTTGGAAGAAATAAATGCTTTAATTGGTTTAAATCCATGTTAAGATCTCTCTGTCTCTCTAAGCTCTCATCGTGATATTTTTATTTACCAGGAAACTGTATATAAAGACAATTCTATTGCAAGAATTTCTTGTGCACCGAAGATTTTACTTTTCGAAGTCGTGAATAAATGCGGCATTGTAATAATAATTGCGTCGCGTTTTGCAATTAAATTTTAAAGCGCGACTGAAGGTAAATTATAGTGATATAATTAAAGTAATGACCTCGAGACCTGACCCGGTTGCTTTAAATATCAATCTCCCAGACCTTTTGTACAGTAAAAATTATGACCCGATTTTTTCATTGATAAATATGTAATGTAATTTCACGAAAGCTTGACGTTTGACTGACACTGGGGCTTAAAATTGTAGACCGAACCTTTATACGATTGTATACAATGTAGAAACAATTTTCTTGCATACCTATATTATCAACGTCTGGGGGGGTTACTCTATAAAAACTATACGAACTTCGAATGTGTGTAGTGAGTGAGAAACAGACATCAATTGAAACTGTTTTGAAACCCTTATCCCTTGATAATTTCGTTTGTTAAAAGGTAATTAAAATCTGCGTTTTTAAATCGCCCGTCGGCATCAAACCGAGTAAACTCATCAGCCGTCTTCTTAGTTATGCTCGCAGCTGCACTTGCAAGTCACTCCCTGAGGAATGTCAATTGAAAGACTCCCCCCCCTCCCACCCTACCCTCCCACTCAACCCGAGCCGCCCTCCGGAACGAATGAGAGTGTTAACTGACGCCCCACGCATCGCCTGACGACACAATATTACTGGGCCCATCAGCTGGTTGAAAAAGGGAATTTATTGCTGAGGTATTCAACGCATATCTTAATAAAAATTTCGAATTACAAGTTATATGTTCTAGCATTTTGAATACAAAAGCTTTTTAAATAAATATCATGCATTGTAAGTTAAAGTTTTCGGAAAGTACATTTTAGCAAAACTCATTATTGATGCCATAATATTAATTTAACCACCAGAATCAAATTGAATTAATTGGCCAATCCGCACTAGGCCAGCGTCGTGGACTATAGCCTTTATGGCCAATCCACTCTCAATATTACTCTCTATTATAGAGTGGGTCCGTGTCTTGCAGTTGTGCGTATATGGGCTGATACGGTATAGTCAAATTAAAGATGTTTGGTGAAGAAAGTCTATATATTTATCTGTGGCGCCGGCCATGTAAAAACATAAATAATATAAGCTTTAAGATTATGCCAGTCATGACATGGCGACAAACAATCCTATATATTTACGATACATAGTAAATCATGCACTCAGTAAGACAACACCGAACTATGATCTAGCCATTACACTTGGAGTATTCACGCTCATATAACCACCAATAATGGTTAACCCTTCAAGTTACGTCATAAAGGTGCTCGCTAGATAAAGTATGCAAGACAAGTGAAGATCGTCGACATTTAAGAAGGGTTAAGAGTAAGACGTCTGTTTTCATGGTCCTGTGGATGGATTTATGTACCATAGAGTATGCAGTAGTACAGTTTCATTTGATTTTCAGTGATTCAAAAATATCTTTATTTGCGTGTAGTAGCAAGATTAGTTCGTCGTAAGTTTCCGATACTTACGATAGAACTTAGAAATTACTATAAAAAATATATGTAATCGAAGTATTTTTATTTCTATTAAATACTTATCAACACGCAGTATGAATATTTAAGATATTTGGATCGTAAATGGTGATATGCAAAGTTATGAGTAATGTAGGACTTGTGTTGTTATTGTTTATAAAGTGACTCAATAGTACATAAGTTCAAAGGAATTTTCAAGTCTTAGATAACTGTAGCTTTGTGTGCATTACTAAATAATGACGTCACGAACAAATAAGGTATTATTACTGTTTGTTTAATTTATCCTTAGTTTTCAAGATAAGATGTAGGTAAGTTAGTAAGAACAGATGATACAAATCGCCTTTTATAAACATACCGGGTATCTCAAGACTGCTACCGAAAACGAAGCCGGGTGGTAGTTTTAGTGACTACAAACACAATGCAACTAAAAATTTCGCAAAGAAACGCGACAATTATTTTTAATGATTTTTTAAATATCGTCATTTTTGGGTGGTAAATCCATAGTTTTTGCTAAAATAATAATTTAAACACTTTATACCTTAGATTATTATAAATAAAAGGGTATACACTATTATTTTAGGAAAAAATGTATTTACCACCTAAATATGGTCATAGGAAAAAAATAACAAAAAAAAAATTGTCGCTTTTTTTTGCAACTTTTTCTGTTGCATTGTGTCTGAAGTCGCTTAAACTACCACCCGGCTTCGTTTTCGGTAGCAGTCTTGATATACCCTGTATACCGGGTATCTCAAGACTGCTACCGAAAACGAAGCCGGGTGGTAGTTTTAGTGAATACAAACATAATGCAACTAAAATTTCGCAAAGAAACGCGACAATTATTTTTTATGATTTTTTAAAAATCGTCAATTTTGTGTGGTAAATCCATAGTTTTTGCTAAAATAATAATTTAAACTCTTTTATACCTTAAAGTACTTATAAATAAGAGGGTATACACTATTATTTTGGAAAAAAATGTATTTACCACCCAAATAAGGCCATAAGAAAAAAATATCAAAAAAAAAATTGTCGCTTTTTTTGGCAACTTTTTCTGTTGCATTGTGTCTGAAGTCGCTTAAACTACCACCCGGCTTCGTTTTCGGTAGCAGTCTTGATATACCCTGTATAGTTAATTTGCTAATCAAGAACTAGTATCACAAAACGTGAATATCTATCACATCCATACACTTTTATTTCCATTTTAGTTTATCTTTTTCGATTTATATTCCGACCTACCTTACTGTTTTTCCTCGACTATGACCCAAAACGAACGCGTCACGTCACGTTTATCCTACTTAATTATGCAAAAGGTACAACGTACAAATCTTCCCGTATTTGTTAGGAGCCTGTTTAAGGACAATCTCTCGCAGCATCCCTCCGAATACTCGGAATGTGTTAACGTTATTGCTGATGGGATGGATATTGTGATCTTAACGTGTGACTGCGTAAATTGGAACGTTTTTAGAATTCCCTTCTTGAGCTTTGGGGAGTATTGAGATGTCACTGTTTGTGTTACTTTGTGCTGTAAAAGATGTAGTATTTATTTAATACTTAATGTAGGGAAAAGTGAACATAGGATGAGTCAGTTTTCAATTCCACGAAATTTTGCACTCTTGAACATAAAATTACTCAGTTATTACTTTCGTATGAGATTTATCAATTTGACAATGTTTTTTTTTTTATATTATAGGGGGCAAACGAGCATGCGGTTCACCTGATGGTAAGTGAACACCGCTGCCCATGGACATC
The DNA here is from genome assembly GCA_009982885.2 of Hyles vespertilio. Taxonomy (NCBI): domain Eukaryota; kingdom Metazoa; phylum Arthropoda; class Insecta; order Lepidoptera; family Sphingidae; genus Hyles; species Hyles vespertilio. The sequence goes on from CM042817.1 coordinate 17,696,993, forward strand.
TGCAACACCATAGGGCATGGAGATGCGTTGCCGGCCTTTGAGGTGGGAATACGCTCGTTTTTTGAAGGTCGCCAGGTCGTATCTGTCCGGGAATGATGCCGCTGGCAACTGGTTCCACAGATTGTAGTACGTGGGAGAAAGTGTCGGGAAAAAAGTACTGTAGTAGATTTCCAACCTCCAAGGTGATGTGGGTGGTATTGGAGGTTTGTCGTGTGTGAACTCAGCAGCAGGGATAAGTCCGAACAATTCTTGAGAATGCAATCTTTGCATTATAGATTGCCTCACTTAGAATACAATACAATAATAACTCCTTATTGCGAATAAGATAACGATATATGTTATGTATATCGATATAATCAATTATGAACGCGTAACAAGTGTATTCATTCGGATCGCTACCAGATGCCCATAGAAATCGTCCGTATAACCTCTTGATTTACAGAAACTGTCATTAAACCGATGACGCTTTTAAAAAATCTATAAGTACAATACTCAAATCGAAAATCTCATAAGTGGATTAACAAGCTTTATTCTAAAATTACAATTTATACTCCTCTCTCTTTTTTCTTTCACTTATGTCCATCCAATGGTAGTCGGTAAGTGATTTGTTCTCTAATGTTAAGTATTCGTTTGGTTTAAGATTTTTTGGTGGAAAAATAAATAAATAAGTTTTAAAAATTAGTACGGTATAATCAATGTCGCTAACATACCAGGCGATCATAGGTATACCTGAGTTGTATCAAACGGTGCGGTTTTCGCCGACACTATCCAACTCGTGAATCGCATTTTTGCGAAATTTTCGGAACCGATAACATTTTCTACGAAGGACTTACTCATTTCCTTAAAATATTATAGCATGTTGGTACATGGTTACATGGTTGTAAACAGATACATTGCTTAAAGTGTCGTAGTATATTACCATACAAACAGATAAATTGCTGTTTGTATTTTGTTTAAGTGCATTTCTCGAAAACTAATAGTCGACTTGAAAGTGACTATCGTGGCCTATCAATATGTCCTAAAATATTGGAAACGTTTAGAATGGAAGTATGAAAGAAATATTGAACCAAAAATGATCACGCCCAGGCACTTGATTGTAATATATAATGCTAAAAGCATGGCATCCAAAAATCTCACATAATGCCAGCATTTTTCACATTCTCTCTCAACTTTAGAGAAAAGCTCAATCTTAACAGGAGATGCTTTAGGTATGTGCCCATTATAACTGCCATTAAACAGAAAAAAGACAGCATTGGCTTATTCTAGGTTATGGTTCAAAAGGATTTTGCTACATACCCGAAAATAAGTAACAAAAACTTTGGGAAGTGAAAAAATCTAATAAATGATAGCCATAATTTTCAACTACGTCTGGCTATTCTCTGAAAAATTAAAGGGTGATAAAGGGATAAAGCAAATTTAACATTTTCTTTTTCTCCCGCGAATTTTCAACGCTCAAGCCTCCAAAAATGCTAAAAAATATCTAAGAGCTCCATTTAGTTACGCTTTAGTGGGCCCGATGAGTGCCGTCGCTTTGAACATTCAAGGATTCTTGTCTAATTTAATTTTGGATCAAAGCTTTTAAATTAAATGTATTTGCCTATGTCTAAAATGTTTAATGTTTAAGATTTGATTACAGTATTGCGTCTAAGTACACAGTTAAAGTAAACATTATTTAATTTATAAATAAATGAATTAGGGTACATATTTTGAATGTCAGTACGATAAATTCAATAAAATATACCAACCAGATCGTAAGTGCCTTCCAAAATTGATAATTTAATGCCAAAAAGCTAAAAAGATTCGCCTGCCTAACGTCTCTCCAAATTATCCCGGTCAAATCATGTAAACCAAATGTTTAGATAATTTTTATATTTCCATCAAACCTGAATGTCTGCATCTGCAAAATAGGTGTTACGTAAGCACCTTTACCGCGATCATGTGAAAATATTTTCGTTCGTACATCTTGCACATCCAAAATAAATTAATAATGTTATGAAAAACCTGTCGAGATGAGTCGTCAATCACATTATCAGGCCATGTGTTCGATTCTTGGTTAGGGTTGCAAATGTTTCTGTTGACCGAATATTACTTTATAAGATACTAGTGGCCGGACCAGGGTGCAGATACATTGTTATGAAGAAAATAATATTAGATATAGTTTGAATTTGACAATGCACACCTTGTCAATAAATAATAATTTACATTTAATTGACATTAATAATTATTATAATAATAAGATATTTAATAAGACAAGAGATAAAGTTTATCTTCCTCTTTTTATTAAGAGACAGGTAGCTGATGCGCTATCATATTATTTATGTATTACAGCCAAGAACTTGGCTAACCGACAAAGCTCTATTGAGCAAATAAATGTTGACTCAGATTATAGCAATCTGAAAACAATTGACATTTGATAATTATTTAAATTCGATTTAAGGACAATAGAGATAAACTCTAGCTCTCCAACTGAAAATAAATATTATATTGAATGTAATTTTAATAATAAACATGCTTTCAACTTGGTACATCAAAATATACAAGGTATGAGAAATAAAAATTTAGAAATTGAGTTGTTCATGAGCTGTAATAAAATTGACATTTTATGTATTACTGAACATTGGCTTAAAAGCTACCAGTTCATGTTCAATTTCAATAATCACCAAGTTGCAAGCTCGTTCAACAGAGAAATATTTTACATGGAGGCTCGTTAATAATCATAAATAATCTTATTAAATATAAGGAAAGACTTGATATTGTGCGCCTGTCTGTTGAACGAGTTATGGAAGTAGCTTGTATAGAGATTGAAAAGTATATTGTATTAAGTGTATACAGACCCCTTGTGCACCACATAATACCTTTTGGAAATTATGGAAGATGCATTGCACAAGGTATGTGTTTCACCAAAAAGATTGTTGTCTGTGGAGACTTTAATATTAAATTTTAGAAGAATCTTCTATAGCTTGCAGCTTCATTAATCTTTTTAAATCATACAACCTGCATCATTTATTTTTTGAACAACAAGAATAACTGCCTCAAGTGCTACATGTATTGATAATATTTTTACTAATTTCTCAATTTGTGAAAAGTCAGTAATTAATGTTTTAGATTCTGATCATTGTGGTCAGTATGTTTCATTACCTAGCACTAAAAGTAAAGTTCTAAGGAAAAGTATTAAGTTTGTTCCTAACAATATATATCGCATGGAAAAATTTAGACTAAATATCAAAAACAATCTGCCAGCGCTGTCCCCTCACCAAGACCCAGACAAACTGTACAGTTCATTATTTGAAATTATTAAATGTGAATTTAGAAAAGTATATAAATCTAAAACTATTATGGTAAATCAGCGAATGACATTTAGTGAGTGGGCAACCACTGGTTTATTTAAAGTCGGAATAAACTATATAATCTGTACAATGAAAGAATGTTTAACCAAAATCCGACTTTAAGGAATATGTAAAAAATTACTCCAGAGTTTTCAAACGAGCTTGTTCCACAGCTAAATCGTTGTATTTAAGAAATTTTTTTTTTTTTTTTTTTCATTTATTGTAAGGACTTTGTCGCTGAGCGACCATATCGTCCTATAAAGATTACAATACATAATACAATACAAATATCAATAACAATTATAACTACAAATAACAATAAACAAAAATATTATGATAAAAGAAAATACAATACTAAGTACTACTTTTAAGCCTATATCAGCTATTTTAATTAATGCTTAGCTGCTTCTGATGACGGCAGAGCTAAAATACTGTTAATAAATCCAGTGTGCGTCATCTTGTTTCGATCAAAATATTTTGTTCTAATTTGTTCGGTCCGAGCACATTCCACCAAAATGTGAAATATACTTCAATCACTCCACAGGTGTTGCAGTTCGGCGATGTGACTTTTTCATTAAGTACGCAAATTGTTTGATGGTATGTGTCCGGATCTTAGTCTAAGAATAGTCTTGACACTGTTTCTGCTTAAAAGTATGCTGTCTATCCACGAATATTTAGAAACATGCGGATTTATTGTTTTATACCAAATACCCTTCTCGCGAGACCTTAGGTCGAAGTATTCCTGCCACCCTTCTCTGCATTGATGTTTTATGATCTTAAAGTAATCAGAGTACGTGGGCAAAATATTAATTGGATCCCGTCTTCAGTTGCTTGTTTTGCTAACGAGTCCACGTCATCATTTTCTTTAAACTGAATATGCGATGGAATCCATTGGAGCACCAACCGTTTGTTAAGGGACTTTAATTTCAAAATGACTGCAATATTTGGTAGGCAATCGGTAAACCTCTCACAGAAGAGGAACAACGAGCCAAATGTTGTAGGGAGCTTTTGGAGTCTGTCAAAATGACAAATATATCGAAATCTATTGAATCAATGTATGATAGAGCTTCAGCTATGGCAATCAATTCAATATGCATTATAGAAATATTTGAGTCAATCTTAAATTTACGTTGCATCCTACGGCGGGGTCCAAAAAGGCCGCACCTCCTCGAATTAAGTCCTTTGATCCGTCAGTAAATATTTTGTAACAATTGGCATACTGTTCTTGAATATACTTTTGGCAAAATAGTATGTAATTCATGGCAGCTCATCTTACGTTTCGCACGGTCAATGAGAGGTATTGAATCAAAGATCACTTCCTTTAAGTTGAGATTACTTACCCACGTATCTAAAGAATATATTTCAAGACAGGAAATACTATGCATGGGCATTGAGCCAAAAGAATTTAGAATATCTAACAGTATGGGTAATTTTTTGTTAGACCAATAGCGAGCATGGCGAAGCAAACTTAATTCTCTTAATATGTTAATACTACTATTATTGATAAAAGATCTCGATTTAAACCAAAATTTTCCGGCTAGAAATTTCCTACGCATCACAAGAGGTGGAAGGCAAAGATCATTCTCCATCACATGAATTGGCGTGGATCGCACAAAACCACCAATAAGACGTAAGGCTGATTCTGGACCTTATCTAATTTTAATAAATTTGTCTTGCAACTATTATCGTACAAGAATGAAGCGTAATCTATTCTACTACGAATGATTGAGATGTACAGGCGTCTTAGGTGTCTTTGATGAACACCCCAACCTGGCCCTGACAGAAATTTTAAGAGATTTAAGATCTTTGTCACTTTTAGTACAATCTCATTTATATGCTTCGCCCATCTTAAAGCACTATCTAGCCATAAGCCTAGGTATTTTACTGTTTAACCAACTGTAGAGAGTTATTATTTACCATAAAATTAATATTCGTTCTAAAACCACCTTTTTTAAAAACACAATAATTTGCTCTTTGTGGGAGAATGGCTAGTCCTAAATTATATAAACAACGTTGAAAAACTTGGCAGGCAAGTTCTAGCTGCCTTATCGCCGAATGTGCATTTTTGCTCGATGTATATAAGACAAAATCACTGCATATTGCGAAATTTCAACATTGCGTATGGATTTACATATGTTGCTCGTAGCCGCATTAAAAAGAAATGGAGACAGAGGGTCACCTTGAGCAATTCCCCGTCCGGTAAATCTTTCCAAAGTGTGACCATCAATTGTAATTTGTAGCTGCCTACATTTTAAAAAGGTCCAGAGATACAAGCAGATTTTAGAACCCACCCCATGTTGATCCAAGACAGATAATAGGCAACTCACGTCAATATTGTTATAAGCATTATCAATATCTATGAAGCACGCTGCGGTCACAAAATCTTTACAAAAGCCTATATGAATGTGAGAAACTAATCGCGTTAAATTATCATAACAAGATCTTCCCTTGCGGAAACCTACCATATTGTCAGAGAACAATATTGCTTTGCAAAAAACCACTCCAATCTTGTGTTCAGAATAGCATGTAAAATTTTACAGAGACAGGATAACAGGGAAATTGGTCGTAGATTAGAAGAAGAATCGGAACTTGTATGTAATTTAGGAATGGGAATAATTTTTACCTTGCGCCATTGCAGTGGGACAAAGCCAGAATAAAGAAATGAATTATAAAGTTTAATTAAAAATGTTTTACCTGAGCTTGGTAGATATTTAATCATAGAAAATGAAATTTGATCACATCCCGGCGCAGTATCAGAATTTTTAATAGAATTTTCTAACTCCTGTAAGGTAATTTCTGATTCAAGTTTACGGTTTGTAGACTGAAAGTGAGGTTGAGGAGGAACAGAGTAATCAGGAGACAAATCATTAAGAAGACATTCGGCTTTATCTTTATCTAAGCAATTATTAGATATGTTAGGCCTACGACCCTTCAACCATCGCATTTTGCGCCACATGTGCGACGATGACGTGGTTTCATTCACAGAAGAACAGAAATTTTGCCATGATTTACACTTGGCTATTCTTATTAGTTTTTGAGTGATACGAATTTTGTCTTTTAAAATGTCCAAATTTGTAGGTGATGGGTTGCGTCTTAAATTTGCTAAAGCGCGTCGACGTTCGGCTACCGCTTTGGATAGATCAGGGTTCCATATGGTTTAGGCTTAAAAGTGCCACAATATGTTGAGGGACTTTAACCAATGGAATAAATCTGTTTGCAGCTTGTTGTAAAGTCAGTT